>CM060383.1:108653231-109853231 GCA_030545235.1 Helianthus tuberosus
CACCACCACCACCACCATAACCACCCACCCCTGTCCCAACCACCCACCCCCGTCGCAACCACCCACCCCGTCACAACTATCTGTCGTCGTTCGATTTGGGGGTTTGTTTGAATATGAAGAACATCAAAACCCACCATCTGCCATAGCACCACCGCCATCACAGATCTGGGGGTTCGTTCGATTTGGGGGTTCGTTCGATTTGGGGGTTCGTTCGATCTGCCATAGCACCACCGTCGTTCGATTTGGGGGTTCCACCACCGCCATCACAGATCTCTCTCTCTTCTTTCCCTCTCTCTCCTGCCGCTCCCCTTCCCTCTCTTGATTCTGTGGTGGGTTTTGACATGTTGGGAGTTGATTTGTGTTGAAGAGAGAGAGAGATGATTCTGCTGAAGAGAGAGAGAGAGAGATGATGGGTGTCGGAGGTTGATTCTGCTAAAGAGAGAGAGAGAGAGAGAGAGAGATGGGTGGCGGAGGTGGTGGTGGCAGAGGAGGTGGTGGCGGCGGAGGAGGTGGTGGTGTCGGAGGTGGAGGTGGTGGTGGCAGAGGAGGTGGTGGTGGCAGAGGGAGAAGAGGAGAAGAGGTTGGAAGAGAATGGAACATGTCTGCTTGGTGAAGAGATCTCGCACACCTTTTTTAATGAAAGGTCTGCGAGAAAACAAAAAAGCTGCAACATCCAAACGTCTGCGCGCGTCTGCGCGGCGCAGACATAAGTGGCCAGAAGTGCTTCTGGCCAAAAAAACAAACACCACCTCAGTAACCACTACACCACCACTTGTGCTTGTGACTTTATCCATTGCGTTTATCTTTTAAACCCAACCCGAGACCCACCCTCAACCCCACCAAGCCAACTTCAGTGCTACCCGGACGAACCAAGAAGCCGACCTAACTCAATGAAGCCTATTACTTACTTGACGAATCACCCCCCTTTCATTCCAAAATAATTCACATTACGGAGATTGATGATCGGTGTCATTGAACAGTTCGGGAAACGTCTAAAATTGATAAATTTCCATGTACTAGTGGGAATGTTCGCGCATTGCCGTGGGTACTTTAATTTTTTTGGCACATGGCAGGTTTCACGAAATAATGAAATATGAGTTGCTAAGAGTTATGACATGAGACTTAACACCCCCGTCTATGTGTTTATGAATACATGACACTGCAACATTGACCGAGGTTACAAAACTTTTCATTCTCTAGTTAACATGATTATCAGATGTTTTACAAACAAAAAAAAGTTTATACAGAAACACCAACCTAATGATCGAATATTTAAAAATTTGGTTGGTAATATATTTGCTTATGTTGATGTGATGCAAAGTTCTTGGCTCAAGTGCACTAAAGTTGGACAAAAATGCTTCCTGCATGATAGTGAAATCTAAAGTATAAACTTCAAGCTGATATAATAATTTAGAAAGTGAAAAAAAAATCATGAGGACGTTGAATCAAGATTCATTGTAACATTACTATATGTTAATTTTAGAACGAAATGAATAGTGCCAGACTTCGTGGCACTATATTCTTGGACCACATGGCTGTTTCTTTTACAGCCACCAACTATTACCCGTATCCACGTGTTGTTGTGATACAGATTAGGGCTGTAACAAAAAGAGCAAGGGAGCCAGGGAGATAATCAGAACAGAGAGATTAAGGAGAGGGTTTTCGAGACAAAGGGCCTGCCACTCTTCCGGCTGCCTCCCTCGCCGGCGTCATGATGAACGGTGGTTCTTCTGCTCGACAAAGGACGGTCGCTGCACTTAGGGTTCCGCCTGTTGAACCCGACACAATCAACTGTCTTGCAGCGGCGGTGGACATCCTTGATGGTTGGTTTATAGCGGTGGTGGTGGTAGGGACGTAGAAGGCAGCAACCGTGGTGGGGTTATTTTATTTGTTACCGATTTCATGCTCCGTGTTTCGATTGAAGGTACAATCTTAATTAGTATCTTTTTTATTTGATTTTAAACTTCTTGATGATCTTTTGGGTATTTTTAACTTATCACGTTTAGGGAGAATCATGAGGGAATGGCAGCTGAACACCGCCCCCGGTGGTGGGGCCACCAGATTCCGGCGCTTCTACGACCCCAACCGACGGAACAATGGCAGAGGGTTTAAGACATAGAGGCTGTGTAGACGACGACCATGACGACACTTAGCATTCTGACCAAGTCAAAGCAGATTCAGGTAAGATCCGAACCCATCTGCATGTTTCATTCTTTGTTAGGTTAGGGTTGGACCTCTCTTCTTATGGCATGGTGAGCGCTAGAGTTCACCTGTTGTTTATATTGTTAATTGTTGCTCAGTGTGGCAGTCTTGCATCAAAAAACATCATGATATTATTGCAAATGCCATAAGAGAAGGTCACACGAACAAGAATCAGAATCGCTTAAAACACATTATGACATAATTGCAATAATCACAAGAAAGACACACGAACAAGAACTAAATGGATACGATTTCATAAAATGACTAATAATATATTGGATACTCTATATAAATCTGTATTAGGGCTTGAATCTAACACATTAATTTGTATAAGTTGTTTTGAATGTTAATGATCTATTTAGTGATCTACTTGCAAAAAAATAGATTCAAAAGTAAAAATTTCAATTAAAATGTGGAACCGTAAAATATAGAAATTATGACAGTTAACAATTAAATAAATGTTCCAAACAAGAACTGATAACAGAGAAACTATATCCACCATTTGGTCAGGAAATTACTTTTTTGGCTTTAATAAAAATTCATTTCTTATTTCGCAAACCATGTATTGTTGTGGTAAATTACATGTCATCCTATTGTCAGACCACCATGAAGGATGATTACCCGAATTCTACTGTAGTTGTAGAATTGATTTTGAAAGAAGATGAGGTGGGAAGATTGCATTCGTTGGTTGAAAAGACTTCTTTTGGAATCAAAGGATTATGTATCATCTTCTACACCCCCAAAAGACTTGGTTTCTGAGGTTAATGGTTCAGTTTGTACAATTGAAATTGAGACCAGTGAATACTCTGATTGACATGTATACTCTTTGTTGTTTCTAAATGTCATCTTTTTCTATGAGATATTTGAATGTATTTTGGGTAATATTGCGCAATATTAGATATGGCAGACTTGTGCCTGTGTTAATTTGAGTTATGGTTTATCCCTAACGGGTTAAATGAAATGATTTGGCTAGAAAAAAGAAAATCAGTCAAATGGATTAAATGGGTCAAATATGTGTATTTATAATGCATACAACATGGTTTTGTGATCATATTTAACGTGTCAACTGTTTATAAAATATCTACATCGTATTCATGCTTCATTATTCTCTCAATTTGTGCATATTAAACTTTTGGCCACCCCGATAGGCATGCTTTATAAATTGTGAAAATGTTATCCAGGTTACAGCAGCTTCAGCTCCAGTAGTAGTGCAAAATACAACCTCTGATGCGTGTGAAGTGTTATATATTTTAGGTGTATATTTTAAGCCCTTTAACACTTTTTTAGCCAATTTTTAAATTTATAAAACACGATATTTACTAACACTAAATACACATATGGGCAAGTGCACCCATCGTGGGCGTAGTATAGTGTTGGTAAGATACCGAGGTCGTCCAAGGACACAAGAGCATTTAGTACTGGTTTATCCTCAACGTCTAATCAAATAAAAAAGGTTTAGAAAAAATGTTTTAAGCTAAGAAAAATAAAAACTAATTAAAATGCTGAAAAATAAAAATAAAAGAAAAACAGATAGACAAGATGAATCACTTGGTTCCGACTCGTGTATAGTGAAACCTTTGATTAATTCCGCACTTTTGCACTTATTTAAGAGATTATCTTAGTTATTGTAGTAGGCCTCTCTTTTGAAGGTGACGTTACCCTCAACCCAGTAGTTTGAGTCAGCAAGGATACAATCCTAAAGGGTCGGATTATTGAAAGATAATTAATTAAGTTATTAATGCAAATTATGGTAGGCCCCTCTTTTGGAGGTGACGTTACCCTCGACTAAGTAGTCTGAGTCAGCAGGGATACAGTCCTAAATAGCCGGGTTATAGTATTAATAGTAGTTTAACTTATGAGGGGATCAAAGAGTTTGGACCCCCGCCATCCAATACCGTTAAGTATTGAAGGAGGTCCTACTAAATTTGACCCAGGTCCATTGCAGGACCTCTAAACGCTGAACAATGGCAAGACCTTTACCAAACCGTTCCCTTAACCCCCGACCAGGTAGCCAACATACCTCCATATAGACCGTGGAGATATGAATGGTGAAAATCCTTTATTTTATATAGACAGTAAAATAATGCCAAGACACCACGGACAAGCGATAAGGAAAGATCACCTTCAACATAAGTAACTAGTTATTAAAGTCATTAATACAGAACCAAATAAAAAGTGCGAAAAGATTAGAAATAAAAAGTATTACACTAGACACTTGTCTTCACCAAGTGATGTAAGAGACTTAGGCAAACATGGCCTTGATTGTCAAGAACTCTTACGATCAATCTTGGATCCTGAGACAACTCACACACTCTATGATGGACAATGGATAATGGTGGTGGATGATGGTGTTATGGTGGTGGTGGGTGGTGGTGGGTGAAGTGTGAGAGAGGTGGTGTGCCAAGGGATGGTTTGAGCTTGAGCCAAACACTCCTATTTATAGGCTGAACAGAATCTCGGGCACGGCCCCGTGTCCACATCCTTCTCTTTCTTCATTTAATGCAGCTTATCTTATTAGTTGACCACGCCCCCGTGTCCGCTGAGCACGACCCCGTGTGCAGAAGAATCTTTATACTATGAAGATTTGCCTGGATTATGCGAATCTTATAGTTGACCACGGCCCCGTGTCCGCTGAGCACGGCCCCGTGGTGGGCAATAGAAGCTTCTACCACTTTGTCTTTTCTGCTGACACTTGGGCACGCCGCCGTGCTGGCTGAGCACGGGGCGTGTTCAGTCTTCTGTCTTCTTGTTTTGCTTGGGAAGATGCTGTCGTGGGGTCAGGCATGTCACGTCTTGTTCCTTTTCTTGTATTTATGTTAGATTTTGATGTCTTTTTGCTTCTTTTGTTAATTTGAGCTCATTTAATCCTGAAAATACAAAAGGAAGACAAAAGCACACTTTTTCCAACATTAGTACTAAAAAGGGTTAGTTTTATGCCACAATTGATGTAATTTATATGTTGCATTTTGCACACATCAACCTCCTGGAAGATTTGCTGTGGAATATTCGAGTTCTCAGGATCTGGGTGGCATTTGAGGTATAGGTTATCTTCTAATTATCTTCAAATGGGTTCTTTTTTAGTTGTTAACCTTTTATCTGGTTGCCAAATGTTAAAATATTGCTATAACTAAAGGTTTATTTTTTCTTTATGATAGAAAAAACACAAGATTCTAATTATTTTGTTTAATATGCTATTCGGTTATTCACTTCCTCACTGTGCTGTGTCTCTACTCTCTACATCCATTTTAGACTTCATATATATTAATAGTTTTACAATTATACTAAATTAAAAGTGCTATTAGTATTAGTATATATAACATTTTACGTAGATCCTTGTGAACAGTACAACAATAGACCAAAATTTTCGGATTATTTACAATACTGCCATGATTTCTTTTTCGTCTAACAGAGAGAGGAGACCAGAGAATCGACTAGTGTGACACCTGGGTCACTGCGACCATCAAACAAATACCAAACCAATGAAATATTGTATTTCATACTTGGAATTTGTACAAATATGTGTATCATTTGCACATATCAATTCTTGTTCGATTTCGGGCTCTAAATCGCTTTCTGGAAGGTTATACGCGCACTTATGCGTAAATATAACCAGTTTAATGCAAAGAACACTCCGGAATAGTGAAATAGGATTAACATACCTTAAATAGCCTTTACATAACTTAGAAATAAGTTTTGGAAGGTTTGGTGTGCTGAAATCAAGTTTATTCGCCTGCAGGGACTAAATTTGACAAACTGCGAAAGTATGCCAATTTGAACTGTAACAGACATTCCGGAACATGACCATAAGTTAAACATACCATAAATATCCTTTACATAGCTTAGAAATAGGCTTTGAGGGGTTCGGTGTGCTAAAATAAACTTTTGGCTCATTCAGGGACTAAAAGTGTCAAAAAAAAGTGCACAAGTTTGCATTCTCGCGCATAACTTACGTTCTGAATACATCCGGACATCCAAAAATTTATGTAAGGACTAAAATATTTTATTTTAGTGTTTGGCATAATAAAAATCCATTCGTCACGCAATTTGGATCGTTTTTCGCGCTTATGCGCATTCCGTCGTAATTAACCGAACATCGCGATCGTACGACCAAACGAACCAACATCCGGCATATTTTTGAGCATGTTTCATGTCCACAATGTTTAGGCACCATTTTAGGGCCTTAACGTTGGCTTAACAAGCCTTAAACATGTCGGAAATGGCCTTAATACACAACGGGGACTGAAATGGAAACTTTGGAAACTGTTGCTGATCAGAAGGACCTTGGCGTGACACCTAGCCCCCTTGGCGTCACGCGAGGCCCTTTCAGATCAGCAAAAGTTGTTTAAACAGTTGTAACAACTGCTAAACACTCCAAAGGCCAATGCCACTTGTCATTACCTGATCATGGGGGGCCAATTTTGGGTACCATAGTGTTCCAACAAGTGTAGGGATGTGATCAAAGTTCGGTATTCGAGGAACGATCCTAACGGTGGTCCAAACACTATAAATACCCATCCATCCCAACCCCAAAAACCCACAAATCTGATCTAAATTCTCTAAGTTGAAGCCATTGCTTCATACCTGAGCTATTTGATCAATATTTACTAGCGGGGACCCTTTGTAAGTGTTCCTTCGTTCTTTTATTGCTTTTCGAGTCCGAAAGTCAAACTATGTTTGAATTTCTGCGTTGACCAGTTTATGGTCAACACGAAGTTCGTTTGAACTTCATAACGTGAGCGTAATCATGATGGTTATAGTCCCTAGTGACTATACCTACTTATTACCACGTTATCTAGGCTCAGTGACGAGTCGTAGTTTCGGCCAAAATACGTGTTATTGCGTATTTTGTAACCAAACTACATTTAGGTATCAAAACCGTTTGTTTTGATACCAAACCTGTTTTCTAAACTTAGTTAAGCATGTTTTAACATGCTTAGCTCGTCACTTTTATTTTAGTGCTTATATAGGGTCGTAAGGTAAGCGATCTAAACAATCGCTTATACTTTCGAACCCGACCCGTTTGGTCGATCATTAGGATCCGACCAAACACATTAGGTGACCATAGTATATAGGGAATAACCTTCCGAGGTTATACCTTATGGTCGCTTCGTTTAAGTAGTTGTATGATAGGTAGTTTATATGTCTTAGGTAAATTACCAAAATGCCCTTTTTACGCCAAAATTCATTTTAAGAATATGTAACATAACTTTTGACATCTAAACTGATTGGGCAACAATATTAGACATGTTAAGGCATATTTTACTTGTCACAGGACTAGTTAGGCAGTCCGAACGCGTTTTACGCGAACGACGCGTTAAAGTAGCATAAGCTACCTAAACGGGTCGTAATGGGTCGTAAGCACTTAGGTTAGGTTTCATTTTTAGTATGTGGGCTTTGTTAAACCATATTACACGAGTCTCCATACTCTTTTGGTTTACGAACCCTCATTCTATCAAATCCTCCTATTTAGGTCCGATATATTAACATAGTTACCTATATTAGGTGTCGTTTGATATCCGTGATCCCTAGCATTGTTTGGTTGTTACTCAAGGACTACTAAGCAATCTCAAGTGAGTACATAGACCCCTCTTTTACTGTTTTCCAAACATTTTGGGGTGAAACACATGTGCCTACTTGTTACTTTCCTGCTTTCCTGTTTTCACATCATATACTTGCTATGTTCATTAGTACATTTATAGTACATGATTTCATTGTGTTTTTGCTATGTATGTCCATTGTGTGCATACTTAGTACATCGTTTTACATTACATTTCATGCTATGTATGCCCATTGTGTGCATACTTAGTACATTGTTTTACATTACATTTCATGCTATGTGTGTCCATTGTGTGCATACTTAGTACATTGTTTTACATTACATTTCATGCTATGTACGTCCATTGTGTGCATACTTAGTACATTGTTTTACATTACATTTCATGCTATGTACGCCCATTGTGTGCATACTTAGTACATTGTTTTACATTACATTCTATGCTATGTATGTCCATTGTGTGCATACTTAGTACATTTATTATTCATCACATGCTTACATTTTGGTATGACATTTGGTTTGTTTAAATGGGACAATGTACATTCATTAACACCGATCATGCCGCTCGGTAGTAGGTAGTGGTACCATAGGACTTGACAACTCTCATTCCTGAAATCCCGGGTTTGTTTGGATTGGAAGGAATGACCGAATCCGAATACATTTCTAGGTGGACCTTAGACTTTGTGCTAGGGTTTATTCTACAGTCGCAAGGCTTGGATGTATGAATTTTCACAATACCGCATAGATGTTTATATCAGTATAGCATGCATTTTGTTCCACAAAACATAACTTTGATTTAAACCATGTTTTACTTCAATACCTTGTTTTTGTGCATTTTACATATGGTTTAGTTGATATATTTCACTTACCATACATGATATTTTGGATACACATTACATGATTTACATTAGACATAAACATTTTGACATTTGATTATACATAAACCTTTTACGGTGGTTTGGTTTGAGTAAGTGATTTAAGTAACGAGGCGTGTGTAATATGATACAAGCATGGTGGATACGCCGCTGGTACTTCCTATATATAAGTGCTTGTATGGTATTACATATCGTAGCGTTATTTGAATCATTTCAATTTAGACATATAACATTTTATACAAATAACATACTTTTCACAATACATTGTTTTACAAACAACTTATCTAATACAAACTCATTTTACTTGGTTATTTACTTAACCATGTATTATTCTTTTATACATATATATCATTTGGTTTATTTGTCACTTTTCAAATGATTTACAAGACAAAGTAAATTACAAGGTTCATGACTAAACATTTTCTTAAAACATAAGTCATGAATTCTATTTTCACAAAACCTATGTATCTCACAGGCATTTTTATGCTGACGTACCTATTTTCACATGTGTTTCAGGATATGATGCATAGGATTTATCAAGATACACTTAGGCGGACTTGGGCCTTAGCGACAATAAAAGATGCAAGACTAGTTATTTATGTTATGTTTCTTTGATTGTCAAGACATTGTAACTCTTTTAATCAATAAAACAATATTTCAATTTCCATGTGTTATGAAACAATGATTCTGTTACAACACTCCCTGACGTTTCCGCCACGTTTTGTTGTTTTACGTGGTCGGGGTGTGACAACTAGAGAGAGAGCGCTTTGGTTTTCCAGCAACTGATTGATGAAGGATTACGGTGGTTTAGGTCTTCAGCTGGTGGTTGATGACGTTGGGTTTTCGTTACCTAACCTTCCTTCATCCACGACTTTATCTTACCACCACCGCTCTGTTTGCGACCGACCAACGATCAGTTTACCGCTCAATTCCACCGACCAGTGACTTTGCAACCGATCCCCCTTTCGAATTCCTTTTGAAACACGATTGTGTACACCCAGGTTTGTCACACCCCGAAATTATCAAAGCTGGCGTGACTGGACTGGTATCTTCATTGCACAGCGGAAGCAAATAAGCAAAGACTTATAGAAACTGAACGCCTGCTAAGTACTCGAATTCTCGATGGTCCTCCTATTCCAACCGTGCCTTGACTTTGAAAAGCAACCTGAGAAAGAAACATGCGAAAAAGTCAACATAAAGTTGAGCGAGTCCATAGTTTGTTTGTAAAAGATTTGAAATAAATCTTTTGAGTTGTGAAAGATTTGAAATAAATCTTTGGAATAACCGGTTCTTGAAATAGTATTGAGAAAACGAATCAAAAGTCATTTTCTTGCCAAGTTATATGGAAACGTTGTGTTTGTAACACATTATGTTCATAAAAACCATGTATTTGTAATGTTCGTATAACCGTCAATGCCCACCCTGACTTTGACTCCATACCCGCATAATCCTATGCTTTGAATTTTGTATAAAACATGGTATTTAATTCGTATGAACAAGTATTTTTTGTAAGTATAAAATCCCTGGTATGTAGCAAATAAGGAAATAAAGAGATCACCAATGGTTTGCAAGGCCATTGATATGTGTGAAGTGCAAGTAGGAAGACTCAAACCTAGCGGATTTTGCGTTGGGCACAAAGTCACCCCGAGGTCCGTTCTGCTGGGCCTGGGGCTGGGCTCGCTACACCCAGATAGATCTACCGCTTACGTCCCTCGGTCCTACAATGAGGATTAATGGCCTCAAGTTGCGTCTACCCACTCACATGATCTATACGTTCTAACCCTCCTTAAGCTAACCATACCATGTATAAAAATGTATGTAATCCTTTTGTAATATGTCTGCATGTATGAAAATCCCTGGTCTCCCCGACCCAATCCCTGGTCACCCTGACCGAATCCCTGGTCTCCCCGACCAAATCCCTGGTCACCCTGACCGAAAATCATTCACATTTCGAAAATAAGCATTTGTTTTGTAAAAACCGGTATGTTTAGTATAAACCTTTCGTAAATCATTTGTGTTCCTCGAAATCCCTTCGTAATATGATTTAGAAATACGAGTTTCGCGTTAGTTCAAAACTTTGTATGTTTTTGCAAAACGTGCATGTCTTTCCACCCCCGAAAACATTTATAAAAATGTAAAACGGTAAAAAGTGGGGGTTATGAACTCACCTGAATATTCCTGTGCAAAGCTAGCTAATTTACGACTTCGTGATGTCGTTTCCAAGACTTGACTCGCTAGTGTGCATTCTACAATATTCCTAACACGGAATATCTAATAAGTTTCTAAATAAACACGGTAACTAAATTACGTGTCGTCGAGCTCTACCGAATCGTTAACCGAACGATTCAACGGTAAGTTAATAACTTAATAGTAACGATTAAGTTATACTTGTTAGGTCTCGCTTATTGTCAGTAAAACTAATAAGTCTTGGGAAGACTTATTCCTCGAGAGATTTAAAAAAAATATTTATATAAAAATATATAAATATATCGTTATCATCGCGTTAGACGTCTCGAGTAGTCGTACGTGTATAAAAAGAATATTTGTACGAAAATATCATGTATCAAACTCATATGCGATATTATATGATTTATCGTGTGCTGTTTAGGCGTATAAAATAAATATGAAAAGTTATATTTATTTTATAAAAGAATCATCGAGTTATTTGAAGTTTGTAATAAATAGATAAACGATATCTATTTTATAAAAGGATTCGTGATGTACGAACTTAAAATAAATATATAAACCATATATATTTCTATAAAACGAATCCGTGTCGTTTGATATTTCGAATAAATATATAAACTATATTTATTTTATTAACACCATCGTCGTGTCGTTTGATCTTCGAAATAACTATATTTATTTATAAAAGACGTCATATTATCGGCGTTTGAAACAATATAAATAGTTAGGTTGATCTTATAAAAGAACTGTCGGGTTTTGAAGTTTAAAATAACTATTTTTATCGTTGTAAATAATTTTCGAATCGTCGTTTATTGTAAGTTGTAAAGTGTTATCGAAAGAAACTATATGCTTGTATTCGTCTTTCCAAAATATCATTTGAATCCGATGTTTGTTTTACAATAAAACGCGTTCCTTTTTACGGATTTTCTCGAAAAACGGGCAGAGTTTCCTCTGTTTTTGGACGCCCCCGACAACACATGTTGTCGTTATTTTTCAAAAACCAATCAACAATTATTCAATTATCAATATATAATGCTGTAAGCACGGCAAAGTGTAATTTAAATACTAATCCGAATCGGTTCGAGCTCGCTTACGTTAATAATGTAAAAATTATTAAATGACATCAATAATCACGCCACTAAAATTCTTTACCAATCCTTTCGTCGAGTCGTTGACCGAGTTGACCGGTTGGGTTGACCGAGTCGTCTCGCTGAGTTGACTCAGTTTGACCGAGTCAACCGAAACGCTTCATAAACCGTTCCGAACCACACCATTAGACCCGTTGTTGATCGTTGACCGGGTGACTTGCTGTTGACCCGAAACGTGACTGAGTTGACTCGAACCCGACCGAGACTCGAACCTGTAACGAACCGAGAACCGAAATGATCTAAACTTGAACTGAATCAAAGCGAACCCGAACCAAGGTAGTACCTGAACCGCTTGCAGATCTGACATGTAGTTGAACCAAGCCACTTGCACTCGAACCTAACCAACCACCACCATCATCGTCTGTCACCGTCGGCCGCCGCCGCGTATGGTGGCCGGCACCTCCTTCTTCCCTGATCGAGCCGCCATCCGATGCCACCCCCACAGTGTCGTCGGCTGTGGGGTTCCGCTACACTGCCGCGAGCCGCACCACCACATCCATCACCAACATCGATAACTTGCCGGACTATTGATGTTGACCACCGGACAAAAGAACTGACCAACGGTCCGAGCCTTCGACCGTCGGTCCTCCCTCTCTTTCTCGCCTCTAAGTCTCTCTCTCTCCGTCGCCGCACCGCCGTTCAACTCCATCGCCGCCGCCGGCCCGGTGCTGTCGCCGGTCAGTTTATTGAGTGGGTGAGAGGGTGAGTATATCTGGTTGTGGGTTTGTGTGATGTATTCTAATGTATACATCAGAGGTATAGATCGAGAGAGAGTAGTTTGAGAGGTTGTTTGGCTTAGTGTTGAGTGAGGTCAAGAGAGAAGTGAAGGGGGGGGGGGGGGGAATGGTGACCTTGTGGTGTCTGCACATGTATTCGAGAGAGGAAAAGAGGTAAAGTAAATGTGGTGTGTGTTTAGTTTAGTTGTGATAGAAGATGACTCCTTTGTCTGATGCCACTTCAAATAAATAGAAGAGAATACTGAGTAAGGATTTGATCAAGATATACTTGTAGCTTAAAGTACAGGCACCCTAATTAAAATAATACAAATTTTGATACAAGAATCTCTACAAAAGATATTGCAGAGATTTTGACAAGATTATGATAAGATTTAATAAATCTAGTAAGGATTTCATAGGGATTTTGCATATTATGTGCAGGTTTAGACTTGTGGGTTTTGGGCATGGGCCCAGGGCCCACAAGCCCATCTCGTGTGTAAGTGGCCCGTAATTCCTACGAGACCCGTTGTCAAAACCCGAACTCCGTTTAACATCAAAAGATAAAATTTTCGTATTAAAATACATGAAATACGGTCGGTAGTCGTTGTTTACACGCCCGTTCGTCGATTACGGTAATAATCGCGAAAAATTGTATCGTTGTCGTCTTTAATCCGTTTTTCGATCCGGTTTCGCCTGTCGTCACTAAATTTTAATTACGAAGCTAAAATATATCGTAAAAATTTAATATTTGTAGGCGTTGTCAGTATTCTGTTCGGTTTCAATCCGTTGTCGCTTATCATTCAGCAGATTTTTCCGTAAACCACCGTTCGCACATTGTAAAGCCGGATAGGCGTTCCCAGGCACTCCAGAGGCCTAATTAAGTTAATTCGCGCTGTAAACACTATTTATTATTGCGTTACTCACTTGTTAACCACGTAATTAAGAGCCGTAAATCCCCGGTTGTCACAAGGTTTGCGACTGTTCATTTGCGATATCTCTGTGAATTAAACTCAGGTCAACTAAAGTTATATATATGTCTATATGCAAGAAAGTGGGTTATATAAAATTTCAAATTTAACCTTTTTCCAGTTTCAATCACATGAATTGGCTACCTAAGACACACCTCCAGCGAAAAGAAGAGAAGGCAATTCAGGCGGGGTAATGAACTAGGTTGCGGCATCGAAAAGAAAAGAAGACGATTTCAGCCGGATCTGTGTTACGACCGGATCTCTTTTAGACGATTGCAAGTATGTTAATAGGTATCTAGAGGCTTAAGTTGGTGTGATTGACACGGGTCAAATACGGAAAAAGTACGTCTACTAGAATTGGATTTCCTTACATTTATGATGAAGAGGCTCTAGATTTTACGTTCTCTTATAGTCTTATGATGATCTGAAGGGTTCTTTTGTTTTCTTTTTGTTATTGGAAAGGATTCTCTTATGAATTGTGCAAAGACAAGCATGTCTTCTAAGTTGTTATATGGCAACGAGTTTTTTTCGCAAATTGGGTATGCTTTTATTATTTTTCTGAAAGTTCCATTTTGGTTTACTCTTTCATGTGTGTAATGATGATTCCTTATTTTTTCTTCTAACTCGTGCTTATGCAGGTGCAATACCCCAGGCAGCAAGGTCCAGGGTCAAGCGACGTCACCATGAACCGCGTGTTAACAGATGACATGGAATCGCAACATGCAGCAGCAACTCCCTTCCTTGGCCGCGAAAGAGAAAAAATAGTCGGTGTCCCTCGCGCAGCGCACGAGCGGGAATTCTCCTAGTTTAATTTAGAAATCACAGAGAATAAAAATAGAGTATAAAAGCCACCAGCTACATGTTAAGAGCAAACACAAGGAGAAAAATAGTAATTTCTACCTCATGAATAGTTCGATGTTTTCATCAATAGCCCTAGAACCATCTCCAGCACATGCCACTTCTTGATCCAAACCCCTGTAATCGTCTAATATTACATAAGGTAAGGCTTACACAAAAGAAAATTTCACTAAGGATCCACTTCCTAAAAGAAAACCTCTTCTGATATCTGGTAAATCTCATTCCACAATTATCTTTGTAGTTGTAAAAACATTAAATAAATTTTAGAAGTATAGAAATATCCTTTCGATTATAATCGATAATAATTTTGTCATGAGATATTTGGGTTGGGATAATCATGACTGAGAAGAAAAAGGAAAAGAAAACTCCATATCTAAATTATAGGTTGACACAAAACTAGATCATCAAAAAAAAGAATTTTCAAAACCCAAGTTTCAAGTTCCGGTTGTACATTAATATTCGCACAGAATACTGGTTTTGAAGATATTACCTGATGTTTGGAGACCAGAAGAAATCAATTGGCTGTTGTGGAGTCACAGTGAGTCAGTGGCTGCAATGATGCATCAACAGTGACGGCTCTGCAAACAACAACGACAAAAAAAAAATTGTGCGCCACCACTCACGTTGGGAAATCACAAGAAAACAGAGAAGGGGATTAGGGTTTTGGTGAGAGCACATTCGTGATGATAACGTGTTGTGAAACTAACCTAATAGCAAAACAATACAGTAAAGATATAGGGAAAAGGTATTGATATTTCATTGATAAGTAAATCAAACATTGAGATACAATGAGATATATATAGGAGAGAATGTCTGGGAGAACAAACTAATCTATTTAAAAAGTTGATAACTACATATAATAGATAATATTTATAACAATTGGTTTGTATCTTCTCCCTCATGATATTCTCTATCTGAAGAAAAAAAAAAGTATTACAAGCAAGACCATATGCTATCAATATTGTATTGTTAATATAAGTTGTTATTGTTAACTTATTAGGGTTGTAGAATCTTTAGGTTATGAAACTAGAAATCTGTGGGATAAGCTTTGAAATATTGTGAGAACTTGTCAAGGGTGGTGGATATTTTTTGGCGGTTTTAATTCTGTTAGAGACCGGAATGATAGAAAAAATTCGGTTTTTGATTCAGTTTGTGCTCGAAACTTTAATGACTTTATTGACGAGGCCAGTTTAAGGGAGTATAATATGAAGGGGTTACGGTATGCATACATGACTAATAGGCAAGGAGTTTGCAAGTTTAGTAAAATCGATAGATTTCTGGTATGTGAAAATGTTTTTAATATGTGGCCTAACGCATGTGTTCGAGCGATTGCTAGAGACTTATCAGACCACTCTCCCTTGGTTTTTACGGTTAAAGACACCAACTTTGGTCCGAAACCATTTCGAATGTTTGACTCTTGGTTAGACAGGCCCGGGTGTACCGACGTTGTTAAGTCGGTCTTTGAAGGATGGAATAATTGCGGGGCTGCGGATGTGAATCTTCTTAATAAGTTGAAAAGACTACGGGGACGTTTGAGGGAGTGGTATAAAACAATCAGCAAAAAAGAAATGGAGGTTGAGACTATTATGCGAAAAGAAAAAGAAGAGCTCGAAATGCAAATGGAAGATAAAGATCTGGATGATGCGGATGTATGGATTTGGACCGAGTGTAAAAAAGCGATTGAAGAGATTGAATTACATAAGGCGCGTGATCTTCGTCAAAAATCTCGGGTTAAATGGGCTTCCTTGGGCGATGAAAATTCATCATTCTTTCATAATGTTGTTAACGGAAGGAAGGCGAGTAACTCGATTCCGGGGATTATGATTAATGACGAATGGGTTACTAAACCGGCTTTGGTTAAAAGAGAGGTTTTGAAATTCTTTCGAAGTCATTTTAAGGAGCAAACTCCTTTGCGGCCTTATCTTCAATGTACAGGTATTAATAGAATTTGTACTGCTGATAGCGTGAATTTGGTGGCATCATTTTCTAGACAAGAACTTAAAGAAGCGGTATTTGATTGTGGCTCGAGTAAGGCCCCTGGTCCCGATGGGTTCAACTTTCGCTTTGTCAAACGGTTTTGGGATCTTTTCGAGGAGGATTTCGTAAAGATTATGGCTGATTTTCACGATTCAGGTTCTATTAATGTTGAATGCGGAACGTCGTTCATAACATTGATTCCTAAAACCAAATCGCCTGTGGGTCTTAAAGATTATAGGCCTATCACTTTAATTGGGATGATTAGTAAGGTGATTTCTAAAATCCTTGCTAATCGCCTGAAAAAAGTTATGGGGCAGGTTATATCGGAGTCTCAATCTGCTTTTCTTCCTGGTCGTTTCATTTTGGACGGTCCCTTGATGGTTAATGAAGTCGTGGATTTGCTAAAGAGGAGAAATAGAAAGGCTTTTTTATTGAAAATAGATTTCGAGAAGGCTTACGACAACGTCAATTGGCATTTCTTGATCTCCATTATGTCTCAAATGGGTTTTCACCCATTGTGGTGCGATTGGATTAAAGGTATTTGTCATTCTTCTAGAGCTGCGGTGTTGGTTAACGGGTCGCCAACCTTTGATTTCCGGTGTGAAAATGGCCTTCGCCAAGGAGATCCATTATCTCCTTTTCTTTTCTTAATTGTAATGGAAGCCCTGTCTTGGTTTTTGGAGAAGGCTAAAAATATTGGCGTTTTTAAAGGCATTCGGTTATCGAAAGAACGTATGGATATTACTCATTTGTTTTACGCAGATGATGCTCTCATTCTTGGTGAGTGGTCGAAGGAAAATGTTCGTAATATTGCAAGAATTCTTCGCCTATTCTACTTATGTTCGGGGCTTCGTATTAACCTTCATAAGTCTAACATATATGGGGTTCGTACGGGTACCTCGGAGGTAGATGAAATGATGGAGTTCCTTGGGTGCAAAAGAGGTTGCCTACCTTTTACCTATCTTGGAATCCAAGTTGGAGCGAATATGAATCGTATTAGTAATTGGGACCCGGTTATTGAAGTCATAAAAAATCGTCTTGCCTCTTGGAAAGCTAAAACTTTATCGATAGGTGGTTGTCTAATTCTTATTAAATCGGTCCTTGAAAGCTTACCGGTTTATTACCTTTCGTTATATAAAGCTCCAAAGGCGGTTCTAGAGGCTATGGAATCTATTATGAGAAGGTTTTTGTGGGCGGGATCTAGTGAAGAGAAGAAAATCCCTTGGGTTGCGTGGGACCTTGTAACTACTCCGAAAAGATATGGAGGGTTAGGGGTGTCTAAATTATTCGATGTTAACAATGCGCTTTTATTGAAGTGGACGTGGCGTTTCAAAAAGGATGGGGTGTGAGATTAAATATATTATTTATGTAATATTTAATCTTGTAGCCTTTATAATCATTTATATTATATTAGATCAAAATATATTAATAACATATTAATAATTAGTTGGTAATTGTTGATGGACCATATTACCCTTATTAACTAATTGGGTTTCCTCTTGGGTGTATAAATAAGGGGATTATTAGAGAGTTTAAGGGTTAGACAAATTACACAATTTAGTGAATCAACCAACCCTCATAACATCAATTTTCGTCTCTCTCTCCTAACCGAAATCAACCCTACTTTCGGTTTCATCACCATCATCACTTTACACCCTAAGGAGGAACCGGATCATCTTGACAAGTATGTCGAACTCAATGGCTGGATCTCTGACTGGATTATCCACTGCTTTGAATGCTGTAACAGGTATGTTATACATGTTTTCCTTTAAGTTTAAACAGAACTGATCAACATGGGGATTGTTTATGGAAGAATATTATAATGGATTGCCACGGGATGAGCCGACCATGGACGATTTTGCCGTGTAATTCATCGGCTTCCGGTTGTTGGAAAAGCATTGCTAAAGTAGGAGAGTTAGTCACAGCAAATGGATACACTCTCAATTCTGGTTTCATTGCCGAGGTGGGCGACGGTAATTCTATAAGCTTTTGGGAGGATATATGGTTAAGAGACGAGCCCCTTAGACACGTGTTCCCTAATCTGTATAGATTGGAGAAAAACAAATGGGTCAAGGTTTCCAAGCGTCTACGGGTCGAAAACAATGTTAAAATCTTAAATTGGGAGTGGCGTCTGGAGCCGTCTTCATTTGATGAAGTCTCTGAGCTGTTTGAAATACTCAGTGATATTCACGAGTTCAATTGGAGGGGAGGCGTGGATGGCTGGAAGTGGAAGCATGCATCAGATGGGTTATTCACGGTCAGTTCGGCGAAAAGGTGGTTGTCCAACGTCACGTCTTCTGCTCATAATACTATTATCGACTGGAAGGTTTGGGTGCCTCTCAAGTGCAAGGTGATGGTTTGGAGAGCTGGCCTAAATCGTCTACCTACTATCGCTGAATTAATAAAACGGGGCGTTACTATTCAAAATCAATTATGCAGCCTTTGCCATGATGATACAGAAACGGCTATACACTTGTTCACAGGGTGCGCGTTCTCTCAAGAGGTGTGGTTCAGAATCGAAGCTTGGTGCCGGTTGAGTCCGTGCTTTCCATTCGATATTATGGACATAATTAGATTGCCGGAGATGCAGAAGACGACCAAAACAGCCACTTACGTGTTAAGGGGCATCATTTATACAGCTTTGTGGGTTATTTGGAACGAGCGTAATAATCGGATCTTCAACAACAAGAGCCGGAGGCCTATTGAGATAGTCGAGACGGTTAAAACAACTTCGTTTTTTTGGTTTTGTAATAGGACTAAAGGTCACGATGTAGATTGGAAAAAATGGTGTATGTACCCTTTGGATTGATGTTTCTCGTCGGTCCTTGATTTGAGGACTTGTCGAGTTTTGTGTTGAATGAAGTTTACCTTTCAAAAAAAAAAGGTTATGAAACTAGAAAAGGTAACAAATGTGTAAACTGCCAACAAAATGTTTAACGGAAAATGTTGAAAAGCTACAAACCACTAAAAATGAAGGTTGGTTGGAATCGGTTGTTAGTTTTCCCTCCATTCCTCACTTCTACAATATATTCGTTTAAAGCAATTGTTAAGGTATTAATAGGCATGTAAACCTAGGAGATGCAATCTTAAAAAGACCAAAAGACTTCACTCTATGTAACCGGGCAACAAAATGTACATATGCCCTACCATTTCATGTGGGGTGTCATGACCACTTGGCTATGAAGTGGCCTCTAATATTGCGATAGTGTTGCACAACCTTACTCGCATGGTTGATCGTGTGAAGCAAACAGAAACAAGGATTGATCTTATAATTACAAAGACCTCTTTTATTTTTAAATAACAATATTTGATAAATTTAACTGTTACATACTCTACTATTTCTATGTTTTTAGATAATGGTAAATTTCAGCTGTAAAAGAGACGATTGCAGACTAATGACGGGTATACGGGCAACAAGTTGCGTCGCTACCCCATTCTGAATAGCAAACACTACCCTGCTAAACACAAAATTATGCCCCTTAACATGCGCGGTGTTACTGCTTACCACCTGCTGAACCCGCTTGAGGAACCGCACCGCGTTAGGGGCGAGAGCACCAAAGGTATCGAAAGCGAACGGGATGAACACGTGTTGATTCTCGATGCAAGCTTTTTCGTGCTTAGCTACTTTGCCCGCATCCACCTTGGTTATCGCCTAGCCCGCCCCAAACCTGTGGACTCTTAGCCTAACGAGGGGGGACACACCTCTTAAATCGACGCACGCGTGTTTGCCTCCTTTCCATCCAAAAACAAGAATGTCAGCGGGCCGTAGGGTAGATCTCCCTTCTAATGGATCGGTCAAGAAGTTCACCGGGGCTTCCTTTTTTGCCGAGATTACTGCCCGCTTAAGGACATCATGAACCACATCTCGAACTAAATCATGTCGATATTTAAAGCCCGGTAATTCTTTGCAATGGACTGCATGCTCCCCAAAATAATCCAAGCAAGCCTTCCGACATACTGGACACGGGTCATCAACCGGGAAAAGGGGTACCATCAGCTGGTACTTGAGGATAGCCCGGTATTCCACAGCCGACATACATTGCCCTAAACCTTCGATGGGAACAACAGACAGGAAATCCTGAGCATGGGGGGCTCGCAAACACTCAAACACAGTTCGCTGCTGCGGGGACAAGGCAAACTTCTCTTCAACTGTCTTGACGGTTTAACCATATAAGGCATTCGTCAAAATTTTCTGGGCCTTAAGGGGGGCGGTGTCTTTAATGTAGAAACCGCCAAGATCAAGATTGGGAAGAGAAATATTGAGAGTGTCCAACGCACCCTTGTAATCAGTGTCCGACAACCCACCACCACATTCATGAAGGATGTGGTCTTGAAGAACCCAATATTGGGCCCTTGAAGCCACAAAAGCGTAGGAAGAATTATGAATGAACTTCATGCGTTAAATAGAATTATTAATAGCCCGATATGCAAATAAACGGGGCACCAAGCAAGTCTAGTCCGTATGTGTATTGGATTTTGTTAAATAATAGGCACTTTGTCGACGATACACGAACAAAAAGGTGATACACAACAGATTATTCGTGTACGACATGATTTTTAGCAGACGTTGATGTAATAAAGTGGTGCAAACCAAAGTGGATGCATAGTAGTGGTTTCTCAAAACTTGTGACAATAAGCGCAATTAAGCTATAATAGATGTATATTTCACGCAATAAAAATATATTACTTTTTGTAATACGGTTTTACAACAACCAAACTAATTGGTTTGGGGTCTCCTTACTTTTTAAAGTAGTACTAGGGTTAAGACCCGCCCGCGTTGCGGCGCGGGTACATCGTAAACATTGAATGGATTAATCCAAACGTTATATGATGCATTAACTATATGAAAACACACATTTTGACGTATCCAGTTGAACTCAATGTAACATGTATAAGCATTGTGATTGGATCAAACATAAAGTAAATCAAATTCATATCGAACACTTATAACGTAACGGGTATGAAGGAAAACGTAAAGTAAATCAAATTCATATCGAACAATCATAACAATCAAAGTATATATGACCCAACTCATACATAGAAAACGTAACGGGTATGAAGGAAAATATGCACATGTAATCGAAAAGGATTAATTAGAGCTTTTGAAAAAAATGGAGAAAAAGAAACCATAATTAGACTCCACTCGGTTCGAAACAAACTTTACGAAACATACATAAAATAAACATGAAAACATATTATATTTGACCTTAATCATTTCCCAAAAAAGTTTATGTCGAAATGTAGAGCAACTTGAATTTATACCAAAACGTACATAAAAATATGCACGTAAAAATGGTTTCTTTAAACGAAAACGTATTATATTTGACCTGACTCGTCTATAAAAAAAAGTTTACGTCGGAATGTAGAACAAATCATATTTATACATAACCGTACATAAAATATGCACATAAAAAATAGTTTTTAAGTATAGGAAGTATAGGGGTAAACCGAAACAAAATATTAGTAAAAAATTTAATAGGTTAAAAACGTTCGTAAAACCGTGCCAAGTAGCACCAATGCCACAATGGCATCGACTCTCAACATCGTAAAAATAAAATAGATAAAATGGTAGAAATTACAATGAACAAAAAGCAGACTTAAAATCGTTGAACCACGCACACCCGTTACAGTGTGTTAATATGAAGAAATTAACCAGAAACGTAAAACGTAGAAAGTAATAACTTAGTCGATCTAGGACCCGCCCGTTGCGGCGAACTTTTCAAAAGGGGAAAATGGACACGTTGCGACGGGTCTGTCAAATATGAAAAAATAGAGCAAAAAACGTTGAACCTCATATGCACGCTACGACATGTTAACTCGCAAAATTTAGAACGAAACGTAAAACGAAAAACTTACGAAAGATAAAAAGTATAGGAGACCAAAGTTGTAAATAATAAAGTGTTGTGTTAAATTATAAAAGATGGAAAACTTTGGGTTTGAAGTAAAATACGTAAAAGGGGTTAAAATAGAAAATATAAAAAAGTTTAGGTTAAAAGTGAAAATTCAAAGTTTTTTTTTTTTTTTTGAAATACCCCCAAAGTTTGTTGTACAACACACTATGCAAGGGAAAGTTGCTAATTTATAACATGGTAATATATACAAATATAATAACTAAAATATTTCTGTTAAATATTTATACATCTATTAACACTAAAAATTTTAATACTTTATAAAAGTTTATAGAGTTCTAATAAAAATATATAAAGTTATAATTCAAATACAACTTTAGTTAATTTTAATATATAAAACATAATTATTATTATATATATATATATATATTTTTTAATAACAAAACTATTTTCCCCTAAATACTACACCTCTCAAGGAATACAAAAAGTAACTTCTCTTGACTACTAGGTCAAAACCGACCACTAGGCCAAAGCCTAAGGATTATTATATTATTTGAGTTTCCTTTGTTGGTTTTATAATTGTAGGACAAATGTGTTTTTTTATTAATTTTAGTATTAGGCATAAGATTTATCACTTTGTTAATTGATTATTAAAGATATCTTTAACATAATGATTTTATTTTTAACACGGTATTTTTATGTCAATAAAACATACAACAATTTATATATTATCAATTTGCAATATACTCATACTTCTTTTGGTTGTACATCACAAATTAGTGTTTTATTGTGTTTCTTACGTACGCTTGGCTTTGCAAGTTATTTTCTTTAGTGGTATTTAAGGGTTGTTTCCTAGGTTAGACCATATGTAATGGTAATGCCCCTACCCTTTGGCGTTTTGCGCCATGTGGCAGCCCAGTCAGCAATGAGGCATTATGGGGCGTTTTCTAAAATGAGTGTAGTGGGAATGTGGGCATTATGTTAAAAGAGGTGTAATAAAATTAAATAAAAAAACCCTCAAAAATCTTATTGGACAAACAAAAGGAAGATTAAGGGTGATTGGCCAAAACCAATGAATCAAGGCATGGAAAAAAGCACGCCAACAACAAATTTCTTGGAAAAAACGCCACCCGGGATGGAACTTGGGCGTTGTGGGGCGTTTTTTAGGGGAAAACGCCCAAAAAACCCCACTACGAATGGTCTTATATGTCTTCACTTTGAAGAATTTACTTTCTCTCTCTACAATCATATTCGTTCAATAACTCCATCCATCTTCTCTATCTCATATTTAACATCTATAGTCATTCAAAAAAAAAGGTTTATTTTGCTTATAACTATTTTTTTTTCTAATTATTAGTTATTAATACATGTCAACTGGTAGGTGTCTGACTCTACGACCAAACCATAATAAAAGTTTGATTTGTTCGTTTTGGTATTAACTTTTTAACTGTTTGATTTATGATCAAATTTGGATATGTATATACTTCATTGTATGTATGTATACCGTGATTCTCACACAACTCTTTTATAGTTGATCTTCCATGGCATCCTACAACGTGTTGTGCTTCATCTACGTACAAACAAACCATCTCAAATAATTTGAACTATAATTCCTCTTGAAAGTGTAATCAGAACATGAATAGATTTTAAATCGATGAGATACAAAACATCAAATGGATAAGTATACGTGATACATTAATGGTCCTTCACTGAGAGCCCAAAATCTTTTTACATTTTCGGAGACGGGTCTGTGATAGGTTTACCCAAGAACATGAGAGACGTAAAACTAAAGTTTCATTCAACAATTTTCTACCTTCTTTCATTAACCTCAAACCATTCTTAAATACAAGAAAATGGAAAACTAATTAACTGTAGTAAACATGGGATAATGCATAAACATGGAAACGTGAAATGATTGGTTTATCCTGAGAATTAACTACTGAACATGTAAACGTGGGCATGTGATGCAAGTAATCTGGGTCTGCGTCGGGTTGCTTGGGCCAGAGGTGAGTTTAGGGTAGGTGACCCATATCAGTCTGCAATAGTGTATTGGTTTAGTTTCCCAAAAGGCAGAGCGAAAGATGTTAATGATTTTACCATCACCATAATTATTTTAGTATAATAATCGGATTTACTTAAGGCCAAAAGGAAATAAAAATAAATATTAGTGTGGAGTACTTACTCTCTTGTTCATGACAAATAGTATTTCGGACCCGTGAAATAAATACCGCGACTTTTATCCTTTTCAATAAAATCATCACGCAGTAAATCAACAAAGCCCAAAGTGATTTCTCTTTCTGCTTCAAGTTTACCTACTACGGTACCGGAATGAATGTGATCTCCACCGGACATACGTAACACTTTAGCTAAAACCGCATGCATTGCACGATGGATGTGAAGAAGTAGACCATTATCTCGGCATTCGGCAATAGTGAGACAAGCTAGTTAGTCCTGTTAGGTAGTCATCATGCATTACGATAGGAACTCCCAATTCTCAGGCAGATGCACCAACGAATCTGGGGGATAATGCCTTATGCGGAGTTCATGGGCAACGTCCATAGTGGAGGTCTCGCTGACTGGACTAGACTGGTCCATGAGTGGCAAATGGCCTTCGATGATCAACTGATCATTTGATAACTACTTGAACAAGAAGTAAGCAACAGAATTGGTCATCAACACTAATTGACTTACTATTGATCTGAGTGTCTACTTAGGGTTTCCCATCAATATAATTGTCAACAGTTGAAACAACCAACTAAAACGTGGTAATTGTTCACTAATAAGGAAGATCTTTGGTCTGATTTGGTTACTCTTTGAATTATCCGATTGACTTTTAATAAATATCATCGTAATATTCCAATCTGAAAGCGATCTCTACACAACTCAAAGAGATATCCAAATCTATACAAACTTCTATTAAACCTACAAAGATTGAATTTTCTTTTATCTATGAGTGGTGAAACATTACAAGACATGACAATCAGTTTAGCAAGCTGGAGAAATTCAAAGGGCGGGATTTTAGAAGATGCACTTCCTTCATACCACCTAAATGTGGTGTATGTTCTAATCACACCCATGGGTTTAATCTTTACCGATTTATTCCTCAAATAAGATGAGATTGGTAAATACTCATGCGAGTTTTTGCATGATGAAGAGTAAACCAGTAAACATGAGGCTATGCTCTCACGAAATTGCCACGCAAGTGGCGCAAAATGGGAAGGCGTTGTCTATTAATGGACCATAAGAGAGAATGTATTGCTCATCATGGTGCAATATATGTCTACTACCAATTCAATGTAAGCAAATTCCATGACTACATACTCGAAAAGAAGTTAAAAACTACATGGGCTTGCTCTATATACACATTAACGTCCGGTTATTAGACCACAGGGCTCTCAAAAACAACCACGAGCCAGGTACCACTCACTTGCCCAACTGCTTCTGTTTTGCTTCCACCGCTTCCTTGAGTTTTCGACCCAATGCATATGCTAACGGAGGAGGGACTGCATTTCCAATCTGCTTGTGCTTATGTTGGATGTTACCAGAGAACTTATACCCATCCGGAAAACCCTACAACACAATAAAAGAAAATAGTTGTAAGGGCCGTTTCAACTTTCAAGACCATCTCTAGGTGCAATATATGCTAATTTATTAAGATAACTATGTACCTGAGACCGAGCACACTCGCGAACAGTTAGAATACGATCCTGGTCAGGGTGAAAGCACATCCCGACCTTACCCATAGGCTGCGGGTCAGTAATAGAAGTCGGAAAGTTTCCCTCCCAGTCAAGCCTTCCGAACAAACCCTTCCATTGGTTATGCCTTTTGGCGGTGTTTGGTAAACACCAGGGTATAAGATCAACCATTTGTCCGGTTGACAACTTAACCTGCAAAAAGAAAAAAAGTTAAACACTAAGCAACGTTCCAGTTTAGAATTTTGTAAATACCTTCTCCGCAGGGAGGTCTCTCCAGTCAGCACCAGGGCATTTAGGAATTCTCTGGCACCTAATCACATTCAACTCGTTCATTTCTTTTGATATATGATCCGTTAGAACCGGCGTGTCTCCCCGGATTCTCTTTTGAAACCAAGAGATAGGCTCATTTTTGTACTGTGCAGAATTACAACAAGTTACTCAAAAGGGTGGAGCAGAAACAAAAAATGATACGAGAAACAAAAAATATTGTACCTCCATAGTTGTGGCAGAAGCCCCATTTCCAACAGCCGGAAGGTCACCAATTGTGTCTCTAACGGTTATTGAACGGAAAGGAGCACCAGTTGCAGTACTTCTAGCAGCAGCATATTGTGTGTTACTGTTCAGTGCGACTTTGAGTTCTGGGCTGGCAAATACATGCATTGGTTCAGGCCACTCGGGTAGTATTTCTTCAGGGGAAGCTGCCCATATGAAAGCCCGTTTGCGTGATTGTGATACACCAAAAGCCCCAGCCTCCAGAATTCCAAACCTCACCTACAATTTAATTAACAAAAAAAGGAAAACACTACTGGTTGACCATCAAAATCTTCAAGTAACTTTATTTAAATTAGGCATCAATGTTTGGCTAAAATATCTGGAACAAATAATGTACCTGATAACCCATTTCAAGCAATGATGCTAGAGCTAAACGAAACGTCTGCCCCTTGTTAAACGACACAAAGTTCCTCACATTTTCCAACAAGAAATATTTGGGACGGAAATACTCAGCAAATGACAGAAATGCCAATATCATTTCGCATTGAACCTTGCTCCACATGCTTTGATTGAACCGGTTCATACCAGAAAAACCCTGCAGATATTTTAAACGTCAGGTACATTTCAAATAGATTGTGTTCAATGACATTACATTTTATTTGTTTTCTAAAATTCCAAAAAAATGTAGAATTAGTACTTGGCATGGTGGGCCACCGTTGATGAAATCCACTTGCCCAGGTCGAGGCAGATTTTTGATCTCGTCTTCGTCGAGTTTCGCAGCCATTTCTTCAGCCTCAGAAGTTGATATACAGTCATCAGTGTCCCCACTTGCGGTCATTATAGCCCTGTATTTCAAACAATCGTTGAAAATGTCGCTACAATTTATTCAATGTTATAAAAATGATTCAAGAAAAAGCGTTGAACCTTAGTATGACATTGCAATTATGCACAAATGCCAACGCGTCAGGATGATTAAGTCTAAATGCATCACCAGCAGGTTCTTCGTATTCAATTGCCCATTTGGTTATTGATGCGCCTGTAAGTAAACATGCTGACACGTCAGTAGAGATCCAAAAAAAGCAAATAAAAGAAAAAAAATGAAGTAGTTACCACTTACCAGCTTTTTGTAAACCCTCAGATAAGCCACCACAACCAGCAAAAATATCCAATGTGGCTAGACGATTCTGTGAAGCAGAACTCTGTTGGTTGGTGGCCGCATCAATATCACTTTCTCCTTCTTTAGACTTCCCTTTTCTCTTTCTGATTGCAGCCTCGTTGACAAAGTTTTCTTTCGGGGGACTAAGCTTAATGTTAACAGGCAGCTGCAGAAAGATGTTCAGAATATTAAATGTCAAGGCAAAAAGACAAGAAATTGCAAAGACTTGTTACATTATTATACATAGAATGGATAAGTGAAACTACCTGCTTGAGAGATCCCTTATCAGGATCATAAAGCCGTTCACAGAAGAACACATGATCAACTATGTAAGTGCTGTCCAAAGAGGAAAGGTCATTCTTCCTTCTAACTTCACACTTTCCCTCTATTGCTGACACTGAAAACTTATGCGTTTCTTCACTGTAATACACCTGGAAATCCAATTAAAAATTATCATCAAAACACATTCAAGTGAACTAATATTATAAGTGCATTTAAACACTACCTCTTGAATGTCAGACCGGTACGCTTTGTCTGCAGACAAATCTTCAGGTCTATAAAATCTTCTAAGTTGAACCATCACCGAATCAGGGTCAACCCGTTTTGAAGTCTTGGGAGATTCGATCTGCAGCAACTGACAAACGACATACGCTTTAAGCCCGACATTTCTACCACTCTTATGAGTTCCATTACCCCTTTCATCTGAGTCGAAGTGATGAGGACCGACATACACAAAGTCATCAACACTGTACTCGGTTGCCAGGTAAGTGAAACACGTCTTGGATTCATAGACCTCGAAAACCTCCTTTTTCTTTTCATCTTCCGTAATCTTACAAGAATAACAGGTCCCGGTTCCAAGTCCCAGTTTATCAGTTTGCAGAGAAACGAAAGCACCTTTTTCAGGCCAATATAAACTCTTGCAATAAAACTCAACCGGAAGACCTTTATTTTTCCTATCTTCAGCCTTTGCTCTATCTGTTTTATCAAAATTAGCATTCGATTTTCGATGCTCGTGACCCCACGGCAGTGTTCTGATTTGCACTACCACGGTTTTAAAAACCTCGTCAAGTTCAAAATCCGAACAATCATTTGTCAGAAACACTTCCCGCTCATTTGCTATGTTACCGAGAACAGTTTCGCAACCTCTTAACATCAATCGCCCGTGAACAAATTTTCTAGCATCAGAGTCCTCAAACAAGTATTCAACATAATAAATAGAACCTTCGTCCGAATCAGACGAATCTGATTCAACCAAAACCGAACAACCTAAGCCAACCACCTCTCCCCGAATAACCGCCTCTTTATACAGAGACTTGCCATCAGTCATCTTCCCAACCGCTTTCCCGACCCATTTGATGTCGGTTTTTGACTTCGACCCACGGGTTTTCTTTTCTTTTGATGCTGATTGTGGTTTCTCAAGTTCTGGTACAGGGAGAGCGATGTTTTCATCTTCAGGTTCTTCACAATCTTCCTGCTCGTTTTCTTCCAGCTCGTCTTCTTCATCTTTCTTCACGTCAACCGAATCACCCTCTTTTACCTCTTCAGGTGAGTAATGCGAGTAAAACTCACCCCAGATCCTATTAATTAACCGTGTTGTTGTCGCAGGCATTGCCTTTCGTTTTGAAACCACAGGGCCCATTGCTGCTCTCGGGTTCATATTCGCTTGCTTCAACTCGATTTTCTTTTTCTTAACCGTCCATTTGGTATGATGTCTTTCTTCCATTTTAACCTCTAGACCGGACACAAAAGCAGATTTCCTGATTGTAGCGTCAGGAAATTCTGCAAACTGCTGCAAAATGATTTGCCCATGAACCACTACATATCTCTCCACAATCAACGGGTTTGAAGATATGTGAGCTGGGTGACTCTTCTCGAATTCCGACAATCTCTTTACGACTTCAGAAAATGATAACTTTGATGCGCGGGTCTGCTCTTTCAGCAATGTGATGATCGCAATAGCAAGCCTTGCAGTTTTAAGAACTGTTTGATACCACGGAGCATATTGCTTCGACGGCTTTCCTAGTCTATACCTGAAACAAGCATAATACAACAGTTTAGATACAACAAAACATACAATGAAAAAAAAAGTTAAGAACTAGAAGTCTAGAACTCACCAGGCCATATCGGTTCGAATTGAAATAAAAACCATTGATGCACCGAATTCAATCTTCCACTCCTTTATAGCACTCAGGTAAATAGGGATACCGTCTTCATTTTGTGCAGCAGAAGAAGAACCAGAACCGGAAGCGCTGCTAGGTTCATCGTCAAAACAGAATCCACTTCCATCATCCGTTGTCATTACCCCTGATCCAAACACAGTGACATCGATGTCTTCACACGGCTTCATAGGAAGAAGCTCCAAAGAAATCAACCGTGAGTCACAGTTGTAGAGTGACCAGTTGTGAAGCATGCTTTTTGGAAGATCGTCAGGGTCAATCATACCATATTCATCCATGTAATCAAAGAGTATATATTCATCGGTTTCTTCAACACTAGTTTTGTAATAAGCAGGAAGTGGGTAGTCATTTGCTATTTCATCTTCATTAATCTGAATGTATAACTTGCTTGATGAAGTTGCAGGTCGTTGTCGTTTCTTCAGTCTCATTGATTGCCAGTTTTCGCTTTCTTGTAAAACTCGAGCCAACTTCATGTCTTCGTCTTCATCAGAGGTTGGTCCAGACCCGTTTGACTGGTTAACTTTTCCTCCATCTCCAATCTTCAAAGGTGCATTCATTGATCCACCGGACGGAATTTTTGCCCCTGCAAACTCTTCAATTTTCTTGCTTTCATCCTTTAAAGCATCAAGTGCAGGTAGTTCAACAAATGGCTTATCAATACTGTTAGGCGCGTCATCCAACCCAACAAGTTGTTCGTAAATGAACGCACCCCATGAAATAATCAAGTCCCGGATTGACGCACCATGAGGAAAGTTTTTACTCCCACTCATTGAACGAACAAGTGAAGCAAGTAGTTCATCTAGGCTCATATCCGGGTTGCCACCCGCAGATTTCGACAACCGTTTGTAGACTTCAACACATGCACGAGCCTTTACGTAAAAAAGATCGAACAATTTCTTGTAGCTTGTTGCCGGCTTTACACAATCATAATCAGCAAGATCTGTAGAGACCCAAATAACAGGAGAACCGTCTTCATAACCGGATATTGACCAATTTTCGATACGACCATATCCGTCACACTGCACCCCAGTTTCCTTTTCTTTTTCAGAATTTTTCTCCAACGGCAATATGATGCCAGAGATGAATATATCATCCACTTCCAGCATTTCAACAGGTTGTGGTTTCCCATCAGCATCATGAAAGATAAAATCTGTCAATCTTCTATTGGGCCGTGGATCATCTGGGCCCGGTATCAAACTTAAGGCTGCTATTTCTTCTTCTACCACTTGGACCTTCTTGTTCTCAATTTTTGCATCCTTATCAGACAAACGGACTGGTTTGCTTTTAAAATCAGAACACGATGCAGCTCGTTTCGGCATTTTCCTCAAAACAGCAACATCCTCACTGCTGTTTGATCTTCCTCGTTTTTGTTTAGGTTTGGTAGCAGACTTTGTTTTAGGATCTGCAGTAGCGTCGGATGCCTCAGTTGTTGGTTTAGCTTGTTTTCCCTTTTTCTTCATTGCTGTTCAAAAAATGAGTCTTCAAAGTTAGAAAAGTACATAACGATTATGATTTATAGTGAAACAGAATTTAAATTTGCAGTACAACCTACAAAGCTATTCATAACTCATAAGTGAGACACATTATGAATCAAAATAAAAGTGAAAATCATGTTGAATTTAAAACCACAGAAAAACATACATATAAAAACATCAAACATGCAATTTCAAGATATAAGCTGTTGGAAAATAAAACAAATAAAACAAAATATTTAAAGTTAATATTTATTTTTGAAAATAACCGACAAAAATGAAACGGATCAAAATGGCATTTTCCGATGAGATAACTAAATTCGTCACGTTTCGTAACCTAACAGTGCACACTGTCCTGTTGTTTCAACGTATCATCGCCATCATCAAAACAAATGTTAGAATTATAAAATTCAAGTCTAAAATAATCCAATTCAAAATCACATTTCATGAAAGCTGCTACATCAACATAATATCCAAAATGGTCAAGACTCACAGTCATAGCATTCACCTTTGTAAAGTCAATGCACCTCAGCAAGCTAAGAACATAATGTAAGAATATTTCCTGAATTAACCCTTTAATATTTGAAGGCAATAAAATATAACAGTCAAGTAAATGTTAAGCAGATATATTTTCATAGTAATTTCAAATAAAACACTCATTAAAAATTATTTAACAACTATCTACAAACCAATTTCCCAACACTTCACAGAATCTGGTTTTTGATTATTCTATTTATAATAAATATTTTGTCTAGTTCAAGATTACAATCTATATGGAAACTAAAATTAACACCAAGTATATTTTCTTTGTATGTATGATTGTGTAAATCCTAAATCCCAATGCCAAACACTAATCTTGTTGCTCAACCAATTAGACCCCACCTACGTAGTTAAAAGCGCATAACGTGCGCAGCTACACACAAGCCTACATATGCACCTTAAGTGCAACAACGCACAAAAAAGCACTACAAAAAATAATTTTGTAGCTCAACCAATTAGATCACACCTATGTAATTAAAAGCGCATGAAGTGCGCAACAGGCCCATCTGTGCAGCCTACGCACCTTGAATGCAGCAAGGCGCAAAAAGCGCCTGGACCGGCAAAAAAACTGACAAAACTAGTTTTAAACATTCTGAACCAACCAAAGCCCATACTAACACAGCCAAATATGACACGCACCATTGTGTGTCTCAAGCATACACTTTTGTTGCCTTGCACCTTGAGCCATACCTACCTATAATCCCACTCTCAAATCCCTTTACATACAATTTGCTACATGTATGTAAGTATAAAACCATCTGATCTGGTACTTGTATCAATGTCCTTACAACAAAACACCACATTTATCAAAGAAAACAACAATCCCTTTTAAAATAAAATATGAACCAATCCAATAAAAAAAAAAAAAAAACTACTCATCTAGGTATACCGGTGAACGGGACAAACACGTGCTGATTCTCATACACTCAACAATAAACAAAATCATACATTCAACAAACAATCAACATACCACTTAAATCCCTAAACCATAGGCTCACAAAACAAGATCTTCTCGCTTTACGCTTCTAAATCCCTAAAAACCGCTTAGATTTGCATACCAAACGCAATAATAATATCCCGTTTATGACGGAAAATAAAACCTCTCTCTAAATCTAACACTTTCTCTCTCTAAAATATCACTTTATCATCATAACACACATAAGCAAAATCAATTTAGATAAATTAAATGAAAAAAAAAAGCAAAAACAATCAATAATAATAGACAGCCAAAAACTAATCTGACGGACCTGCTGGTTTGACGGCACCGGCTCCTTGAGCTTCTTCTAACAAACTTGCTGTGCCCATTTTGAAGAGTGAGGGGTTATTTGGAAGAATGGATTGGGAGTGGAGTTGTAGGTGGAATGTGTTTTATAGGAAAATGAATTTAAAGAGGGGGAATCATTTAGAGCGGGTTGATTGAATTTTTGGCTGAAAAACATGGCGGGAAGTCACCAATTTTGCTGAAAGAATTCCCGCCACCATGTTCTATTAATAGTATAGTAGATTCTGAATACAAAACCCTAAAGTGTTTTCGATTTTGACTTTTTACTTGTATCTTTTTATTTTGACTTTTGTCAATTACCGTTTTGTCCCTTGAGAGCTGGGAGGTTACATTGATGTTTCTCGGGACTCATTTACCTCTACAATAATCAAACCCAATAAATTTTTTTTAGTAAACTGCAATTTTACCCCCTGGGGTTTAGGCCAATTAGCAGGCACCCTTACCCCCCCCCCCCTAACGAAATAATTGCAATTTTACCCCTCAATGTTCGCTGTTATGTAGCAAGTTTACCCCCTGGCATCAAATTTGCGGACTGATCTGTTGACTTGGCGGTGAAATGACTATTTTACCCTTTTATTTTACCCCCAAACATTCCTGTTATGTTGCATAATTACCCCCCCCCCCCCCACAGGTAAATTACTAAAATGCCCTTTCTTATTACCCCCTATACTTTGTGTTACGAAGCAATATTACCCCCTGCAACTTCCAAAACCCTTCCTGCCACCACCCATATTCGATTATTATAAACCCATGCTCTTAATAATCAACCCATTGATAACTTATGATGCATCATCATATTGATTTAAAAGTTGTAACATAAAGGTTTGTGTAATTAGCACTAAAACCAACCCAAAGCCAACATAAAATCTTTACAGAATTAGGGATCTGGGGTTTTTGCAAAAACCATCATACAACTGTGTGTTGTTTTTTTATTGTAATGATCAGCAGCAAGCTTCATCCATTTTCATATTGATTTAAAAGTTGTAACAGAATCCTCATTGACATTAACCACACAGGATTGAATGGATGAATATGGTTATCATATTGATATAACCATATTGATTTAAAAGTTGTAACATCATTTAAACTTTTCATATTGATTTAAAAGCTGGCTACTCTGTATCATTCAATCTTGATATAACCATTTAACAGCAGCAACTTTTGTTGAAATAAAACATGTAAAATTTGCAGCAACTACATATATAATCAAGAAAGAATCTATCAGCAGCAACTGTTATATTATCAAAGAATGATTTGTCATTTTAACATCAAATAAAGGAACAAACCAAACTTTAATGCAAATGCACATGAATCTAATTGCAACAGCCAACAAAACATCAAACATAACTGCATATGTAACCTGTATGATCTTGTAACTGTCATCTAACCTGTATGATCAAACATAACCTGTACATCAAACATAACCTGCTGCACATCAAACATAACTGTATGATCATGTAACTGACATCAAACATAACCTGTTGCACATCAAACATAACTGTATGATCATGTAACTGACATCAAACATAACAGTATGATCATGTAACTGACATCTAACCTATAATGCAAGTGTGGACTGCACATCTAACCTGTAATGCAAGTGTGGACTGCGCATAACCAAGCATATCTGTTATATGATCAAACATAACATGTACAATCAATTATACCTGATCAAGCATACCCGGTCAAAATCTTACTAACTAACATTATATAAATTAGATCAGTATCAAAACGTTAATATATACAATTAGAATACATATTAAACCAAAAGATCCTAATATATTATAGTTCGACTACACTACACAACCATTTCCTGCTGAGGGGGAAACTGGAAATGCAGGAAAGGGCGGCCTCGCATCTTGACAACCAAGGAGACCACAATCGATCGTAGTGAAACATGAATCCTCATGTCCACTGCAAACACATAAACATCCATGTTCAATAACCCCTGTTTTTAACCTCACATTACTTGTTCTGTAACATAACATTAACCATAATCAAAATACTTGTTCGATTTTACCTGAAAAGTGCGAGAACAGGGAGGATCGGACAGGTGGATCGACGGTGGCCGGTGGTGTGGTCGACGTTACTGGCTCTGCCGGTGGAGGTGGATGCATCATTGCATTATGTAGTTCGCTCGTTCTCTGTTGGCCCAAATGTAGCCGGTGGTGTGGTGAAGAAGGAGTGGCCGGTCGCCGGTGGGTGATGAAGAAAAAGGAGTGGTCGGTCGCCGGTGGGGGGAGTGAAGAAGAAGGAGTGGAGGTGGAATCTTAGGGGTAAGATTGAGATAAGATGTTATATTAAGGGGTATTACTAATATATAAGGTACTGTTAAGGTGAAATTACATATTTACCCTTTGACCCTCACATTGTTTTGTTGACCGGTTAACAAATTTGATGCCAGGGGGTAAACTTGCGACATAACAGCGAACATTGGGGGGTAAAATTGCAATTATTTCGTTAGGGGGGGTAAGGGTGCCAATTGGCCTAAACCCCAGGGGTAAAATTGCAGTTTACTCTTTTTTTTTAACCGCAACTGCTTTATTAGAAAACAAAGCCTAGCAAGGAGCTGGAAAAACACACAAGATCCGATTACAACATAGACACAATATTAAAATCTACCCAGTCGACCCATAAAACGGACCTAATACCTCCCTTCTTTATCATTTTACGATGATATTTTTCCAATAAATGGTAAAGGTGAGAATATGAGATGTAGGCAAATCTTCCTGGTATTTCTAGACATAGTCTGCTTCCAAAGATATAGAAAGGTACCAAAAATAAGAAAAAAAGGTGGAAAATATTATCGTAAAAACATATATATTGTTATAAATATAATAATGTGGTTATTAACTACTTAAATAGATTGACTTGTTCACTAAGACTTTATCTCTTATATATATTCATTGTATTCCTTTGTAAAAGACATCTAATCAATGATATCAATTTATTTCTCTCTACTGTTCTCTCGTGTTCTTTTGCTATTAGGCTAGTTTCACAACACGTTATCAACACGAGTTCGCTCGTTGATTTCGTTTTAGAGAAATCGTTTCACTTTCTCTAGGCACAAATAGAAAAGGTACCCGGCGTTCTATTCCGTTGACGAAATCATCGCAGATCTGCGACACCTCGGTCATCCCGTATTTCTAACGGAGCAACGTTACCCACCAAAAACTTATTGGTTCATATTGTTCAAGGTATTATTCTAATCATTAACTACATGATATGGAATTTGGTTTTTATGTGAGTAATTTACAATGCCTAGTTTTGACTAATAAAATATGGGAGCATAAAACATATTATATAGGGTTATGGAAAAGATGGGGTAAACATAATTTTGTTGTTTTATGTTTTAATTAAGAGTACATAAATTCCTTTTATTAACTTAGTCTATAAATGAAAGTTTATTTTCGATCGATTTCGTTTTTCTTTTTTATCAGAACGTAGAAGATAAGTATTTGTTATTTATGATTCTTATCGGTATTTATGATTTCTCTTTAAAACTTTGTTGAGTCGTAATTCAAATAATACTAAAAGTTTGCTAGTAGACGATACATGGTATATATGGTTATGATTTGTGATGTTATCTTGATTTCAAATATATTTTATGATTTTTTTATTAGTGGATTATATATTTGAATACTATGATAACTGCTAAAAAATAGTTTATCTTATTCTATGATCATGTTATCATCAATAGATTTGAATCACGTAGAAATCTCAAATAAAATAATTACAATATAATGGTTGAACAGAAATATTTTTTTTTCGATTAGTAATATAAGATGGGTTAAGATGATAAGTGGACACAAATTTTGGGTTACTTTGGTTAAACATTTTTATTTCCTTAATTGTAAAATTGTGCATCGGGGTGATTCAATTTAATTGTTTATTGTTATTCAGATTTACTACTAGTTAAATAAACTAAATAAGATTGGTTGCCGTTTGAAAATTGGTTCCGCTACTTTATGAAAAATTGGCTAGCGCATGTCAATTAATTTTAATATTTTTGTTATGTTTCTACTTCAATGGCATATGCTTCTGATGTGAATAATCAAACCAAACTTACATATTCAAGTTGATGTCATCTTTTATTACTAAGTTACTTAAAGTGTATTATTTAAATTGTTGGTTCATGACCCCAATATTATTTTGTAATATGTGTGTACGTTTATTAAACTGTGTAATATGAAAGCACCATGGAGCTTGATGGGGATATTAGTTTATGCTTTAACTAAAGTAATAAATATTAGTATATAATATGTATCTGTGATTGGATACTCGGGTATGTTGATACATAAATTATATATACGTTTGTTTATAAGTGATAATAAAAAGTCTTATTCCATAAAGTTTTATTATAACCCGTTCTACATGGTGACATGTTATTGTGAAAGCATTGTTTCATTTTACTCCATGTATACCTTGTATTCTATATGTTATAGTTTATTATAAAGATAGTATTTAATAGAACAACTAAATCAAAGTTGTGGTTTAGTATCAATATCATGAAAGATAGTATTTAATAGAACAATTAAATCAAAGTTGTGGTTTAGTATCAATATCATGAAAGAGTGTAGATATGCTTAGGCATTACACTCGAAGTGTCATACTAAAAAAACTTATATGACTCGGCTATTTAATTACTTCTCTATTGGTGTTATGAAAATTGGAAAAAGAAGATTATTACAAGGGAAAGTCGGATAAATATTTTCGGTTGTCACACGTCAAATATGCTCTTGAAGTGGCAATATTATTAAAAGGGTATGAAAGGTTTGAAGTGACCTTATATTCGTATGTATGATAAAATAAATAATGAAAAGCTATGAAGCTTATTCTGGTTATTCCATTCCCTAAAGTGAATGATATTATATAACGATCATTGAAAATGTCGTGATCCTGGACATATTTAAGAAATTCGTAATGATGGTCATGTTAATAATGAAATCGATCATCAGAAGTGCTATGATAACCAAGTTGATAATGAGATTGACCTTCATAATGTTATGATAGCCAAGTTAATAATGAGACCGACTATCATAATTGTAATAATAATCGTCATAATGAGATAGACCACTAGAAGTGGCACATTAAAGGAGTGATTATATGAGAACAAAATGTGAAAAGGATAAAAGTTATATAACATGATAGTTTGCAATGATAATGCGTTGTTCTTTCGCATAATGCAACTAATACACATACGATTGTAAACTAGAAGTTTATGTATCATGATTACTTACTTAGTTGGCATGACCGGTTAGACCACACTGAGTCAATGATGATGTGAAACATAATGAAGAGCTAAAAGATTCTTCAAGCTGGTAATTAGCATGTAATGTCTGCTCTCAAGGGAAATTTTATATTTTACCATATAAAGGAGGGTATGTATGCCTAAATATTATGGAAGTGATTAAAGGATACGCATATCCTAACATGATACCATTTTGTGTTTAAAATCGATGCATCGTCTAAATGGTTATCGAATACACAACTTAAGGATTGTGTGATTTATGGCTTAGCTAATGATATAGCAAGTACATTGTTCCATATTGGCATATTTATTTCGGTTATAACTGTGAAATTTATTTTCAAGTTATTAAGATCACTAAAATAAGTGTTTTTGTTGAAGACAATCACTAAACGTCTACAACTTATTGCAAAGTCAATAATCACGAGAGCAAAAGTTCATGTTTCTATCTTAGTACATGTAATTTTACATGCAATAACATTAACTCACGTCAAGCCAACATGTTGTAATAGTTTCTCCCCATTATAGTTGGCTTTTGGTCAGGAACCGAAGATATCCCTTCTAAGATTTTGGTTGTGCGGTATATGTTGAAAATGATCCACCACTACGCACAAAGATGGGACCTTAAAAGATGGTTGGCAATATATGATAATGAATAGAGCCTTTCATGAGATATTTATTTACAACTCAATTAATTGATATCCATCTCAATGGATTAACATTCCCAATATCGGAAAGATAAAAAAGCAGTTGGAAAAGAGATGAGTTGGTATGAGTTATCAATGATCCTCAAAAACTAAAGGTATGAACCAGAAGTTCAAAGAATAACTCATTTACAAAGATTAGCGAATCTATTACCAGACGCATTCACTGACCTTAAAAAGGTGACTATGTATAAACTGTTAATGCTCCAATTAAGATGAATGTCCTAGAAGGATAACCACATGTTTGTAATGAGTCTATTGCACATTTGAAGCATGGTAGACCAGTCGATTCCAATAATAAAATTCCTCGAAAGTTGGAGCAACTAATTAAGATGGTCAAGTCGAGGTTATATTAAAAAGGTCTCCCAAAGAGACATTAGACATGAAGGTTCAGGAAGGACCTCAGGTACCTGAAAGTAAAGAGATCTCATTAAATTGTATTATGTCTAAAAGTACATGGAATCGAAATAAAATCGACGTTATACTTTTGTATATAATATAGCGCTTGAAATGATGAAGTGACGATGATCAAGATTTACGATCTGCCTATGAATGAAAACATATAAATGATTGGCCAAAATGGAAAGACACAAATAAGGCAGAGTTGAATTCTCTAATAACATGGAAAGTTTCTGGACCAACAGTCCATACAACTGAAGTTGTAAAATATGTTGGATACAAATGGGTCTTTTATGCGAATCATGTGAAAATTAAATAAAGTGATATAAGGCAAAATTGGTAGCACAAGTATTTTCGAAAAGACCTATGACTGATTATGAGGAGACGTATTCTCCGGTGGTGGATGTATTGGCTTTCCAATATTTAATTAGTCTTGTAATATAAAGAGAGAATTGATACGTGTCTTATAAAAGTTATGAATCACTGGATACTAAAAGTTTATATGAAAGTCCCTCAAGGATTTAATTTATTAAAATCATGTAAAATAAGTTCTCGAGAATGATATGATCGTTGTATACAGATTCATATTTGAATACGTTGAATATAAGTGGCACTCCTGATGAGTATCCTAAAGCATTTAAGTGCTTATAAGGGTAGTTGAAACATTTTATGGGTGCATTTAAGCTCTAAGCATGTCCTCCATTGTCTGAATTGTCCTTTCACTTTGTCCGTCCGTTTGAGGATGATAAGTTGTGCTTAGTTTTAACTGGGTTCCCATTGCCTTTTGGAAACTTGACAAAAAATGAGAGGTAAATCGGCTATCCCTATCAGAAACAATTGATAAAGGAATTCCATGTAAAGAAACAATTTCATTTACATACAACTTAGCTAACTGTTCCATACTGAAAGTTTCTTTCATAGGTAAGAAATGAGCTAACTTGGTTAGCCTATCTACAATCACCCAGATTGTATCATTTCCCTTCTTTGTTTTGGGTAATTTAGTAACAAAATCCATTGTTATCAATTCCCATTTCCACACTGGCATTTCTAACTGTTGTAGCAATCCTGAGGGTTTCTGGTGTTCAGCTTTGACTTGAGAACAAGTTAAACATTTAGAAACATAGGCTGCTATGTCCTTTTTCATTCCTATCTACCAGAAATTTTTCCTTAAATCCTGGTACATTTTATCACTTCCTGGATGCATCGTATATTTAGATTTATGAGCTTCTTCTAAAATATGATAACGTAGGTTTCCTAATTTAGGTATCCACATTCTCTTTTCATGGAATCTCCAAATTCCATCTGTTCCTTGTTCTAATTCTTTTAGCATACCTTTTAATTTTTCAGTATCATCCTTGATTACTGATTCTTGTGCTTCTCTTATCTGATCATTTAAATCTACTTGTAGATTTAATTTAAGAGAACGTACCCTTTTTGGCTTTTCATGATACTTTCGACTTAAAGCATCTGCTACTACATTTGCTTTTCCTTCATGATACTGGATATCACAATCATAATCACTAAGCATTTCCATCCAACGTCTTTGTCTCATATTCAACTCCTTTTGTTTGAAAATATACCTTAAACTCTTATGATCAGTGAATATGGTAAACTTACTACCATAAAGGTAATGTCTCCAAATCTTTAGAGCAAAAATTATAGCTCCTAGTTCTAAATCATGGGTTGAATAATTCTCTTCATGATTCTTAAGTTGTCTAGATGCGTAAGCTATAACCTTTTGTCGTTGCATTAATACACATCCATAGCCTAATTTAGAAGCGTCACAATAGACTACAAAGTCTTCAGCTCCTTCGGGTAATGCTAGTATGGGTTAATCTTTGCTTAAGAATTCTAAAAGCTTCTTCTTGTTTTAATCCCCATTCAAACTTAACAGATTTACAGGTTAGCTTAGTTAAGGGAATAGCTATTCTAGAAAAATCTTGAATAAATCTTCTATAATAACCTGCCAATCCTAAGAAATTTCTAACCTCAGTTGGCGACTCAGGGGTTTTCCATTTAGTAATCGCCTCGATCTTTGTGGGATCCACATGAATTCCTTCATGATTGACTAGGTGTCCAAGAAATTGTACCTGTTCTAACCAAAATTCGCACTTAGAAAATTTAGCATAAAGCTTTTCCTTTCTTAATAAACTTAAAAGTGCGTGCAAATGCTTTGCATGATCCTCTTTATTCGTAGAGTAAATGAGAATATCATCTATAAAGACGATTATGAATTTATCCAAATATGGCTTACATATTCGGTTCATCATGTCCATAAATGCAGCTGGGGCATTGGTTAAACTAAATGGCATGACAGTAAATTCATAATGTCCATACCTTGTTCTGAATGCGGTTTTAGGAATGTCTTCTTCCTGTACCTTTAATTGATTATATCCTGACCTTAAATCGATGTTTGAGAAAAATCGAGCTCCTTGCAGTTGATCAAACAGATCATCAATTCTCGGTAATGGGTATCGGTTCTTAATCGTAACCTTGTTTAATTCACGGTAGTCAATGCACATACGCATTGATCCGTCCTTCTTTTTAACAAATAAAATCGGCGCTCCCCATGGTGACGAACTTGGCTGTACAAATCCTTTTTCCAACAATTCATCTAATTGTTTCTTTAATTCCTGCATTTCTGCGGGTGCCAAACGGTAAGGTGTTTTGGCAATCGGTGCTGTTCCTGGCAGTAGGTGAATTCTGAATTCAACTTCTCTGTCTGGTGGTAGTCCTGGTAATTCTTCTGGAAAAACATCTGAAAACTGAGATACTACTGGAATATCTTTTAGTTCTTTTTCTTTAGTGTTAGTGATTATAGAAATCAAATACACTATAGAACCTTTTCTATAGATGAATTTTGTGGATCTATTTGGTTTATCTCCTTTAATTGTGATCGTTTTACCTTTTGGTGAATTTACTTGTATTGACTTTTGATCACATAAGATACTAGCTTTATTGGCTATTAACCAATCCATTCCTAAAACAACATCGAATCCTGCCAGATTCATGGGATAAAGATTTGCAATAAATTTCTGATTTAAAATATCTATTCTTGCTCCCTGCAATATTTCAGAAATTCTAACGGTTTCTCCATTAGCTGTCTCTACTAAGCATTCTTGTGGTAGTTTAGTTAATGACTGATTTAGAAATTTGCAAAATGATGTATTAATAAAACTTTGGTTTGCACCAGAGTCAAATAATACTTTAGCAAAAATATCATTAACTAAAAACGTACCAGCTATGACATCTGGAATCATCTTGGCTTCATCTGTAGTCAGAACAAATGCTCTAGCATTTTGAGTATTCTTGTTGTTTATAGCTGGAGCTAATTTTGGACAATTAAGCTTGATATGACCTTGTTCTCCGCAGTTGTAACATATCTTGTTATTAGCTTTCTTCCTGTAGTTTTCTTCCTTGTGTCCCGATATTTTGTAAAAGTTACAGTATATAGAGCATTTTCCTGAATGCTTTCTTTTGCAATTCTTACAATAAGGTACAGAGGTAGAACCTATATTTCTCCCACGGTTAGAACTTCCAGAACGAAATTCTTGTGTGAGTTTCTGGGTTAGGTTCCTCCTTTGATCCTCTTCTCGGGTACGAACTAATTCATCTGTCAAGGTATTTGCTAGTTCTACAGCTTCTTCTATGGTTTGAGGTCTAGCTGCCTTGACTACGTGTCTTATCTCCCCAATTAAACCCCAAATATAACGGGAAATTAATACTGGTTCAGGTGATGCAAGAGTTGGCACTATTCTAGCATATTCAAAGAATATTTTAGTGTATCCCTTACTATCCACACCAGTCATCCTAAGGTTTAGGAATTTGTTTGCTATCTGTTCCTTCTCATTGGGTGGGAAGAATTTCCTTTCTACCTTGTTCTTAAATTCTTCCCATTCCATATTGTAGGTTCTATCACTTCCTCTTGTTTGGAGGATAGTGTTCCACCATTCTAGTGCTGAATTCTTAAACAAATTGGAAGCAAACAGTATCTTATCTTCTTCAGCACACTTGCTTATTCTTAAGACTGCCTCAGTCTTCTCTATCCAGCGTAGGGTTGCAATGGCCCCTTCATTGCCCGAGAATTCCATTGGTTTACAAGACCAGAATTCTTTATAAGAACAACCGTAAGACACGGTTCTTCTCCTTTTGGGAATGGGCATTTGAAGTACAGGTTCATTGTTCACGCTGTTTTCGGGTTCGATGGGTCGCTTACTGCTATGCTTACTTTTATTATTCGCTTCTTGAATAGTTTGAATAATAAATGGCATGGCATCTATGATTCCTTGTGCCACTATGTGTTGAACGGCACTATTATCCATTTGGTTTCCATTGTTATTGATGCTCGGATTTTCATTAACCACGTTAATGTTACTCTGGTTATCATTATTCAGATTTCCTTGATTTCCTTCGTCGGCCATCTGAATTTTAAACATTTATTAATATCACAAGATAATATTTAATATAGTTAATCACATGATACGCAATCTAGCCAAAAACGTCGATCATTGCGACTTTTACTCTATTTTCATATACTATTATGCATCTATTACATTCTAGTACTGAAATAAAAATTACAATACCAACAGAAATAGAATCACACTAATAGTAATAGGCATCCATACACACATATTTTATTTTATTTTTATTTTATTATATTATATTATTATCATCTCCTCTATCCCATCACGGATATGGATTTATCCAAAAATCCATATTGCGCTCATCGTATTTCCATACGAGACGCTCTCCCACCTGTCTCAATCTCTCACTGCTTTCTAAAATTTCCTCCCCAAAAGTCCTAAGTTCTTGCACGTTTTCTGCACTCATTGGGGTTGCAGTATCTAGGACTGGGTTCGGAATCTGGGGTGCGGGTTCCTGATATGGGGGTGAAAGTGCCTGAAATCGGTAAGGATCTTCTAAGATTTCCCTAATATATTCATCGTGGTAATAGGGATCTAAAGGGTCCATACTTGGGTAGGCTCCTATGTTTTGTATAGGTGTGTCTTCATGTATCGGGTAACGTTGCACATAGTCCCTAACGTCATCCCACCAGGGGTCATAATTTGGGTCTAGGGGATTTGGTGCAGGTATCCTAGGAATTTCTTCTGGATTGAAGTAATGCATCTCCGCTTGGTTTTCAGGGTTTTCTATCTCCATGGGTTGGTCAGGGATTTGCAATTGTGGTTGGGGTGCTATTGTTTGCTCTAGATTAGGGTCAGCAGCAGTTGTGGCTAGGATATGGAAATTGGCTAGGCTTCTATTAAGCATATCCTGTGTATGGGCATCTGTCTCTCGCTTAATAGCTGCTAAGGCTCTTTGCTGTTGCAACTTTCGCATTCTTTTCCTACGTGCAAAGGCTTCCTTACTGAACCATCCTCGTTTCTTATGAGGGAATGGCTCTTCTGACTGAGCTTTAAAAGCAAACTTTCCTTCTTCCTGATCAGCAGAATACCCCGAAAGGGCAGGCTGATATGAGGTACCTTCACTCCTAGGTGAATCAGACAACCGACGACACATGTTTGAGGGTCCTTGATCACTCATACTGTAACTAACAAATAGTCAAATAACACATAACAAATAAATACAGTTATGCTCGTATTTCCGTAATTTATTTCCTAACACAAAATTTAAATTTTAAGTGTCAGCAGAACACTTCTTTGGCTTAGACCAGTGGCTAGGCTCTGATACCACCTTCTGTCGCAACCCCCGATCCCTGATCCCCGGGAACGGGCGGACGCGAACTCAGAATTTCGGTGGTATCAGTTTATTAATTTGGCAGCGGAATTTGCATCAGGACCGTAGTTAGGAAATGTTTATCAGAGTAAAAACACCATATTTAATATTAATAATCACGTGGGCAAAACCCAAGTTTCTTATTACAATACGTTTATAGGGATAAACCCTATTTTATTGAATTTAAAACATCGTCTTTTAGGTAACTTTTATAGCCACATTTTTCTCAAGCCTTCAGTGCTCTCCAGCTGGCTTTTTACTAATTGGCTGTCACATTGTGTTACCTGAAACGTGTTTTAAAAACATTTGTCAGTGGGAAATACTGGTGAGTGAATCCCAGTTTAATCCAGAAACATTTTATCAATTAAAACAGTATTGAGAGCGATCACATTGTTTATTTCTACACAATTACTCATTCAGTACTGCCAATCCTGACTTGTGGGTCATATTACACATTGGCTAACTCTTTGTCCAATGGTAACGTACTGTTATCCCCGACTTACTACTCGCGGTAGTAAATTTTGTATACAAAACCCCAACATACCGGCAGTAATTGAAGAACTACAAAGACTCAATCACCGCTTAATCACATTGTAAAATATTTAAGGTTTTGTAAAATATTACAAAAAGGTTAACAAAAAGAGGATAAACTCACTTTGCTATCTTAGACTTCGCGTAAGGGTTTCCTGGATATAATCTATAATTAATACAAATGTACATTGGTTAGTATCATAACCCTTTGAAAATATTAATGATACCCTCCCCGAGACGGTATTCCAACAACTACGTCGGGCAGAACCACGACAGTTGTTACGGAATCCTAAATCAATCGGGCAGCATATCTACTATGAAACTGGGGTTATAATACTTACAACGGAGCAGAACCTCGCTAATTAGGGGGTATAATACCAGCTTTCTATGCCTAATATTTCAGAATTTGAGATACAGAAACGTTTGTGAACGAATTGAAATGAAATCCGATGCGTTCTATTTATAGGTGCTGAATTTGGGTCTTACGCGGCCCACGTAAAGGATAAGTGGGGCTTACGCGGCCCGCGTCATAGCCGGGTAGGGTTTAGGTGATCCGGGTCATCACCTAGACTTGCCACGATGTCGACACGTGTCGGCCTCTGGTGTTGCTGCGTTGTCGATCTTACGCGGCCCGTGTAAGATTGAGAAGGGGTTCACGCGGCCCGCCTGAACTTAAGAAATCAGATGGAAACAGGTTCTAACCTTGATACCGCCCGCGTAAGGGCTTGAGGTGGGTCTACGCGGCCCGTCTTAGCTTAAAAATCAGGTTTTTATTTATTTTAAATACTATTTAATGTATATCGGGCTTGGTTTTTACATACGGGTTGTATTATAAGGCATATTGAGACATTTTAAAATATAATGGGGTGTCGGTTTTACTGAGGGTTGTTACACAAATAAACAAAGATCTTGCATAGATCTGAACATATTCATGGTGAAAAGGGATTGAAAGATGGTTTCTAACTTTCTTTTAACTCTTTTACACTCAATGCACTCAAACCGATAGGATCAGACCTTGTTCTAACCTTCTACTCCTTCTTGGTGATGTGTTGGTTCAAGATCTGAGTTCTACCAACGAGACAACCGATTTCGGGTCACTTGTGTCAAGATGGGGTTCTGTTGATTAGCATGTTGTCACACCGTCTCGATAAAACTACAAACCAACGAAAACAACCAAGTGTAAGACGATCAGGCCGACCAGGACGGAGTGCCGCCCGATCGGACTGCTATTCGATCGGATTGTCACCCGATCGGGTTGCCACCCGATCGGCTTACACCTTGGCCCCACACTCAACTTTTATTTTCAAACTTTTGAGGTTGAACATTGAACGAAATACCGTCCGATCGGATTACCACCCGATCGGATTACCACTCGACCATGAGATGTTCTGACTTCAACACTTAATGATTTTCAAACATGTTCACCCCGAACGGATTGCCACCCGATCGGATAGCCATTCGATCGAGTGACCGTCCTGCTGAGAATTTGTTCTCAACCCTGAGAAGCCTCGCCAATCGGATTGCTGTCCGATCGGACTGCCGTCCGATCGACCGACCTGAAAGGTAGAGATATTTCTCCATTTTCACAATGCTACAACGAAAACTTCAAAAGACATGCCATCATACACAAACACATCCTTCCCAAACGAAGTAACAATCCACTCGAAAGGTCACCCGATCGGATGACCATCCGAGCGGATTGTCACCCGATCGACCGGCTACCTGATCGGATTGCCATCCGATCGGATTGATGTCCGACCCACTGACACTTTGCTTCTATTTATGCGTCGCTTATCATTATGCTATCGTTCTGATCAAACTAATTTCCGCTCTAAGCGCTCCCTTCAATCCATCAATCGCTGTGAGTATACTTGAACCCTTTTTGCTTTACGCACTTTTGGGTGTTACATACGTTACTTATATTAAATCACATCAAACACACTACGCAATACTTTAACGCTAACCGTTACCGCATGTTATACGTGACTTAATGAATGCTTGTTTGTTATGTTTACACATGGAATGTTGTCTACCTTCCTTAGCAACGATAGTACTATTTGTTTGGACTCAGCACCTGGTTACTCAGGGGTTGTTAAGGACAGTTTGTTACATGGCTCACAGTGGTGAGTGTGTATTACAAACTACCTTGGGCAGTCAACCCGCAGTCATTGGTATCGATAGGTTCATGTCGATAACTAACATGCCTCATTTTACACTGTGTACGTGCTGGTTATGCGTAACGATTTCGAACTCTATTATATCTATTAAACTTGTATGCTCACCTTTACACTATGTGTATTGACTTTTACCTTAACGTATGTGACAGGTGCTTAGGATGTTTATATGCTTGGCTTGCTGTGAAATCGAGGCTAGGAAAGGTCTAGAAACAAATAAACAATTGTCTGTATTTGAAATCTGAGTTGTCGGAACAGAACAATTTGACTAGATCTTGTCTGTAATAATTATGTTATCTTTTATGACATGGTATGGGACATGTTGCTTTAAATAATTGGTAATTATAGTTGTTATGGAAACTTCTGGACAATCTGTTTCGCTTAGTGTCACCCCCTGATGTTTCCGCCATCGGTTGGGGTGTGATAGATTGGTATTAGAGCCATAACTATTGGGAATTAGGCAAGACTCGACCTAGTCCGGGTCGATGTCTTAGAAACGACCTAGTCTATAGTTAGGAACCAACAGACCGACTTGTGCATATCCTGCAGAGATTATGTACGAGCTTACTGCTATTTCTCGCTATTCTCGCCTACGCTACACTATCACTGCCCTTTAGTTTTCAAAAATGAACGATCGATTAGGCCGAGATTAGGTGTGAAAACCGCAAACTCTCGACTAAATTGCTTGTTCGACCCGCATTTTATTTATAAACACGAGAAATTGCGTTGAATCAGGAGTGAAATCCATACTTTGACGAATAATTCTCCTTTATTTTATCAAAACATGAACGAAGTTGTTAAGTCAGGGGTGAAACCCGAACCTTGACGAGTTATTCCGACCTTTACTTGGTTTTACAAAACTCTCACCAAAGTCTCGACGGACTCCAACGACTTGAAGTCACGATATGACTGGAAGGATGTGTGCCGATCGCCCAGATTCGAGGCGAGAGCACAGTCCTGAAGGTCAAAGTGTGTACCAAGAGTCTTTGTGAATAGTCGAATCACTTTGGGTAGTGAATGTCTATCAGCCTAAGACGATCCATTTTCAAGATCGCAATTGTCGATTTTGTGTGTTTACAATTTTGATCAGCGAATATCAGAGTCGCTTTGTCGATTTTATGTGTTTATGTGATTTATCTATTATGTGTTACAAATTTCGGTGATTTACTCGCTTTTCGCTTTGATCGACACGCACGACTCGCACTGCTCATCAACCTCAAAACGCTGACAAATCACTACTACCATGGGGAACAACCTGGCGCCATGTTACTTGCTATATTATTCGCTTATGTTATACTACTCACTATGTTATTCGCGATCGCTATTTTCGAACGCTCTCGGACTTTGAATGATAAGTTTCTGTATTCTGACTACCTCTTGTGCTTACATGCTTCGGTGTCCCTGTGATTCTGTGTTTCTGTGCCTTACATGCTTACGTGCTTCTGTGCTTATGTGCCTACGTGCTTACATGATTATACGTGTTCCTAAGCTTTAGTAGTGTTAGACGTGTGAGGTGAGATTCGATTATATTGAGTTTGAGCCCTATGGCGATGTCTGTTGCAGACAATGTCGTCATCTGGACCCTCATCTGGACCCCGTCACCCGCGAGTTACTCGTCAAGAACAGAGAGACAAACGCCTTGCTGCTCTCATTGCTAAGCAAGTAGCAAAGGTAGTTCCTCAGATCGTGAGTGAACTGTACGAGAATGTGAGCAAATCGTCCGAGGAATCCAGGACCGAAACTCCCAAAGCTACACCCAAAGCTTCTTTCAGCTTCAAACAGTTCAAGGCATGCAGACCGAAAGAGTTCACTGGCGAAGATGGCCCCACAGCCTTGTTTCAATGGTTCGACTCAATCGAAGTCACCCTGCGACAGAGCGGATGTCCTGACAATCTCCGCACACTGAATGCTACTGGCGTTTTCCATTCCCGCGCACTAGACTGGTGGACGGCCGAGAGAAACAAGCGCGGAAACGATGCAGCCTATGGTCTGTCATGGGATGAGTTGAAGAACGTTATGCTCGAAGAGTTCTGCCCTCCCCATGAGCACCAAAAGCTGGAGGATGAATTCTGGCATCTGAAGCAGAAAGATGGTGAGAACGCTACCCTGACTGCTCGCTTCAAGCAACTCAGTATCATCTGCCCCGATCAAGTGAAGACTACTGACATGACGATCAAGAAATACATCCGTGCTCTGCCGGATTGTGTTGCCGATTTTGTCATGCTTCAAAGCCAGCAACGATCGAAGAAACTTACTTGCTTGCCGCTGAAATCAACGACAAGCGAGTAAAAGCTGGTTTTTGGGATAAAATTTCAAAGAACACCAAGCTACCGCCGCACCAACCGTCGACACTGCCACCGCATCTCAAACATGCAAGTCCTCTCGTCGCAAGAGGAAGAAGAACAACAGCAGCTCCAGTAACAAGAACTGTGCTGTCACAACCACTGCTGCTCCACTCCAGGCCGTGCCGGCTCAGAAGCAACCCCAACACCGATCAGCTCCAGCACCAGTTACCTATGCACCGCCTACAAAGCGTGCATACACAGGTCCTCACCCTGCCTGCTCAACCTGTACTTATCATCACCCGGTGGGTATCGCCTGTCGATTTTGCGTGCACTGCAATATGTACGACCACTTCACTGCTAACTGCAGTACTGGTCCCTACCAAGCACCAGCTCAAACTACTGCTCATCAAGCTCTGCTTCCAGCTCCTCAAGGCCAACAAGCGGCTCAGGCACCCGCGGTCAACGCCAGAGTCTGCTTCGCGTGTGGTGATCCCAACCACTTCGTGAACATATGCCCGAACAGGGTTGTGAAACAAGAGCCCCAGCAGCAGTAGCCTCAGCAGCAACAACAACAGCCTCAACAGCAACAGCAACAAGCCGCCCGCGCCAGAACCTTCAACATCAATGCGTGCCAAGCCCAGGCTGACAACAATGTGGTTAATGGTACGTTCCTTGTGAATGGTATTTATGCTTCATGTTTGTTTGATACTGGAGCCGATAACTATTTTGTGTCGTTCGAATTCGAGAAGCTCCTTAATCGTAAGCGCTCCTATCTCCCCTCGAAGTTCGATGTCGAAGTCGCCACCGGAAGAACCGTTGCCGTCAATTCTATTCTCCGTGATTGTACTCTTGAGTTCAACAATCACATCTTCCCAATTGATCTCATCCCGATGCGGCTCGGAAGTTTTGACATCATAGTAGGCACATACTTTCTTCGTGAAAACCATGCTGAAGTTGTGTGCTTTGATAAGATGAATCGATTCGCGCTCGCTAATGGTGATGTATTATGTGTTTACGGTGAAACTGCTTCGAAAGGTCTCAAGCTCATGTCGTGTGTCCAAGCTAGCAAGTATCTCCGCAAGGAATACAGAGCTTTCTTGGCTAACATTGTAGTAGCGGAGAAGGAAAAGAAAGAAAAGGCGGTAAGCCAAGTACCTGTTGTTTGCGAATTCCCCAACGTCTTTCCTAATGATCTTCCCGGTCTACCTCCAAGTCATGATATCGACTTTCGTATCGACCTCATTCCTGGAGCAAACCCTATTGCTAGAGCTCCTTATCGACTCGCTCCGTCCGAAATGCGTGAACTCTCGAGTCAGCTCCAGGAACTGCTTGATAAAGGCTTCATTCGCCTGAGCACCTCTCCGTGGGGCGCACCAGTCCTTTTCATCAAAAAGAAGGATGGGTCGTTTCGGATGTGCATCGACTATCGGGAATTGAATAAGTTGACAATCAAGAATCGCTATCCCCTACCTCGAATTGATGATTTATTTGACCAGCTACAAGGTGCTACATGTTTCTCGAAGGTCGATCTACGCTCAAGCTATCACCAATTATGCATTCAAGAGGAAGATATACCCAAAACCGCTTTTCGCACTCGATACGACCACTATGAGTTCGTTGTTATGCCTTTTGGTTTAACCAACGCACCCGCGGTTTTCATGGATTTGATGAATCGCGTGTGTAAACCTTATCTCGACTGCTTCGTCATCGTGTTCATTGATGATGTCTTGATCTATTCCAAGTCGAAAGCCGAACACGTGCAACCACTACGTTTGGTTCTCGAGCTACTCCAGGGAAATCGACTCTATGCCAAGTTCTACAAGTGCGAATTCTGGCTGGAGGAGGTTCAATTCCTCGGTCACATTGTCAATAGTCAAGGTATTCACGTCGATCCTATGAAGATTGAAGAAGTTAAGAGTTGGATTACACCTAAGAACCCGTCTGAAGTCCGTTCTTTCCTCGGACTAGCGGGCTATTATCATCGATTTATCGAAGGGTTCTAAAAAATCGTTGTGCCGCTTACCGCTCTCACACATAAAGACAAGCCTTTTGTTTGGGGAACTGAACAAGAGTCTGCTTTCGAAACCCTCAAGTACATGCTTTGCAATGCTCCCGTTCTCACTTTACCCGATGAAAACGATGACTTTATTATCTATTGTGATGCCTCGAACCTCGGTCTTGGTTGTGTCCTCATGCAACGGGACAAGGTCATTGCTTACACATCTCGTCAGCTCAAAATCCACGAGAAGAACTATACAACCCATGATCTCGAGCTAGGCGCAGTTGTTTTTGCGTTAAAGATTTGGCGACACTACCTGTATGGTACCAAGTGTACGATCTTCACCGATCATAGGAGCCTACAACATATCTTTGACCAGAAGGAACTTTATATGCGTCAACACCGATGGGTAGAACTTCTCAACGATTACGACTGTGAGATCCGTTATCACCCAGGCAAAGCAAATGTCGTTGCTGACGCCCTCAGCAGACGAAGCTATCTGCTCAGCATTCGGGATATCCAAGCCCAATACGATCTTGAAACCCTCATCCGTGAAGCCCATCATGCCTGTTTTAATGAGCGCACTCTGAAGAAGGAAAGAATCTACCACGATAGGGCCCAGCTTATGAATAAGTCGAATGGAATATTCCACTTTCTGGACCGAATTTGGATCCCTAAGCGGACCAATATGCGACAGATATTGATGGACGAAGCCCACAAATCTCGGTATTCTATTCATCTCGGTGCCGATAAGATGTACCAGGACCTTCGCTACAAGTACTGGTGGCCGGGCATGAAGAGGGATATGCTCTATACGTCGGGAAGTGCCTGACTTGCTCGAAGGTCAAGGCTGAACACCAAAGACCCTCTGGCTTACTCGAACAACCCCCGATCCTTATGTGGAAGTGGGAGAGTATAGCTATAGACTTCATAACTAAACTTCCGCGCACGCCATCAAGTCACGACAGCATCTGGGTTGTCGTTGACCGTTTGACCAAATCTGCTCACTTTTTGCCAATACGGGAAGACTACAAGGTAGAAAGATTAGCCCGAATCTACACCAATGAGATCATTTGTCGACATGGGACGCCTCGCGACATCATCTTTGACCGTGATGCTCGGTTTACCTCGCGTCTGTGGGAAACGTTTCAAGCGGCTCTCGGTACTACACTTAATCTAAGTACGGCATTCCACCCTCAAACCGATAGTCAGACTGAAAGAACGATCCGTACTCTTAAAGACATGCTCCGTTCGTGTGTCATAGATTTCGGTGGTAATTGGGATGCTTACCTGCCGTTAGTCGAATTCTCGTATAATAACAGTTATCATTCTAGCATTCAAATGGCACTGTTTGAGGCTTTATACAGAAGAAAATGTCGATCGCCTATTGTATGGCACGAGATCGACCACTTGCATTTAACCGGTCCTGAGCTACTGCAGGAAACGACTGACAAAGTCCTCCAAATTCGAGACAATCTGCTGAAAGCTCGAAGTCGACAGAAAAGTTACACCGATAGACGACGCAAGCCCCTTGAATTTGACGTTGGCGACTACGTACTCCTAAAGGTATCACCTTGGAAGGGTGTGGTCAGATTCGGCAAGAAAGGGAAACTAGCGCCTCGATATGTTGGACCTTTTAAGATTCTGGAAAGGAACGAAAAAGTCGCCTACAGACTCGAACTACCGGAGGAACTTAGCAACGTTCACCCGACTTTCCATGTTTCGAACCTCCGGAAGTGCCATGCTGAGCATGATTTAATTGTACCACTTGATGATCTCCAAATAAACGAAACACTACACTTCGTGGAGAAGCCTGTCGAAATCATGGATCGCCAAACCAAGCAGCTCAGACGCTCGCGCATCCCTATTGTGAAAGTCCGATGGGAAGGCAAACGAGGCGCAGAGTTCACTTGGGAACTCGAAAGCGACATGAAGGCGAAGTACCCGCAGTTATTTGTTACGGCTTCGGCCTAATTTTGGGAGAAAATTCCCTCAACTAAGGGAGGCTGTAACACCCCGTGTTTCGAAAGTCAAAGTCAAGATTGAAGTCAAAGGGAGACAAGATAGCTAATTGCGATCTGTCACACCTTGCTCAATTCCTGTTTTGACTTCTTTGACTTGTAGTTAGTCTATTTTATGCTTTACGTTAGTTGTATTATGTGGAGTACTTATTAATAATCGAGGTTTATTCGATATTTATCGCATGTTTTATCGCTTTATCGCTATCGCAATCGCACTCGCAACTCGAATTACGCATTCTGGATATTGTTCTAAGTGTGTGTGTGCCTTATGTGTTACTTGTGCATGTTTAATTATGTTTATGTATGGTGATTAATCAAAACGCAATCGAAACTCAATCGCAATCGAATCGCAAATGCTAAACAAATATGAAATAAGGATGAGTGTATGTTGATATAGTAGTTGGGATTAAAAGTAATTTGACTAGGAAACTCTATCACATCGCAACGCTCGCAATCGCAATCGAAACGGCAAAACTCGCCGCACCTTGTACACCAATCGAGTGGCCAGCCGATCGAGCTGCCACCCGATCGGGCTGCCACCCGATAGAGGTGCCACTCGATCGAGCAGTCACCCGATCGGGTTACCACCCGATCGACCAGCCTCTCCTCCCCCTTTCCTTTTATGGAAAGCCTATAAATACCCCTGCCAACATCTTAACTTCACCTTTTGCACTCTCTCGACCGACCAGCGCTTCTTGCCCACTTTTCTTCAGATTTCTCGCGATTCTTGTAAGTATTCAACCCAAACCTTGTACTTTCTTAATCTACACGCACTCCTACACCTTTCTATCTTTTGAATCTTAACTTTTAACCGTGAAATCACTAGATTTGAGGTGTTCTAGGATGATGTCATCATGGTGTTCTTATGAACTTCATGTTTTGGCTTCAATCTACCAAGAACAACTTAGATCTGAACGATTTCCACACAAATAAACAAAGATCTTGCATAGATCTGAACCTATTCATGGTGAAAAAGGATTGAAAGATGGTTTCTAACTTTCTTTCAACTCTTTTACACTCAATGCACTCAAACCGATAGGATCAGACCTTGTTCTAACCTTCTACTCCTTCTTGGTGATGTGTTGGTTCAAGATATGAGTTCTACCAAGGAGACATGAGGAGCAGGAAGGAGAGCTTGTGGTGCAGGGGCTTGACCTTGGGCTAGAGTTGGAGCTTGACGTGGACCAGTACGGCAGTTGGCAGTAAAGTGGCCGTCCAGGTTGCAGTGAACACATAATCTGCAAGCAATCTCGGCAGGATGATGATAAGTGTAGGTAGGGCAGAGTGTAATGCCCAGCGTCCCTAAACTTTAGACTCTTGTAAGATACAGTCCCTGAACTTTAGCTAATTGGCAAGTCTAGCCCTTGAACTATATGATGTGTGATACTTTGTTATCTAGGTAAATCTATATGCTTGAATGTCTAAATCTTTGTTTGGAATGTCAAATTCTATATGCTTGGAATGCCTAACCCTATATTTGGAGTGCCTAGATCTATGTTGGAATGTCTAAATCTATGATGGAATGCCTAAATCTACATTTGAAATGTCTAAATCTATTTGGTGCTTGACTATGGAGACTCGTGAAACTTAATTCTTGGTGGAACGAGAGACTGGAGTCTTGTCACTGGCGGAATCTATTAACTTTGAAACTTTTGGTGTTTATAATGTGATCTAGTTGTCCTATTACCAAATGATACGCAACGCTTGATCTTACACACGAAAATAGTAACACGGGAAGGATGGATTGGCCAAAGTGGCAATCCGATCGGATGACCACCCTATCGTATGACCACTCGATCGGATGACCACCCGATCGGATGACCACCCTATCGAGTGGCCACTCGATCGAGTTGCCACCCGATCCATGCTCACAGATCCTTTCCCCATCCTCCTCCATACTATAAATATGCCTGTCACATCACTTTATTCCCTGATGTGATAGCCTTGTTCAACCATACGCACGCACACTACATTTCTTCATTTCCCATCAATTTCGGTACGTTTTAGGCTAGATCCTTGTACTTTCTTGATCTACATTTCATTCTCTACGTGATTCACCTTCGAAATCACACTTTTCACCGTGAAATCTCTAGGATCTGAGGTCTTAAGGGTGATGTCATCATGGTGGCTTGTACAAACTGCTATATGACGTCATTTCTGGCAAGATCTAGCTTGGATCTAAGGAATTTCATACGCTTTTACACTAAATCTAAGTTAAATCAAGACTTTTTCATATAAAACTTAAGTTTCTTCATCTCTTCTTCAATCTTTTACTTTAAGTGGTGAGATCCGGTTCTGAACGGACTATAGGCTTGATTATTAGCCTAGAGTCGACTTAAGGATGGATTTCTATCGAAGAATGACGGCCGAAATATGGATTTTGACATAAATGTTATCGCGGATAGTAACTAATCGGACTGGTGTGGTTTCCACCCGATCAGAACGGCTGTGCGACGATGAGTTTACCATTGTCACAATACGTACCATGCCGTCATCGTTAAACTTAGAAAATTTTACAAGATGGTAAACGGAACAAGGGTCGCCCGATCAAGCGGCAATCCGATCGGACAACCACCCAATCAGGTGACACTTGTCTCGTAGCCTTGAAACTTGAAAACTTGAGACTCGGAACCCTTGATCGAATGGCAACCCGATCGGACAGCCATCTGATCGAGCAACCACCCGATCAGAGGAACCAAAGCACTTAGTACTTGGATCGAGTGGCAACCCGATCGGATAGCCATCCGATCGGACATCCATCCCATCCCCCTCACCTTATGGATTTTAAATCAAGTGGCAACCCGATCGGATGGCCATCCGATCGGGCAACCATCCGTTCCTCACATACATGTCACCCGATCGACTGACAATCCGGTCGGATAGCCATCCGATCGAACAACCATCCGATCCAGTGACTGTTCCCGATACTTTGTGTAATCTCGTTATTCTGCCCGACTCTTATCTGTTGTAATCTAATCAAGCTAATTCTAAAAGAGCTCCCTTTGATCCAATAATGGTCTATACCGTTAAGCAATCACTATGAGTATACTCGATCCTTTTTTACTTTAAACTTTGGGATGTAACATGTATTCTATAAACCACGAAACTTGATACTTTTGCAAACTAAACTCTATCCTACGTGTATGTGAAAACTTGTGCATTCAAGTATTCTATTTTGTGCTATGTGACGTTTAATCCAGGGTGTGTAGTTCCGCCTTAACAATAGTAGCGCTATAGGAGGTGCACCTCTCCCATTATTCTCGGGGGGGGGGGGTATTGTTAGGAGGATTCTAGTTTACCTTGAGTCTTGGGTAAACACTAAAGCATCGGGATACTTGGGCTATCACTGCGTGGACTGCGACAGTAGCACGACTGAAACTATTTTTATACTTACATTGTGGATATGAGTTGTTTTTAATCTACTATGCTAATATTCAAACCTGTATACTCGCCAATACATTGTATTGATATTTTAATACATGTTGTAGGCTGAAAGGGTGCTATGGAACACATGGAAATCAAGCTAGGAGATGCCTAGAAACATCACTTAGATAATTTAGACTTTTGGACAATTTGTTATGTGATATAATTTTGATGATGCTTGTTTGACATTTGACAATCTATATCATGAAATCTACTTAATTACTATTGAAATATCTAGTGTTATGGAATCTCATGAGCAATGTGAACGCCTAGTGCTCACACCCCGATGTTTCTGCCATCGGCTGGGGTGTGACAGATTGGTATCAGAGCCATAACTATAGGGAATTAGGATGAGTAGGAATACTTTCCCTAGTCTATAGTTCTAGGAATCTAGATTCTTATCTGTTGTTTAAGACTTATGCACTCTACCGTAATTGCTTCTTAGCCGCACATATACTCCTATAAAACTTACATGCCTTTCCTAAGGCTAACATAATGAACACTTGATGCTTTGAAATCACTGTTCACCAGTGTTGGTATTTTGCACGAGATTTTCCCTCAAGACAGGAGTGACATCCGAACCTTGATGGAAAATCTCCATATTATTCTAGTAGGTCTTGTCTGCGGATAAGTACCGACAACATTAGGGTACGACGTTATCAAGTTAGAGGTGAAACTTAGACCTTGATAACTAGTCCCACTCTTTGATGTTTTCATGTCTCGCCAAAGTCTCGAAACCTCCATTCAATTGGACACGTGAAATGACCAAAAGGACGAATATCGTAGGCCTAACATCGATGATGTTTTTGTCTATGTAAGTCAAGACACGCTATCTCAACTTGAAAGGGGTTCGAATCACTTTGGTTAGTCACCGTTCCTCTACCCGGAACACTCTATGTTTTATGAGCCTATCTTTTATGCTACCTCGATTTTACATGTGGTTTTAGACTTAATTTTTTTTCGTTTATCTTGATTCTTCGTTTATTTTGATACATTCTCACGAATCACACGTATGTCCGCAACCTAAAACGTTAACTCTAATCTCAGGTTCAACTAAATTTATGAAGTTTTATTCTATCATGATAGCCTATGTGTGAATCTTGATCGACTATGATTCTATGTAAATCTATCTGATGAATCTATGTGTGGTTGTGGTTGTAAGACACTAAATGTAACATGGCATGGAAACACGAGGGAGAAGTGACGTGTCTGAAGCATGATGGATACGCCGCTGGTACTTCCTATATATAAGTGTTTCTGGCATGTTACCAACTTTCATACCAAGTGCCATGCGAAACTTAGTGCATGTTGTTGAAATCTAACACTAGGGAAAGACAATTTGCGTATCCTATAAATCATGTACTCTAGTGAAATCTATGTGTAAACTAATTATGTGTGAATTGAGAAACAAAATACGAAATGTAGCCTAGCGCCGAAGACGAAGAGGAAAGTGGCATGTCCGAAACATGGTGGATACGCCGCTGGTACTTCCTATATATAAGTGTTTCTGGCATGTTACCGAGTCTTCGTACCACGCGCTAAGTGAAGTTCGTAATTTTGTAGGCTCGGGTTAAAGTTGTGGAATCTGTTTGGTTAATCTATGAATGAATCTATTTGGTTAGTCTATGTTGAATCTATTTAGGTAATCTATGTTGTGAAAAGTGGTGAAACCTAATGTTGTGATTAACGAAGCGTGACACCGATGACGAGGGGGACGTGGCAGGATTGAAGCATGGTGGATACGCCACTGTTACTTCCTATATATAAGTGCTTCAGTCATGTTGTCGAACTTTCGTAGCACGTGCCATGCGGGATTTCGTTGTTTGTGGATTGTCTATGGTAATCTATGTGAAACTATTGGAAACTATTGGAACCTATGAATGAATCTATTGGAAACTATTGAATCTATTGGAGTCTGTGAGTCTGTTGAATCTATTGAATCTATGGAAACTATTGGAATCTATGTGAAACTATTGGAGTAGTCTATGTGAATCTATGATGATGAGTGTGTTTTGCGACACGCAACATGACACCGAGTACGGGGTCGAAGCGATCGTGCCCGAAGTGTGGTGGATACGTCGCTGGTACTTCCTATATATAAGCGTTTCTGACACGTCACCAAACTTCGTACAATGTGCCATGCGAAGGTCGTGGGTTGCGGTATCTGTGTGAATCTTGAGTCTTAGTCTATCGCATGTGAATCTATATTAATCTAGACTTAATGATCCTCTTGTTGGATCTTTAGGATGTCTTCTCAAATGCTCTCCGACTTTCTCAAGAGATCCAGGGAAATGTCTCAAAAAAAGATGATGTCCTTCATGGCCGACCAGATCGCTCGAGTCGTGCCAAAGATTGTCTCTGAGATCCAAGGATCGAACACTCCTCCCTCTTCTGTTGATTATAAGACGGAGAAAGAAAAGTCTACCAAGTTCACCTATAAGCATTTTATCTCTTGCAACCCTAAGTCTTTCACGGGCAGTGATGGGGTGACTGCTATGCTCGAGTGGTTTGACAACATCGAGATTACTTTAATCAACAGCGAATGCCCAGATCATCTAAAGACTAGGAGTGCGACTGAGATGTTTCAAGGGCGAGTATTAGAGTGGTGGACAAACGAGAGAAACATCCAATCAAACGAAGAAGCCTATGCTCTTCCATGGGCTGAGGTGCGAGAATTAATGATGCTTGAATTCTGCCCTCCTCATGAACAACTGAAGCTAGAAGAAGAGTTTTGGCATTTGAAGCAGGTTGGTGATGATAACCTGGCTTATACTACCAGATTCAAGCAGCTTAGCTTGATCGTTCCTCACTTGGTTTCCACTCCCAGGCGGATGATAACCAAGTACATCAATGGTCTGCCTCCTGCTATGCGTGAATCTATTGAAGCAACTCAACTCGGGAATATTGAGGAAGTCTATCGTTTGGCAACAAGTTTGAATAACAACCGTGTGCGTGATAAGCAGTTGCTACTCCTGCCGCCTCCAAGTCTGCAAATCAAGTCACTCAGCAGTCAAGTGGCAGCAAGAACAAGAAAAGGAAATCTCAGGGTTCAGGATGCAATGCTATTGTTCCTGCTGCAAACCCTGCTCCTGCTACCGCTGCTGCTAACCCTGCTGTTCTAGAAGTTAAGAAGCAGTACACTAGGTCTTACCCCAAGTGTGCCACATGTAACTTTCATCATCATGTTGCTTCTACATGTCGATTGTGCACCAACTGCAACCGCTATGGTCACACGACTCCCTACTGTCATCAAGCTAACCTAGCTCAACCAGTTCAGCAAGCCCCAGCTCAGGCAGCTCTACCAGCACTTCCAGCTCCTCCGCAGAATCCAAAGCCAGTCAATGCTGTTCGTGCATGCTACAAGTGTGGGGATACTGCTCACCTCCGTAACCAGTGTCCTCAGCTGAACCAGGACCAGCAGCCAGCCGCTCGTGGACGAGCGTTCAATCTCAACGCTAATCAGGCTCGTAATGACAATGATGTCGTGAATGGTACGTTTCTTGTGAATAACCTTTATGCTTCGATCCTATTTGATACTGGTGCCGATAGAAGTTTTGTGTCCGTGGAATTTGAATCTCTGCTAAACTGTGCACGCTCTATGTTACCTAAGTCGTTTTCGGTGGAAATTGCCAATGGGAAGTCTATTCTAGTTGATTCTATTCTATGTGGTTGTTCCTTAATTCTTAACGACCACGTGTTTGCTATTGATCTAATACCCATGCAATTGGGTAGTTTTGATGTTATAATCGGTATGGATTGGTTGCATAAGAACCATGCCGAGATTGCTTGTCACGAGAAGTTTGTTCGTTTACCTTTACCGTCTGGTGATATCCTGCATGTGTATGGAGACCGACCTTCGAAAGGACTGAGGCTGATGTCATGCACATAAGCGAGCAGGTGCTTACGTAAATAGAACCTTGCTTTCTTGGCCCACGTGGTGGAACAAAAGAGCAAGGGGAAGAACATAAGCGATGTTCCAGTGGTGTGTGATTTCCCTGATGTCTTTCCCAAAGATCTTCCCGGTCTTCCTCCTTTTCGATCTGTTGATTTTCGTATTGATCTTATACCTGGTACGACTCCTGTCGCCAAGGCCCCGTACCGACTTGCACCTTCCAAGATGCAAGAGTTATCTAGTCAGCTTCAAGAACTACTCAACAAGGGATTTATTCGTCCAAGTACCTCGCCATGGGGTGCTCCCGTGCTGTTCGTCAAGAAGAAAGATGGTTCATTCCGTATGTGTATCGACTACCGTGAACTTAATAAGCTTACCATTAAGAATCATTATCCTCTTCCCCGCATCGATGATCTATTTGACCAACTACAAGGCACGTCATGTTTCTCGAAAATCGATCTTCGTTCTGGTTACCATCAGCTTCGAGTTCTCGAAAATGATGTACCCAAGACCGCATTTCGTACCCGTTATGGACACTACGAATTCGTGGTCATACCTTTTGGACTAACCAACGCACCCGCTGTGTTCATGGATCTCATGAATCGTGTTTGTAAGTCCTATTTGGATCGTTTCGTGATAGTCTTTATTGATGATATCCTAATTTATTCTAAAACTAAAGCTGATCATGCTCGACATTTGCGCTTGATGCTTGAACTTTTACGTGGTGAACGTCTGTATGCTAAATTTTCTAAGTGTGAGTTTTGGATTAATGAAGTTCAATTTCTTGGTCACATCGTTAGTAAGCAAGGTATTCATGTTGACCCGTCTAAAATCGAAGCCGTGAAGAATTGGGGTATGCCAAAATTCACATCCGAGATTCGTTCCTTTCTAGGATTGGCGGGGTATTACCGTCGGTTTATTTCGAATTTCTCGAAGATCGCTGTTCCTCTTACTTCGCTGACTCAGAAAGAGGGACCTTTTGTTTGGGGTCCTGAACAAGAAAAATCTTTCCAAACTCTTAAGACTCTTTTGTGTAATGCCCCTGTTCTTACTCTCCCTGATGGGAATGACGATTTCGTGGTTTACTGCGATGCCTCGAACTGTGGATTGGGCTGTGTTCTCATGCAGCGGGACAAGGTTATTGCTTATGCTTCTCGTCAACTCAAGGTGCATGAGAAAAACTATACTACTCAAGATCTGGAGCTTGGTGCAGTTGTGTTTGCGTTAAAGATATGGCGACACCACTTGTATGGTACTAAGTGCGTGGTGTTCACTGACCATAGAAGTCTTCAACATATCTTCAACCAAAAAGAGCTAAACATGCGACAAAGACGTTGGGTGGAGTTGCTTAACGACTACGACTGCGAAATTCGCTACCATCCTGGCAAGGCGAATGTAGTGGTCGATGCTCTTAGTCGTAAAACTCATGTGAATGCTATTCGTATCTCTAATGACCTCCATGCATGTATTCGTGATGCCCGGTATTCATCAGCAAATGAAGGAAGTCTAGAAGAAGAAATCCACGGCGCTAGAATTGATCAGCTTGAAACTAAACCCAACAGACTGCAGTATTACCTCAATCGCATCTGGGTACCGGATTGCGATAATCTCCGCGAGCTCATTATGAAGGGGCCCACAAATCCCATTACTTCATTCATCCCGGTGCTGATAAGATGTACCATGATCTACGTACAACATATTGGTGGCCTGGCATGAAAAGGGACATTGTTGTGTATATTTCTAAATGCCTTACTTGTACGAAAGAAAAGGCTGAACATCAACGCCCTTCAGGACTCTTAGAACAACCCAAAATCCCAGTCTGGAAATGGGATAGTATCGCTATGGACTTTATCATTAAGTTACCTCGAACACCTTCTGGTCACGATAGTATCTGGGTGATAGTTCATCGTTTGACAAAATCCGCCCATTTTCTTCCTATTCGTGAAGATTACAGGGTGGAGAAACTTGCTCGAATCTATACTGATGAGATTATATGTCGTCATGGCATACCTCTTAACATAATCTCGGATCGTGATGGTCGGTTTACTTCACGTCTTTGGCAAACCTTCCAATCTGCTATGGGTACTCACTTGAATCTTAGCACGGCCTTTCATCCTCAAATGGATGGACAGACCGAGCGTACTATTCAGACCCTAGAGGATATGCTCCATTCTTGTGTCATCCATCGACTTTGGTGGTAACTGGGATGTACATTTACCATTGATTAAGTTCTCGTACAACAACAGCTATCATTTCAGTATTCAGATGGCTCCTTTCGAAGCTTTGTATGGCCGCAAGTGCCGATCTCCTCTCAGCTGGCATGAGATTGGTGACAAGCAGTTTACTGGCCCTGAAATAATTCAAGAGACAACAGATAAGGTTATTCAGATCCGTGATAACTTGATCAAGGCTAGGAGCAGACAAAAGAGTTATGCTGATAGTAGGCGTAAACCTCTGGAATTTGATGTTGGTGATCGAGTTCTTCTCAAGGTATCTCCATGGAAGGGAGTAGTTTGTTTTGGAAAGAAGGGAAAGCTTGCCCCTCGCTATGTGGGTCCTTTTAAGATACTCGAAAGGATTGGCAAGGTGGCATACAAACTCGACTTGCCACAAGAGCTAAACAACGTACACCCAGTGTTTCACGTATCTAACCTACGTAAATGCCTAGCCTACGAGGAACTTTAAGTTCCCCTTGAGGACTTTTAAATAAATGAAGCTGTGCAATTTGTGGAGAAACCGGTCGAAATCATGGATCAAACTGCCAAGCGTCTGAGGCGCAACAAAATTCCCATTGTTAAGGTTCGATGGGAAGGAAAGCGTGGTGCCGAATTCACTTGGGAATTGAAAAGTGATATGAAGGCCAAGTATCCACAACTCTTCGAGCAATCTTCTTCTAATATTTCGGGGACGAAATCTCCTAAAGGAGGGGAGACTGTAATGCCCAGCGTCCCTAAACTTGAGACTCTTGTCAGATATAGTCCCTGAACTTTAGCTAATTGGCAAGTCTAGCCCTTGAACTATATGATGTGTGATACTTTGTTATCTGGGTAAATCTATATGTTTGAATGTCTAAATCTATGTTTGGAATGTCTAATTCTATATGCTTGGAATGCCTAACCCTATATTTGGAGTGCCTAGATCTATGTTGGGATGTCTAAATCCATGATGGAATGCCTAAATCTACATTTGAAATGTCTAAATCTATTTGGTGCTTGACTCTGGAGACTCGTGAAACTTGATTCTTGGTGGAACGAGAGACTGGAGTCTTATCACTGGCAGAATCTATTAACTTTGAAACTTTTGGTGTTTATAATGTGATCTAGTTGTCCTATTACCAAATGATACGCAACGCTTGATCTTACACGCGAAAACAGTAACACGGGAAGGATGGATTGGCCAAAGTGGCAATCCGATCGGATGAACACCCGATCGGATGACCACCCGATCGAGTGGCCACTCGATCGAGTTGCCACCCGATCCATGTGCGCAGATCCTTTCCCCATCCTCCTCCACACTATAAATAGGCCTGTCACATCACTTTATTCCCTGATGTGACAGCTTTGTTCGACCAGATGCACGCACACTACATTTCTTCACTTTCCCATCGATTTCAGTACGTTTTAGGCTAGATCCTTGTACTTTCTTGATCTACACTTCATTCTCTACGTGATTCACCTTCGAAATCACACTTTTCACCGTGAAATCTCTCGGATCTGAGGTCTTAAGGGTGATGTCATCATGGTGGCTTGTACAAACTGTTATATGACGTCATTTCTGGCAAGATCTAGCTTGGATCTAAGGAATTTCATACGCTTTTACACTAAATCTAAGTTAAATCTAGACTTTTTCATATAAAACTTAAGTTTCTTCATCTCTTCTTCAATCTTTTACTTTAAATGGTGAGATCCGGTTCTAAACAGACTATAGGCTTGATTAATAGTCTAGAGTCGACTTAAGGATGGATTTCTATCAAAGAATGACGGCCGAAATATGGATTTTGACATAAATGTTATCGCGGACAGTAGCTAATCAGACTGGGGTGGTTCCCACCCGATCAGAACGGCTGTGCGACGATGAGTTTACCATTGTCACAATACGTACCATGCCGTCATTGTTAAACTTAGAAAATTTTACAAGATGGTAAACGGAACAAGGGTCGCCCGATCGAGCGACAATCCAACCGGACAGCCGTTCGATCGGACAGCCACCCGATCAGGTGACACTTGTCTCGTAGCCATGAAACTTGAAACTTGAGACTCGGAACCCTTGATCGAATGGCAACCCGATCGAACAACCATCCGATCGAGTAGCCACCCGATCAGAGGAACCAAAGCACTTAATACTTGGATCGAGTGGCAACCCGATCGGATAGCCATCTGATCGGGCAACCATCCTATCCCCCTCACCTTATGGATTTTGAATCAAGTGGCAACCCGATCGGATGACCATCCGATCGGGCAGCAATCCGTTCCTCACATACATGTCACCCGATCGACTGGAAATCCGGTCGGATAGCCATCCGATCGAACAACCATCCGATTCAGTGACTGTTCCCGACACTTTGCGTAATATCGTTATTCTGCCTGACTCTTATCTGTTGTAATCTAATCAGGCTAATTCTAAAAGAGCTCCCTTTGATCCAATAAAGGTCTATACTGTTAAGCAATCACTGTGAGTATACTCGATCCCTTTTTACTTTAAACTTTGGGATGTAACATGTATACTATAAACCACGAAACTTGATACTTTTGCAAGCTAAACTCTATCCTACGTGTATGTGAAAACTTGTGCATTCTAGTATTCTATTTTGTGCTATGTGACATTTAATCTAGGGTGTGTAGTTCCGCCTTAACAATAGTAGTGCTATAGGAGGTGCACCTCTCCCATTATTCTCGGGGGGTATTGTTAGGAGGATTCTAGTTTACCTTGAGTCTTGGGTACACACTAAAGCATCGGGATACTTGGGCTATCACTGCGTGGACTGCGACACTAGCACAACTGAAACTATTTTTATACTTACATTGTGGATATAAATTGTTTTTAATCTACTATGCTAATATTCAAACTTGTATACTCGCCAATACATTGTATTGGTATTTTAATACATGTTGCAGGCTGATAGGGTGCTATGGAACACATGGAAATCAAGCTAGGAGATGCCTAGAAACGTCACTTAGATAATTTAGACTTTTGGATAATTTGTTATGTGATGTAATTTTGAAGATGCTTGTTTGACATTTGACAATCTATATCATGAAATCTACTTAATTACTATTGAAATATCTAGTGTTATGGAATCTCATGAGCAATCAGAACACCTAGTGCTCGCACCTTGATGTTTCCGCCATCGGTTAGGGTGTGACACAGAGTGGGTGAGGACTAGTATAGGCACGCTTGGCAGGAGGTGCATTGGTTACTGTGGCCGCTACTTGGCGGTTATGGGGTTGCGGTTGAGCGGTGATAGCTTGGAGCGGGGCAGCGGTAACAGCACAATTCTTGTTACTATTGTTGTTGTTGTTCTTTCTCTTGCGGCGGGAGGACTTTGAAGTTTGCGAAGCGGTGGCGGTTTCAGCGATGGAAGCATCGATAACTTGATGATGTTTCTTGGAAGTCTTATCAAAGTAACCAGCCCGAACTCGCTTGTCATTAATCTCGGCAGCGAGCAGGAAGGTCTCTTCAATAGTTGTTGTCTTCGCGGCTTGCACGAAATCAGCCACACAATCCGGTAAAGCACAGATGTATTTCTTGATGGTGATTTCAGGGGTAGTAACTTGGCCCGGAGAGATTATACTCAGCTGCTTGAATCAGGCAGTTAAACCAGCGTTGTCGCCACCCTCTTGTTTGATGTGCCAGAACTCGTCCTCCAACTTCTGAAGCTCGTGGGGAGGGCAGAACTTTTTCATCATGATGTCCTTCAACTCATCCCATGTTAGCCCATAGGCTGCATCATTTCCACGCTTGTTTCTTTCGGCAGTCCACCAGTCCAGAGCCCTGGACTGGAAAACGCCAGTGGTGTTAACAGTGCAGAGATTATCAGGACAGTTGCTTTGGCGCATGGTGACTTCGATTGAATCAAACCATTGAAACATGGCAGTAGGCCCATCTTCTCCGGTGAATTCTTTGGGACCGCAGGCTTTAAACTGCTTGAAGCTAGAAGTAGAGCGCGGAGAATCAATCCTGGACTCGTCAGAGGACTTGCTAGTGTTTTCATTCAGCTCACTAACAATTTGCGGAATGACCTTAGCCATCTGCTTAGCGACAAGAGCAGCGATGCGTTTGTCCTCGTGATTGCGACGGGCGGAGCGGGCAGTGTGCGATCCAAATGATGACATTGTCTGCAATAGACATCGCCACAGGATTCAGATACTATATGTCGAATCTCACCTCACAACATACTTAATACTACTAAAGCTCAGTAACATGTCTATTCACATAAACACATAAACACATAGTCACATAAACCACAGAATCACATAAGCACAGAAGCACGTAGTCCACGTAAGCACAGAAGCATATAGCACATCTTCACTATATTTTGCACATATTCACCTACATATATTGCACGTATTCACCCATCCTTCACAGCTGCGTAAAGCAATCGAGAGTTGCGAGTGTGAGTAGCGAGATTGTGAGTAACATAGCATGCGATTTGTTAATGTTTTGAGGCAGATGTGCAATGCGAGTTGTGTGTGTTGATCGAAGCGAAGAGCGAAAAGCGTATAAATCACCAAAAATCAAAGCACAAAACAGATAAAACCACATAAAACACCTAAAATCCATATAAAAGCGACAAATATCAGATTCTGCGGCGGCGAAATCCAGAATCAAAACACATAAAATCGAAAATAGATTGTCTTGGGTGCGTAGACATCGACTACCCAAAGTGATTTGACTATTCCCAAGGACTTTGAGTGCACACCTTGGCTTTCGGGACTGTGCTCTCGCCTCGATTTTGATAGAACGACATGCATCCTTCCAGTTACATCGTGACTCAAGTCGTTGGAGTCTGTCGAGACTTTGGTGAGAGTTTTGTAAAATCAAAATAGAGCGCGGAATAAGTCATCAAGGTTCGGGTTTCACCCCTAACTTAGTGACTTTATTCCTGTTTGTGTGTTAGAATCACGGGATAGAGAGGAAAATTTGTGTCGAAGTATGGATTTCACTCCTGATTCAACGCAATTTCTCGTGTTTGAACAAGCGATCAAATCAAGAGTTTGCGGCTATCACACCTAGTCTCGATCTAATCACTCATTTATTTTTGAAAATAGTGTGCGATGCGACTGCCTTAGGAAAGGCAGAGTGATAGAGTATAGCGAGTGCGAGCGAGAATAACAAGTAAGCTCGTACAAACCCCTTACTGGGTATGCACAAGTCGGTCTGTTGGTACTTAGACTATAGACTAGGTCATTTTTAAGACATCGACCCGGACTAGGTCGAGTCTTGCCTAATTCCCTATAGTTATGGCTCTGATACCAATCTGTCACACCCCAACCGATGGCGGAAACATCAGGGCACGGCACTGAGCGAAACAGATTGTCCAGGAGAAATCCATAACAACTAATTTACCAGATAATTAATATTATGTGCCATACCATAACTCATCCAAATAAACTAATTATTACAGACATAGTTATCTCAAGACTCCGTAAAATACTTTGTTTCAATCTTTGTTACATCGCCGGACTTTCAACTCGCCGGACTTAGCCGGAAGCACGATCCCACCGATACCGGAGACCTCTTCTTCGACCATTCGGTACATTTTCACCCACACATCGTTCCTGCAACTTTAATTTAGATTTGATTCATGTTTGATGGGGTAATTGAACGGGTTGACTTTCTGTTGACTTAGGATTTGGGGAAGATGATGAATTTTATTGTAATTTTAATTTTTATTTTTAATCAGTTTACAAATAAATTCATATTAATTCGATGTTACCTTTATAAATTCTGAAATTTTTACCATGATTCATACATGTATTGATGTATTTAATAAAATATAAAAGTTTGCAAAATTTTTATAAACCTATTTTATTCTGATTAAAAACTATTTTGACTTTAAATATTTATATAAATTCAGATTTTTAGAGTTTAATAATGAAATTTTTATGTTCATTATATTGAACAGTATATTTTGTAAAAATAAATTTTTATAAAATATTTGAAACTGTTTTGATATTTTTATAATTAAAACAGTTAAATCTCATATTTTATAGAGTTAATTACATTAATTTAATTATTCTGAGTTGTGATTTATATCCAAATTTATTTTTATAATTTTATGCATGTTATATTGAGATTATTAAAAATCAGAAACCATGTTTAATTATTTTGCATGTTATTTCTATATAATAAACTTTATAAAAACAATTTTTGCGAAATTATTCTTTTAATTCCAGAATATTATATAAAATTTATCAAAGGCCATAATATTAATTTTAAATCTGTATTATTGCATGTCATTATCTAAAAATATTATTCTTAATTTTTCTGTTTTAAATAATTATTTAGATATTTAACTGCACAATTATTCAATTATTTCATTTTAACAAATAATTAAACTGTTTATTTAAAATGTATTTATTTTCTGCCATGATAATTATTTCTAATCTGATTTATGCTTGTTATATAATTAAAATGTCATTTTTAATTATTCTGCCCTAAATTAATTATTAGATAATTAAATTTTATAATTATCATATTTTTCTGAAAATACATATGTTTTGATAATACAGAAAATAATTTATACATCCTATAATTAAACTTGGACTTTTCGATTATATTTTTTTAAATTCTTAAATTATACAAACTGTTTACATAATTTTTTTATAAGTTAACATATATATATTTATATATATAGACTTAATAGTATAATTATATATATCTATATATATTAGTTGTTTAAATATACAAATAATAATGTTTTACTTATTATTTGTATAACCTAGTATTTTATATAAATACTTCTCAAATTTATCAAGTTACCATGTGTTCCTCAAACAGATTGTCAAACCGTACAACACAAAACCTTGTCACCCGTTTATACAAAATCACAGTTTTGCCCTTGTTAATGCTATGTTCCATATTTGTTGTTTCATGCCTGTTTATAGAGTGACATGGAAAGACTTGTTCCCGCTAAACTCTTATCTATATACTTGTTTGGATTTAATTTCACAAACAAGCTGAGTTTATAGTCCCCATTTTCTGTTTTACAATATTTTCGGGGTGAAACATATGTGATAATGTGGTACAAATTCATTTACATTTTTGTGGTTATCTTGATTGTTTCCTTGCAATTGTTTGATTACTTGATGCTTAATTTACATTCATTAACTTCGATCAAGCCGAACGGTACATTATAGCGCTATAGGTGTGACGCCCCATCCGACTTCTAGATCTATTGTTGTTGTTGTTGTTCATGTTATTCATTGCGGAAGTCTGGGTGATCAATGCCGTGTTCAGTCTACAATGGTTTGAATGTTAACCAAGCGGGACTTGTTTCATTCAATTGTTTTAAACATATCAAATGCCACAAAGTTAACTTCTATTTCATATCACATTATTGTTATTACCAAATCAAATAAAACACTATGAATTCACTCAATCGTTTGTTGACCCAATTATTTTTAACATATGTTTCAGGTGATGATGCTTGAAGTTAGCTTTTGGATCACATAGGATTGCTCAAGACAAGTGCCTTAGTTTAAATAAAATCAAAGACCTTTTGTGAACAATGTGTTGTAATCGTTTGTTCTAGTTGGATGTGAATGCAATCCTTATAACCAACTTAATTATATTTCAACTTTAATTTAAATCACCATGTGCTCATATGCATTCTATCAAGTTTCGTGATGCCCTCGACGTTTCCGCCTCCGGTCAGGGTGTCACAGGTTGGTATCAGAGCCATGGTTATGGGGAATTAGGTTATTAGCAATGCTTGAACCTAGACTATAACTTACCTAGGACACCTATCCACTAGATACTCTGTTCGCTTCTTTGTCTTTACCCCTATTCTTATCTTTTGTAACCAATGCCTCGTCATCACAGATTCCACCTTTAGATTTTACAAATGCTCATCACCTATCCTTAGGTGATTATTTTCAAAACCTCTTCTGATTTTTAAATTCTCATCAAAGTCCTGGGCTCTAATAACGAACTCGTGCAATCTGGAAGGGTGGATGCCTGTATTCTGAATTTTCTGTCTAGGCAAGCACTTCGTATAAATCTCATCAGACGCGAGACCAGTTGTGCTTACCTAGGAATTCTCGGGATGAGTGTCCACTTATAGGCTAAAGCATGACTTTATTGAGTTATAAGGATCCAACTACTTTGATTAGTCACTGATATTGTTTATTCGTGGAGTAAACGATGTCCATCTTGTTATGTTTTCTCTCGTCTTCATTGATTTTAAATGATTTTATTCAAAATTATTTCGTTTTAATTTGACATTTTTCCTTCTTATATATGCCTCCACGACGTGAACCTCAGAATAATGACCCAAATGCTGTGATGGCTGCCCTTATTGCTCAGCTGATTGCTGCGGTATTACCTAATATCCTTGCCCAGGTCAACCAAGCGGCCCTTATTGTCCATCAAATAACGTCGACACTTCCAGATGTTGTGCCCGAACCGTCCAAAACATTAACGGTCATGGAGGAAATAGAGACAAACGCAAAGTTGACAAAAACGACACCGTCACAACTCCTGCTCTTCCCCCAGCCAAACAGCGATATCTTGGCAAAGCACCTTTGTGCAACCATTGCCACTATCATAATAATGACCATCATCCTTGCCGACAATGCACAAACTGCGGACATACGGGTCATCTAACAACCTCATGCCGCACACATCCTCCACCAAACCAAGTTGCACCACCTCCTCCTACTCAAGGTACCGCACAACGCCGTTACCCCATGGGAACTTGCTTCAACTGTGGAGATCCAAATCATTTTCGGCGGGAGTGCCCCAAAAGCCCAACCAGCTCAGAGTCATCATAAATGAGACTTGTATCCCAAACGACGTAGCCAGAGATTGTGGACTCACTTAATCAGGATCAAAGGGTCATGTGTAGTAATGTTATGGCTCCCAAGTCTTAGTTGTCGTTTTAGCTTTGTAATAAAAAAGGGTTGCAGCGCGGTCTGTCGCCTGTTTACCGTCTATTTCAATGTACTAAGAACCTTGTTTTATCTTGTGTGTTTTAAATTATCAACATGGTTAATAAGCTGTAAAGAGACAACCCATCCTTTCTATAAGTTTTCTTTCGTTAAATCTTTTTGCCGACAAAACTTGACAGCAATCACCGTCTTTTTTTTTCAAACCTATCGTCACCAAATATTTTCGGCTCCTGATCTTTCTCTTGGAAGATGCCTCTACGACAAGACCCACGTTTGCCTATCGGGGAACTACTGATGAATGTACAGTATGCCTATAGGCTCAAGGCATGTTACCCTAATTCAAAAGGATTTTTTTCCTTTCCTCCGTTTCAGAACAATCCAAGCTCTAATCAATCTACGTTGTACCATTATCAATTTATTATGATACGATTCCCTCTTTTTCAAAGTTCAAAATTTTCTCGAGACCATACCTGTCAGATTCAAATTTTCAAACTAGCTGCAGAACGTAGCATGGAAGCTCTAACCGATCACATGGTGTAATCCGGAATCTCCTTATCTATATAAGAGACTCACTACTCGAGCTAATCTACACAAGAACTACAATTTCTGATATAATTCAATACCCCATACCCAAACTTTTCTTAGTTCAACAAAACCCCATATCCCAATGGCAAATCTCCCAGCAGCATATGCTGAATCTTCAAATGCAGCAAAAATTCATCCTTTCCTTCAGTTTACAAATTTACACAATCAAGAGAGGTATCAAAAACTCAAGCAGCATGAAGTCCTTACTATTAGCGGTATTGATTGGCAACGAATGGGAATGATTGATTCCAGTGGTTTACTGGCAAGATTACTACTACCTAATACACCTTGGCGCCGTTTCTTCGACATCCTAGAACCATCATACGATGAACTGGTGTATGAGTTCTTGTCCACTTTCTATTACAAAAATAATGAAAATCTTACCAATAAATCCATTCACTTTCAACTTTGTGGGCAAACTCATGTTATGTCATTAACCGAATTCGCAGTTCATCTGGGCATATATACAGATGAAGAAGTTAAACAACCCATTTTTACGGAGGCATCAACCACTTATTCCTCCGCGGATTTGGTAGATTTTTGGCAATGTCATTCATTAAAAGAATGGTGTAGCCACAATAATGCTGCGGACTTCATAGACCCTTGTTGTCAATATATGCATCGTGTTGTAGCCAACACTATCACGGGGCGCAGGCATCATCAAAGGGTTAAAACAACTGAACTTTTCTATCTGTATAGTATTTTTAAGCAAGCTCCTTGTAATATTGCCCACGAGCTTGCTGTATATTTTTCTAATCAACAATCGCATCCTCTGAAAAGTCTCATGGGAGGGTCTTACATTATAAAGATAGCACAATCATTAGGTGTCTTAAGTGATCAGATTATCCAGGGATTATCTCCACCAAAGGCACCTGGGATTGTAAATCCTTACACCATGAGGCTAACCCCTGTTCATATTGGTACACTAACACAACCATCACAGTCGGAGGGAGCTCCAGTTATCTTAGAGAATACCTTCCCACAAGATTTACAACAATCATTTTTGTAGTTTCCTCAACCGTCTTTTTATCGGTTTGATATGCAACCACCGCTGCCATACATACAAGAACCTATTACAACCTAACTTATTCCAACCTTTAACATCGAACTTCTTACAAAGCTGCTCACCGTTATTTTTTGAGGAGAATTCAACAATACAAGGAACTTGGTTTGATGAAAACATGATGACACAAGAACAGTTAGCATCAGAACCCTTTTTGCAAGCACCATTACTGTCACATTCTTTCCAGCCACTGTTGAACGAAGTAGAACAACTGCCAACAACTAATATAGCAGGCCCAAGTACGGTGCCTCAAATGGATCTACATCCAGATCAAATGGTAGTTGAAATGGCTAGGTTAAGCAAACAGGTCCAAGATTTGTCACGGCAAGTACAATGGCTGACAGAAAGGAATCAATGGTTGGAAAGCATGCTAGCTGCTCGTATGCAACTGGATCCACTACCTCCACTACCTGATAGTTTTGAGCCTGAAATTGATCCATTACATGACTTATTTCAAATGTAATTTGTTTACAGCATACTAGACCATCAAACAAACAATGCTATCTATGTTTTGATTCAATTAAGGTTGTGTTATATTGACGCCTATTTGATTTAAACAATGCTTCAATCTTATTTGTTTTCCTCACTTAACTAGAAGTGCTATGCGGACCATACGACGAAGCGCGTAATTTTGGGTGCACACTTAATTACGAGGTTCGATGCATGAGAATCATAGCAAGCCTTGTTAAGTAAGGTGGCATATAAAAACATCATGTGGTTATGTGATCATCCATTATTTGCTTATTGATACACACAGTTGTTTGCATAATATTTACATTACAAATCTAGCATAGCATAGTGCCATGCAAAACAATTTCCACACAATGATCCTCGGAAATTCCTCAGAATTTTCAGCACCAAACAATGACTTGATTATCTTGCTAATCATTTCAATTACATTCTACGATCTCATTCGAATAAAATTTCGGGACGAAATTTTCTAAAGTAGGGGAGACTGTAACAACTTTGATTTTCAAACATGTACTTGTTTGATGCACAAATAGCAGTTGTCATATATTGAGATGCAATTTGTTTGATTCATGCTTTGTTTTATGCTCTTACATGATGTACCGGCCCAAACACGTGAATATTTGCTTTAATTATTGAGTTTCATGCTTATAAACAAGGCTACATTAATTACAAGGGCCTAATGTGTCATTATGTGAAAGTATAAGTTAAGGACTTCTTTTGTCATTCCCTGAAACTTGTTTAAAATGTTTAATATTTAATCCGTATTTTAAAACCGGCACTGTTTTGCAGAAACATAAGTCCGGTGACTAAATTGTAATTTTTGAAACTTAAATATTCGGGTTAAAAACGTAAAATTGGTAAAACATAAAGTTTAGGGTCCTTTATGACATTTCTGAAACTAGTTTTATAAATAAAAATATAAGTTTTTAAAACTTTTAAAAGTTTAGGGTCTAAAATGCAATTTTTGAAACTTATATTTTTATAAAATAAAATACATATATTTTTAAATTTAAAGTCCAAGGACCATATGGTTATTTTATCAAAGATGCTTTAACCGGATAAACTAACCCAGTTAGTTATTTTATAAAGGAAACTGATTTCGAAAACAAACCTAGATAGACTTTACGGTTAATTACTGAGGGACCTGTTTGGATTAATTAAGAAACACCAGGGACCAAACTTGAAATTTCATTTCAAACCGGCTTATACCGTTTGTATCGCCGGAATCGTTCCAAATCACAAACCAACAAAGCTCATTGTTCAACGATCACACCTGCCTGTTCTCCTCGACATCATGATCCGTCCAAAGTCTTTAATTGTACCAAACCATGCAAATGTTGTTCCGGAATCAGAAATTTTATAAAATTCGTAGTGGAGTCTGATTTTGTCTGAATTCGATTGTTTTGAATCAATTGAAGTTGTTATAACATTCCTGCAACCTTCATGAACCCACTGAACCTTTCAAAGCACACAAACACTCCGTAAAATACTCTGTTTCAATCTCTGTTACATCGCCGGACTTTCAGCTCGCCGGACTTAGCCGGAAGCACGATCCCACCGATACCGGAGACCTCTTCTTCGACCATTCGGTACATTTTCACCCACACATCGTTCCTACAACTTTAATTTAGATTTGATTTAGGGCTGTAAACGAACCGAACGTTCAGCGAACAGTTCATGAACCGTTCGGCGGGAAGTTCGTCTATGTTCGTTCGTTTAATAAGCGAACGAACATGAACAAGAAATTTCGTTCGATTAGTTAAATGAACGAACATGAACAGAGGTCTCGTTCGTTCGATTGTGTTCGTGAACGTTCGGTAAGGTGTTCGTGAACGTGTTCGTGAACATTCGTTGATTTGCGTTCGTTTATGTTCGTATGTTTGTGTTTTAATTGAAGATCTTTGTAGTTTCTTATATTTTATTTGTACTTTTTATATTATTAAACTTTTATTTATTTTATTACCCTAACAATTAAACTAGGAAACACACTTTCACCTTGTTTATGCATCATTTCCCTTTCATTTCTCATTATTTACATCATCGAATACGATCGACCTCCGTTCCACAATGAGGGATTCAAGTTCGAGTGCTACTCGCTGGGCCATCTATCTTTATCCTTCGTCGCGTTCGCCAAATTTATTTGTGTTCGTTTGTGTTCGTGAACCGTTCGCGAACACGCTCATTTCCTTAATGAACGAACACGGACATAAAATCTCGTTCGGTAAATGTTCATGAACCGTTCGTGAACACATTTATTTCCTTAACGAACGGACACGAACAAGGCCTTGTTCGTGTTCGTTCGGTTCGTTTACAGCCCTAATTTGATTCATGTTTGATGGGGTAATTGAACGGGTTGACTTTCTGTTGACTTAGGATTTGGGGAAGATGATGAATTTTATTGTAATTTTAATTTTTATTTTTAATAAGTTTACAAATAAATTCATATTAATTTGATGTTACCTTTATAAATTCTGAAATTTTTACCATGATTCATACATGTATTGATGTATTTAATAAAATATAAAAGTTTGCAAAATTTTTATAAACCTATTTTATTCTGATTAAAAACTGTTTTGACTTTAAATATTTATATAAATTCGAATTTTTAGAGTTTAATAATGAAATTTTTATGTTCATTATATTGAACAGTATATTTTGTAAAAATAAATTTTTATAAAATATTTGAAACTGTTTTGATATTTTTATAATTAAAAGAGTTAAATCTCATATTTTATAGAGTTAATTACATTAATTTAATTATTCTGGGTTGTTATTTATATCCAAATTTATTTTTATAATTTTATGCATGTTATATTGAGATTATTAAAAATCAGAAACCATGTTTAATAATTTTGCATGTTATTTCTATATAATAAACTTTATAAAAACAATTTTTGTGAAATTATTCTTTTAATTCCAGAATATTATATAAAATTTATCAAAGGCCATAATATTTATTTTATATCTGTAATATTGCATGTCATTATCTAAAAATATTATTCTTAATTTTTTTGTTTTAAATAATTATTTAGATATTTAACTGCACAATTATTCAGTTATTTCATTTTAACAAATAATTAAACTGTTTATTTAAAATGTATTTATTTTCTGCCATGATAATTATTTCTAATCTGATTTTTGCTTGTTATATAATTAAAATGTCATTTTTAATTATTCTACCCTAAATTAATTATTAGATAATTAAATTGTATAATTATCATATTTTTCTGAAAATACATATGTTTTGATAATACAGAAAATAATTTATACATCCTATAATTAAACTTGGACTTTTCGATTATATTTTTTTTAAATTCTTAAATTATACAAACTGTTTACATAATTTTTTTATAAGTTAACATATATATATTTATATATATAGACTTAATAGTATAATTATATATATCTATATATATTAGTTGTTTAAATATACAAATAATAATGTTTTACTTATTATTTGTATAACCTAGTATTTTATATAAATACTTCTCAAATTTATCAAGTTACCATGTGTTCCCCAAACAGATTGTCAAACCGTACAACACAAAACCTTGTCACCCGTTTATACAAAATCACAGTTTTGCCCATGTTAATGATATGTTCCATATTTGTTGTTTCATGCATGTTTATAGAGTGACGTGGAAAGACTTGTTCCCGCTAAACTCTTATCTATATACTTGTTTGGATTTAATTTCACAAACAAGCTGAGTTCATAGTCCCCATTTTCTGTTTTACAATATTTTCGGGGTGAAACATATGTGATAGTGTGGTACAAATTCATTTACATTTTTGTGGTTATCTTGATTGTTTCCTTGCAATTGTTTGATTACTTGATACTTAATTTACATTCATTAACTTCGATCAAGCCGAACGGTACATTATAGCGCTATAGGTGTGACGCCCCATCCGACTTCTAGATCTATTGTTGTTGTTGTTGTTGTTCATGTTATTCATTGCGGAAGTCTGGGTGATCAATGCCGTGTTCAGTCTACAAAGGTTTGAATGTTAACCAAGCGGGACTTGTTTCATTCAATTGTTTTAAACATATCAAATGCCACAAAGTTAACTTCTATTTCATATCACATTATTGTTATTACCAAATCAAATAAAACACTATGAATTCACTCAACCGTTTGTTGACCCAATTATTTTTAACTTATGTTTCAGGTGATGATGCTTGAAGTTAGCTTTTGGATCACATAGGATTGCTCAAGACAAGTGCCTTAGTTTAAATAAAATCAAAGACCTTTTGTGAACAATGTGTTGTAATCGTTTGTTCTAGTTGGATGTGAATGCAATCCTTATAACCAACTTAATTATATTTCAACTTTAATTTAAATCACCATGTGCTCATATGCATTTTATCAAGTTTCATGATGCCCTCGACGTTTCCGCCTCCGGTCAGGGTGTCACACTGAGAGATTAGCCTGAACAGTTAACGATAGCATAAGCGAGGAACGACGCGTTAAATGATGCAAGTGAGCCAAGTGACGACAATCCGAATGGATGGTCATTCGATCGAATGACAATCCATTCGGATGGTCATCCGGTCGGATGACCATTCGGTCGGATTGACATTCGTTTGGGATGGATGTGTTTGTGTATGATGGCTTTGAAGTTTTCGTTGTAGCATTTTGAAAACAGAGAAGTATCTCTACCTTTCAGGTCGTCCGGTCGTATGGCCGTTCGATCGGACGACGATCCGTCCAGTGAGACATTTCTTAGAGAACAAGTTCACAGCAGGATGGTCATTCGATCGGATGGTCTTCCGATCGAGTGACTACCCGTTAGAACTAATGATCTTTGAAAATTATAAAAAGTTTAAGTGTTGAAGACCAAGTGTAATCCGATCGGATGGCAATCCGATCGGACGGCAATCCGATCGTACGGCAATCCGATCGGACGGTAATCCGATCGGACGACAATCCGTCCAACAATCTGATCATTTGAAATGTGTTAAGTTTTGAAAGTTTTGTGGTTTGATCGAGACGGTATGACTACATGTTAAACAACGGAACCTCGTCAAGTCCCAGTCATCCGACTGAAGTGGGAATCACCCCAGTCCGATCAGCTCACTGTTCGTGATGGTTGTTCATATTCAACCCGTAAATCGATTATCTCGTTGATAAGAATCGGATCTCAAACCGAAACATCACTAGAGAAGAGTGGAAAGCCTGAATGAGCTCCGATTATATCGGTTTTGAGCGCATTGAGTGTAAAAGAGTTGAAAGAAAAGTTAAGAAATCATCTTTCAATCCTTTTAACTTTGAAAAGTTTAGATCTATGTGAAAACAATGTTAAATCATGTGGAAATCCTTTAGATCTGAGTTGTTCTTGGTGGAATGAGGTCAAAACTTGAAGTTCATAAGAACTCCATGATGACATCACCTTAAAACACCTCAAATCCGCTGATTTCACGGTTAAAAGTGAATATTCAAAGGTGAAAGTGATGAAGAAGTGTGTTTAGATCATAGAAGTACAAGATTTGGGAAAGAAACTTACAAGAATCGCGAGAAATCGAAGGAAAAAAGGGCTTGAACGTGATGGTCGAATGAGAGAGCTGTCACATCACTGTTGGTGACGTGATAGGGGGTATTTATAGGTTTCCAAAAGAGGAAAGTGCGCAAGTGTTGGATCGGATGTCACTCCGATCGAATGGTCATTCGATCGAGTGATCCGACGAGTTGGATTTCGGCGTTTCGTTTTGCGTGTTGAGCGTTGTGATGCGTTTGAGCGAGTTTTGATTAAGCGATGCGATAAATTTAATTAATAGCCACACGAATACTATATCTAACATACAATCGTCATAATTAACTTGCGTTTAGCGTTTGCGATTAGATTGCGTTGCGATGGAGTTGCGATTGCGTTTTGATTAATCACCACAAACACAAAGTAAACATGCACAAGTAACACATAAATAGCACACACACGTAACACAATATACAAAACCTATAAATCAAGTTGCGAATGCGATTGTGATTAGCGATAAAGCGATAAATAGATTAGCGATTATCATGCAATTAAACCTCGATTTGTGCAGATACTCCACATAATACAACTAAAACAAATAAATAAAAGAATTCGATTACAGGTCAAAGTGTATAATCCATATTTAAGCAAGGAGTGACAGATCGCAATTAGCAATCTTTTCTTCCTTTGACTTTGACTTTGACTTGTACTTTGACTTTCTGAACGCGGGGTGTTACACTTGACCAGGCTAAAGAGCTCATGTAGAGGTTCGCTTCTTGTAAAGTTATTTATATCAAATGAATCAAGAACAAGCCCGCAGACGCGATTAGTAAAATGGCCTCAACCAACTTCAATCACATGGGGAAAGAGGTACACATCGAGGTTTTAAAACTCCTTCTGTGCCGCAAAGACATGTCAACGTCATCCAAACCGGTGTAACATTCCGGATGATACCTGTTACAACGTATTCGACATCCGGCATCCTACCGAAGAAAAAAAACGGAGGCCAAAAAGATCCTCCATAAAGCTTTACAATACCAAATGTCCGATTATGTATTGTACAAACGATCCTTTTTGGGCCCCTACTAAGATGCGTTGAAGTGGAGGATGCTACCTATTTGATAAAGGAAATCCATGAAGGGGTCTTTGGCCTACACGTAGGGTCATGGATGGTTGTGGCCAAAATAATGAACGCGGTGTACTATTGGCCCGGGATGCATCTTGATGCAATTAAGGAGATTCACAAGTGCGACTCTTACCAGAGGCACGTGCCAAATACTCTCCGCCAAAGAATGACTTAGTCCTAGTTACCGTGGCATGGCCTTTCTAGAAATGGCCCATTGACATAGTTGGTCCATTCCCATACATTCCAGACAAAGTGAAATTCCTAGTTGTCGCAATAGACTACTTCACAAAATGGGTCGTGGAAAAGCCATTGGCATCCATCACTATCGCCAATGTGAAGAAATCTATATGGTACCGGAACCCCACCTACGGGTCAGGGCAAAACCCATATCCAAACAGCAACCCGATCAAGCTGACCATGACAAGTCATTCGTGGGGCCGACCCCGCCACGTAGAGGTATGTCAGCATGAAGTAGACAAAGGGTACAAGACGAAAGCGACGTGTAGCCAATGGCAATCCGTGTAACACTGTACAAGTGACAGTGACATCTTGCCAATCACATGGCACAGATTCACACCCTTGCAAACCTCCACTAACGGTTGACATAAAGAGATAAAAAATGACATCCTGAAAGTGACGTGTGGCCAATAAGAGCCGGCAGACTGATGTCTATCGTGAAGAACATGCAAAAACCGAAATAAACTATGTAGATAGGATAAGTCGTATATCAAACCAGAGGAGGATTGTGGAAAGTGTCACGATGCTAAGTATTGATTAATTATTTCTAAAAAGTAAAATTCAATTGATGGTTTGATTGTTTATCTAAATTAACAACTAAAATCAAAGTTTAAATCAGTAGGAGAAACAATGGTTCCTCTGAATTTTAGGTTTGTAGCTAGATTCAATTATGTGTTTAATCGAAACACTCACATAGACATAAGTGTTTAACTTAATTCATCAATTGTGATAATCAAAGACTAAGTACTCCGGTCAATACATAACGGGAGGTTATCAAATAATTATCAGTTACAATTACTAACCCTAATCCCATAGCAAATATATCCCAATTACCAGAACTCTCGGGAATTGAATGATCAAAGATTAAAGTTAAAGAAAATGCAACCGGTTACAATTTAATTAATCAAATCAAAGGTGAAAAGTATCGAATGCTTAGATCACCGAGTTATACGATTGTCACAAACACATAAAATTGTCTAACTTACAAAAGCCCTCCATCCGGAGAAAACCATAAGAGTTTTAGCCGCTCATCTCGCAATCTTGATCTTCAAAGGCTTGGAAAAACGATTGGTTCATGATTGATTCGGTAAGCAACAAAGATATTATGATGATTGAGATGAATTGAATGCCAAAAGTTTTTCTGCTCCTAAGATCGTCCTGGATGAAGTTGTTATGAAGCCTAGTGTGACACTTGTGCTCCGTAAACACCACACGATGCAGGACACAATCTTGTATCAAAGAAACAATGTGTTTTGGTCTCAAAATTTGTTTATTTGTGTTTTACAATTTCACGTTTTGATTCTAGTTCAATTTCAAGCTTTAGATCGCTTTCTGGAAAGTTATACGCGAACTGATGCGTAAATGTAACCAGTTTAATACGGAAAACACTCCAGAACAGTGACATAGGCTTATCATATCTTAAATAACTTTTATATAACTTAAAAATAAGTTTTGAAAGCTTTGGTGTGTCAAAATCAAGTTTATTCACTCTCAGGGACTATTTGCGTCAAACTGCGAAAGTCCGCTGATTCGTATAGTAACGAACATCCTGGAACTTGATCATAAGCTAAACATACCCTAAATATCCTTTACATAGCTTATAAATAAGCTTTGAGGGGTTCGTTATGCGAAAATATACTTAATTGATCAATAGGGACTAAAAGCGTCAAAAACTGCGTAAGTTTTCATTTACGCGCATAACTTACGTTCTGAATATATCCGGACATCCAAAAATTTTTGTAATCATTAAAATATTTTATTTTAGTGTTTGGAATGTTAGAATTTCACTCATCGCGTAATTTGGATCGATTTCGCGTCCGTTACGACTCCCGTCGTAATTAACCGAACAACGCGATCGTACGACCAAACGAACCGACATCCGAGATGTTTTTGAGCATATTTCATGTTCCCTATACTTTAACTTCATTTTAGAGCCTTGAAATGAGGTTAACGGGGCTTAATCGTGTCAAAAATAGCCTTAAACACTTGCAGGGACCATTTCTGCCATTTTGGCAAACTTTCTGGTAACAGGGGACCTGTGGCGTCGTGCCACAGCCTAATGGTTTTTTGGTGGCGGCACGCCACCCCCTCATCTGGGCAGAACACTCATTTTCAGCAATGGGGTTGAACTTGGGGGTCTTTTGTGTAACTTTCTCAATACCGTTTGATGGTTTTAGGGCACCCATAGTATTCTAAATCAGTGGGCACACATGTATGGTCTAGATCGAAGCTCAATTATCGAGGAAGATCCTAACGGTTGTCCAAAATCTATATAAACCCACCATCTTCATCACTTTCACTTGCACATTTGCTCTCAATTTCTTCTCTAAGTTGAAGCTCTCCTTGTGAAGCTTCATACCTCAGAAATTTTGAGTTCAAATCTTCATTGCTTGGACCCTTTGTAAGTTTCTTTCATGCTTGTTATCGTTTTTTCAAGCGTAAAAGTCAAACAGTGTTTGACTTTCTGCTTTGACCAGTCTATGGTCAACACAAAGTTCGTTTGAACTTTGCAACGTGAGCGTAATCACGATGGTTATAGTCCCTTGTGACTATACCTACTGATTACCACGTTGATTAGGCGTAGTGACAAGTCATAGTTTCTGTCAAAATACGTGCCTATGCGTATTTTGCAACCAAACTATTCTTGGGTATCAAAACCGTTTGTTTTGATATCAAACTTGTTTTCTAACTTCGTTAAACATGTTTTAACATGTTTAACTCGTCACTTTTAGTTTAGTGATTGTATAGGCTCGTAAGATAAGCGGTCTAAACAACCGCTTAGACTTCCGAACTCGACTCGTTTGGTCGATTATTAGGATCCGACCAAACATGTATTGTGACCATAGTTGTATAGGGAATAACCTTCCGAGGTTATACCTTATGGTCACTTCGTTTAGTTAGTCGTATGATAGGTAGTTTATATGCCTTAGGAAAATGACCAAAATGCCCTTTTTGCGCATAATTTCATTTTAAGCATATGTAACACGTGTTTTGACATCTAAAATGATTATATAACCTAATTAGATATGTTAAGGCATATGATACTTGTCATAGGACTAGTTAGGCGGTCCGAATGCGCTTTCGCGCGAATGACGCGTTAAAGTGGCGTAAGCTACCTTAATGGGTCGTAAGCACTTAGGATAGGTTCCGATTTAGAATGTAGGATTTGTTAAACCATATCACATGAGTTCCAATACTCATTTGGTTTACAAGACCTCATTCTACCCGATCTTCCGATTTAGGTGTCGATTCGCTAACATAGTATCCGTTACACTAGGAACTGCTTCAACACTTGAACTCTTGGTCTTTTGAGCTTTGTTATACCCTTTGAATCGGAACTATACGCAATCCCAGGCGAGTACATAGTTCCCCTCTTTTACCGTTTTCAAATGTTTTGGGGTGATTCATATGTGTAATCGATTTCTTTTCAAAATGTATGGCATATATATGTGTTTACTAAGTGATTTGAGGTGTCTTATTCCGATTATGCAGACACAGTGATTATCTAGAATCCTTATAGCATCTATCTATCTTCATAGATTGATTCTTATAGGATGTTTGAAGTATAGTCTTAGATCTTTCTATCTTCAAAGTAAGGTTTTTAAGAAGTACTTTACGACTCGATGGTTGGTTGTGTGTAGATTGTTGGTGATTCAGATAACGAAACTAGATAATACAATAAGCACATGGTGGATACGCCGCTGGTACTTCCTATATACACTGTTGCAGAAATCGGCCTAGGCGGCCGATTAATCGCCGCCTAGGCGCTAGGCGGTAGCTAATCGCCTAATTTTAAGCAAATCGGTCAATTAATCGGTCCAGGTCAAAATCGGTCCTAGTCGGTCAAAAGTCGGTCCTAGTCGGTCAAAAGTCGGACTAATCGGACCATGGTTTTTTTGGTAAAAATCGGTCCTAGTCGGGATTAATCGGTCCTGGTCGGGATTAATCGGTCCTAGTCGGGATTAATCGGTCCTAGTTGGTCAAAAGTTGGTTAATTTTTGAATTTTTATGTGAATTTTGAAGTATTTATGTGAATTTTGAAGTATTTATGTGAATTTTGAAGTATTATTTTTATATTATTGGGTATATATATATAATTTTGAAAAAATACATATAAAAATCCCATTCCGATTAATCCCGATTAATCCCTAGGCTGTACCTCACCGCCCGACTAGCGCCTAGCGCCTTCTACAACATTGCCTATATATAAGTGTTCTTATTGTATTACCATTCGTGGCGTTATCCCGAATCATCATTAGGATTTAGGATGTTGTGATACAGTGATTCGATGTGATGAGAACCTGATCCCTGTAGTATCTATCTATCTTCATAGCTAGACCTATATGAGATGTTTAGAGTACTAATAGTGGAGCCCCTGTTTGGATTCATTGTGTACTTTAATGCGTGTTTACGAGATGGAACAAGTTGACGATTATGTGTTTATGTGGTAGTTGTGATTTAGATAACAAAACGGGTGTAATAAAACAAGAACATGGTGGATACGCCGCTGGTACTTCCTATATATAAGTGTTCTTATTTTATTATTCTTGTAGCGTTATCTGGATCACTTTAGGATTTTGTGTATGATTGTTTCAATGTTTGATTATCGAAATCTTCATAGAATCTCCCATATTTTTATATGTCAGGTTCTTAGAAAGATATCTGAAGTATTATCATGACTCATTGATTTGATTTATATAATACTTATATAAGTTTTGATTTATTTCAAAACAGTTATTATTAATCCTTAATTGGTTTTTCTAATAACATATTAATGAGTTTTTACGATGGTTTAAACGAGATTACGATGTAAGGCATAAAAATGACATAGTAATAATCATATTGCCATATACAAACCTATTTGTCAAGAGTTTTCACAATTAAGATTATGTATTGCAATACTAAATTTTTGTCATTCTTTGGCTTCAAGATTTATTTTCAACTGACATCTCTCGTAACTGTTAAAGTATTGCAATACCAAATGTTTTTCCGTTTACTTGGCTAATAAAACCTATGTATTCGCCGGCATTTTTATGCTGACTGTTTTTCACATATGTTTCAGGTTTTCGACTGTTCAAGCATGCAACGCATAGGACTGCATACGGGCCTTAGACTTCTAAAACAAAAGAACAATTACATGTATTCTTTGTTTATAAAATGATGTTAATGATATTGAAACAATTTAGTACCAGTAGTTGTGAGCAATTTATAACGTGACTCCCCGATATTTCTGCCGCGTGTTGTGTAACACCCGTCTAAATTTTTTTTTTGATTTTAACAATAGATTATACCATTGTAAATAAAAGTTTCTTACTTAACATAAATTTCATACAAGAAGTTCACATGTAGCATAAACCATAGTCCACTAACAACTAAGTTAAAACATTTCAAAAGTTGCTTAACAATTGTTTAGAACCCATAAACCAAATCTAGTAAAGATTTAAAACATTGCGGAAGCTTCAAAAGTAGTGTTCGGTTCTTCGTCATATACTTGATCGCCATCCGTAAGTTCACCAACATGACCTAATGTCAAAACCACATCAAAGGTTAATTTTGACAATAATAAAACACTTATAATCGAAATCTAGCATCAAAACAATTGAAAACAATTAAAATTCTTCGGATCAGGTCGCTCGCGCCCCGCGAGAGAAGTTACGCGGGCCGCGAGAACCTCTCGCGTGTCGCGGCACATATCGGGACATCTTCCGTGTGGCGCGGGGGATCGGGTTTTCCAGCAGCTCATGTTTTGTGAGCTGCATTTTCTGCCAGCTCCGGAAAACTCAGATTTTAACTTAAAATGTGCATATCTTTTGACTCGTAAGTCCGTTTTAGGTGATTCTTTTTCCTATGCGTCTGTAAATTCATTACCGACATGCCTATCACAAATTTCATACCGAACAATTTATTTACGGACCAAAATATTATATGTCCATTTGCAATTATTCGACCCACTCTAACTTAACCATTTCATTACCAATTAACTAGCAAACCTAAGGCGTTTATTACCCAACTTCGGGGCTTATTATCACTGGCACTTCATTACCAAACTTATGGCTTTGTGCTCTTGTGACCATTTCCGCCAAAACCTACTTACGATTTTAATACTTACAAGAATCATTATTCGACCCGTTTGGTCCATCTATGGAAAATCCTCCATTTTGATGACTACCAAACAACTACTAACCAATTCTTATCCTACGAATTTAAGTAACATACAAGATTGCTACGTCCAACATAATTTTTATCAATAACGCATAGCTTAACAACAATTTATCGAATGTAACGGATCAAGTTACATACCTTAGTGCACGCCCTTCAACCGCAAATCACCACCGGCTTGTCCACTTGACGTTCCGGTATCCTTTCCTATAGTGTTCAATTTTTGTCACAATTAGAACTCTTTATAATCATCTTTTGCATAATAGCCAAAACATCTCAATTAGGGGTTTTAACTACCAAAATTCTATTTTCGAACCTTCTTTGAGGCATTTCAACAAACACTTTAAGGGCATAATTTTACATGTTTATTTATCAAGTCTCTAGCTTATCTCTTAGCCATAATTTCACATCAATCAACCATTTTACATGATTGTTAGCTTCTAAATTTCTGAAATCACTTCAAAATTGTCAAATTACACTAGAACAACACCCAATATCCTAGTGTTCATCAATTTACACATAACCCGTTAATCACCTACAATGGTGTTCATAATCTTCACTAAAATTTAAAATGATTTCAACTTGTATTTGCCTAGGGTTTGTCCTTAGACACTATAGTTGTTCCTAGATCATCATAAGACACACATGCAACTATAATTTCAGATTTTCCCAATTACATGAGAAATTCAAGTTGAGGGTTTTCATGAAATTTTACATACCTTGTAATCCTCTTGTGACGAGGATCAATAATCTACACTTTAATTTCGATTTCAACTTGGATTGAGCCTTCAATTTGCAAGTTTAGTGAGTTTTAGGGGTTTGAGAGTGGGGAGTCGCCCCTGCTCTTCTTCTGCACGACCAACACCTTCAAAAATGGTGTTTGGTTTTGATTTTTATTAAAATTAATATTATAGTTTCAATTCTTACAACTTAGGCCCTTCCATTTTGTTCAACTTATAGTCTAGTTGCATTTTAACCCTATTATAAGCTATTTCTAGACTTGTAACTAACTAGGGTAAAATTCCTAGTTAGTAAATTCTCACTTATTTATACTTTATAATTCTAATATAAAGTTTTATATTTTCGGGGTGTTACATGTTGTTGTATTACGCGATTGGGGTGTTACACCTAGGGTTTTTTCTTTATTAAAATCCCTCCAAATTACTCAATTCAGCGCCACCCTAAAAGCCTGCCATCACCTACGGTCTGTAGACCGTAGGTTACGACTCCTGAAATCCCAAAACATACGCCTCCACCGTAGGTGGAGGTCTATAGCACAGGTGTAGGTCCGACACCTCTGTTCTTTTTGTTTCTTACACCCCTCCACCGTAACCTACGCTTTATGAATCGTAGGTAGAGGCGTAAATCATCAGCTTCACTTACAACCATCATGGCACTTTCATCAATTGTCAACATTAGTCCTTGTACTTTAGTTCTCTCATTCCCTTCACCTATAACCATCATGTAACTTCCACATATGTCGATTTCACCCCCTATACTTCATCACTACTCATTTCTTCAACATATCAACTATGATCAACTTCCATTTAATTACCAATTGGTCCCCGAACTTTGCTACATCATATATCTTGTATCTTCAAAGCCATTTTTCGACCCGAATCAACTCCCGATCACCATGAACGCCTTGTTCATCATCCTCAACCGCTCCGCATCATCTTTAATCATCTTAACATCACCGAATTACGCGTTTTACCTGAAATAACACAAATACTCGCAATAAGCGTATTCCAAACATATAAGCACATAAAACGCACTAAATCATATAAAATAGTCACTTTAGCACTCGTGTTTCACACTCGCTATCATAGACGCATACCCACCTCTGCGGACACTAACTGCCAGTAGAGGGGACCAAATGGATATTCTTGACAGCGACGTCTCATCCAATCATCTCCCATCCTCCTGGCTATAAATACTACACTCCGTCAAGGGGAAATCATTCCACACTCTCTACTCTTACTACAATTTACTCTCTTCTTTAAAGCATTACTTATTTTCTGATGCCGGATGATGATTAAGAGAAGAACCTTCCACCTCTCTTTCTCATAACAAGCCTCACGGTGTTTATAGTTTTAAAGATTCATTGAAGTTATAGAGATTGGGAATATGGCCATACCCGGTTGAACATTATCTAGTGTTCCCAATTAGATAAAACAAAAAAAAAAAGAAAAAAATAAGGCGAATTAGAAATAAATAATCACACCTAACTCAATCTGGCCGATAATAATCTCAAGTCAATTATTGGTCGATAATAATCTCAAGTCAGTTATTGGCCGATAATAATCCGAATTGGTCATTTTTTTTTTTTGTAAAATAGTCCGCCTTTAAAATAGCTTAACAAAGTTAAGTTTTTTTTTTTTCCGAATTACAAACCGATGTTTTAGGGCTTTTGATCAGAACGAGAATACGAGTCGATTGATGTAAAACTTACCTCGAAATGGCTTGATTTTTGTTAATTGGAAGTTTAAACACCCGAATTGAAGCACCGTTTTCGTGGGTTAGGGCAGTATTTCGAGGTAAGTTTTACATCAGTCGACTCGTATCCTTGTTCTGATCAAAAGCCCTAAAACATCGGTTTGTAATTCAGAAAAAAACTTGACTCCGTTAAACTATTTTAACGGCGGACTATTTTACAAAAAAAATTGACCAGTATCGATTAAATTGAGTTAGGTGATATTATTTATTTTCAATTTGCTAAAAAAATATTGGTGTAACTAATAAATGAGTTAATTACTGTTTTCGTCCCTGAGGTTTGTAAAAAATAACGGTTTCAGTCCATTAGTTTAAAAATTGCGATTTCAGTCCATTAGTTTCATTTTCGTAACCATTTCAGTCCACTAACTTAACTCCATCCATTTATTTTGTTAACTTTGGGTGAAATTACCAAATTACCCCTGCTAACTTAACAAATTGTAATAAAAAAAATCTAAAAAATCTAAAAATCAAAAAATTCCAAAAAATTCAAAAAAATCAAAAAAATTCCAAAAAATCAAAAATTTTTAAAAAAATCATAAAAATTATAAAAAATCCAAAAAAATTCTAAAAAATCCAAAATGTTTCATTAAATGTTTCGACGCGAACCGTTTCGACGCGAACCGTTTCGACCCGTACCGTTTCGAGCCGAACCGTTTCGACGCGAACCGTTTCGGCCCGTATCGTTTCGACGCGAACCGTTTCGACCCGTGCCGTTTCGACCCGTGCCGTTTCGACGCGAACCGTTTTGACCCGTACCGTTTCGAGCCGAACCGTTTCGACGCGAACCGTTTCGACCCGTACCGTTTCGACGCGAAACGTTTTGACCCGTACCGTTTCGAGCCGAACCATTTCGACGCGAACCGTTTCGAAACGTCGAAACGGTTCGCGTCGAAACATTTTGAATTTTTTAGAATTTTTTTGGATTTTTTAGAATTTTTATGATTTTTTAAATTTTTTTTGATTTTTAGATTTTTTGGAATTTTTTTGATTTTTTTGGAATTTTTTTTGATTTTTAGATTTTTTAGAATTTTTTTATTACAATTTGTTAAGTTAGCAGGGGTAATTTGGTAATTTCACCCAAAGTTAACAAAATAAATGGATGGAGTTAAGTTAGTGGACTGAAATGGTTACGAAAATGAAACTAATGGACTGAAATCGCAATTTTTAAACGAATGGACTGAAACCGTTATTTTTGACAAAATTCAGGGACGAAAACAGTAATTAACTCAAATTTACTCCTAATAAATATATCAGGGAGGGAGTGGGTGTTGAAATTGGTCGTGTCGTAAGATAACCCACACAAGTGGCTTGGACGGACCCAAAATCATCTGTTGGTCAGCTTCTCCGCCATGTCAATGGCCATGGCTGTCGTTCGTCCTTCACCTCTGCTAGGTCAGCTCGATTTTGCCATCGTAAGTCCTATTCCCGATTATTATCTAATTCTATGATCACTTCGATTATCTAGTTTTTGATTGAAAACATCGTGTTCAGTTGCTGTGTTATTGGATTGAATTTGTACTGTAAGCATTTCAGTTTGGACAGTAATCTTCTGATATACTGGCTTCTATTCTATTCTATTATTGTTTCTTGTGCAGATATATTCAATATTGTGGAATTTATAGGTTTTAATTTAAGGAACTTGATAAGTGAATGAACTTTTAACAAACCCTCAAACAAAAGAATGTGACAAGTTGCAGGTTTGATCATAGAATCAACCTACACTGTGGTCATCATTTATGCTTAGCAACATATATTTGGTCAAGGTAACTAATATGTATTGCATAAGTGGTCTGTCTTAAATGTTTTATGTCTGTATATCGAGTCTATGATCGATATATAAAAGTGGTCTCTTGTTAGATTACCTCACATTCATAGGTACTACACACGCGCTCTCTGTTTGAGTTTGGAAACCTAACCTGTCCATTCTAACGCTCACGGGTTTGTTCCTGGACCGGGACCATACAAGCAAAACGCTATGTATGATAGTTGTGTGAGATTTTTGTTTGGTTCCAAACACGGATAAAGGAGTATCGTCTATAATAACTAAAGAGGAAATAGGGCCTCAAAATTTCATTTTGCCTTGGGCCTCCAAAAAGGTTGGAATGGCCCTGTCTTTTCGAATAACAGTTCTCTGTGAAATGCCTCAATCCTCTTAATGTTCAATGGCAGGGAGGGTTTTCCTGTAGAAAAGACTTGCGCAAAACCAAACAAACACCTAGAATAAAGGCGCTGTTTTGGGAATTTAAGAAGGCAGAGAAGCCTCCTGAAACGCATCTCTCCATAGACAACTTCACATTGACCAAGATTAATGCTAAGGTATGTATTCTATAATCATGCTTATAATAGGCTTTACTCTCCTGTAATGTCCTCATAATATGTATGCTGTTCTATTGTCTTTAATTTAGGACGAGTCAGCAGACACCGAAAAGGCTAAAACGGTAACGGTTTCTGTAGTGTCTTCAATTTTGGAAGTTCCATCTAGCGGTTGGGATGCTTGCTGTCTCGATGCTACTGGTCCAGAACAGTTTAATCCTTTTCTTTCTCATGGGTTTCTTTCAAGTTTAGAGGAATCGGGTTCTGCAGTGAAGGTTAGAAACATTATATTAACACCATATCTTACTGAACTTATAGTATAGATTACTTTCTATCAGCATCTCACAGAATATAACGTTTATATTCCTTTTGTGATACATATTCACTAATATGTCACACTTGATTGCATTTATGTTTGATGGTAGTTCAGGAAACAGGATGGCTTCCAAGGCACATAGTTGCACAAGATGAAGATAATAATATCCTAGGCGTGATCCCACTCTATCTTAAAAGGTACTTCAAGTTTTATAAATTTACGTATTTTCATTTATCTCATATCTATTTTTTTCTCTGATTGCAGTCATTCATATGGTGAATATGTTTTTGACCATTCATGGGCTGATGCTTATTACCGTTATGGTTCAAGGTATTATCCAAAATTACAATGTTGTGTGCCTTTTACCCCTGTACCTGGTCCAAGGATCTTACTGAGAAACACCTCATACAAAAATCAAGTGTTTGACATTTTAGTATCGGCTATTAAGGAATTGGCCAATAAGGTATTATCTCAAACTTGGAACTAGCAGTTTTATTTTCGTATAAAACAGAGCACTTTTTTATGGTTAATTCGGGAGATACTAATCCGACATTAATTTCAATGGGAGCTTTTGGTTAAACTAGGGGTGTGCAAAGTCGGTTAACCGTGGGTTCGGTTAACCAATGGTCGATTAACCGAGGGTTCGGTTAATTGAAAAGTATTAACCATAACCATAACCGATGGTCGGTTAACTGTTGTTCGGTTAACCATTGGTTATGGATCGGTTTTGGTTAATTTCGGTTAATTATCCAATCTATATAAAACTTGTAAAATATAAACTCATAAATATAAAACTTTTAAAATTATATAGATACCACATGGACCCTCAATTGGACTAAAAGGTTAAAAAAATCTAGTGGGCCGTGAACTTATAAAATAATATTACACTAAGAGAGTTTGGTATATATATGTTTGGCTAATCGGTTTGGTTCGGTTATTTTAGGTTTTAGATATATGATTAACCGAAACCGAAAGTTCGGTTATTTAAAAACCAATAACCGAACCATCGGTTATTGCTTCAGTTCAGTTAATTCGGTTATTCGGTTTTGGTTTCAGTTAATTCGGTTATATGCTCACCCCTAGGTTAAACCTTGTAGAAGTAGTTAATGAAACTGCCATAAATGGTCCCATTTTGAGTTCGTATATGCACTTTGACAGTTTCAGGTTTCATCATTGCACATAACGTTTTCCACTGAAAATGAATGGCGTGCCTTGAAGGATAAGGGATTTCTGCAGAGGACCGGTATGCAGTATCACTGGAAAAACCGCAACTACAAAAAGTGAGCAACATTTCATCTCTTGGTCATAGATTATGTGATTAATATTTTGAATAGCATATTTACTTACTGGTATTGCTTCTGTTCCTGGTCTCCTGTCTTACAATTATTGTTAGTCTACATTCTTATCTTTAAAGGAAATATATGTCCAAACAAAGCGTCTATCTGCATTTTTTCTTTCATGTTCAGTATAATGAGTAAAAAACGTTTGATATCATGCATACATATTTAATAGCTCGGGGTGCGCCTTGTGCGCTTTTGACTACTGTGATTAACTTAGATATATATATGCAATGGTTAAACACAAAAAAATATTTATAAATATACGCACACATATACAATTGTCGGTATTTTACTATCATGCATAAAAATTTAATGGCCCATTCCTTCTTTTTGATACTGTATTATCTTTACGTTAACAGTTTCGATGATTTCTTGATGGACATGAAGCAAAGTAAAAGAAAAAATATTCGACAAGAGCGCAAAAAGGTACATCTATTCAACATTGTGTTTTGTCGTTCAACTATAAATGAAAGTTCTACTTGCCTGCATTTGAGCATGCGGGACCCTCTTTGGCTGTTCTTACCACTCTGAATTGAGGCTATGTTTAAGATTTAATCTATATGCAGATACCTGCTCAAAACTTGAAAATGAAAAGGCTGCGAGGTGATGAAATTAAGGTGTGCTGTTATGTATTTTTCCATTTATGTTTGTATCTTTCCTGGTTTTCTTTCGACACTGATCTAGTTTTGGCCATTGATACGTACTCAGACACACACATACGTGTATGTATATGCATGTATACTGTGTGTGCACATGTTTGTGTGTGTGGACATAGTTTCTGGAGATCCGACAGCAATGCACCTCCATTTCTTCTTTTTATTGCCTCATCTATATTAGAGTAAAGTACAGGGATAGTGCCTATGGTTTTCCAAAATTTTGGATTTGGTCCCTATCTTTCCAATAGTACACGGATGGTCTCTGTGGTTTGCACTTTATAACGCATTTAGCTCCCAACTTTTGCGAATAGTACATAGATGGTCCCTGTGGTTTGCACTTTGTAACGAATTTAATCCCTAACTTAGACCTCCTGAGCTGAAACCTTTAGATTTGTTGGCCGGGGACTAAATGCGTTACAAAGTGCAAACCATGAGGACCATCCGTGCAATTTTGGAAAGCTAAGGACCAAATCCAAAATTTTGGAAAACCACAGGCACTATCCATGTACTTTACTCTCTATATTATATGCAAGAATCTTGATCTTACTATGTTTATTTTGACACTGACAGGCCAAGCACTGGGATACCTTTTATACGTTCTACAGGAACACTACAGACAACAAGTTCAGTGCATACGACTCATTCTTCTTACATTATTTTTGTAATCATATAATCCATCCTCACCACATGATTTCACACTCTATAATATCTTCAATCCCAAAAAAATATATTAAATTTCAAAATCTAGCATTAAGATAATAAGATGAATGTTGATTTTCTTTATCACTCATCTTTCTATAGAAAGGATAAAAAGTTATTTGCATCTATTTGTAAAATTGTGCGACAAAATATTATCATTTTTTCTTCTAAATCTTAAAGTGGGCCCTTTTGTTCCGGATGGAGAGGGCATTTATTTTGGTGAAAGCTGACATATTTAATAATTCACAAAGCTTATTTATAGTCTGTTGATATGCACCTGGATAGGTGGGGTACACCTTATCTAACAAGAGAATTTTTTCACATCATGGGATCAAAAATGGGGGATAAAGTAATGCTGATTGTTGCTGAGGAAGGAGATGAGCTGGTTGCCGGAGCTCTTAATCTTATTGGAGGAGATACAATATATGGGCGGCTATGGGGATGTCTACCACGGGTCTATTATCCAAGTTTGCATTTTGAAGCTTGCTACTATCAGGTTTGCGCGGATTTAACCATACAACAAATTTCTTAGAGTAGCATTTGGATCCCAACTGATTTTTGTGTGGTGACTACAAATAGTTTACATAAATAGATAAAAAGCGGTTCAATATTTCCTTTTGTTATTGATATTCTAGGCAATAGAAGCTGCTATTGAGCTGAATCTCGACAAGGTAGAGGCAGGAGCCCAAGGTGAACACAAAATTCAACGGGGTTATCTGCCTGTTACCACTTACAGCTGTCATTATCTTCTAGATGAAGGTTTTAGGCAAGTCATTGGCAACTTCTTGTCCCGAGAAACAGATCAGGTAACATTCTTATCTTCTTAAAGAAACTTATATTCCTTGAGATTGACAACTGATATTTGCAAGGAGTCAATTGCGTAACCAAAATGATCACGGGTGTGTTAGCAGTTCATAAGTTCAGATTAGTTTTGTGGTTGGGGACAACCTTTATTCCGCTTTTGCCTTAAAAAATAACTGAGCGAGTCGTATTAACTATTGAGCTGAATCTTAACCAGGCTCGAGAATTTCAACCAAATTGTACTAGAGTTACATTTAACCATTTTCTCTTCTGGGATTCTTTCAGGTGAAACTTGTTTCACAACTCATCGCCGAGTCTGGCCCATTTAAAGATGGGATACTCTAGGTAAGAAACATGAAGCAGTTTGCGGATTGATAGATAGAATGTGGGGATCATTTTATTGATCCAAAAATAGGGCAGATATAACGACCGGCTTACAAGGTCAAATAGGTAAATGGACTTGATGCCTGGTACAAGTGTAGATATGTAAATAGCAATGGGGGTGGGTAAACTTCCCTTGAAGTTTGACTCACAACTTCCAATATATTTGTTGATTTTAGTTTAAACTTGCTCTTTTTTTTTTCCTTAATGAAAATCATGTCTATATTTGTTCTCACTAATGAAAATTATGTCTATATTTGTTCTCACTTATATTGTTTAGTAGAAGTTGTAAAAGAGATTGGTTGGGTAATGCGTTCGGATATGATTTACCTTTTAAAGTTAACCTGGAGTTCATTTCATATACTAAATCGGGTATCTTTAGTGAACACCAAGCTTAAATCAACTCAACGATTAATATTAGCTTTCTTAGACTAAGTCGAGCACAAACCAAGTTATGCTCAATAACGAGTTGAGCAAGCCGAGTCTGATACCATAAACCAATAGAAACGTCATCTAATTAATTTGAGAGTTAAATGTCATTTTGTGGTTTTGGTCATTTTGCCAGTTTAGTGCAAAAGTTTCATTTTTCCCCTGTGGGTCCAAAAAGGTTTTACCGTTACCATTTTAGTGGGTGTTTGGCTTAGCTTTTTGAAACTTATTGGTTTTTTCAAAAAAATAAATAAAGTTTAGACAAGTGAAAATCTCTTTTTGAAACAATTTTTTGTATAAGGTAGAAAAGTCATTTTGAAAAGCTAGGAAACCTTGGCTTTTCAAAATAACTTTTTCACCTTATACAAAAAGTTGTTTCAAAAAGTCTTTTTCACTTGTCCAAACATTATTTTCACTTATTGGCTTGAAAAAGCCAATAAGTTTCAAAAAGCTAAGCCAAACACCCACTTAGTCCACTGAGTTAACTTCATTCATTTTTTCTATTAACGAGAAGGACAATTCGGTCATTTTATATGTAATTCTGTTAACTAGAAGGTCAATTCGGCCATATAAATGACCATATTGCCCTTCTCTTTGACAGAAAAAACGGATAAAGTTAACCCAATCGACTAAAATGACAATGGTGAAACCTTTGTGGACCCACAGACTAAAAATGAAACCTTTGGACTAAACTGGCAAAATGACCCAAACCACGGGGACTATAATTTGATGATATTCAACTTTAGATAAAGATTAAACCAAAAACAACCATGTCAAATCTTATGGGTGTAAACGAGTCAAGCCATTCATGACCTACACCTGATTAGGTCGTTAAAATCTTGAATCAATCTGAGCCTTAATTCGAGCTCGAGTTCAAGAGTAAGTTCACTTTATAACCAAGCCCTAGCGCGAGCTTCACTTTTTCGACTTTGGACCATACCGTAGTAGCGGTTGCCGCTCGATCGAAATGTGTTTAATTCTAATACGAGTATTGGTGCCTTTGAATAAAGAACGTTCTCCGCCTTTTTCCTCCACCTACCGGGTTAAGTAATTGTTGGAATGTGCTTAATTTGAATGTAGCTAATCGTCCTTACTTTCAGAGAATTGATGGCTCTGCCTTATCCTTTCTGCCTATAGTCTAAGGAACCGGTAGAATAGGTCTGTGAGCCTAAACGAGCACGTTATTCATACAACTTTTATTTAATATATTTTAGGGTAAATTACACTTTTCGTTCTTTATGTTTGTATCGAATTGCAGTGGATAGCCTTTAACTTCAATAATTACAGTCACAATCCTTTATTTAGAAAACTCGTTACACATTTCGTCCTTTAGCACTAACCTGGTTAAAATTTTTAGTTAACTATGACATATGCCTTGCACATGAGGGCAAACCATCTATTATATATAATAAATGAAATTGATTTGGGCCACGTGTCACTTGATTAGGGCATCATCAGTTCCATTTTCCCGCCCAACAGTACCAAGCTTCCATCCCTTTTATACTCCCTCCGTCCCCTTTTTTCCTTTTCAAAACCCTAGATCTGAATCTTCTTCTCCTTAACCTGTACTCTTCTCCCTTCTGAATCAAAGATCAAACCAAATCATCTCATCATGAATCATTCGAAGCGTCACCAGGTAAGCCCTATATCTTCATTTATTTCAGTATTGTAGCCTTAATTTTGGTTGCAATCCTAACCCGGTTTTCTTGATTTTGTAGCCCTAATTCGACATTGAACCTGAAATTGAAGAACACATAACTCGAAATCAGCCTTTGTAATTTTCATGTCTGATTATACCATGAAGAGGTAATATCTGGCTTTTGTAATTTTCATCCCGAGCTATAGTTGGTATTTCTTGTCAGATTTAAAGTTTAACCATGGTTGATGTTGGTTTTTCCATTTCAGGTTTGATTTGTAATTTTCATCTTCTTCGTCGGCAAGGTTCTTCCATTTGAGGTTTGATTTGTATGTTTATAGATCTGTGTTGATTTCTTCTTATTTTCATACAAAGTTTCTAATTAAACCCTAATTTCTACTCCTAATCTCATCATATGGTTCCAAGGTTGTTGTCATTGATGATCATCAAAGTTCAGATCCGCTTACCTGCGGCTAGATTTCCGCCATGAACTGGTATGTTTGAATATGTTCAGAAACTAAGGGTTTTTTTCTTAACGGTGATGATATGAGTACAAAATCTGTTGATTATTGATCTGTGAATATGTTCACCGATTATTCTTTTTGAAATTAGGGTTTCATTTGCTTGAGATTTGAATCTTCCGATTGTTGAAGCCTTTGAAGCCGATCCTTTTAAATTTCTAGTTCCCGAGGTATGATCTGTTTGTAACAGCAGTGGTTCAGCATCTGCAGTGGATTCAACATCTACAGTGGATTCAACATCAGGTGTTTGGTTAATTTTTGGTCAGGTTTCCTGTTCAGTTTAGATGTTCACTTATCTAATTTTCATTTTATTTTTAGCATTCTATATGATTATGAGGTTGATTGATTGGTCACTTGCTATTGTTGTTTGATGTTGTTTGCTATTGTTGTCAAGTAAGGTAAAAATGGCCATTCTAATTACACATTCTACGGAATGTAGTTAAGAGCCGCACATAAACCAGATAATTGTTACTCTTTTGCTAATTGTTAATACACTTTGTAGTCAGTTCTTCTTCTTCGTCGTTATTTCATATAATATAATGATTTGTTATACAACTACCTGATTTCATATCTCATTATGATTTGTATGCTTTTAGGGTTTGATTTAATATTGGTCATCACATTAATGGTGAGTACTCAAGAATATTGGATGGTTTAATTAGTTTTATTTTGGGTATTTTTGGATGATTTCATCCATTTCTTTAGATAGTTCATGATTGAAGATGCAGTTGAAGGTATCTTAAATAAGGTAATAATTGCATTACATCCATGTTGAAAAATAGAATTGATAAATTTAGGGAAAGTGAGGTTGAAAGTTGATAACCCAATAGTGGAGATCTCATTCTACAGCTTCGATAAATTGAGCGGTATTCTCATGTAATTATTCCTAGATGCTTCCAATGAAGCATCACTTTGGACATCTGTTGTCTTGAAACATCTATTATCTATTATCTGTTCTATCTATTATATATAATAAATGAACGTTATTTGGGCCACGTGGACCAAATAACTTTCATTTATTATATATAATAGATAGAATAGATAATAGATAATAGATGTTTGAAGAACAACAGATGTCCAAAGTGCTGCTTCTTTGGAAGCATCCATGAACTATTATTTGAGAATACCCTTGAATTTATTGAAGCAGTAGAATGAGATCATCCACTGATGTAGAAGCCGCAGTAGTTCCTACTAAACGCAAGAAAGGATCTGCTACTGATGTAAGATAAGATTTTATCTTACTAGAGTAATGGTCTTTCCTGCCTTTTTTGTATTAAAAGAAGCACAAAGTTTGGTTTAAAGCAGCTCTTTATGAACAAAGTTAACGATTAAGTATATGAGGACAGGGCTACTCTTCAACAGCTGAAGAAGTGTTTTCATGTACTGCATCTTGGTCTTTTCACGAGAGATCAGGTTTCTATAAATCCTGATGTTGATGCATTGAGTACTTCCGTGGAGTTCATGGCGATTGTCGAAGATATACATTGATGGAGTTTAAAGCTAAAAGCACTAAATTTTAAGACTAAAAGGGTTATTGAGTGGTTATAACATCTGTTCATGCTAAGGACTGTTATAATTAAACACTACTCCTTATAAAGACTGATGGACTTAAAGACTGATGAGGCCTATCCACTGTTGAAGACAAAGCCCGGTTAAAGACAAGCACTTATGTACCTAAAGCCTGATCAACGAAAGGAAAACCACTGCTCAGTAGCAGCAGTGGTTCAGCATCTACAGCGGATTCAACTTTAGTATTTATGTATCAGTGTTTCTTATGTAACAGTGTTTAGTGTAGCAGTGGTTCGCTATATTTTATCTCTCGAGACAAACCCTATACAAACTGAAAGACGAACCACTGCCCAAAAACAATAGTGGTTCAGCATCAACAGCAGATATTCTACCATTGTTCATGTTAACAGTATTTATATGTAACAGTATTTATCACATCAGTGTTTTATACTCTGTTAGATTGTTAGATGTCATATCACTGAGATGTTTATATGTAACAGTATTTATCACATCACCCCAGCATGCTAACTGATCTGTACTATAAATTGAACAGTGGTTTGATCTTTATACTACTAAATAAAAATGAAGTACACTTGGATGATTATTAAGTTCCTCATTTTGATTGTTTGGGTATAGTATTCTTGAAATTGTTTTTTTTTGCAAACAGTTGTTTATGGGCCAACTTCTTTTTAAGGTCAAACATTTGTTTAAGCGCAAACATCTGTTTATGTCCAAACAGATGTTTAAGGTCAAATATCTGTTTAAGGTCAATCATCCTCAAAATAGTTAAAAATGATAGTTTTCATTAATCCTTAAAAGTCTGTTACAACCACTGTTTTGGTTTAAACATCTGATTGTTAAATGTTATCCACTTCTGAAAGCCAACCTCTGTTTCTTCATTCTTCATGTTGACCACTGACTGACCAAACATCTGTGTTTCAATCACCGTTGGCTATCCACTGATAGTTAAAAAATAGTCACTGCTCACATTTTTATTGTTGATATCCACTGATATTGACAATCATTGGTTTTCCTAAAAAATATCCACTGCTCACATTTTTATTGTTGATGTGGTTAATTAATTATAGAATGAAATTATTAATTGAAAACTAGAATTACAATGTTTACAATTTTACCTAATCATTACATTCCAATGAGATAAGAGTTCCTCGAATATTGTTTTGGTGATAAAAATTAAAGTTAAAATAAAAAATAAAAAAAACTGTTGTTCAAAATCAGTGTTTTAACCCACTGATGGCTATCCACCGCTATCTTAAAGTCAGTCAATGTTCTCATTTGTAACCGTTGCAAACCACTGATATTGTTCCATCAGTGGTTTCCTACCAACTGTCCTCCATTATCATCAAAGGTTGGCACGTGGACAGTACATAGCGGTCAGATCTTTTAGTAACCGCTGCCACGTCAGCATTCACTTTCCCCCCTATAAAACCCTGATCAAAACCCCCAAACAGGGTTTTTACTGTCGAATCGAATTCAAAATTCCTTTCTTAAAGCATGTATCCTCCATTTCTCTCAAAATCACTCATCCTCTTCATTGTCTTCTTCCTCTCGCAGTCATACTCAAATCACCATGTCTCCCCCACTCAAATCCACACATAACTACTTGGGTCTACTTGAAAAACCCAGTCACACCGAAACCTTCAATTCCATCATTGATGCTCTGTCGTCTTCAAAGTACAAAACTTTGATGACTTGTGATGCTCCGATCTACATGGATACGCAGCAATAATTCTGGAAAAATGCTAAGTTGGAAACTAAGGATAAAAAGCCCTTAGCTATCAGTTCTTCTATAAAGAGTGTTCTAGTCACAATAACACCTCAAACCATTTCAGAGGTTTTTGAACTCGATGATCTTGAAGGTAAAACATCTTTCCCTAAAACAATGTATCAAACGGATTTCATTGAAAGGGGTAATGAAGTGGAAATGAAAAAAGACACTTTAGAAAAAGGCAGTTTTCCTCCTGCCACAAGGTTTTTGTTTCATACCCTATTGATGTGTGTCTCAAACAAGACCACTGCTTTCAATGACATCCCATTGAAGATTCAATATCTGGGTTATGCTATCTTACATGGTGAAAATTATAACTATTCCCTGGAAATCTTCAATTATCTTGTTACAAATGTTAATAAAAAGGCATTTTTGCTCTTTCCAAGGTTTTTAAGTTACTATTTTAAAAAGAAAATTTCAAAAGATAATGCCCATGTGCTTATCCAGGGCAATCCTTTTTCAATAAAGAGCCTCACTTCTGAAACCTTTACAAGGCTGTCAAAACTTTCCAAAACACAAGCAGAGGTTCCTGAGCAGACTTCTGCAGCTACCACTGCTCCTCAGGCACCTGCTGTTGAGCCCACTGCTCAAGGTGATCACAGCAGCAAAACAACTGCTGTGAAACCCCCACCTAAAACCACCAAAAGACCAAAACAGAAAAAATCACAAAAGCCCCCCAAACCCAAAACAAAGGTAACTCTGGAAGATGAGATCCTAGAACAACTACCAGTGACAACACAAAAGTCACCAATAACCACTGCTGCTACTTCCTCAAAGCAGTTGGAAGAAAGATCTCAACGTGAGCCTCAAACTCCTCCTGCTTCTTCTAAAAAAGAACAGGTTGTAAGAACAAGGACACCAAATTATGATGCTCTGGAATCACTTGATTCCATCATCCACAGCCCACTGCCCGGGGCAAATTCGCTTTCTACACCTATCCTCACTTCTCAAATTCCCCCACAAACAAAACTGTTGTTGGATGCAGTTGATTTAGCCCAGACACAAACCAGTTCTTCTCAACACCTGTTAATGAGAATATACCTCAACAAGTAACTGGGTCTGGTGTCTCAATCATTGCTAGCCCACCAACAACTAAGGAGGTTACACTGCAGGAAGTATAAGTACTTCCTGTCAGTAGTTCAAGTGGAGCAGCAACTACAGGTGTTGGATCCTCTGATCTACACCTGGCCAGTTGTTTCATCAATAAGACTCCCTTGAAGGCAATTTCCCCTCCAGCAACTCTGATATCCGCTGGTGTGTTTGTTCCAACTACTGGTTCTATTAAAAGGATGCCAATTGCTGAGGAAAGAAGTCCCCAGTACCAAGAAAAAGGGGCATCTGTGGATGACTTGTGGGAAACTTTCCCTAAGTCAACTGCTGATACAACCACTGTCAGTGGGAAATCAGATGATCCCATTAACTTGGGTGATGGTTTAATGTACAAGGAATTGACGGAGAGGGTTGTCAAATTGGACACATCTGTTGCAGATATTAAGTCAATGCTGCAACAGTTGTTACAAGCCCAAAAGGCAACACCCACTGCTGCACCAGATGCAACATCTGCTCTATCATCTGCTCCTACTCCCACTGAGCTTTGGAGTTTATTTCAACCTCTGTTTCACTAACAAAGGGCATATGCTGATCAGCAACATGAAATACAGGTTCAAATGATCAGAAATATGATGGAAGCTAGGTTCATGGATACACAAGCAGACATAAAGGCAATCAAGGCCCACTTGCTAAAAACCACTGATTTTGCTCCTCCTACTATCATCTTTGTGGACAACCCACCACCAGCTGATGCCAAAAAGGGGGAGAAAATGAAGCAGCTAAAGAAAAAGGGATATGAAGATGGTTTGTGCATTGCACCAGACAAATCCAGTATGCTTGCAGACATCCCTAAACCAGATGGTTCTAAAAAGGTTGATGTGACCTTAAATGCCATTGCTGATAAAAATGCAAGGGTGAAAAAGGATAGAGAGGCAAAGGGAAAATCAAGGTTTGAAGAGGAGAAGAAAGTTTATATGGAAATGGAAGTGCAGGGTGTTTCTGAGCCCAAGGATGAAGAAACACCTGAGCCTAAAAGAAAACAGCCCACTAGAAAAGTTAGGCAACCCAAATCCACACCTCCCCAAAGCTCCACACATCAAACCTCCAACTAGCAGATGTTAAAACACCTGTTGTATCAACACCTATTGGTACTTCAGTGGTTTCAACATCTGTTACACCAACAACTGCCACCACTTCAACACACACTCAATCCACTGCCTTACCACAAATCACATCACCACCAAAAACATCCTCATTACCACCAACACCACCTGCCAAAAAGCAGAAGACTTCAGGTGACACATCATCTGTTGTAATGGAAAGAGTGGTTGAAACACCAGTTGTTTCAACAACTGTTAGTCAATCATCTACCACTCAAATCACCACCACTCAACCCACCAAAACACCAGCAACCTCTCCAAAACCTAAAAGGAGAAGGATAATTCTGAATGATGACCCTTCACCACCACAAACATCCACACAACCACTGTCCCTTGTTACCATTCCAAATCCTGTCCCACTCTCTTCAGCACAAGTCCCAAATTCAAACACTGCCATTTTTTCTACAGGAGTCCAGTATCCATTAGATCTTCCAGCAGTTAGAGAGGAGATCAAATCCTTCTACTCTGAAGATGACCCTGCTAAAAGGAACTTGCCATCTGTTGAAGGATATCCAAGGCCTAATAACATTGAAGAATACTTGAAGTTAAAGGCTCAACAAGCAGAGGATATCTCCAAAAGAAATACAGAAGGAAAATCTGACAGAGAGATTCAAAGATACTACCAATATCTGCTAACCTAAGTCAAAACTTTGGAGCAGTTTTCAAAAGATCTTTGTCAAAATTTATCAGAAAGAGCTGATGAAACCTTGAGGAAAGATTATCTTGATAATATCATGGCTTACAGAAAATACAAGGGAGAAAGGTACCAGTACAAAGAATGGACCATCACTGAGCTAGAAAGTGAAACAGCCAGAATTCAAGATATGATCAAAAACAAGGTGAAGCAGACTCCTCCTATCTGGGCAAAGTTTAAGAAAAATGTACCAGAAAGGACTCTGCAGCTGAAGAGAATGAAAGAAGAGTTAATAACAGCTGATTTTGGGTCAAGGAAGCAAGTGACAAGGTGGTCAGAGGATAAAGTGTTGGCCTCTTACAAAAAGCTGAAAGAATTAAGAAAAAAAAATCCTAATATTCCACAAAAGCCTATTTACCCTGAAGCAGTGGTTCCAGCTAAGCCACAAAAGCTACAAATCAGGAGATCCACTGCTCCACCTGCTGCCATCCTTTACCAAACAAGGAAACAAAAGCAGATGGATGCAGAAACAGCAGCAGATAAAGCAGCAGGGGATTACCTTGTAAAAATAGGCCTTAAGCAGATGATAGGAGAAAAAATTGAATTGACACAAACTACAAATACTGCTAAGCCAGTCATTACCAGGCCACCATCTCCAAACTCATCATCAATAAAACCTCTCCCAAGAAACCCACTGGATTCTAAAATACTAAAGTGGAAGTCTGATAAACAGACCCACGTATTGACTCTGATCAAATCCAGTGGTGAGGTAAAGAAAATATCAAGGGATCAAACACTGGGCCTGGGTGTTGAAGATCTGCAAGATCTCCTTGATCTTACACTGTGCAGGGATGAGGATGACACAGATTCCTTGGACTTTGAATTACAATTCAAAGGGCAAGTCAGGGAATTATTGATGAGGCAATAAAGATTCACAATATAGACATCATTGATCAAAATGAGCCTGACTACTTTGGTGAAGGTTGAATAGGGATGTCTGTATTGGAAAGTTATGGTATAAGAATGTATATTTTTGTAATTTTCGTTGAATTGGTGTGAATTCTTTAATACTACAAGGGAAATGTGATATTTGGGTTTGTGTTTTACAGTTTATAGCAGAGTTAAGATTATTAGGTGTGTTAATGTTTGCGGTTATATAAGAAATTTTATGTATTTGTGAATTTGGTAAGTAACTGATTTGACTTTGAAAGTCAAAGGTGAAAGAAACATGGTTGACTTGACTGTTGGCATTGTTGGTAATCCTGGTTTGCAGTAAAATACACTTTAAGCTTTTTTTTTGACCCGTTTAATATGTTATCCTTTTAGTGAATTTTCTTTTCGAGTTGTCCCATCTAAGATAAAACAAACGATTAAATCATATTGTCAAATTGTTAAGGGTCTTGATGTTTGGTTTCAGATGTTAATAGATGTTGACTATATGCCCATATGTTAATAGATGTTGACCAAAAGTCAAACAAATGTTGACGAATAGTGAAACAGATGTTGACCTTAAGCAGATGTTTGGTTTCATGCCAAATATCTTTTTTATGGCCAAACATCTGTTTAAGTTCAAACATTTGTTTAAGGCCAAACATCTGTTTATTGCCAAACATCTGTTTATTGCCAAACATCTGTTTATGGCCAAACATCTGTTTAAGGTCAAACATCTGTTTAAGTCCAAACAACTGATATAGAACGCCAAACATCTGTTTAAGCCCCAACATCTATTTAAGTCTAAACAGATGTTTAAACATCCGTTCAAAACACTGTTCAATCTAACATGGGTTTCCATCCAACTGTTGACTAAAAGTCAAACAGATTTTCAAACCACTGATTGAGTTATTCAAATTTCTGTTGAATACTAAATGAGATGTTGACCAAAACTCAAACTAGTGTTGACCAAAAGTAAAACAGATGTTGACGAAAAACTAAATGGGATGATCCGACCCGGTTGCATGGGATATTTTTAAACCTTCTAACTTTTTAAAGATCCTCTTAAAATATCGGTTCCTTTCTCTCTCCTCGTTTCTTTGTACACTTTCTCCAAGAAACTCTGTCATCTTCTTCGATTTCTTCCGATCTTTATCAATATCATCTTGTATAATAACAAAGGTATTGTTAAATAATCTGATTTGTTTTGTATTTTTTCATGTTTATTCTTTTAGTTTTGAATTCCATAGCCGATTATCGTTCTTGCTGTTTTAATGAAGAAGTTTTAATCGACGGTGGTGTATTCATGTAATTCCCTGTTTTTTTTTTCAATCCATTGTTGGTTATGATTGCGTTTATTGTTGTGGCTTATACTGGAACAACTTCTGATAGTCCTATTTTTTTTTGTAAATCCGATTACTATGTAGTTATTATGCATGTTATGATAGACATATATGATTCTAAAAAAAGTGATCTGCATTTCGTGTATCTACCATTTGTCTTATTTTGATTAGTAGTTGGTATAATGTTATTTTGAAGTATAATATAAATTTCCAATTTTAACTGATGTATTCTCATGTGTATTTGAAAAGTTGAACTTATTTTGATTAGTAGTTGGTATACTGTTTTTAAGTTTTTGTTTGGTATAGACACAAGTCACTATCCTGTCTTTCTATACAATTTATTCAGCTGATGATCCTGCATGTTTATTTGTGATACTTAATCGGAAAAGTAGGTTTTAAGTTTTAATTATATGATTTGCTGTAAAATATATATATTTCGATATGATAAGAAATTACATGTATTCTCACCTTTTCGATGTTGTCTATTGTTATTTTGATATATATTAGTTGTATCAACTTTTATTTAGATGTATTGCATACCCTAATGGATTGTATTCATTTGATTCTTAATGTTATTGATTTTGATTCTATATGATTGATACTGTTACAGTTTTACGTGAGAATGATTTATGGATTTCCGTGTTACCTTGAAGACAGTAAAAGGAGATGTTTGGTTAGTAATTTTATCCGATCTTAGTTTAACACTTAATTTTAATTTTTTGGTATGATATTTAGCAATAAAACTGTTTCTTTTATTTATGCTTAGATTTTGCCAAAACAGTATCAAAATTGGATTCAACAGTTTAATTATCCAACTGGAAATACAAACATCCGGACCACAACTGGAAATGTTTTTAAAGTCAAGATCTATCCTCTAAGCAATGGAAGATATTATTTCTATAATGGTTGGTGTCAATTGGTAGACAGATTGAAAATACCTTCAGATTCATGCTTGATATTTCATTATGAAGAAGCATTAGAAAGTTTCAGAATATTGTATTTTTATCAAGACATTGCTCTTGCTCCTTGTGAAGAATTTTACTACAAACCATCTGGTAACGAAGATTATGTGGTATGTAACTTTGAATATTATTCATCATGTAATTTTTTTTGGAGATACAGTTGTTTAATTGTTGTTTTTTATTTGTTTACTTAATTTTCTGATATATTTTTACTAATGTACTATATAATGTGTTTTATTATGATTGTAGAGTATTAATCGTTCTTTTGTTCATCACAAGATGTTAAACACTATTCGTTCATATCCGGTTCTTATTAAAGGATTTGAAAACCAGAACTGGTCTGTAGGGATGGAAGATATCAACAATGAACTTTACATGACTACCGGATGGAAGGAGACAAAGAATGAGTTGTCATTAACTTCTGATCATCTCATTGTCTTTGAGATGATAGATCTTCAGACTTTTAATATCACGGTTTCCAATTGTGCTACCTATGATTTAGTGCTTCCACCGGAGGTTTGTGCTGTTGTTAAAGAAAAGGTGATAGAAGAGATTGTCTTGAGTTCAGATACTGAAGCTGTACAGGACATCGTTAATGTCAATGAAGGTGGTATGGTTGTTGTGAATGAAGATAATCAGATCGTACCTATTTCTTTCCGTGTGGACGGTCATTTTGTAAGTTTGTGATGATGAGTTTACTAATATAATACTTTAGTCAAATTTTAAAGATGTGTTAATTATTTGTTTATTGAATTGTTCGTTGTTTGTTACAGCGCCTTTTTAAAAAAAACTGGCTGAAGATCTTGGACTGAATCGTAAGATGGGTTTGAAGATTGTGGACATGGCAGGTGATGTTTGGAATGTTCAAGCTGCTATAGGTTCATCTCGAGGTCAACCAAGATATTATCTGCAAGGAATGAGAAAGTTTGTGAGAGATAAAGGCATGGCTCCAGGTCAAGAATTTACACTTAACTTTGTGAAAGGTAAAAAGCTTTTTATGTTCGGATGAATGTTCATGGGTTGAAGAAGGCAAATGCAGAAGGATACATTGAACCAAGTTTTTTGGGTTGTAGTTCTTTGCTTTTCGAAACTGATACTAGACTTGTTTGTTTAGTTTTGAAGTTGTGATTCTAAAACTATATATGTACATGTAAATTGTTAGGTCCATGTCTAACGGAAACAATGTGGAGATGTAAGCTAAAGACAGTATACTCGGTTTGACTTTTGGTCAACATCTGATTGACTTTTGGTCAACATCTCATTTAGTATTCAACAGACGTTTGAATAACTCAAACAGTGGTTTTAACATCTGTTTGACTTTAGGTCAACAGTTCATGGAAACCCATGTTAGCTTGAACAATGTTTTGAAGAGGAAAATAGTCCTAAAATATAAGAAGTCAGTGGATCTGGTTGAACATCTGTTTCACTTTTGGTCAACAAATGTTTGACTTTTGGTCAACATCTGTTTGCTCGATCAGATTGGGTGTTAAAGTATAGTTCTTTAAGTCATTGTTTTGTTTTCTTGAATTCTATGTAATTTTGTTAAAAAGTACAAGAACAAACATTTTTACAAAATCCCAAGTCACCCGATCATGTAAGCGCATTGAAGTAAAATTGGAAATGATGTTATTCATGTGGTCCTGTTGTGCTTTTGTTTGACATCTAATATGGGTTTATGATCTAATCCTGTGATGTGAAGACATTGTTGTTGAATCCAATGAGATGCTTGATGTAATGAGGTCGTATTAATAACAAGTAATAATTGATATAACTAAGTTTCCCGAGCCCGGGAAGCAATCCCGGGTAAAAACCTAGTTCATTTAATATACAAACATAACAAGAATTTCAAAATTAAAAAACTTAAATAAATATCCATGAAATCCCTTTCTCTCTCTTTATCTCTCTCTCACTCTACATCCCTCTTACCTCTCTCCCCTGTACTCTCTCTCTCTATATCCCTCTACTACAACCACCACCACCACCATCATCATCATCATCGTCAACAACCATCTACACCACAAAATGTCATCAACATCATCACGTTAACTTGTTTACAGGCTGCCACCACCACCCTTTCAAACAGATCCCAAGCCAACGCTGACCTGTTTACAAGCTACCACCACCATAAACCATCATCAGCGTCACCGGAGTTCCCTAAAATGATGCGCTGATTTGACCTCACGTCACTGACCTGTTATTCAATGATTTGATGGCGGTGTGGTGGTCTTTGTACGCCGACGGTGGCGTTGACCCTGGTATTTGGCCACCGTCTGGGTCTTGTAATGAGATTAGATGGGATTGAGAGTGAAATTGGGTGGGAGAGAGAAGGTAGGTGGTTTCGTGTTTCAGATATGCAAGAATACATGTATTGTTTGGGGTTGTTTGGAACTATGGGTTACTATTTGGGGTTGTTTGGAACTGTGGGGTTGAAATTGATCCATGAACTACCATATGTTCTATCAAGTTTATATTTAGATATAGTAAAGGAAAATAAATGGGAATAAATGCAAGTATTGGTATGAATTTCACTTTGTGTTGGCAAAGTAAATTGTGTGAATTGTGATAAAGTTTCTTGTAAAATTGGATTCTTGTTGTATATAAAATATTTTATTGCTTGTTTTATAGATTATGGTGAACAATGTTTAACATTAGATGTTTAGTTGTTCAAATCACAGAACAATGTGAGATTGGCATTTTAAAAGTTTTAGTTAATTGAAGTTTGAAGTTGTTTTTTAACTTTACATAAAAAGTTTGACACTTTCAGGAGTTTTTGTGTGGTGGTGGCAGTCTGATGTGGTGGTTGTGGTGAAAATGGTGTGGTGGTGGCGGCGGTCTGGTATGGTGGTGGTGAGAATGGTGTGGTGGTGTTATAAATGAGGGATCATAAGGGAGGAAGAAACAAAGTGTGAAAAGGCATAAATGCCCCCACATGGGGTGCACATGATATGACTTAACGTTTATAATTAACCAGGTTAGTACTAAAGGACCAAAGGTGTAATGAGTTTTCCAAATAAAGGATTGTGACTGTAATATTATTGAAGTTAATGGCTATCCACTGCAATTCGATACAAACATAAAAGATGAAAAGTGTAATTTACCCTATATTTTATTTATACATAACATTTGTTATTATATAGAAAGGTATGAAAAAAAATAATGTATATTATTGATGTGTTAAAAATGCAACATATAAATTTCATCAAATGAGGCATAAAACTAACCCTTTTAGTACTAATGTTGGAAAAAAGTGTGCTTTTGTCTTGCTTTTGTATTTTCAGGATTAAATGAGCTCAAATTAACAAAAGAAGCAAAAAGACATCAAAATCTAACATAAATACAAGAAAAGGAACAAGACGTGACATGCCCGACCCCACGACAACATCTTCCCAAGCAAAACAAGAAATCAGAAGCCTGAACACGCCCCGTGCTCAGCCAGCACGGGGGCGTGCCCAAGTGTCAGCAGAAAAGACAAAGTGGTAGAAGCTTCTATTGCCCACCACGGGGCCGTGCTCAGCGGACACGGGGCCGTGGTCAACTATAAGATGCGCACAATCCAGCAAATCTGCATAGTACAAAGATTCTTCTGCACCACGGGGTCGTGCTCAGCGGACACGGGGGCGTGGTCAACTAAAAATACAAAACTGCATTTAATGAAGAAAGAGAAGGATGTGGACACGGGGCCGTGCCCGAGCTTCTGTTCAGCCTATAAATAGAAGTGCTTGGCTCAAGCTCAAACCATCCCTTGGCACACCACCTCTCTCACACTTCACCCACCACCCACCACCACCATAACACCATCATCCACCACCATCATCCATTGTCCATCGTAGAGTGTGTGAGTCTTCGTCTCGGGATCCAAGATTGATCGTAAGAGTTCTTGACAATCAAGGCCATGTTTGCCTAAGTCTCTTACATCACTTGGTGAAGACAAAGTGTCTAGTGTAATACTTTTTATTTCTAATCTTTTGCACTTTTTATTTGGTTTTGTATTAATGACTTTAATAACTAGTTGCTTATGTTGAAAGTGATCTTTCCTTATCGTTTGTCCGTGGTGTCTTGGCATTATTTTACTGTCTATATAAAATAAAAGATTTTCACCATTCATATCTCCACGGTCTATATGGAGGTATGTTGGCTACCTGGTCGGGGGTTAAGGGAACGGTTTGCTAAAGGTCTTGCCATTGTTCAGCGTTTAGAGGTCCTGCAATGGACCTGGGTCAAATTTAGTAGGACCTCCTTCAATACTTCACGGTATTGGATGGTGGGGGTCCAAACTCTTTGATCCCCTCATAAGTTAACTTCTATTAATACTATAACCCGGCTATTTAGGACTGTATCCCTGCTGACTCAGACTACTTAGTCGAGGGTAACGTCACCTCCAAAAGAGGGGCCTACCATAATTTGCATTAATAACTTAATTAATTATCTTCCAATAATCCACCCTTTTAGGATTGTATCCTTGTTGACTCAAACTACTGGGGTGAGGGTAACGTCACCTTCAAAAGAGGGGCCTACTACAATAACTAAGATAATCTCTTAATTATGTGCAAAAGTGCGGAAATAATCAAAGGTCACACTAGATACGAGTCGGAACCAAGTGATTCATCTTGTCTATCTGTTTTTCTTTTTTCTTTTTATTTTATTTTCAGCATTTTAGTTAGTTTTTATTTTTCTTAGTTTAAAATATTTTTCTAAACTTTTTATTTTGATTAGACGTTGAGGATAAACCGGTATTAAAAGCTCTTGTGTCCTTGGACGACCTCGGTATCTTGCCAACACTATACTACGCTCACGATGGGTGCACTTGCCCATATGTGTGTTTAGTGTTAGTAAAATATCGTGTTTTATAAATTTAAAACTTGGCTAAAAATAAGTGTTAAAGGGGCTTAAAATATACACCTAATATATATAACACTTCACACGCATCAAGTTTTTGGCGCCGCTGCCGGGGACACAAGGATTTTAAGAAAGTTAGGAATCAACGGCCTAATCGTTTTTCTTATTTTTCATTATTTTTAGGATTTTTTTTTAGTTTTTCAGCTTCTGCAGAACCTAGCACGGGCCGTGCCCGCTGAACACGCCCCGTGCCCAATCATTGGAACTGGCAATCCAGTTTTAAGTTAGACAGTAAGCTGAACACGGGCCGTGCCCACTAAACACGCCAGAAATGACTCTATCTTTGGTTTTTACTTTTGATAAAGCGACGTACAATGACCATGAGTAAAAACGGGTTGTTTCAAGTACAAACCAACCCTAGATAGTGATTATCCTTGGCTTTTGTTGATTGTCATCATGAAACATATAGCTAATGGAAATTGCCTCATTTGAGATGCGAAAGGAATCTTTTTATCCGAAGGTATCAAATTAAATCTAGGTTTAAATAGTTACATGCTAACCAACATACTACTTCATAGACGATTTTGAAACAAATTGTTTGTGCAATTAATGTTTCCTTGTATCTGTAGGATCGTTTTATCGACCGAAACGAGTCATTCAGATGTGTTCTACTCAGTACGAAAGGCGGAAACAGACGTATCGAGTTCGATTCAGCTAGGTATTCACTTTAACTGTCTTTTTGATTGATTTGACAAAGATTTACAGCACGTTGACACTTCAGCAGCACTTCGGCTCTGGAATCGCAAAGTTGGAACTCTCTCAAACGAAATCATTAGGCACCTATTTATAGGCTGGCTAATTTCACACGGAATGGCTCATGCGAAATTACTTTCACACGAAATTACTATTTCGTGCGAAATTACCAAGTAATTTCGTGCGAAATCACTTGCTAATTTCGTGCGAAATAACACTCTGTAATTCGTGCGAAATTACCCTCTAATCTATTTTTGACAGATTTCTCGTATAACGTGCCCTGATCTATACAATCTAATACAAGACTCGATACAAGACGAAGTCGACAGACGTATGCACCAACAGACTCCCCCTCGGATGTTGACGAGTCTTCAGTGTCGAGTCTTCAACGTCTTCAGTCTTTATCAGTCTTTCTGAAGTATCTGACAGTGTAAATCAATCTTTCTCTTCTCTTTTCTTCTCTCTTCCAGGATCTGAAACTGGCTCTATCTTCTCTTGACCACCAGCACCAACAGATAACCTCCCCTTGAATGTTGATCTATCATCTTCACATTCTTTGAATCGCAATCTGACTCTCAAATTTCCTAATTCTCTTGATCAGATCTCTTGATTCCTTAAGTTCATCAGCATCAGCAATACCAAGATTGTGAACTGACTCACATTCTGCTCAGGATCAGGAACCTGGCTAACCTGCACACATCTCTACCTCACAATAAATTTCACAAATTTTAAAATTTCACAAATTTATATACCACTTGCAGGTATTAATCAATCAATAAATGATTTCACAATGTTAATATCTGATGAACCACTTATAGACAAAACATTTATTTTTATTCATTATAAACATACTCCCCCTCACGAAATGTTCATCATGTTTAGCACTCGGAATTTTGAAAATCAGCTCTTCAACATCACTTATCAAAAATCTTTTTGGATTTTTTAAAATTTATGCTAAAACACACTGAAAATCTTTTTGATTTTTGAAATTAAAGAATTGCAGTAAAGAAATATTTACAGACAATATTTTTGTGAGTTTGTGTAAGAGGATCATATCAGTATTTGAGACATATCACCAACACCATTAAGCTTTAAACATTTTAAGTTCTAAATGATTCACTTAGATTGTCAGTATACTGATTCACTTAAATTTTCACACAAAGTTCAACTGTTTCGAGATACGAGATTAATGTTTTAGAGACTTAAACTTATTCGCGTGTCCCACCTCAGAATATACTCCCGTATCCAGATCCCAATATTCAGTCTTACAGGTGAGTATACCTAGATGATATCTGTAAAGGGTTAAATGCGAGGGCCATGAGAGCTTAGGCTATTGCTTCCGCAAAATCAGAGAGATGATGGCTTCGACTTTAGGTGTGTTCCCTTTAGAGAATCTTTTCTTCAACAGCACATGATTAGCATTTTGCAATGTTTCATCATTTTTTATGCTGAGGGTGGTGCTATATTTCAAGCAAGCGAAAAGTATTATACGGGGACTAGGCCATTGCTTCCGCAAAATTAGAAGTCCCGGGATAATACCCCAGATATCACTAAGCATAAAGACCTAGTATCTCAGAAAGAGGGACCTTTCAAACAAGATTTCGGGGGTTACCCATATATCCGAGAGATGTTCCCCACGAGATAAGTAAGTTTGAAATTTAGGTTTATATCTCGACACAATCTACTAAATGTGCAAAAACCTACCGGCATATCATCAGTGAGACCGTTTATCACATTTTAACTCTCCAAATCTTTAGCGTGTTGTGATAGTCCACTGATGTACTATCATTTCCTCTTTTTACAACAAAACTCATTTTTAAATTTTATCATGTTTTTGGACTTTTCAAATTTTCAAATGTTTTTGAATTTTCTGAAAATATCTTACTCCCCCTAAAATGCAAAAGCATTTAAACAAATTTGAAAACAAACTGTACACAGAAAGTGACAACATGATGTGAATTGCTTCAATTCGCCATCCACTCGGCATAAACAATCAGAACTCCCCCTTACAACAAACCATTTTCCCATTGTGATTTCAAAACACTTAAGTTTGTTTTAATCAAAATGGTTTTTCCTGAAAATTAGTTTTGTTGATTTATACAAACCATTTGTAAAAATGGGGATAAACTCGTCACATTGTTTTTCAACCATTTGATGAAAGTTAAATCAAGTTCAACTAAATGACCTTGATTAAACACTTGTAGGTTCAACTTTACCAGATGTAAAACAAAATATGACAATTTAAAGAACAACTACCACTTGCAAACTGAAATACCACTTGTAAGAAAGATGCCGATTCCTACTCCACACTTACCAACCTGGGAGTTCCGGCAATTCCACCACCTGTAGAATTTAACAATTTTAGAAGTACAAATTTTTAACAATGATGCCGATTCATGCTCCACGATTACCAACTTGGGAGCTCTGGCAAGTCAGAATTTTTAAGTAAAGAACACAGACACCCAAGCCTGACCAGCTTTGGGTGTAACCTTCTCAACTTCACCTGGGGTTTGAACATTTCTTTTTTCTTCATAAAATTCTTTCACCCCTTTGGCCTTCCCATTAACCATTTTCCCAAAAATCTTTTTAACATTCTCATTGAATATTTTCTCAACATCAAATTCTTTCTTCTCATAATAGAATTGATTCGAGATCTCAATTTTTCCAACTCTTTGTTTGAAATTTTCAGTCCTCAATGGTAGAAAGTTCTCATCATCCATTGGAGGAACTGATTTCTCATCTTTTACCTCAACTTGTAGCTCCTCTGATTTTGTGGAATCAGATTCATTGCCAGATTTCACATCAGATTTCTTAACAACCCACATTTGATTGTCAAGATTAACTCTTCTTTTGTAAAATCTTTTCTTTGAACATTCACCAACTTCATATGTTGAATTTTAAAAACTTTGAATTTTTCAGTTGGTGATTCATTTTTCTCAACAATCTTTTCTTTAAGTTTAGAAACAACTTCCTGTTTGATGTTGGTCGCTTTAGGACAGTTCCAAGCAATATGACCAACTTCTTGACACCTGTAACAGGTTCTTGTTTCCTTTCTTGGATATGCTCCATTCTTCATTTCTTCTTGCTTCTTAGCAAGAAATTCTCTGTTTGTTTGCTTCCAGAATGAGCTCTTTTCTTCCTCTTCTGAGCTTGCTCCTGAAACAAATACAGTTTTTGCGTTATAACTTTTCTCATTTTTATGATTTTTCGGTGGAATAAAACCCAATCCCTTCTTTTTGTAATTACCGTTATGGTTTGGTTTCTTTTGATAACCTGAACCAGAACTGTAACCCATTTTCTTGTTTAATCTTTGTTGAACTCTTGAGGTGTAAGGTTTAGGTTTTTCAGAAAGATTTACATCTTTTATTTCAGAAATATTAATTTCTGTTACTTTGAAAACTTTTTTTTTATCATTTCTGGTTTAACACCTCTTATTGGAAATTCTTCATCAGAATATAATTTGTCTGAATCATTCAAAGTATATGCCACTTTGATTGGTTTGTCATTCAAATTAGATTTTGATAACAAGAATTCTTTATTGTAAACCCGTTTAACCGACGACTTTGGACTGTCAACTGATGATGTTCTCGAACTTTCAGACTCAGACTTTGACTCCGACTCCTCATCTTTATCCAACACCTGATCGACCACTTTCTTTTTTAACCCGGACTCATGATCAGTGTCAGACGATGTGAATGTGACGTCAATGTTTTCTGGTAACTCGTCAGTTGTTTCAGACTTTAACTTTATATTGACAACCTTTTTGACTTGCTCCTCATTTGGTTTTCTGGGAGAATAACCTTCCCAGATCGGAGGCGGACACTTGTTATAATTTTCATTTTATTTCTTACCAGTATCCTTCTCTTTTGGCTTCTCATCTTGAAAAGCTTCAAGACCTGCAACAGTTGGATAAATTCTGTCAATCAAATAATCAGAACTAGAATAGCTCTGTAACGACCGTCTGATTCTTTCATTCTCTATTTTTTCTGTCTCCAACTCTTGCTTCCACTTTGCACTTTCTTCAATGTAATAATTGATAGCTTTCTACTTTGACATCATTACAGCATTCATCATTGTTAACGCATCTTCTCTTTCAGAATTTGTCTTTTGCAAACCAGTTACTGTTCTGTTTAACACATCATATGATTCTTTTGCGTAGTTGAGATCGAACAGTAATTTTTCTTTCATCTTATCTTGCTCACTCAACTTTTCATCTTTCTCTTCACATTGTTTGCAAGATTCTGAACACTTTAAACACGGCTTGATCACTTCAACAATTTTTTCAACTTCAACAACTTTCTCAACTTCAATCACTTTCTATGATTCAACTATCTTTTCAGTGACTTTAACTTTTTCACTTTGTTCATTCTTCACTTCTTGAGCAACACTTTCACATTTTATCTTTCTCTGTTCTTTTGCTGCTCGTCTCTCCTTCAGCTTCTCCAATCTATCTGCAAAATAAAATTGAAAACTTTTAGGAGATAACATAGATTTTCCAATATTTATTTGTGTCTCCTCTTCATCATCACTGTCATCAGATGATGATTGATCAAAAACTGGCTCTTGAATGATTTGAGCAGTGACAGCTACCACTTTGGAATCAGGTGGAATGTATTTGTCCCAACTGAAACCTTCTGCCACTTTTTCATCATCTTGATCGATTATACCAAAATAAGCTTTCTTATTTGCTTCTTCGATCATTTTAGCATGTGCAGTTTATGGTTCTTTTTGTTGATACGGTTGATGAGCAACTTGTTGATAAATAGCTTTCCGATAGTAATCATTGCCACCAAACGGATTCTGTGCTCCACTTGCTTCTCGATTTTTACATTCCTCTTGAAATGACCTTTCTCCCTGCATCGAAAACAAGTAACTTTAGATTTATCAAAACCCAAAGTAGAAACATTTGCATCCCTAAAATCATCTCTTCCGGTAATCATCTTAAACTTTTCAGCTCTCCTCAAAACACTAGCTAAACACCATTTAATGTCCATAAGCTCCATCTCTTCTGCATCTATCTGATCGTAATCCTCTTTCGTCAGCATAGGATTTCCGATCCTTCCAGCAACCAATCCTTCATATGATTCCAACACAGTAGCAAGTAATGACATGTGATTTTTGGCGACCTCTTCCGAGAAATTTTGACCATTCTGAAGATGCAACGCAATGTTGCAATTTAACACTTGACCATTACTGCTGTTTGAACTTTGAAACTTATGACTTGAAGTTGAACTCTTTGGATTCACATTTGGGTACAAAGAAAATCCACTGCTGCTGCTTGAATTTTGATTAACAGATTCAGATGAGTTTTCAGCACTGAAAGCAGTTTGGACTTTTGGACTAGTTTCAATCTCTTGAACACTTCCTTTGTAATACATTTTAACATCTTGTTGACCACTCGGACTGTTCATTCTTGCAATCTTTTGCTGTTCAAGATCTTGACCCTCAATCTTTTCAATGAACTGGGAAATAGTCAACTTGTCATATTCTCCGGTATTCTTTAAAATCATCAAGTATGTACCCCACTCTTTTTGAGGTAATGCATCAGCTAACTTATCGACCCATTATTCTTGATCTTTGACAATTTCTAACAAAGACATAGATCGCACTAAGTGGCAATATCTTTCAATCAGCTTCTTTGATGATTCACCCGGCAAACTTGAAAACAAATCAAACTCTTTCTTTAGCAATGCTTTCTTGCTCCCGATCATCTTTTCACTTCCCTCAAACTTAATTCGAAGTGCTTTCCAAATCGAATGTGAAGTATTATCGTGTTGAAGTAAGATGAATATATCTTCTTTCACAGCTTGATGTAGCAGACTGATCATCATCTTTTCTGCTTTGTACATTTCTCGTTCTTTGTCCGTAAATTCAGAAATTGTTTTAATAACTCCCAAATCAGTACGACGTTTAACATACTTTTTCTCAATGCATTCCCAAGATCTCAAATGATTAGCTTGAACCCAGTTTTCGAAACGATCTTTCCAACCATAATACTCCTCAATTCCCATTAGCTTCGGGGGTTTTTGTAAAGTTCCAGTTTCGTTTTCCATATTCATGCTTTGAGCTATGGCTGCTGGAGTAGTCGGGGCTGTAGCAAACGCGTTATATAATTCTTCTTCCATGATTCGGTAACAAGTTTTACAATATCAGTCACTTTCAAGCGAAATCAACACTCTTTCAAACGAAATTCCTTGTTGAAGCGAAATAACCTACAAAACAGTTTCAAACGAAATAACAACTCACACGAAATCAGATGTTTCACACGAAATATGATTTCGTGCGAAATTACCAAACGAAATATGATTTCGTGCGAAATTAACTTGGATTCAAACGAAAACAGCCTCTTTGAAACGAAATAATGATTTCGTATGAAATATCTCAAATGAAATCTAATTTCGTACGAAATCAATCAGCAATTTCAAACGAAATTAATCAGAAAATGTAATTTCGTGTGAAATTAAGAGGCTATTCCATGCGAAATATTGCTGATGTCATCATGTCGGCCAAACTTTTGTCAAATTGATCAGGTTATTGCTCGATTTTAGGTCCAATTTTCTCAAGGCTTTGTTAAAACACAGTTTCGCATATAATGTGAGAAATTCAATCCATTTTATCCGTAAAATCTTGTTCAAGTTTGAAAAGAAGGTGTAGAAGTTAGAAAATTTGATGAAATCAAGCTGAATTCGGTAGACCTCCTCCTGAGCTCTGATACCACATGTAGGATCATTTTATCAACCGAAACGAGTCATTCAGAGGTGTTCTACTCAATACGAAAGGCGGAAACAGACGTATCGAGTTCGATTCAGCTAGATATTCACTTTAACTGCCTTTTTGATTGATTTGACAAAGATTTACAGCACGTTGACACTTCAGCAGCACTTCGGCTCTGGAATCGCAAAGTTGGAACTCTCTCAAACGAAATCATAAGGCACCTATTTATAGGCTGGCTAATTTCGCACGGAATGGCTCATGCGAAATTACTTTCACACGAAATTACTATTTCGTGCGAAATTACCAAGTAATTTCGTGCGAAATCACTTGCTAATTTCGTGCGAAATAACACTCTGTAATTTCGTGCGAAATTACCCTCTAATCTATTTTTGACAGATTTATCGTATAACGTGCCCTGATATATACAATCTAATACAAGACTCGATACAAGATGAAGTCGACAGACGTATGCACCAACAGTATCTTGTGAAGCCATGTGGATAATAACCAATTTATTTATTAAACATAGACTAAAAAAGGTATTCAAATAAGCAAAATACCAAACTCTTAATGAGCACCATCTTTATTGAAAAAACAGTACACTTAGTTAGCCACAAATGAACAATCAATCATAGATCTGTCAATAGAAATTTTAGTCAAACCTAATTGATTGATGGTATGTTAATTATAAAGTTGTAGTATACAGTCTATCGAAAAGTTGTAGTATACAGTTTATCGGAAAGACATGTATGAACAAACATCATTTTATTTTTTAGAAAGCAATATATAGCATTCAGCCAGCTAAGCGGTTTAGAATGAATTGTCAGGTCCAACATTTCCGGATTATGCTGAAGCAATAGATACCGATTGATCAACTAAAATAACCAATAATACAATTTAGGTGTGACCTTAGGCGGAGCAGATGTCCGGTATGCTTCAAATGATGGCTAGACCCTTTCCTACAATAACTGGAACCACTCATTTTCAATCAAGGAACAACTTATGTCTGTCGTCACACCTCAATACCCATAGTGATCACTGTTTTAGTTCAATTATCAGTAAAACTACATTAATCATTCCACCAAAACTCCATTTTGTTGCTAAAACAAAAATCACCCGGAACTGCCAATATTCAGATTAGGTACTTTAATTAGTTTTTCATTCATTTATATGACTTTTTTTCCAATATAGAACTTTGTGTGTTTCGAACTTAGGAGCAGCGTTTGTAAAATAATATAAAACACATTTTTTCACTCGAGTTACAAGAGCATGGCGGTCGAGATCACCTTCTTCAAGAGTCGGGTTTATCAAAATTTATAGCATCTGTTGAACATCTGTTGAAATTTGTAGCCTCCAATTTTCTACCATCAGGTAATGTACTAATGTTATTTGCTTATGTGACAATTATAATATTTATTTTATGATAATTGACATATTTAAAAAAAATAATATGCATACGTGATTAAATTTTCTTTGTTACCTTGGAAACCATCTTACTATAATACTAAAGCAACAGTCACTACAATAATCAATGAAAGTCTATATGCCAAAATCGCGATCCAAAAATAATGTACTTATTTATTAAACTATAGAGTAGAATATTAACAAATCACATCTTTTCATAACGGGATTAATTAATTTGTATATTTAACTGCAATTAAAACTCTTTCCATCAATATCATATCTCGCATGTCCGGTTATTCGTTCGGTTACCGGTTCGTTAAAGTGCTAAATTGCGCAGTTTTACTAGATATGAAGCACCTTTTGTGACAATTTTAATTCCCGACACTTTACAAGTTATTCTGGACACTAAAACATCAATTCTGCATAGCATTTTGGTGTTTAAAAACTGTTTTTGCTTTTTTCTGCTGAATTCTGCAGAATTCAGCATTTAAAGTGAGTTTGGATGTCTTTTAGTGCTTATTTTAGTTTCCGGAAAGTATATGTGTTAACCCTTGTATCCACACTTGGGTTTTAATGTGTTTTTTATGTTGGACCTACTCCTAGGCCCTAAACCTACTGTCTGACTGCTTTCTGTGGAAATGCTGACACAACTTGTCTTACCGGTGAATTTACTAGTCTTTCTGACGCAACGCTTAATGTAATGCACAATGCGATATTTGAAGTATAAAATATGCATGAATTCATAGGTAAAGCAAGTAAACACATAATGTTGATGTTTAAGCACATAACTGCACATAATAAATACTAATTAAAATAGTACGGAAATTACAGGTTTCGTGTCAGTTGTCATAAATTTGTTAATGGTAGGAGAGTATATTGATTTGTTAGTGTTAAATTGTTATATATATAAATTTAGAATGATATTAAAATTATGGATATCCCACCGTGATAACCGATATCTCAAATATCGGTCCTTGACCGATATCCGATATTTTACTGCATTAACTACTTAGCTTTTGTATGTAAATGATATAGTTATCACTGGTAATAATGAACAAGAAATTGTCAATGTTAAGAAGTTTGTTCAAACCAAGTTTCTAATTAAGGATTTAGGTACTTTAAAATATATTTTTTGGGTATTGAAGTGTTAAAAATCAATAATGGTTTATGTCTTTCACAAAGGATGTATTGTTTAGAACTTCTTGTTGAATATGGTATGTCTAGATGTAAACTTATAAATAATCCTATATAACCAAATCATGTAGTTACTTCTATGTGTGATAAAGAATCTGAGAATTTGATTAATATAACTGGATATCAATGATTGGTGGGTAGATTAATACATCTATCTCATACAAAACCAGATATTCCTTATTATGTGCATGTGCTAAGTCAGATTATGCATAACCCTACTGGAGCACATTTGTTGTTAGCTATGAGAGTCTTGAGGTATCTCAAGGATTCTCATTCTCCTGGTAAGGGTGTGTTTTTTTGTAAAAGTTCAAATTTGGAACTGACTGCTTATGTTGATTTTGATTGGGGTAAATGTTTAGTTTCTAGAAAATTTGTTAGAGGGTATTGTGTTTCTTTGGGGGTACCTCATTAGTTTCTTGGAAAGGTAAAAAAGCATTCTATAATTTCTCGGTCTATAGCTGACGCTGAGTACCGAGCTATGTGTACTGCAACATACGAAATAACGTGGCTTGCTGAATTACAGGTTAAAGTTAATTTAACCGTGTCTTTGTTTTGTGATAACAGTGTTGCTTTATCAATAGTTGCAATCCTGTCTTTCATGACATGACCAAACATTTTAAGTTAGATTTGTTTTTTCTTAGGGAAAAAATTCAAGCAGGTTGTATTACTGCTGTTGGTATAAAGACAGAAAATCAAATTGCTAATGTTTTTACAAAAGGATTATTAATTGGCCATCATAAATTAATTTGTCAATGATTAAACTTGTTGAATGTTTTTAATAATAAAAGTGAAGGGGGTGTTGAATTATAATGCATATAATTCATATTATTTTTATATTTCATTTCACTTTTATTATTTTTGTATATTTTATTATTTGTTTGTTTTGTTTATTTGGGACATGGGCTGATGCTGGGTGATTTATGCAATTGGGCTTGCAAGGACTGTTGGGCTAAGAATTGCTTATCTAAAGACTTGAGGCTGGATTGGGTTGTAGATGTTGATGCGGGTTGTTGCGAATCACCGACGACTTCGGGTCATGGAGCGTCATATAAATGAACTCATCACATAGATGAGTTTATTCATTCAACACAAGAGATTTCTAGAAGTCTCTTTGATCTCTCTCCTAGGGTTTACACTTTTTGTTAGATCTTGTTTGTTATTGTTAGATCTTATGTACATTAACAGATCTACAGTTTGAGAGTGTTGCAGTTTATCGTGTTGATGATCTGCTGGTGAGGAGAGTGTGAGTTTCATTCTATATGTTGTTCTTTGTTGTTTCTGTTAGTTCGAGCGAGTAATAAGATCTGTTCTTTTATGATCCATGTATTTTGACAATTAGTTTGTTTTTTACCAAGAAAAGTTATGAGATGATTCGGTACCAGTAGCATTTATTTGTTTATGTTTTCTTGACGCAATGGTATAAAACCAGTCTATAGCTGTACCAGTAGGTGTCTTATTCTCTTTGGCATATATTTTTCGGTTGTTATATCAAGTGCCAGTATCATACTAAACTGAATTGATACCGACAGAAAACCCTGTGCGTAGCGCGGATTATCCCACTAGTTTGTAGCATTTATCAAGGTTTATGTAAACAATAGTTTGATTTGATTGGGCCACGTGTTAAACATCTATTGGCCTACATGGATTTTGTATCATTTTTTTGCCAGTTTGTTTAAAAGTTTAAGGTTAAAAGTATGGTCAAGCATCTCCTTTTTTTAATCTAATAAAATTAGGTTTTTATCATACAAAAGTGTAGCAGTTTGGATTTATTCCTTGTTTGCATCGCATAGGTATTCATATACTTAAATAGTGGAGTCTTTGGTGGGCTTTTCTTTTACATCGATTGAACTTGTTACTATTAGTACCTCATACGATTGGGCCATATGTCCAACTATTTTTTTTTCTTTTTTGCATGCCTGATTAAAATATTCAACTAGTGGAGTCTTTGGGTATCAAGCATCTCTTTTACTTTTGATCCAATGATTGGGTTTTTGTAAGGTGACAAAATACTATTTGGGATATTTTTTATTGTCGGCATGGCATATTATTTTGTATATTTAACTAGTAGATGCCCCGCCCGCGTTGCGGGGCGATGACCAAATAATTCTCAACCACTTAAAAAAAGACTACTATAATTTTGCTAGGGAAAAAAAAACAAAAACGATGATAAGACCGTAATTTTGGGCTCGGGGCAAAACTGTAATTTTTCAGGACTAATGAGCTAGTGTTAGGCTACTACTTGAGACGAAAAAAAATTAAATCGAGTAAACCAATTAAAACAAAAAACATTTATAGTTTTGGTAAAAAAAAAACTAAAACGATGGGAAAACGTAATTTTTAACTGAGGGCCAAATCATAATTTTAATTCGGGGATAAATTGTAAACTAAATGGACCAACGGGGGAGTGCCAGGAAGTTGCCGGCACGACTGTAATTTTACACTGGGGGTAAAATTGTAATGTCACCAGGAAAACAAACAAAAACGATGGGGAAAATCTAAAGTTAAGTTGAGGGTAAAATCGTAACTTGGCTGTGAGAAAAAAAAAACTAATGGCAAAACTATAAATTTATACGGGGCAAAATCGTAATTTTGAACCGAGGGCAAAATTGGAATTTTTAGCCAGGAGCAAAAGCGTAGGTTTATTTTTAAGTGGGGGTAAAAACATAATTTTGAACCGACTGGAAAATTGTATTTTTAAGGGTTGGAACGGGGCAAAATCGTAATTTTTTAACCGGGGGTAAAATTGAAATATTTAGCTGGGAGCAAAAGCGTAAAATTTATTTTTAAGCGGAGGCGAAAACATAAATTTGAACTGATGGCAAAATCGTAATTTTAAAGCAGGATAAAATCGTAATTTTGTTGGACCAATAGCGGAGTGACAGGCAGCTGCCTGGCACTATTACCCCTGCCGCCCTTTTCGCCCAATTGAAGGGCTCAACTATTCCCTGCTGACGTCACAATCTTGTGTTTGTAGTAGTTTAAATAAATTATTGGGAGTCTCCGTGTCATGCAACGAGCTCGATTGGATTCATTACTATCGATACAATGCACACTTGGTATCCTTTTCTTTAATCCAATAATTGGTTTTCGTTAATGTAGCCAAACTAGTTGATGCCCCGTCCGCGTTGCGGGGCGATTGCCGAATAATTCTTAATCAATTAAAAAAATACTACTATAATTTTGTTTGAAAAAAAAAAAAACAAAAACGATGATAAGACCGTAATTTTAGGCTCGGGGCAAAACTGTAATTTTTCAGGACTAATGAGGCAGTGTTAGGCAGCTCCTTGACACGAAAAAAAATTAAATCGAGTAAACCAATTAAAACAAAAAACGTTTATAGTTTTGCTAAAAAAACTAAAAGGATGGGAAAATCGTAATTTTAATTGAGGGATAAAATCGTAAATTAAATGGAACAACGAGGGAGTGCTAGGCAGCTGCCGGCATGACTGTAATTTTACACTAGGGGCAAAATTGTAATTTAACCAGGAAAACAAACAAAAACGATGGAGAAAATGTAAATTTAAGTTGAGGGTAAAATCATAACTTGGCTGTAAGAAAAAAACTAATGGCAAAAGTGTAAATTTAAACGGGGCAAAATCGTAATTTTGAACCGAGGGGGAAATTGAAGTTTTTACCTGAGAGCAAAAGCGTGAATTTATTTTTAAGTGGGGATAAAAACATAATTTTGAACTGATGGCAAAATCGTAATTTTAAGGAAAAAAAACTAATGGCAAAAGTGTAAATTTAAATGGGGGAACATCGTAATTTTGAACTGAGGGCAAGATTGGAATTTTTAGCTTGGAGCAAAAGCATGAATTTATTTTTAAGTTGGGGCAAAAACATAATTTTGAAGTGATGGCAAAATCGTAATTTTAAAGCGGAATAAAATCGTAAATTTGTTGGGCTAATAGGGAGTGTCAGACAGCTGCCTATCACTATTACCCTAGCCTAGCCGCCCATTTGGGCCAATCATTGTAAAACACTGTTACCGCATCTTGAGAATGTAAACTGTTACCGCATCTTGAGAATGTAATATAGTAAATACTATCTGGGATATTTATTCATTGTCGGCATGGCATATTTATTCGTATATTTAATTAGTGGGAGTCTTCTTGTTATGCGACAGGCTTTTCATTAGTCTCGATTGGATTTGTTACTATCGGTACGATACACATATTCAGTATAGCATTAACTTGTCAAAACCATAAAAACAAATATTGGTGGTACCTGTTCGGAATCAATTGACTTTGTACGGAACTGGCAGTCGATACAAGTTACAAAACCAAAAACCATACTCTATTGCTTCATTATCAACAAAATTTTATAAGATTAATACATAACATTATACATCTTACAAATTCAGTGAAATCTATATATAATGAATAATTTATACTTAATAAATAAGTAACTAGCTGCACCATTTATCCCAATTATGTGAGCTTAATATTATTTTTCTCGCTTCTCTTACTTCACCAATTTATATTATATTTTTTAATAAAAAATAGTTAAACACCAATAGTAATAAAGCATTATCTAGTTAAGAATAGCGTACAAGATACATGAATAGTTCCTATGTCTTTAAAAATTTTGAAAATGGTCTCTAAGTATAAAACATTATCTAGTTAAGAATAGCGGACAAACTACATAAAATACTTTTATTATTATTATTATTATTATTATTATTATTATTATTATTTTTACGTCATATGTTATAATTTAGTGAGTCAAAGATTTATTTCCTCTCTTGTTTCACTCTCTTTCAAATTCTATTATTCAAATTTAATATTTTATCTAAAAAGTCAATAATATCTTTTCACAAAAACCATTTTATAAAATTATAATCTTCATTATTAAGTATATTTATTTTATTCAACTCATGTAATACACGGGGTTCTAACATAGTTATATTATATTGTACTAATATATAGTCATTTCATATTCTTTTATCTCGAGTAAAAAGTCAAAATGGTCCCTGAGTTTATGTTACTTTTGCCACTTTAATCTAAAAATAAAACTTTTTGTATCTGTCTCCCCCTGAGGTTTCATTTTTATTGTCATTTTCATCCAACTAACAAACTGGATTAGAATTTTCTATTAACCTCCACCTTTATCATCGTCTTCCTCATTTAAATTAACTATTATTCATAGGTAAAATGACAAATATGCCCTTCATTAAATGAAGTTGACGACAAAAAAAGTGGAGGCTTAGAAAATTCTAACCTAGTTTTCCTGTTGGATGAAAATTGTAGCAAAAATGAAAACTCAGGGACACAGATATAAAAAGTTTCATTTTATGACTGTAGTGGCAAAAATAAGTAACCTCAGGGACCATTTTAGCATCTTACTCTTTATCGTCAAATGCAACATGGTTACAGCATATTACACAAGTATTTTGCACAACTTACGTTTGTCATAAAATACAACAAAATTATGTATACGTTATGTAATATGATAAAATACGTTATATAAAAAAAATATCAGTTGCCTATATGGGTCAAATGATATAATTGTGTTCAACGAAAATATTAGTTCAATAATTGTGTTCAACGAATAAAAAGTAAAGTCACCTAACGGACCTACAATTTCGATTTTCTTCATCCCTACCCACTTTCCTTATTTTCTTTGGAATTTCGATTTTCATTCTTGGTTTTGTCCATGGTTTGTTGTTAGATCTAAAAAACATAACAGTATGGCGGAGGCGGTTAGTTCTTCCGTGATCGAAAAAATGGTAGACTTGTTGTTTGGTGTGGCTAAAAAGGAGATTAGCTACGTGTGTAATTGCTCTGAAAATGTTGAAAAATATAAAAAGGAAGCTGATAAGCTGTCGAGTATGAAGGGAAGGGTTCAGCAACATATAGATTTGGCTAAATCTAAGGGGGAAGTTCTCCTAGAAGGTGTGGAAGAGTGGATGAAGAAAGCAGATGATTATACATCCAACGCCACGCAGTTTACTAACGGAGGAGAAGACCAGGAGAAATGCTTCCATTTGTGTACCCCCCCCGTCGTCGTAGTAAGACGACGATAAAGAAAACGTTTTCTCTTCAGCAGCACCAAGAAGAGGGTAAGAGTTTTGAAACTTGTGTCTCCCTTCCTGCTCAGAGTGCAAGATTCACAGACTTGTACCAAAGTAAAAATCTTAACGATATCGGTACCCATAAGTCAATTTTGGAAGATATCATTCGAGCTATAGAAGATGACACAACACAAATCGTTGGAATCAATGGCTTAGGTGGTGTAGGTAAAACTACACTAGCTAGTGAAGTTGCTAAAGCAATAAAGAATCAATTTGCGGATATTGTGTTTATAACAGTCTCAACAACTGTTGATGCTAAAATGATTCAAGAAAAGGTTGGTGTTGCGGCAAGTAGAATAATGAATGGAGAGAAGGTTCTAATCATTCTAGACGACGTTTGGGAGGAACTGAAGCTTGAGGAATTGGGCATTCCAAGTGGGAGTGAGTATATGAATTGCAAGATTTTGCTTACATTTAGAAGCAGAGACGTGTGTGCGGCAATGAATGCCCAAAAGAATATTTCGGTGAACCCTTTGCAAGACAAAGAAGCGTGGACCCTTTTTGAACGTGTGGTTGGTAAAAGTGAATGGAACGATACATTGAAAAAAGTTGCATTGAAGATTGTTAAGGAGTGTGGTGGATTACCAGTTTTTATTCAAGCTGTAGGAAAAGCTTTGAAAGACAAAGAAATTGGAATTTGGAAGGCAACGCTTCATCGACTACAAGCCCCAATGGATGGGGATGTCACCTATAAAAGAAAAGGAATACTACAATTGAAGCTAAGCTACGACTATCTTGAAGATGAAGTAGCTAAGTCACTTTTCTTATTGTGTAGTATGTTCCCAGAAGATGGAAACATTGGCCTTAAAACGTTGACACGTTATGGGCTCGCTCTTGAGATATTTAATAATCCCGATAGCATTCACGATACAAAAGATATAGTTCAACTGGCTGTTGAGTCTCTTAAATCATCTTTCTTGTTATTGCCTGCGGAAGAAGAATACAACGAAGAAGAATTATTTAAAATGCACGACCTTGTTCGTGATATGGCAATGTTCATTACTTTTAAAGGTGATGACAAGTTTTTGGTGAAGTCCAGAAAAGGTTTGAGAGAATGGCTGCCAAGAAGCGACGTTATAAGAAGCTACAAGAAGATATCGCTCATGGAAAATAAAATATGTAAGCTTCCTGATTATGAACTTGATTTGCCATACCTTGATACTTTCCTTATACAAATGAATGAACTTTCAATTGTTCCGGATGAATTCTTTCGGGGCATGAAAGAGCTGAAAGTTTTAGATATGTGGAGGAACAACATTTCATCTCTCCCACAATCACTAACACAGCTCACAAAACTACGCCTGCTAGATCTAAGTGGAAACGAATCTCTCTGTGAAATTTCTATACTTGGGGGGTTGTTGTAACAACCCTCGGTAAAACCAACACCCTTATAATATTTCCGACACCTTATTATATCTTAAAATATTCTAATATGTCTTATAATATACCCCGTATGTGAAAATCAAGCCTGATATATGTTATAGTTTATAAAAATAAAATAAAAACCTGAAATATGAGTTGAGGCGGGCCGCATAGACCCACCCCAACATCTTACGCGGGCCGTATGGGAGTGTTGATCGGACTCCGCTAAATCCTTTAGTTCAAGCGGGCCGCATAAGACCTCGTCTAAGTTGACGCGGGCCGCGCGGACTCATGAAACGCGGATACACCAGATGCCGACACGTGTCGACATCGTGTCAAGTCTACTAGCTGACCCAGCTAAGCTATTGTGTTGACTGGTGTTGACGCGGGCCGCGTAAGGCTTAGCCTTACCTTACGCGGGCCGCCTGAAAGTCAGATTTCACAACTATAAATAGATAGCATCAGATTACAGTTTCCGTCGCTCATTCTAAAATCTCAATCTCGAATTCTGAAAGTATTAAGCATTATAGTCGGGTACCATACCCCTAATTAGTGAGGTTCTGCTCCATTGTAAGTATTATAACCCCAGTTTCATAATAGTTATGCTGCCCGATTGATTTAGGGTTCCGTAACAACTGTCGTGGTTCTGCCCGACGTAGTTGTTGGAATGCCGTCTCGGGGAGAGCATTATTAATATTTTCAAAGGGTTATGATACTAACCAATGTACATTTGTATAAATTATAGATTACATTCAGGAAACCCTTACGAAAAGCCTAAGACAGCAATGTGAGTTTATCCATTTTTTGATAATCTTTTTGGTAATGTTTTACCAAACCTTAAATGTTTTACTATGAAATTAAGCGGTGATTGAGTCTTTGTAATTCTTCAATTACTGTCGGTATTATGGGGTTTTGTATACAAAATTTACTACGAGTAGTAGTAAGTCTGAATGACAGTACATTACCATTGGACGACGAGTTAGCCAATGGGTAATTTGACCATAGCCATAGATCCAGTCGAGTGGCAAATACTGAATGAGTAATTGTGTAGAAATAAACAATGTGATCGCTCTCAATACTGTTTTAATTGATAAAATGTTCTTGATTAAACTGGGATTCACTCACCAGTATTTTCGACTGACAAATGTTTTTAAAACGCGTTACAGGTAACACAATGTGAACAACCAATTAGTAAAAAGCCAGCTGGAGAGCACTGAAGGCTTGGGAAAATGTGGCTATAAAAGTTACCTAATAAACGATGTTTTAAATTAAATAAAATAGGGTTTGTCTCTATAAATGTATTGTAATAAGAAACTTGGGTTTTTCCCATGTGATTATTAATATAAAAGAAGGTGGTTTTACTCTGATAAACATTTCCTAACTACGATCCTGATGTAAATTCCGCTGCAAGACTAAACAAAATGATACCACCAAACTCTGAGCTCACGTCCGCCCGTTCCCGGGAATAAGGGATCGGGGGTTGTGACAGAAGGTGGTATCAGAGCCTAGCCACTGGTCTGAGCCAAAGAAGTGTTCTGCTGACACTTAAATTTTGAATTGATGTTAGGAAATAAAATAAGGAAATACATGCATAACTGTAATTATGTGTTATGTGTTATTTGACTATTTGTTAGTTTTCAGTATGAGTGATCAAGGACCATCAGATCTGAACCAACAGTTATCTGATTCCCCTAAGAGTGAAAGTACATCATCACAGCCTGCCCTCTCGGGGTATGTTGCTGATCAGGAAGACGGAATATTTGCTTTTAGAGCTAAATCTGAAGAGCCATTTCCTAATAAGAAACGAGGATGGTTCAGTAAAGAAGCTTTTGCTCGTAGGAAGAGAATGCGAAAATTTCAACAGCAAAGGGCTTTAGCAGCTGTTAAGAGAGAGACAGATGCCCATACTCAAGATATGCTAAATAGAATCCTAGCTAATTTCCATATCCTAGCTACAACTGCTGCTGACCCAAGTTTGGAACAACTAGTAGCCCCACAACCACAAAACCCAGAACAACCCATGGAAATAGAAAATCCGGAGAACCAAGTAGAGCTGCACGATTTTAACCCAGAAGAAACCCCAAGGGTACCTGTACCAAACCCACTAGACCCGAATTACGACCCCTGGTGGGACGATAATAGGGACTTTGTGCAACGTTACCCTATCCAGGATTATCCACCCATACAGAACATAGAAGCTTACCCAGGTATGGACCCTTTAGATCCCTATTACCAAGATGAATATATTAGGGAAATATTAGAGGATCCTTACCAATTTCATGAACTGTCACCCCCATATCAGGAAACCGTACCCCAGATTCCAAACCCAGTCCGAGAACCTGCACCCCCAATGAGTGCAGAAAACGTTAAAGAACTTAGGACTTTCGGGGAGGAAATTTTAGAGAGCAGTGAGAGAATGCGTCAGGTGGGAGAGCGTCTCGTATGGAAATACGATGAACGCAATATGGATTATTGGATGAATCCATATCCATGAATGTTAGAATGGAGGAAGCGGTAGTAATAATAATATAATAAAATAAAATAAGATATGTGTGTACGGATGCATATTACTATTTTATTTCTGTTGGTATTGTAATCTTTATTTCTATACTAGTGTGTAATAGACGCATAGTATATGAAAAAGAGTATAGTCGCAATGATCGACGGTTTTGGTTAAATTGCGTGTCATGTGATTAACTATATTACCTATTAATTGTGATATTAATGTTGGATAAATGTTTAAAATTCAGATGGCCGACGAAGAAAATCAAGGAAATCTGAATAACGATAACCAGAGTAACATTAATGTGGTTAATGATAACCCGAGTGTCAATAACAATGGAAACCAAGTGGACAATAGTGCTATCCAACACATAGTAGCACATGGAATTATAGATGCAATGCCATTTATACTTCAAACTGTTAAGGATGCTGATAATAAAAGTAAACATAGCAGTAAGCGACCAATTGAACCAGAAAACAACGTGAACAATGGGCCTATACTTCAAATACCTATTCCCAAAAGAAGAAGAACCGTGCCTAACGGTTGTTTTTATAAAGAATTATGGTCTTGTAAACCAATGGAATTCTCGGGCAATGAAGGGGGCCATTGTAACCTTACGCTGGATAGAAAAGACTGAGGCAGTCTTAAGGATAAGCAAGTGTGCTGAAGAAGACAAGATACTGTTTGCTTCTAATCTGTTTAAGAATGCAGCACTAGAATGGTGGAACACTATCCTCCAGACAAGAGGAAGTGATCAAACCTATAATATGGAATGGGAAGAATTTAAAAACAAGGTAGAAAGGAAGTTCTGCCTACCCAATGAGAAAGAACAGATAGCAAACAAATTCCTAAACCTTAGGATGACTGGTGTGGATAGCAAGGGGTACATAAAGCTATTTTTCGAATATGCTAGGATAGTGCCAACTCTTGCTTCACCAGAACTAGTGTTAATTTCCCGTTATATTTGGGGATTAATTGGGGAGATAAGACACGTAGTCAAGGCAGTTAGACCTCAAACCATAGAAGAAGCTGTAGAATTAGCCAATACCTTGACTGATGAGTTAGTCCGTACCAGAGAAGAGGATCAAAGGAGGAATCTAACCCAGAAATTGACTCAAGAATTTCGTTCTGGAAATTCTAACCGTGGGAAAAAAATATAGGTTCTACCTCTGCACCCTACTGTAGGTATTGCAAAAGAAAGCATTCAGGAAGATGCTCCATATATTGTAACTTTTGCAAAATGTCGGGACACAAAGAAGAAAACTATAGAAAGAAAGCTAACAGCAGGGTATGTTACAATTGCGGAGAACAAGGTCATATCAAGCTGAATTGCCCAAAATTAGCTCCAGCTCCAGACAACAAGAATACTAAAAATGCTAGAGCATTTGTTCTGACTGCAGAAGAAGCCAAGATGATCCCAGACGTTATAGCTGGTACGTTTTTAGTTAATGATGTTTTTTGCTAAAGTATTATTTGACTCTGGTGCAAACCAAAGTTTTATTAATACATCGTTTTGCAAATTTCTAAATCAGTCATTAACTAAACTACCACTAGAATGCGTAGTAGAGACAGCTAATGGAGAAACTATTAGAATTTCTGAAATCTTGCAGGGAGCAAGCATAGAAATTTTAAATCAGAAATTTATTGCAAACCTATATCCCATGAATCTGGTAGGATTTGATGTTGTTTTAGGAATGGATTGGTTAATAGCCAATAAAGCCAATATTTTATGTGATCAAAAGTTAATCCAAGTAAATTCACCGAAAGGTAAAACGATCACAATTAAAGGAGATAAGCCCTTTAGATCCACAAAATTCATATCTGTGATGAAAACTGCAAGTTGTATGAGAAAAGGTTCTATAGTGTATTTGATTTCTATAATCACTAACACTAAAGAAAAAGAACTAAAAGATATTCCAGTAGTATCTCAGTTTTCAGATGTCTTTCCAGAAGAATTACCAGGACTACCTCCAGACAGAGAAGTTGAATTCAGAATTCACCTACTACCAGGAACATCACCAATTGCCAAAGCACCTTACCGTTTGGCACCTGCAGAAATGCAAGAATTGAAGAAACAATTAGACGAATTGTTAGAAAAAGGATTCATACAGCCAAGTTCGTCGCCATGGGGAGCGCCGATATTGTTTGTTAAAAAGAAGGACGGATCAATGCGTATGTGCATTGACTACCGTGAATTAAACAAGCTCACGATTAAGAATCGGTACCCATTACCGAGAATCGATGATTTATTTGATCAGCTGCAAGGAGCTCGATATTTCTCTAAAATCGACTTAAGGTCAGGATATCATCAATTAAAGGTACAGGAAGAGGATATTCCTAAAACCGCATTTAGAACGAGGTATGGCTATTATGAATTTACTGTCATGCCATTTGGTTTAACCAATGCCCCAGCTGCATTTATGGACATGATGAACCGAGTATGTAAGCCATATTTGGATAAATTCATAATTGTATTCATAGATGATATTCTAATTTATTCAAATAATAAAGAAGATCATGCAAAACATTTGCACGCACTTTTAAGTTTGTTAAGAAAGGAAAAGCTTTATGCTAAGTTTTCAAAGTGTGAATTTTGGTTAGAACAAGTACAATTCCTTGGACACCTAGTCAATCATGAAGGAATTCATGTAGACCCAACCAAAATCGAGGCAATTACTAAATGGAAAATCCCTGAGTCACCAACTGAGGTCAGAAGTTTCTTAGGATTGGCCGGTTATTATAGAAGATTTATTAAAGATTTCTCTAGAATAGCCATTCCCTTAACTAAGTTAACTTGTAAATCTGTTAAGTTTGAATGGGGAATAAAACAAGAAGAAGCCTTTAGAATTCTTAAGCAAAGATTGACCCATACACCTATACTATCATTACCAGAAGGAACTGAAGACTTTGTAGTATATTGTGATGCTTCTAGATTAGGTTATGGATGTGTGTTGATGCAACGCCAAAAGGTTATAGCTTATGCATCTAGACAACTTAAGAATCATGAAGAAAACTATTCAACCCATGATTTAGAATTAGGAGCTATAATTTTTGCTCTTAAAAATTGGAGACATTACCTTTACGGTAGTAAGTTTACCATATTCACTGATCATAAGAGTTTAAGGTATATATTCAAGCAAAAGGAATTGAATATGAGACAAAGACGCTGGATGGAATTTCTTAGTGACTATAACTGTGATATCCAGTATCATGAAGGAAAAGCAAAAGTAGTGGCAGATGCTTTAAGTAGAAAGTATCATGAAAAGCCAAGAAGGGTACGTTCTCTTAAATTAAATCTGCAAGTAGATTTAAATGATCAGATAAGAGAAGCACAAGAATCAGTAATCAAGGATGATTTTGAAAAATTAAAAGGTATGTTAAAAGAATTAAAACAGGGAACAGATGGAATTTGGAGATTCCATGAAAAGAGAATGTGGATACCTAAATTAGGAAATTTACGTCATCGTATATTAGAAGAAGCCCATAAATCTAAGTATACGATGCATCCAGGAAGTGATAAAATGTACCAGGATTTAAGGAAAAATTTCTGGTGGATAGGAATGAAAAAGGATATAGCAACCTATGTTTCTAAATGTTTAACTTGCTCACAAGTTAAAGCTGAACACCAGAAACCCTCAGGTTTGTTACAACAATTAGAAATGCCAGTTTGGAAATGGGAATTTATAACAATGGATTTTGTTACTAAATTACCCAAGACTAGGAAAGGAAATGATACAATCTGGGTGATACAAGTTAAAATTAAGCACGGCTTATCATCCTCAAACGGATGGACAAAGTGAAAGGACAATTCAGACGATGGAAGACATGCTCAGAGCTTGTGTAATTGATTTTGGAGGTAATTGGGATAATCACTTACCTTTAATAGAAATTTCTTATAATAATAGCTATCACACAAGTATCAAGGCTGCACCATTCGAAGCACTTTATGGACGAAAGTGTCGAACCCCAGTCAGTTGGGCAGAAATTGGGGAAAAGCAATTATCTGGACCTGAGATAGTGCAAGAAACAACTGATAAAATTATTCAAGTCAAGGAACGACTGAAAGCAGCACGTGATAGACAAAAGAGTTATGCTAATAACCAACGCAAGCCGTTGGAGTTTCAAGTAGGAGATAGAGTGTTGTTGAAAGTCTCTCCTTGGAAAGGAGTGGTAAGATTCATCAAACGGGGAAAGTTAAGTCCCAGGTATGTTGGACCTTTTAAGATTATTAGAAGAATAGGACCTGTAGCTTATCAGCTACAACTACCAGAGGAAATGGCAGGAATACATGATGTGTTTCATGTATCAAATCTTAAAAAGTGTTTAGCTGATGAATCATTGATAGTACCTCTTAAGGATATAGAGGTAAATGAACAACTCAAGTTCGTAGAAAGACCTCTGCAAATTGAAGACAAGAAAGTCAAGAATCTCAAACATAAGAGATTAGTTCTAGTCAAAGTGAAGTGGGACTCTAAAAGAGGACCAGAGTATACATGGGAACTAGAGTCAGAAATGCAAAGGAAATACCCGCATTTATTTCAATAGATCTCGAGGACGAGCTCTAAAACAAGGTGGGGAGAATGTAACAACCCTCGGTAAAACCAACACCCTTATAATATTTCCGACACCTTATTATATCTTAAAATATTCTAATATGTCTTATAATATACCCCGTATGTGAAAATCAAGCCTGATATATGTTATAGTTTATAAAAATAAAATAAAAACCTGAAATATGAGTTGAGGCGGGCCGCATAGACCCACCCCAACATCTTACGCGGGCCGTATGGGAGTGTTGATCGGACTCCGCTAAATCCTTTAGTTCAAGCGGGCCGCATAAGATCTCGTCTAAGTTGACGCGGGCCGCGCGGACTCATGAAACGCGGATACACCAGATGCCGACACGTGTCGACATCGTGTCAAGTCTACTAGCTGACCCAGCTAAGCTATTGTGTTGACTGGTGTTGACGCGGGCCGCGTAAGGCTTAGCCTTACCTTACGCGGGCCGCCTGAAAGTCAGATTTCACAACTATAAATAGATAGCATTAGATTATAGTTTCCGTCGCTCATTCTAAAATCTCAATCTCGAATTCTGAAAGTATTAAGCATTATAGTCGGGTACCATACCCCTAATTAGCGAGGTTCTGCTCCATTGTAAGTATTATAACCCCAGTTTCATAATAGTTACGCTGCCCGATTGATTTAGGGTTCCGTAACAACTGTCGTGGTTCTGCCCGACGTAGTTGTTGGAATGCCGTCTCGGGGAGGGCATTATTAATATTTTCAAAGGGTTATGATACTAACCAATGTACATTTGTATAAATTATAGATTACATTCAGGAAACCCTTACGAAAAGCCTAAGACAGCAATGTGAGTTTATCCTCTTTTTGATAATCTTTTTGGTAATGTTTTACCAAACCTTAAATGTTTTACTATGAAATTAAGCGGTGATTGAGTCTTTGTAATTCTTCAATTACTGCTGGTATTATGGGGTTTTGTATACAAAATTTACTACGAGTAGTAGTAAGTCTGAATGACAGTACATTACCATTGGACGACGAGTTAGCCAATGGGTAATTTGACCATAGCCATAGATCCGGTCGAGTGGCAAATACTGAATGAGTAATTGTGTAGAAATAAACAATGTGATCGCTCTCAATACTGTTTTAATTGATAAAATGTTCTTGATTAAACTGGGATTCACTCACCAGTATTTCCGACTGACAAATGTTTTTAAAACGCGTTACAGGTAACACAATGTGAACAGCCAATTAGTAAAAAGCCAGCTGGAGAGCACTGAAGGCTTGGGAAAATGTGACTATAAAAGTTACCTAATAAACGATGTTTTAAATAAAATAAAATAGGGTTTGTCTCTATAAATGTATTGTAATAAGAAACTTGGGTTTTTCCCATGTGATTATTAATATAAAAGAAGGTGGTTTTACTCTGATAAACATTTCCTAACTACGATCCTGATGTAAATTCCGCTGCAAGACTAAACAAAATGATACCACCAAACTCTGAGCTCACGTCCGCCCGTTCCCGGGAATAAGGGATCGGGGGTTGTGACAGTTGTTGTAACATCCCAAAAACGGGTTTGGTAATCAAACCACGTTAATATTAAAGACGGGTAAAATACCGTTAGTGGTAAAAATTAATCCGGTAAATATTAGGACTCAAATAAATAAATCTAATATTAATTAAAAAGGGGAATAAATACTTTGAGAAAACAAAGTATATAAAAAGGCCAAATTAACGGGACTTAAAACATAACGGGTTATAACTTCCTGAACCCGTTAAAGTAACTAGGAGTAATTAACCAAGTTAGTAGCATGTGATTAAGTAACTAATGGTGAGATATAGCTTCATTTGATCAAAATAAAAGATGAGGGACTAATATGGACAAGTGGGAAACTTGTTTTATTAAAACAAAAAAAAAACACAACACACTTGGTGTGCGTGCGTGTAATCGCCAGGAGAAGAAAGAAAGGGGTTAAAAACCCTAGTTCAACAAATCCTCCAAATTGAAGCTCAAATCAAGCCCGAATCGTCTGCATGATTACAAATTCGTGATCACCTAGTCGTGGGGATCATAAGGTATGTAAAAATTTGATGATTCGTGAAGTTGCAAAATTTGAGTTAGCATCATAATTCGCGAATTATGTAAGGATTAGAGGAGCTATGGCTAAGTTAGTGATGTACACATGCTTAGGAACTAAACCCTAAGTGAAAATCATACATATGATGCTATGACTTGAATGATTTGGTGATTACCTATATGTGTGTTAAATGGGTGTTGTAGAATGATGAAGAACACTAAAAATTTGATTATAAATTGAGTGTTATTTATTTACATCAGGAGAATCTAGATGTTATTATGCATACTAGATATATTAAACTTGCAAGAATTGTTTAATCTTGGCTAAATAGTTAGTCATGAAACTTGATTTTTGATTTAGTGAAATTATGCCCACTAGGTGTTTGTTAAAATGCCTAAACGAAGCTAAAATGTTGAAATTCCATGTGAAGTGTGCATTTGAATATGTTGATAGATCAATTGACTTTTAGGAAGTCAAACTAACCAATGATTTAATCGAGTAATAAAGTCGACATAAGACCCGTTAGATGGAGTAGTCATAATTGATAATGACTAATCTAACCATCTTATGAATTATGATGATAGTTTGACGCCTAACGAGCTAGGTGGAAGCTTGATGAGTGAACGGGTCAAACGAATCAAGAAGGAAAGGAAAAGCGTAATTTTGATGCAAGGTAAGTATATCTTACACTAGTCATGTATTTTAGAATATCCTTTTGTCGGGTTAATTACGAAAAAGACAATTATGATGTAAGCCATAGTAGGCCAAAAAGTGTTAAGAAATAATTGATAAGTAAAAAAGGCTATACGGTATAAACCGAAACGAGTCTTGTAGACGAGATGGTACTAAATAACATCTCGCATAGATAAACGGTCACTTAGACCAAACGGGTCGAATGGTGAAAATATCACCATTTGAAAATATCGACTAATGAATATTGTCGAGTTGTGTGTTCACAGGAGTAAATAGGGAAGGATAACTTGTATCGCTATTAAGTAGCGAGTATTAAAGCAAGGTATAGAAAAAATGGTCAATATAATGATCCGAGTCAGGTATGTATAATGATTCAGCTCATTGTTTAGAACTCGAGATTCTATAAGTGTTAGACAAGGTCAAAATGAATATTCGGTTATCTTTTAGGTAAACCGAATAATTTGAGTCATAAACATGGTGTTTTAGAAACATAATGGTTTCTAAACAAAATCATAGTTAAAAGGGTCGGATTTTAAGTCAAACAAGTATTTAAAAGTCCCTCGTCGTAGAGAAAGACTAAAATTGACCAAAATTCCCTTGTAGGCTAAATTGAACAAACAACCCTTAGAGGTTGTTTGGAAACGAGTTTCATGATTAAATAAATACTTAGAATAAGTGTAGAAGTTGAAAGATGTAATACGTTAGTCAAATAGCTCTATTTGAGTCTTGCCGTAAAATAACAATCCGAAGGGTAAAACTCGGAACATATAGATATCCACATTTAAATCCAACACACAAGAGTTGTAGTTGAAGATTACTTTATAAGAAATGTAGGAATAAGATGCTAGAAATGAATGAAAGCGATCTCAAGCTTTAAAGTGCTTAAAATACCCTTAACGGGTCAAAATAAGCATACGAGCAAAAACGGGTTTAAATTATGTAATAAACCTGTGATTAGAACCTAAAGTGGTAGGTAACATTAATTTGAAGAAGTGTATGTGATATAAGGATCAAACAAATATGTTTGTTTGATAATATGCATAAACGGGTTAAAATTTGGTAAAAAGGTAACGAGTCGAAGGCTTAGAAGTCTCAAAATTTATTATGTTGGATGTTGGATTTTAACTCCATATGATGGAGAATTAAATTACGGACGCGTAGGAAAAAGAATCGGGTAAAACGGATTAAAAACGAGAGAGTTATGCTCGTTTTCGTGAAATCGGGTCATGCTGGGAATATGCAGCAACAGTTTAAAGACATTCTGCCAAAAAGGGGGCTAGGTGGGGCGTCTAGCCCCTAGGCGTGACGCCTAGCCCCCCCTGAATCCCAAAAATGTTTAATCTTGTTTGTTTGACCCATATAACTTGTTTAAACTTGTTATTTAACTATCAAAACTAACTTTTAAGTTGGTTTTGATCATAGGTGATCGTCAAGAGTGCTCTGATGAAGATCAAGCTCGAAGAAGAACCGAACACGATAAAATACAAGCTTCCGCACGGCGTTTCGTCCTATCTCTTAAACGACGAATTCAATTACATTAACTTGTATAAACTTTTAAATTGTAAAAGTTTTAATTAACCTGTATTTACAATGTATATGAAATTTTAATTACATGCTTATTTTCGTAAACTATACGAAAACCTTAAAATAATAACAAGGGTGTAACAAGTTGGTAATCAGAGCTCATGGTTAAAAAGTAAAGTGTGTTCGGTTCGAGGCTTGATCGCAAATCCGGTAAGTACGTGTATTTTAATGGTTTAGCATGTTAAAGTGTTGTAAACAACACATAGGGTTATCGTGTAATATACGATACCTCAATTAAATAATAGATATAGTTAACAAACTTACGTGCATTAACATGTATAGTAGAAAAGCCTTGTATTATGATACGGGAATTTAGTAAAGTTGACATTACTAACTTTTATGAATGTTTTAATTGGAGGAAACTCGCATTTGAAGATGACGAGGGTTGAACAAATTACGGATATGATAGAGGAACGGTCCGAAGTATGACAAGAGGAGCATGCTCATCAAGGACTAAATTGCGTAACGACCGCGAACAAGGTTAATGGCAAGGAACGCCCGTCGGGGAAAACATTACCAGGTGCACGCTTTTAAATGTAAACGCACAAATAGTAATATGCAACAAACATGTAGAGAATGATTGTTGCATATGTAAATTTGAAACTTGGAAAAACGAATAGAAAATGTATTCGGGATATTGTTTCCAAGAGAAACAAATAGAGGCATTACTTACATAGGGCGTGATGTGAAAACTATAAAAAGGTCATGGGTGTCATGTGTTAATCGCTTACTCTGGCCAAGTAAGTAGTGGCATGTGATACCATGAACTTCTTATAGCGGGCACATTTACATCCGATGTAGTAAGGACGGGGTGAATGGGACAAATTAAAAGTACCCAAATGAAACAAATGAACAAAATAGTTGATAATAATGTAAACGCACAGCCGGGTGACGGAAGCGTATTACATTAGGATAATGAGCCCGAGAGAAGGGACAAGGATTAATGTAAACGATGATATAAATGAATGATCAAAAGAAAATTCACGAAAATAAGTCATCTTGGACGAAAGGGCCATGGTGAACAATATGGGCAAGTAAAACCAAAGTATAGATGATCCGCCGGGTCATAAAAACATAGGTGTTGCCCACACGAAAAAGATAATCAAGGTTTTTAACTTTAGTCGTAGTAAAGCAAGGATAACGATGATAATCGTCACTCATAATTAATAAGGCCGCCAATGGTGGTCACGTAAAGAATAAAAGACATGGTCGAATAAAAGCGACGGATTTCGCTAAGATGACCAAGTAAATCGAAATGAAGTCTTAATGCATACCGGAAGGGGTGCAATGATAACGATTTCGGTAAAACACCCGGTTGATGGGTAAGGAATTAAACGCATGCGTAGACTGGGAAACAGGAACGCGGATGGAAAGTAAAAAAGACTCGGGTTTTGGGTCATGACTAAAGGACGATAAGATACTGCAAATAGAAATTTTGATAAATTACGTTCAACTATTTCAAAGCTGAACGGTTCGAACAAAGACTGAAGTTTGACATTCATAAGTGATGAATTTTCACACGAACAAGTCAAACAAATTTAATAGAGAATGACACTTGCTAAAGTAAGTAAGCGTGAATCAAATAAATAAAAGTGTGAAATATTAATAAACCTATGTAAAGGAGTTATAGGCGTTAAAAACATTAAAATAAAAGAACCCGGGTAATGGGACGTAAAGAAGTATAGGTAAGAACCGGGTAACGGTAAGTGTAGGGCAAACCGACGTATAATTGACATTAGAAGTCAAGAAGTCGGAAAGATAATTCGAAAGAAAACAATGTAGCCTTAGACTACGGTCAAGGTCAAACGAAATCTAAAAAGTAAAGGTGAATAATTCTAAACATAAAAGGGGTGCCTTAACGCCATATGCGTATATAAACGTATATACATTTGAATAAAAACTCGAATAAAAGATGATCTACGGGATCATCATAACCTACGGGATGTTAATTAGTGTAAAGGTCTACGGGGCCAAAATGACCCACGGGTCATGAATTGAAGCAAAAGGATCATAAGGGCTTCGCCTTAAAGAGGTGAAAGCTTAAGGAAATAACCTACGAGGTTAAGTGAAGGAACCTACGGGTCAATAGTGTAAGGTGAGGGAACTTGTTACGAATCCCCGCGTAAAACGAGAACGGAAAACAATAAATTATGGGTTGTCAATTTCCTTGATATGAGTAATTGACATAGTTAAAGAGAAAAACGTTAAACTAAAAATTCAGTTTTAGTAAGAAATAACGTTTTAACAAATATGAATACTATAAGGTGAATTCGGAAATAACAAATATCAAAGAGTATGGGTTTTAACATCAATAGGTGCGAGACGATACATTCTAAAAGAAGAAGTATGATAAAGAAACGTTGAATTAAACTTGAACGTGACGTGACACGCTCACGGACAAGAAAAGAAATATAGAAAATGATCACGTTGTAACGTGAGTTACGGAGTATGAAGTGACGGCGACTAATTAGTCTAGCTGGTAAAATTATTCAAAGTTAAGAAAGCGTCATAACAAATACAAGCACTTGTTAATATAACACAAGCGCGGGATAGACCTGTTAAAAGACTAACGAGACTAAGTGGTCAAGTGACAACTCAGTCAATAAAGATAAAGGGTTATGAGCTGTAACTAACGGCCCGCGAGGCCTTACACATGAAAGACGTACGCGTCAGTATACATGAAAACTTTTGACCAAAGGAAACGGGAGCCTTGAAAACGAAACTAGATTCGTTTGATTAAACCAATGAACTACGTAAATAAGGTTTCGGGGACGAAACCTCTTTAAGTGGGTAGACTTGTAACATCCCAAAAACGGGTTTGGTAATCAAACCATGTTAATAGTAAAGACGGGTAAAATACCGTTAGTGGTAAAAATTAATCCGGTAAATATTAGGACTCAAATAAATAAATCTAATATTAATTAAAAAGGGGAATAAATACTTTGAGAAAACAAAGTATATAAAAAGGCCAAATTAACGGGACTTAAAACATAACGGGTTATAACTTCCCGAACCCGTTAAAGTAACTAGGAGTAATTAACCTAGTTAGTAGCATGTGATTAAGTAACTAATGGTGAGATATAGCTTCATTTGATCAAAATAAAAGATGAGGGACTAATATGGACAAGTGGGAAACTTGTTTTATTAAAAAAAAAACACAACACACTTGGTGTGTGCGTGCGTGTAATCGCCAGGAGAAGAAAGAAAGGGGTTAAAAACCCTAGTTCAACAAATCCTCCAAATTGAAGCTCAAATCAATCCCGAATCGTCTGCATGATTACAAATTCGTGATCACCTAGTTGTGGGGATCATAAGGTATGTAAAAATTTGATGATTCGTGAAGTTGCAAAATTTGAGTTAGCATCATAATTCGCGAATTATGTAAGGATTAGAGGAGCTATGGCTAAGTTAGTGATGTACACATGCTTAGGAACTAAACCCTAAGTGAAAATCATACATATGATGCTATGACTTGAATGATTTGGTGATTACCTATATGTGTGTTAAATGGGTGTTGTAGAATGATGAAGAACACTAAAAATTTGATTATAAATTGAGTGTTATTTATTTACATCAGGAGAATCTAGATGTTATTATGCATACTAGATATATTAAACTTGCAAGAATTGTTTAATCTTGGCTAAATAGTTAGTCATGAAACTTGATTTTTGATTTAGTGAAATTATGCCCACTAGGTGTTTGTTAAAATGCCTAAACGAAGCTAAAATGTTGAAATTCCATGTGAAGTGTGCATTTGAATATGTTGATAGATCAATTGACTTTTAGGAAGTCAAACTAACCAATGATTTAATCGAGTAATAAAGTCGACATAAGACCCGTTAGATGGAGTAGTCATAATTGATAATGACTAATCTAACCATCTTATGAATTATGATGATAGTTTGACGCCTAACGAGCTAGGTGGAAGCTTGATGAGTGAACGGGTCAAACGAATCAAGAAGGAAAGGAAAAGCGTAATTTTGATGCAAGGTAAGTATATCTTACACTAGTCATGTATTTTAGAATATCCTTTTGTCGGGTTAATTACGAAAAAGACAATTATGATGTAAGCCATAGTAGGCCAAAAAGTGTTAAGAAATAATTGATAAGTAAAAAAGGCTATACGGTATAAACCGAAACGAGTCTTGTAGACGAGATGGTACTAAATAACATCTCGCATAGATAAACGGTCACTTAGACCAAACGGGTCGAATGGTGAAAATATCACCATTTGAAAATATCGACTAATGAATATTGTCGAGTTGTGTGTTCACAGGAGTAAATAGGGAAGGATAACTTGTATCGCTATTAAGTAGCGAGTATTAAAGCAAGGTATAGAAAAAATGGTCAATATAATGATCCGAGTCAGGTATGTATAATGATTCAGCTCATTGTTTAGAACTCGAGATTCTATAAGTGTTAGACAAGGTCAAAATGAATATTCGGTTATCTTTTAGGTAAACCGAATAATTTGAGTCATAAACATGGTGTTTTAGAAACATAATGGTTTCTAAACAAAATCATAGTTAAAAGGGTCGGATTTTAAGTCAAACAAGTATTTAAAAGTCCCTCGTCGTAGAGAAAGACTAAAATTGACCAAAATTCCCTTGTAGGCTAAATTGAACAAACAACCCTTAGAGGTTGTTTGGAAACGAGTTTCATGATTAAATAAATACTTAGAATAAGTGTAGAAGTTGAAAGATGTAATACGTTAGTCAAATAGCTCTATTTGAGTCTTGCCGTAAAATAACAATCCGAAGGGTAAAACTCGGAACATATAGATATCCAAATTTAAATCCAACACACAAGAGTTGTAGTTGAAGATTACTTTATAAGAAATGTAGGAATAAGATGCTAGAAATGAATGAAAGCGATCTCAAGCTTTAAAGTGCTTAAAATACCCTTAACGGGTCAAAATAAGCATACGAGCAAAAACGGGTTTAAATTATGTAATAAACCTGTGATTAGAACCTAAAGTGGTAGGTAACATTAATTTGAAGAAGTGTATGTGATATAAGGATCAAACAAATATGTTTGTTTGATAATATGCATAAACGGGTTAAAATTTGGTAAAAAGGTAACGAGTCGAAGGCTTAGAAGTCTCAAAATTTATTATGTTGGATGTTGGATTTTAACTCCATATGATGGAGAATTAAATTACGGACGCGTAGGAAAAAGAATCGGGTAAAACGGATTAAAAACGAGAGAGTTATGCTCGTTTCCGTGAAATCGGGTCATGCTGGGAATATGCAGCAACAGTTTAAAGACATTCTGCCAAAAAGGGGGCTAGGTGGGGTGTCTAGCCCCTAGGCGTGACGCCTAGCCCCCTCTGAATCCCAAAAATGTTTAATCTTGTTTGTTTGACCCATATAACTTGTTTAAACTTGTTATTTAACTATCAAAACTAACTTTTAAGTTGGTTTTGGTCATAGGTGATCGTCAAGAGTGCTTGGATGAAGATCAAGCTCGAAGAAGAACCGAACACGATAAAATACAAGCTTCCGCACGGCGTTTCGTCCTATCTCTTAAACGACGAATTCAATTACATTAACTTGTATAAACTTTTAAATTGTAAAAGTTTTAATTAACCTGTATTTACAATGTATATGAAATTTTAATTACATGCTTATTTTCGTAAACTATACGAAAACCTTAAAATAATAACAAGGGTGTAACAGTTGTCATGTCTTGAGATTCTAAAGCTTAGAGATACCAGAATTATAAATATCCCTAAAGAGATCGGACAATTGACCAATTTAAGGCTACTAGATGTTTACTCTTGTGGTGATCAATCTTACGTAACACCTGGTGTGATATCAAAGCTCACGAGGTTGGAAGAGTTGTATGTTTGGTTGTTGAACAAGGTGGGGAATTGTAATTTTCTTACAGAACTAAGTGAATTGACTTTGCTGAAAGTTTTGCATTTAAGAGTTTGGGAATTGCGTTATATTCCCAAAATTGAAACCTTGATAGAATTTGACATTGGGACATTTGGATACACATGGGGTTTATATAAACACTGCCTACAAGTTTCAGGATATAATAAATGCTCATTGACGATGCCAGTTAGGAAACTGATTCAGCTATCTGAAATGTTATTGTTGTCAGATATAGAAGATTTGGATAACATCTTACCAGACCTATATCAAGAAAGTTTCGATGAATTAAGGGAAATTCATTTGTCATCCTGTGATAATGTTAGAAGCTTGGTGAAGACATGTGACTTGGATGGAATTCAGACAAAGGGAAAGTTTTTTTTTTTTTTTTCCCATGTGGAAGTAATCCACTTGGGCTATTTGAATGGCTTGGAGCTTCTATGGGATAACCCACATCACTATATAAGCTTTTGTAATCTAAGGAGTATCATTATAAAATGTTGCCCCTCTTTGTTGAAGCTATTCCCTATAAGCGTAGCGCAAGGGCTTGTCAATCTCAAATATTTATTATATATTGAAGATTGTGAAAGTTTGGTGAATGTTATTTCGGATGGAGATTAGCAAACAACTGGAAGTGAAATTGAATTGGTAAAACAGGATACAGATATCGTGTTCTCCTTTGATCATATTGAGCTTTCTAGTCTCCCCAAACTTGAGAGCTTCTACTCTGGCCATTCTATCATCAAATATCCTTCTTTGGAGTATCTTTTTGTGAACAATTATCCTAGCATGAAGAGATGGAGTTATGGAGAGAATCATACAACCAAGATCAAATTTTATCATGAAGAGAGAGAGAGAGAGAGAGAGAGAGAGTGTAGCATTAATGATTATATTGCAGGAGTAAATAACGAGGTATGAAAAGTGCATTCCTTAAATTAATAATATTTCTTTGCTATGCGAATTAATTTGTTACCTTTACAGAAAAATGGAAACTTCACGAAGAGGCGGGGATGAACAAGGCTGTTGCATATGGTTTCTAGTATGTTTATTGTGTTCAGTGGCGGATCCAGGGGTGTTTTGGGGGTTCCCAGGAACCCCCTCGGTTTGGAAAAGAATGGGAAAACTTAGTAGAAACCATGTACAATTAGGAAAAAATTAGTGAAAATCACTAAGAATCTACCAAAAGGAACCTGGTGGAAAAGTTTCTTGGATCCGCCACTAATTGTGTAAGTGAACAAGAGAACTTAATGGTTTATTTTTCTCTTTTTTTTCAATGGGACTCAACCATAGGTCTAATTATATATAGCCGAAAAGGAAACCAAGCTGCTTAGTCATGTATCAAACTTTGTAAATGAAAACTAAACGAGTTAAATATGCAATTAACTAAACTATGCAGTTAAATTTGATCGAATTGTTTTTAATTATTGAGCTGCAAGTTTTGTTACAAATTGAGAAAATCTGCTAGTACATAGTTTTTATAATCACACGTTTAATATTTAATTTTCTATGATAATATGATGTGGCATTTTGTAAGTCCAAGTTTCCTTTTTAATTATTTAGGATTTTTGTTCACCTAAGTGAGTAGCTAGAAAAATTGTTCAGCAGACACCAACTACAAGATGCAAAGAATAATCCGGTTGTAATGAGTTTCCTTTCAATTAATTTATTTATTTCCAGGTATTGAATAATGAGTTGGTGCAAGGAGATTGCGATATTTGCTCCAACCAAGGTAGGCTGATTAAACCCCCTTTAATTTAGGAATTTAAAATCTATATACACACACATAGTGTTAGGAGTAATATACAAATTAAGCAGATAACTACACTACACTTCAATTATAGTTGCACTTCATTTTTAGTTGTAGTGTAATAATTATCGCAGTGCAGAAAATTTTAAGTGTAATAATTATTACTCTCCTTTAAAATTATAGTGTAATAATCACGCCAGTGCTTTCGACACACACTTTACACGTTAAAAATTATTTGTACCACCCTATATACATATGTGTGTATTGTTTTATATGTTTATTATTTATTTTTATGTGTTATAGATGTTATACACATAATGCTTTTCTATTGTAGGTAGTGCTTTTTTGGAATAGGATTGGGATGGAACCGGAAGATTGCACTATCTGGTGGTATTAGATATTTACTTTGAAGCAAATAATCTTATGTTAAACTTTTAATTATGTTTGGAATTCATTTTAATTTGTGGCATGTATTTTTCCCAACTCTAATTATGTTACAAGTACACTTTAAACCTTCTCGGCCTTCAATTCTTGTCTATTTACCAACTTAAATTTGTGTTCTACGTGTTGTTGTAATTGGCATGCAACACCAAATTTTGATAATTGAAATTGATGTAACATAATTCACAATAATCAGTTATATACAGGCATGAATTAATCCATTTTGCATGTTCAGAAATCCAACTCAAGCTAAGTAATGGGTCACATACACAGCAAAAGAACCCCAACAAAGAAACCCAAAGGAAAGCAAACATATAGCAAAAATCCAGATCAATAAAACCCAACCAAATCATACACAAACCCATATATAGATATAGAAAAATGTGTTGGTGGTTGTGGACTTGTGGTTGTGTAAATTGAAATGCATTCCATTGCCCAAGTCGAAAGAGATTGGATCATCTGGCCTAACAAGAATAACTTAAATTTTGTTCACATTATATACTAGTGGGAATGCCCGCGCGTTGCGGCGGATGTCCCGATTGATATCAGATTCAATTATGATGTCATTACGAACCACAACTAATATTCCATACATCCACATGTTGCGAGAGTATCACAACTGTATTGCATGTAATGTACTCGTTAAGGAAAGGAAAACTAAAACACAAAAAACGTAAAAGGAAAATAAAAAAGAGGGGCGCTACGCCGCCACGTGACGGCGCGTCATTGGCTAGGATGAATAATGAGGGGGAAGGAGTTAGTTTTTAATATAAACCTTTTTTTGGGATAAAGGGCATCGCCCGACAAACTATACAACACACAATGAAAAGTTACACCATCAAGGGGGCATTCCCCCCTAACATACCCAAAACATGCTTTGGGGACCAAAAATATGAAACCATACAACCCCGTCTAGGGGAACAAAAGAACCGAACGTTGCTTTAAGTATGACACGTATACTCATCTAAGCTATCACAATTACAAAAGTTATAAATTTTCCTAGTTTCCCAACGTGGGGTGTATATGGAAATCCCTCCTAAAACGAGACGACCAAGAGTAGCTGACCAAGGATTTAGCACCTTCAGTATAACACGTCCAATACTTCTCTCGAGAAACCCATAGGTGGGCCTCCGCGGTCTTTATAAAGATCTGTAACCCACTGTATTGGGCCTTGAGTTTGAACAACAACAACAAAATAGCTTGGGCTTTTACATCCCAACCTTGGGCCTTCAACTGAATTACAAAACCAGGGCCCAACCACATCAAAACATCACTGGCCTTCTGCAGGTTACGATGAATCTTATCAGCCCAAACCCGGTGCTTATAAACCCAACAGCCAAACTCAGATAGGCTAGTAGCAAACCAGCAGACCCAGGATAAGCACATCCGAGAATAACAAACTTGGTAAACTGACTCGGAGACACCAAGATCAATGCAGCAAAGCCAGAGCCAAATAATGGGAGCCAAACTCGGATATGAAGTACGGAAATCACATACCCGGAATAAGAGAACCTGAATGAACAAACAAACAGCATTACGGCCTAACCAGTTGATTCTGCAGATCTCCGTAATACCATCAGTCGTTTTTACCATTTTACCCCTGCAGATATTAATTAACCTCTGGCCTTTTAAATCCCAATCTTGGGCCTTCAACCAAGTCACAAAAGCACAACCCAGACACATCAGCATATCCCTGTATTTCAGCACTTTACGGCAAATTATAACAGCCCAAGCCCAGTCCCTTTGAGTCTGACTAATAAACCAGAACTGGGCCTTTAAAAGATGACCAGCCCAAACGTATAAACCAGGACCTTTTCCAGTAAAAATCCTACCAATGCAGGTCCGAGTTAAAGTTTGATGCGACCAGCTTCTAACAGCCATATAAAAGCAGCCTGAAGCTCCCATCTAGTGCAGCAGGAGCTTTATACTTACAGTATGCAGACTGTACAGAACAAGCTTGTTCCAATGATGCAACCAGGTCCATATGAAAGTCTGATGCGTCCAGCTCTCAGCGGCCATAGCAATGCAGCCTGAACAAGCTCCGAGACCCAGCAGCATCAAAGACCTGAACTTGTGATACCAGCAGTTGTAATATATCATCTTTCTTGTACCAGACCTTTAATTTAACAAGCCTATTTAGCTTTAAAATATGAAATATAACCAAATAGTGAATAAAGTCATTGGCAAACCCAAAACGATGACAGACAAATAATAGTGTTAATTTTTGTGCACTAAATAGGTAACAATTAAATCTGGTGTTATATCAACCGTGACTTGCAAATATTAAAAAAAATATCCATCAAATGAAAATATTGAAATAAAACATGTAATGGTACTATTGAAGTATTGATTTGGATTTTTGGTGAGGGTCGAAACATGCCAGGTTTGATGACCAGAAACAACGTTTTCTTTTTCCAAAATTATTTTTTTAAATATAATTAAGAAGTCAAATATAATTATAAAAACTATAATAATTCAGTAATAATCTAATTTGTTTTTAGTAAAACGATTTGGGATGATTTATGCATTAAAAATACACTTTCAAGTTTTAACCCGTTTGAAGCATTTAACAAGCCTGCTTTTAAGCAATGTTTTTTTGACCCGTTCATAAGACTGGTGGGTGTGGGCGTGGCCAAGGGCGTTGTTGGACCTTTAATGCCGGGTACATCACCCCGGGTTGGCGTTTTGGTGGGCGTTGCCCGTTTGGCGTGGCAAGAGTGTTTGGCGTGGGGCGCTGGCCTGGGGTGACGTGTCTAGCAATGGTTGGCTGGGTGTTGATAACCGTTTGGCAATGGTTAAATTACGTGCCACATGGCACCCCAACGCCGAGCCACGCCCCTTCCACACCCCACTTTTTTGGTTGTGGACTGGTGGAGCCCACACCTGCCACGTGTCGAGCAATGCCCCCAATCCAAGCCCCTCTACACCCCTAGTCTAAGTAGCAGGTCAAAATTGCCACCTTAATGACGATAACTTGTAGAAAGTAACATAAAAATGGAACTATGAGAATTGATAACATTTGAAATTTACCTTAACCTTTGTCAATATTTCCAAAGCAATATTTATAAGATGTGTCATTGAAATATGATTCTTGGTGCCTACATTTGGGTGTGTGGACTTGTTTAAAAAACTATACTATATTGAGCACAAAAATTAAAACTAAAGTAAATACGATACTATGCCCTTAGAAACAAATATAGTGTGAGAAAGGAATCACCTTTCCTACATTGAAATGTTTACTGGCATGACCTAACCAACGAAGATACCTATCAAGTTTAGCGGCAGTAAGGATTTTGCCACATGCCGGGAAGCCCACCAGCCACCAGACTTTTTAGATTTTCTTTATTGGTTAAATTCAAGGAAGGTACTGAATCATAAAAAAGAAAAGGTGGCAAGTTTGAACCATATACTTGTGAATGTGTTGATTAAAGTTATAGTTTATTCCTAACTGCTCATGGATTAAATAAAAAAAAGGAAAGGAAACGTGTCATGGGTCAAAGTAAAAAATAGCTACAAATACAATGGAAACAAGTTGAAAGCCGCTTAAAGTGTATTTCTGTAATGAAATCCAGCCCATCTTGATACATCTGACATGTACCAAAACATGTTTTGCGTTGAACCCGTTTTGACACATTACCCGACCCACCCATTGAGGGGGCTATTTGGATGTGATTTTTTAGGTGATGTCGAATAGTTATAAAAAGTTAGGAAACAAAAAAAAAGTTACATTATGTTCTGAAAGGAATGAAATTCAAATTAGTTATGACTAACCTCTTTTGACCATGGACCTTTAACAAGCTCGGGGTTCAAAACTTTCTGCCACCGGTGCAAGCACTGAACATCAGTTCGATCCTTGAAACACTCACCTGAATATGTCATAATGTTGGGATTTAAGAAAATATATTCTCTAATAATGATATTCATCCATCATTAACAGTTTAGTCATAACAGTAGAGATATAGATTATAGTTATTAGAATTATAGATATGAGAATTGAATATGAACTCACTATGAGAGAAATCGCTGGGGCGGGGGTCCTTAATCACAAAATGCAAGTTATACAAGAACAAATTAAAACAAATGATTAGTTTCTAACCTGAGAAAGATCAAGGAAAGAAGAATAAGAATCCAGTAACCGGACGATTCTATCTCTAGGAAGTAATTTGTTCATACTTTTACGCCTCTTTACAGCTTCCCCACCTCCACCTTCTGTAACCTTCTTCCACAATGGACTTCAAAATCAAACGCAGAACTGATGAAACGTATTCACAAAAGGTTATTTCCTATTGAAGGTTTGAATGAATTAACCAAGAAGCAAACAGAACTTATCTATGATCAATACTTAGAAAGATGAATTCTGGCTTAAATCAAGAAACCCATTCAAAAGCAACCTTAAGCAGTAAAAATAATTAAATTAAAATCATTAATCATTAGCAACGAATTTATTAACTTCACCATAACCCATTCAAAATATACAGACAATTGAAATATACCTGAGTATTATCATAGTTATAAGGGCCGTCAGAATCCTTGTGTCGCCGGTTTTTTGACCAGAAGTTCGCCGTAGAGGCGGGTGCACGACCGAAACTTAGATACGCCATAGAGAACACTCAATATTGTATTTGCTCTCCTCGACTTCGTCAGATGTTGCCGCCGCCATCGCCTGTTTTTTCAAATTGGGTTCAAACAACCGCTCACCACAATTGTTTAGGTTTTCGTAAAAACCTGCAACAACAAAGAAGAAAATGAAAAAAATTGTATTGCAATCATTGACTACAAAATAAACATCAGAACTAAAAAATGAAAAAAAATCAAACCTGAGGAAGTGGATTCCAAGACAAAATTGTTACGTGCCCACCCCCACCCACGTAGACCATGCATGACACCCATGACTTGCTTTATCTTTCATTATTCATTGTTTGTTTTACAGTAAATTAGAGTAGTGGGTTAGGTAGTTATTTTAGTGGTTAAGCCTATAAAATGACATGTATTGTTATTGTTTGGATTATGCAAAGAAATGAATTAGTAAAAGTCTTGTTTCCTTCTAAATTTCTTCAAGTTCCTTACTATTTTCTTAGGACCATTTGATATACGATTCGGTTCGTATCAAAAATCAAGCATCAACCAATATGAAGAAATTCTAACAAGAAAATCGGTGGATGAGGAACCGATTCAAGGCTTGAGAGCTCAACCAATTTCAAATAAGTGATTTTTATCGCCCCTATCTCCCGACGGCGACGTAGAAAGGTGGTGGTTCAGGGCGGCGACCTGCCGTTGATGATAACTGTGTGCGACAGAAGAGGTGTCCAACGGCGATTGGGGTTCAGGGTAGAGAAGGAGTACGGTGGTGGGTGATCGGCGACGGAGATGGATCGTATGAGTGGTGGCGACTGCCGGTGATGAGGGTGGGTGACCGGCGAAGTGGAGGTGGTGTTTGGAGATGGAGGATGTCGTCTAGATGAGAGGAAACTGTGATTTGGGTATTAGGGTTCAGAACTCTATATCTGATGAAAAAACGATCGGTCTAGGTCTATATCTGCTAGTTAAGTTGGAAAGTCACCAGAGTTGCAATACCAAGAATACCTTTTTAGTGTCTTAAAAGTTTGGTAAAAATACAAATTCAACCGCTCTAAAAAAGGCTTCATTTTCTTGTACATATTGTTGTAAACTTTGTACGCCATGTAAAATTACGTTTATGTATATCACATTTCCTTTATATAGTATTATAGATTATAGATATAGTAATCTAAAGACACCATTAAGATGAAGAAATAAATTAAAACAAAACAGTTTTCCCCGTTAACTAAAGAGAGGTGGAGTAAGTGACTGTCACATGACAATAATAGATTAAGTTTATGCCATGTTGCATATGATTGTTTTGCTTTAGTATAGTTAGGCTAGGGGGTGTGATTTAAAGCCCTTAGGGGCTTTATTACGCCACGTCAGATCCACATCAAAGTCATGTCACATAGGGGGCTTTAAAGTCTCTCCCTTTAACTTGCATGCAATGGTTTAAAGCCCCCATCATTATTACCTAATTATTTTTTTATTTAAATTTAAACTTTATTTAATTTTGATATATTAATTTAAATTTAAATAACAAGAAAAATTATAAAACTTATCATTTAAATAAAAAAATATAAATGCTTAAAAAAGTACATCACTCATCTCCTCCTTGTTCACGATAAAATCATAGGTGCTCGGTCAGATCAGCTAGAAGGTTATGGTGTGTGTCCCTGTCACGTATCCTCGTCCGGATAACTTCTTTTTGAGCGTATGTGAGTAGTGGGTTCGTCGGTTGGTTACATTTATCATAACTTTCTCCACAAAACGCTCTGTCCGCGTCCTCCAAGAGACGCTTGTCTGGTATGCGTTGCAGACGAGTGAGCTTCTTCTCGCAAATAATTAATCGCCTCCTGCGTCACTGCGATGAGCATATCGTCGACAATACCGTCAGATGAAGAGCTGGACGAATCGGATGAAGAGTGGGATACATTTTTGAAAATGATTGGAGAGAATGTGCGTGTTTGAGTTTGTGAATATATTTGTATATATATTAGATATTTAAAAGTTTTTTTTAATACATGACCATTGCCAACAGTCACAATTGACCAAATTCTTGAACTACGCGCTAAATCGCTCGTTACTGGGCTAGCGAGCCTTCAATGGCGTGCCCTTTGGCGCATAAGGAATAAGGTGGGGCGCTATGGGACGCTAACGAGTCTGAGTTAGCCAGGTATACCACACCCCTGGCCTTATAGAAACGTGAAACTAGCTGGGAGTTTTAGCAGAAGAGCCAGCCAGGCAATTGGTGGTACAACCAAAAAAAGCAGTCCCAAATTATGGCAGATGATCCAACTTCCAGCCACCACTTACCACCGGAGCTCATAATAGACATATTCTTACGCCTACCGGTCAAAACCCTAATCCGATGCACCTCCGTTTGCAAACAATGGTACGTTCTCATCAGAAACCCTAATTTCTCCACTTCACATTTCAATTCATACAACAATAATAATAATCATGATAATCAATACATTCTCATTGGCAACACCAATATCTGTCACGTAGTTTGTGATAAAACCTTTCAATTGATGCACACTGTTCAAGCCCCCTTTCATCTTAGCCCTAATCGTAAATACTCGTTGAATTTCATCGGTTCCTCTAACGGATTGTTGTGTTTAGCTCCTGGTTTGGAGTATAACTTAGGGAATGATGTGTTTATTTGGAATCCATCAGTTAGGGCTTGTAAAAAGCTTCCTGTTTCCCGGTTTTCTGACGATGAGTTTAGGGGGGTCGTTTCTCGGTTAGGGTTTGCGTTTCATGAGTCTAGTAATGATTATAAGGTTGTTAGATTGGTTTATTTTTCGGGAAGTTGTAGCTTTCCGTTTGTGGATGTCGTGCCATTGGTTGAGGTTTATAGCTTGAGAACGGATTCGTGGAAGGTTGTTAGTGCGGAAGTTCCTCCGGTTATGATTCAGAGTGTGGCGACGTTTAACGATGGAGTGTTTTATTGGATGGGTTTCAAGAGTGTTAGGGATGATCCGATGGAGAATTATATCTTGTCGTATGATCTTGATGATGGGAGGTTTAGGGAGATTGAACAGCCGTCGGTTGATTTTCCATTTTCGCTTTTGGCGGTGAAGGGATCGTCGTCGGGTTCGTTATATTCGGTTTACTCCAAGTTTTTTGGTGGTCAGAATGATATCTTGGTGTTGTGGAAGATGGATGAGTTTAACGGAGGTTGGATGAAAGCGTACACGATTCAGTGTAACAGAGGTGTGTGGGCGACATTAGGGTTTACGACAAGTGGGAAGTTTTTATTTGCTAATTTGGAGAAGAAGCTTGTGTCGTTTGATCTTGAAACCCTCGAAACTGAAGTTCATGATCTTGGAATCGCTTTAAACCGGTCTGCGGTAGATGTTAATTACATGGAAAGCCTCCTATTTTTCGATCTTTGATGTGAATATGTATGTGATGCTGCTTGAGGGCAGATAAGTAGCTAATTCCTGTTACTGATTTGCTTGAGATGATGTTAGTTATTGTAGTTGTTAGTCATACATACAAATGTTTTTCCCCATTTGTGTTGTACATGTTGTACGTTTGAAGATGACTATTATACCCTTGCTTGTACTTCTTAGTTTCAAAAACTACCACCAGCATGAACGATCAAAACTTGTTATCTACACAAACCCTAGCATTCACGATCCATGTTTTCATGTAAACATACAAGCGAATACAGTTAAAGAAAACTATAACAAGATTGATATAATACTAGAAGCGATTGTGAAAGCTTGAAAGAACAAGGGAGTTTGAAAGCCTGAGAAGAATCGCCATTCAGAGAGATGCAGGTTCTGAATAATGCGATTAGGGTTTGCATGATATCTTTATATATACGCAACTTCAAGTGTTCCTAATTTACATAACAAGATAAAGGGTCTGAGTTTGGGTTGTGTTATGAGTTTTGAATTTAAGTGTTTAGGTTTAGGGATTCCGAATTTGTGTCTGGGATTAGGGGTATTATGAATTTGTGAAGAGTTTAGGTGTTGTCCGAATTTATGGAGGTGTATATAGGTGATTCCGAATTTGTGAAGGTTTCCGTTAATTACACCTTTAGTCCCTCGGTTATATACTTTATAATGTTGCACAAAACGTTAGCATTTAACTTCAAGCGTATAAATGAAACTAGTCCCACTAGTTTATGTTAGTTCACGTGTTATAACCCACGCGTGCAATGCGAATGCATGTGCGTATGTGCTAGCAAAAACATAAAGTTTTAACTGAGAAAGTTAACGGTAATAACCTGAAAATACGAGTTGTCACATTTAGCAAAACTACTTCCATTTAATATCTTACACATGCACGTGCCATGATTCCCATTCATATTTTAGTATGCATGATGCACCCAACATTATCATGCAATTAAAACCATCCTCTACGTATCCCCACAATGAATTTAAATATGGTTTCATGCAAACCATAATCCTCATAATCGCAGCATACACCATATGATCATATGCTTCACTATACATCACACCAGTCACCATTGTGCTACCACAAACCAACGGTTCATCATCATCTTCTCAAACAACCAACCCTATCGAATTATCGTCAACCACCCAAACCATAACCTACCTACTCGTTAAATCTTAATCTGGTATCCTCATTCACCCATATCCATAACACCCTAATAAAACCCCATCGCTAAGTTATGGTTACCAAGCACTACCCCATGCAAACACTCTTATCTACCAATTCAATTCCCACACGATTCAATTATAACACAACTAGGCTAGTGTCTTGGTCGCCGCACGATAGAATGATCACCATCATGAGGATGATGATCATCACCTCAACCGGTACAACTCTAGCCGGGTTTAGGCACGAGACACGGGTTCGCTGTGTAACCGAAACCCAACTAACAATCTTATTATTTCGTGAATTCAAAGAGAGTAGCGTACCTTGTATGTGTTCAGTGAGACCGAGAGAAACCGAGTTTCTAGAACACTCTGGATGATGGTCGCACAACCGTAGTGAACCTAGCGACCATGCATCAACGGCTTTTGCATCAGAAATTCATTCAAGAAACATCTAATGTGACTAGTATTCAAATCACGAAAGTTACTGTAGACAAATTTTGAGTTGATGGACAACACCACCAGAATCTTAAAATTGAATGCACTCATCTACTTCTCTTTGCGGAGGCAGAATACAAGTAAGAAGATCATAGGGTCCTTTTTTTATAGTGTGATTTAATTACAACTTACCCTTAGGCCCCCTCACTCTTGTATGGTATCTTGATGACAAAGATATGAAACACCATTTTTTTCTCATTTAAAATTGTAACTCGAAACCGTTTATTGACATATTGCTGGAATTCGGGGCGTTACAGATAGTCTGTCTATACACTAGTGTGACAATATAGGTGCTACTTACTCATGTGCATAGTTGGTTATTATGGCTAGATTAGTGTGTTAGTTACCTCAATTAGTATAACTGACGAAACCAACCAACCTTATAAAGCATCATTGGACCTTACATTCTCCAGAATCTAAAAAAAATAATAAACTTCAAAAACACCACCAATCTACCAAAGTGCACTGTCTATCTACAATGAATGTCAGTGTACAAAACACACCATAAATTTTTTTCAAGAAAGTGCAAAATATGCAGATCAGGGATATGGATACCCAACAAGAATACATCAGCAATTCCAACTTCTCCTTAACTACTAGCATCTAAAACCTGTAACCTGAACCTGGTGGAGCTGGCGGCAATCGGTTAGGCGTGCGGCGGCCGGCGGATTTTGATCTGGACCCTGGGCCATCGTCGTTCTCAGAAGGGTCACTGTTCCTGCGGCCATGACCATTGGATCCAAATCTAGAGTCAAGATTTGTAGGGCCATTGGCAGCAGAATCAAAAGCAGATCTCCAGTCACCACCACCACTTCTTGGACTTTCTGTTGATGTCATGGTAATAAATTAACTGTTTGATTATGAAGAATGAAGAATCTAGGCAATTTCAGCCCGTTTACTTACAAATGGGTTGATTGAGGGTATATTTTATTTTATCTCTAACAGCTCAAACAAAAAACTATGAAAGTAAACGCGTCAAATGGATTGAAGCTCTCAGCTCAGTAATACATATTTATAGTGCAAATATAACTTTGTGATCAACGCACTAATTACTTTTAATTAAAGTTTGCACAGAAATCGTATTGGGTCAACCAGTCGGTCAGACCTGTTTGACCGGGCTTCTTTTGCCCTCTACTTGGATGAAGAGAGAAGCTGAAAATTATACACAATCATTACCTGCAGGACTATCATTTGACATGCCTGAAGCAGCAGCTGCTCGATTATCATGAATGCTGAGTTGCCTGGTGAGTTTAGAGAGCAGGGAGGATTGCTTCTGTATTTTCTCTCTTTTTCGCTTTACATTACCGTCCTCTTGAAGCAGCTCCTCTATCCTCGCTGTACTTTGGGAACTGTTTACCAAAACAATCAAAATTAGCACCAGGTGGATCAATTTTGACCAATTTCCTTATAAATGAGTCAATTTCGATCTGCATTTACCTCAAAAAAGGTTTGAAGTCACTCAAAGTCGATAATTGATAACCACAACCTCCTAAATCGTTTTATTCAAGGATGTATATTATGATTACGATAATATATTATTATTTCTTATTTTCTTTTTTTTTGTAATTATAATAAATACAATCCTGCCACTGCTAAATTCTCTACTAATAATCTACAAGACAATGAGGATGAGATATAGCAGCTAACCTTACAGAACTGTAGAGTTTATTGAGCATATCTTCTTTAGCCTTTTCTACTTGGCAAAGAACAACTGCCTGCATAACCAGAAAAAAAAAAAGTTAAGAAAAACATAAACATAGGCATGGGCTTTGAAAGGATAAAATAAACAGACCTTTGGGACATTGGCTGCAAGGCTGTTGAGAACTGCTTCAACATAACCACGTACTTCTTGAGCCATCCAACGAAGTTCTTCCTCTGGATCTACTGGTTTTCTGGCCATTGTATCCTAACATTTGCAACCAATCAGCTAAAGACTAGCAGCAAAGACTTAATACCTAAGACCAATGTTGTAAAACAAGGTCTAGAAGGCCGAGTACTCGCCGAGTAATTGCTACAAGGTAGGTACGGTGCTGAGGCGATTTTCTTCAACTCCCCCTATTTACTCAGAATTGATCAAAGAAGGTCAACCTCGCCCAGAATCGGATTTATTCATTCAACTCGGGACGAGTTTGACTTAAAAAAAATCAAACATAATTTCTATGTCTATAATATTAATGAATGAATATCAATTTTTGAAATACTTTAGTATTTGAACATGTATCTTTTTTATTTGTATTGATATTCACGTATTTTGTTATAAATATTAGTAAATTATAATATTTAACATAAATATAATTTCCCGGAAATTAATTTATTTAGAATTTATCATCATTAACGTGTGTGTGTGTGTGTGTGTGTGTGTGTGTGTGTTAGAATAGATACTTAGTATATCTTGTATTTAGAATAGTTATCTTGTATTTAGAATAATTATCTCTTTCCTAGTTTATCTCATTGTGTCTTGTATATATATTTGATTTAATGAATAGAGAACGATCATTGAGAATCATAAACTTTCAATCATGTCCAGGTACTTAATTATGATTACAAAAACATCATTGTTACAATAATAATCCACTTTCTTAATAAAGTGATTTACAGGGTTGTGCAATAAAAATAAACCTTGATTGGATCTCAACACATTTGACCTATTACTCTTTTAGCTGAACGTTAATTTGACCCCTTGAAGATTTTTTTAAACCAATGTGATAAAAAGCAAATGGTAAATCTAGCCTTTTGAATTTATTGCCAGTATCATCAGGCAGTTTTACTATAAGCACAATATGATAAGAGATAAAAGTCAACAACTCACAAGAGAACCGTCTGAATGCGTATGTCGAATGGGAGGACCATCTGGCTTCAATTTGATTTCATCCCCTTTGACACCCATTACAGCTCTTATTTTGTTTAACCACTCCGCCTTATCTACAGCACTCTCAGCCTTTAACACGACAGCGCTATGAGCTGTATAACCACTTAAACTTTAGGTCTGCATTGGCATGCATCTTAGAGGAGATAACATGATTACACTACATGTAATAAACATGAACACCAACCTTTTAACACAGTCTTGTATGCAACCTTGCTTGTTATCTTGAAGACCAAACTAGGTGGCTTTTCTTCTACCTTTGACTTCTTATCCTTTGAACTTTTCGACGGGGGTTCGTCCTCTTCAACTTCTTCTACAGCACATTCTTCCAAAGTGATAACACCACGGAAATTTCTCTCTTCTTGTTTTTTAGTGTATCCAAGCTGTAAAAAAAAAAGAACATGTATGACGCCTTGAAATAGAAAGTATTTTTAAAGAGACATTAAACCAACATATTTAAGAATGGTCTAATAAGAAAGAATGTACGTCACCAAGATCCAGATAGAAAAACATGATTTACAATACATATTGATCCACTTTACATTCACATTACCAGAGACGCATAGTACGATTTATGAGACAATTGAAAATACAACTCTATTTTACCACAAAGTAAAGTTATAACGCTTAACTGGCAGATCATAAAACTTTAGAATCTTTAACACCTGTTAATCAATCATCTAGTATAAACATTAAACAACACAACGGTTTGTACCAAAATTACTATCCAAAAGAGAATTTAAGCGCACTAGAATGTTCAACAATATATAGACGCTGCTTTGAAGTATATCAAAATTCAAACCATGTTATGCTACTAACCTTCCCAGTTTTCTCATTTAAAACAAACCATCTCCTACTCCACCCATTAGCTTTTGCACTTTTCTTCAACAAGAATCCTGCATGAAGAGAATAAAAGTTATCAATGCATCACACATCCTTATAAGCAATTAAGATCAGTATGCACAATCATTTGTATCCATAGAATAAACATAAGCTAGAACATTCATTGGCATGTTAGAGATCATTTTACTTTTGTACAATGTACACATCATGAGTTTCGCACACATGTTACAAAATGATTCAAAGGGCAATCTAAATGATAAACTTGTATTTAGCAGCACTATGAGAAAATATATTACACTAACAAATGCTACTAGTTATGATGGCCAAAGTAAATGATTCATTTCAAGTTGAGTTTAACTGCTTGCAAACACGGATATCCACGATACTAAAGAAAAGTTTGGCCTAAACAGGTAAACCACACAACACAAGATGTTATATGTATTAAGCCACAATAAGATAAGAGATACACAAATCAGTCTTATCCTCATTTGACCAATACAGAATTGAAGAGAGCATGTGATTCTATGCAGTTAATGCGATAAAATATCAGATATCGGACAAGGACCGATATTTGAGATATAGGTCATCGTGGTGGGATATAGGTAATTTAATATCATGTAGAAATTATATATATAGCAATTTAACACTAACAATTCAGTATACTCTCCTACCATTAACAGATTAACCTTTTGCAACTTGCAAAACACTAACAATTGTAGCAAGTAAGAACTGATTAAGACTTGAAACAAACATTTAACACTAAAAATTAACACTTAAAACACTAATAGCAGCAATAAGAAGAAAGACGAATGGTAGAACTAAGAAAAAGGTACTGATATAGGGAAAATCGGTGATATATCGGTCAATATCACCGATAATATTTTGACCAATATTTGACACCGATATATTACATATTTACATGGGGACCGTTAACCGATATATCACCAATATTAACTACATGGATGTGATTGTGTCTGAGAAATTATTAGAGTATTTACATTGTGGGGTAATCACCTTAATTTATATACATCAGGCCTAAATAAGAGAACAAAACAAACCTAAACAAAGACACCAAATCAAATGAAAAAAGCATTGCTGACAATCTATATTGCCCTATAAATGTCAAAGTGTAAACCTGCTGTTATCTCCCCCTCAGGTCCTGCGGTCTTTAAAGTAGGTTCCTCTTGTCCATTCTTATCTTGCTTTGTATCCTTCATGGATTTTAAATTCCCACCTGGTTGAGGACTAGCTGCCTAAATAAATAAATAAAATCATGAAGGAGATTTGTGTATAAAGCAGTAGATATGACAAGCACTATTTACCCTATTCAACAAGGATTGCTCAGCTTCAACAGCCTTCTTGGAAGATTTGGTTTTAATCTCTTCTTCTCGTCTCTGCCTTTCCATCCTGATACAAGAATATAAAGAAAAAAAGAAACCAAAAAATGATCTTCGTGATAAATCTAAACAAAAAACCATGGTAAATCCATAAGATTTCAAGAACTGAAAGTATAAGGAAAGCAAAATAAGACATAAAACTAGCACATAATAGCCATAACCTAACCCAATACAGTCTACTAAACATTTCTAAATCCATTATTGCATTGTAAGACAACAAACAATACGGAAGAAATACACAGAGTTATATTATCATCAGTTAAACAATATGTTAAGATAGGGAGACATCGATTATAGGAAGCTTTTGGATGTATGGGGAGTAAAAGAAGGCGAACCGGGCTGATTGCGTTTTTAGTTTGCTAGTGGTTTGTAGTTGCTTGGTTTTTGTTTTTTCGGGTTGTTTAGTTTCGTATGGCTGTGTGTGTGTTTGGTTGGTTTTTGTTTGTCTAGGTTTGGCCTGTCAAGCCTAGTAGTGTGTGTCAAACTCTTGTCGCACCCTGTTTTTTTTGATTCTTTATAAAATTCACCAGGGGTAACCCTTTACCCAAAAAAAAATATGTTAAGATAGGGCATACGGCATACCTTCTCTGTACCAAACGAATGAAATGTTGCGGCGGAACAAACACTCGCTCCATATCAACAAGTGCAGTTACCATGGTCTTTGCATCACTTTTAAACCCCTCCAAAGCAGCAGTGGCAATTGCCACTACCTATAGTTAATACAATAGAACATACGTTAAATATAGCATTCAAAGCAAGAAGATGTGAGATGCGAAGATTTTTTTATGTTGAAAATATTTTATACAAGTACCTCCCGCTTAAATGGTGGATATCTGCCCAGTCCTGGTGTAGCATTAGCTGATGCTGAAACTATGTCAGCAAGTACACGATGAACCTGTATTCATAATAACTAATCACAAAATTCTAGTTTTTTGCGAATCTTAAAAATAACAAGTGATGTCTTCCAGTATTTACACAAACTGTCAAAAAAATGCAAGATAGAATCACATGCTTAGATTGAGATATTAACAACTTGATTTTAGCAGTATATTGCATGCACATTATGAAATCAACGGAATCCTACATAGCTAATGGCATCAACAGGTAACAGAATGCATACGTAATGCAACACAAAACGATAGGTAAATACGTAAGCAAATAAATGGAATCATCAATCATACGAATAAGGAACAAAACAAAAAACTGTGAAACAACTTAAACTTATGAGTTAGCATACATCAACGGTTAAAATGGCAGCAAAGTTATGTGCATTTTACCTCATCAACACAGAGACGTGATGGCTCCTTTGCCAGCTCCAATACACCTTTTATTAAAGACCGCAACCCTTTCTCTGGAGATATAAGGTAAGGTTGATAACCATCGGCTTCTAAAACAATCTGATGCCAATTCCACAGTCACTATAGAGTAGTAAAAATAACTTGAAAGGGCCCAAATTAGAGAAAATCATACCCTTTTCACGTTTTGTAGGTCAAAATGTCTGTCAAGCGGAAGCTGTTTGATCCTATTAGGAAAATTACCCTCAAAACTGGCAACAACTTTCCAGCCACTACCCTGAAAAAAAAATACATGCAAGTAGATAAATCATAAATGTATTAAAAACTATGTTTACATTTCAGTATGACTATGAAATAAGATGCATCATTCCATCGGGGAGCCAATTCCATTTATTCCATTGTTTTTATTTGATGTAGGTGTTTTTCCATGGAATCCAAAAACAGAGTAATATCTATCTACTTCACTGAACCATGTCTACTTTAATGGAACTCTTTATTGACTTCTTCATGAACCATGTTTACTTCACTAGACTATATGTTAGATTAGATGGTGGTTTATGAATCCCATTTCAGAGAACAAATTCTATGATGTGATTCTCATAAGGATCTACATGTGCTTACTGCTTAGTATTCCAATGTACACAATCACCAATGTTCGAAAAACTGTCCATCGTATTGGTTATCTTGTGTTTTGCGAAAGGTGAAGTTGGGTGTTTGTCTCCTGACAAACGATCAAGTAGTTGAAGGAAGTTTTTAGATACATTAACAATAAACAATATATACCTGCTGCTAAACTAGAGTTAACGGAAACAAGCTAAACTATGATGTCTAGAATCCCAGAACAAGATAAAGAACAGAGAGCAATACAAACTTCATAATGAAAAACAGAAACAAGAAACGTCCTAACAGAAACAGCAAGATTTGTTGATAAGCGTCGCAGAAAGGTTGAAGATATGAAACTTGGATGGTGGGTACCTGTACATATCATGTCATTTCTTAATAGACCTTGCCACAGCCATTTTTTAGAAACTAACAATCTCTATAACGTAGTTCCAGTGGTATCACATTCCTAAATCAAACTTGCTACAGGCTTGGCTCTAGTCAGACTCTTGTGTGAACTTGATATGGACATATGATCCACAAATCAAAGTTGCATTCAATACCCGCTACATAGAACTCTTTTATACGCGGGTGTTGTATACTAGGACAGGAGGACATTCAAATATACATAAGTAATAGTTCACTCGGTGTTCTCACCTCCCCAGTCATAATATGCTGAAGAAATTTGTCCTCAAATTCGCGACAAAGCTCCAAAGCCAAAGCTCTTGTACCTTCAGAACTGGTGACCATTGATTCCCCAAGCCTAACTAATTCATCTTGTACAATTTGCGACTTACCCTGAAGCCTGCATGAAAAATAATAACAGTAACAAATGAATTAACGTCATAATAAACAGGACATAACCATATAACGGAACATTTGCTAGTGTGGCTGTGTCATACAATTATCCATGAAACACGTAAAAACAACAATGATAACACAAGATTATTTAAGAATGTTAACTAAAGCCTGCTTGAAAAGTCAAAAAGATATAGTGATAAGAATCATCTACAACTTCGTTGAAAGAACTAGTAGACTTTGTACACAAATGGGGGCTTCAATACTTCACAGAAAAGGTTTTATACAGAATTTCAAGCAAATCTCCCCCATTATGCTGGGAAGAAAATACAACATAATGTATAAGATAGAAGACTAAAGTAGAATATTTCATTTTAATGATTATTGATTATATATTTGCTAGACTCTCATTCATCAAACTGATAAAATGGATTGCAAATAATCTAATACAAGTAAAGACCATTAACTAGAAACATGTAAAACAAGTATTATGTTGTTATCAAATTCAGAGAACAAAGATAGCAAAGAGGTAAAGTATGTTTTAGGCCTTGGAGCTACTGCAAAGATATATACATATTATGCATAACTAACACACACGAAGGCATCTAGTAAATCATAATATAGCAAATAGAAGCACACAAATGTACATCTTTGCAGTATGTTTTGTAGAAAAATGTTTCACATCAAAAAGTCATATAACCAATCATACCCCGATAAAAGACTTGGAAGCCTAATTTTCATTCGGCTACGAATTTGTTGAGCAAGGGTCTCCACCAAGGCTAATCTACCAAGCTTGTTCTGAGGGGCTCCCGTCAACATAGATTTTAAACTCTCACTCTCAGCTCGCCAAGCAGTTTCTAGTGAGTTATCAGATCCCATGTTTCCCGACTGTGCTGAAGCAATGGAAACAGATTGCCCAATCAGAGCAACCCATGGGATATCTGCTGCAGTTCGCGGTCCTTGACCCAAAAGAAGTGCCTGAACAGCAGCAAGAATTCTGGGATCTGAAGAGGCTTGATCTGTTTTACTGATGACACCAATGGTTCTTGTTGCTACATTAAGCAAACAACAAAATTTCAACTTGAATATTATAAGCAGCTGAGAATAAAATAATATTAATTCCAAAACCCTACATTCTCCATCATATTCCTTTGCGATTCTGAGGGCTTTTGCAGAGGCAACTTCGGGTGCCTGAGCAGCAGATATTACAACCAGCAGAACGGCATCATTATGCTGAGCATACTCACTCTGCAAGTATAATATCAGGTTACAGATGTTGTAAGTTATTATTAGACAAATGATGTAACCAGAACAACCAATTTCAGTCACTCACTAAAGAGCCATCAAGATTTCCCTTGTCAACTCCAGGCAGATCAATTAGTTTCAAAGGGGGAGCTGTAAAACATATGCTTAAGTTTGAGAACCAATTCTTCAAATGCAATTCCTCTAGGATCTGGATATATACAAATTACAAACTCACCTGTACTTGTTTTAAGCTTTAAATATATTTCATCACGACTTTTGCTTGAAATTTTACTAAGCCTGTCCTGTAATGAGTGACGCAGAGCACCTGTGGTTGGACAAAAAGGGCATTCCAATTAAACTCACACTTGGTATATAACCCATCTGCTATATTTGTCTACGTATGTTAATTGGTCATATGTAAGAGATGAGGACTCACTTGCAGACACGGGTTGGGATTTACTATCAATCTGCAGTACAATTGATTTGCTGCTTAAATTTTCGTCCCTCTGTAAGTCGATGCATATTGGTGCACGAGTTGCACCACCTTCACCAGTAGGCTGTTTGAGTTAAGGCAAATTAAGCTCAGACACACCACGTCATGAAAAATATAAGAATGCCGTGACTACCTATGTGGTGTAGTGTGCAATTTCTAATTGGTGTACAGATGATTGATATATTCTTTAACATATTTTGACTTGTGTTGATATATCGTAATAAACTTGCTAATTATAAGCTGAATACTGAGGTCTAGATTGAAGAGTGAAAAATTATAAAGAAATGATGCTCGTACCAAAGCAGGATGTCCAATCAAACTGTTCAACACTGCTGATTTACCTGCACTCTGAACCATTGGTAGCCCATGATTAGAACTAGCTACCATGCGGAAAAAGCAAAGAAAACGGCACACTAGAATAAAACAGTAGAACTCCTTTGAGCCATGAAATAACTTGGGCACAAAACTAAGATGCTGCTAGAAATAAGTGCACCTATTACCATTTACCAGAAAATAAAACTTAACCGCCAGCAAATGGGATTGTGCATAGAAGCTATGGTTTGATGTCAAAACTAATGCAAGCAATTTTGAATTAATAATCAAAGACCACTAGAACTACATTTTACATTGGGGGTAATGTTCTATGAAACATAAAAAAAGAAGTATTGTTGCGTCCAAATGACATGATAATGAAATAACATAAATGTTTTCTATACATCTATGATGCTAATTTAGAGGCCCTGAACGTCATATGGGATACAACAATGCCTGTTATGAGAGAAGCATGAAGGTGCAGTAATAAAATAATACAAGCATTTAGCAGCCAGTAACAACATAAGTACATGTAACAACTAACAAGAGCATGGCCTGCAATTTTCTGAAGAGAAATTATAATCAGGCTTACTAAAAACACAACCAAAAGTCCAAAACCCAGCACATTTAACGCCATCAAAGAACTTACAGCAACCTATTCTGAAAGGATCCAGACACTAACAACTCACATCCTCTATTTGTCCTGTAAAACCACATAGACTACCTCCCTTATTCCCATTTCGCCAACAGCAACTCCTTCAAAGGAAAAAAACCAACCGGCAACACAAGCACGCATACTGTCCAATTATATAACAGATCTACACCTTTAATTCGCAAACCTCTCATCAGTTCACAAGACTTAACATACAAGCTACAGAATAAACTTCCCCCGCAGTGGGATTGTAAAGTTAGTTTTTTTTTATTCTGTGAATTCCCAAAAGCATCTAAGCACACAAGGTTTGGTTCTCATCCTTCAATTCAGACCTTCCAGCACAAATAAACGAGTGTTATTCAAGATCCATCAAAACAGGTGTTATTCAAGATCCATCAAAACGGGTGTTATTCAAGATCCGTCAAGTCTTACAAGCCATTATGTAGAAACATACTAAAGCAAGGGAACGGCTAGCAGGGAGGGCAGATTGTCACAATGCTTAGTTAAAGAGAAGATCCCTATCAGTTAACATGTTGAGCTATGAATAATGCAAATCCATATTGTAATATAACAAGTGTGGCAACAAGTACATTTGTTTCTACTGCGACTAATATCTCCGAACAACAGATTTGATAAAACGAACAGCAAGCAATGGACGAATACAGCTCTCAGTTACATTAACCTAAAAATCATCAAACTTAAACCACCGTATCGAGAGATCCACTGACTAAAGAAATGCAAATGCATACTGTAACAACAAGTGTCAAGGCAAGTACATTTGTTTCTACTGCAACTAATATCTCCTAACAACAAATTTCATACACTAAACAGTAATCACTAGACGAATACAGCTCTCAATTATATTAACCTAAAAGTCATCAAACAAGAACACCTGTAGCAAGAGGTCCACCGCCTAAAAAATAATGCAACAACTAATATCTCCGAACAACAGATTTGAAACACCGAGCAATAGCAATCACTGGACGAATACAGTTCTCAATTACACTAACCTAAAATTCATCAAACATGAACAACCGTGTCGAGAGATCCGATCCGCCGACTAAAGAATAATGCAAATCCATACTCTGATCTAATAACTAGTGTGGCGGCAAGTACATTTGTTTCTACTGCAAATGACATCTCCTAACAACAGATTTGATACAATAAACAGTAATCACTGGACGAATACAGCTCTCAATTACATTAACCTAAAATTCATCAAACTTGAACAACCAGTATACCGACTAAATCAATCAACACAAGCAAGCAACTAATCGAACGCTATCAAATAACTCATATAAACACAACTCACTGTATTTCCAAGCGCAACAACGTTCAGAAACGTGGAAGAACGTCTAGTAGAATTCGATGAGTTTTCATCAACATCTTCATCGTTAAGAAGAGCCGCAGCCTGCCGCATCGAATCCGCAAGCTGCGCGAGTTCTTCAACCGCCTCCATTGTTTATCAATCACGCTACAACCGACAACAGATCGAAGTCAGTAACATCACAGATCAGAACAAATTGAAAAACAGAATGTAGAGGTAGAATACATACAGAAATCGCAAGGTTTTTGATGCAGAATTATGACGGATTGAGTGAGGTTTCAGGTGAGATTTGAAAGGTTTTTGAAATTCAAATCGGTCGGTTACAGAGAGATTATGTAAGAGATTGAAGGTGATAGATGCGATCCCTCACCTGAATAGAAACAAAATTATCAATTTAGGTTTTTAAGTTTTAACACACACTGTGATTTTAAGTTCTTGTTTTCCAAAATGGATAAAACTTGCATTTTTTAGTAATTTAAATTTGCTTGGTGGTTGTAACTCGTAAGTTTAGACCGTGGGGTATGGTGGGGCGGGGGTTTGGGGCATGAGTTGACACGTTGAACTTGAAAACTCAATACACAAACCCAAGTTGTAGGGGTATGGTGGGCGTGGGTGGGCTGGCGTGGCCAAGCCACATCAAATTTTTTTTAATATATATATATATATATACATATATTTATAACCATTAAAAACTACATAAACATACATAATAATTATCAAAATAAAAAAACAATCATTCTTAAATAAAAAACAATCATTCTTCGTCGTCTTCGTCGGTTTCGAACCCAGGAATCGTTGAAACATGATCCACCAAATCAGATCGAAGGTTGTGATGTATATCCCTTGACTTGATCAAAAATTCATTTGACGCTTTATCTTCGTCTGTAACTGTTACGTTACCTGGTTGGGGGTCATCGTCATCATAGTAGGTAACGACCGCTCTACCTTCATCCTTCAAAATCATGTTGTGAAGAGTGATACATGCGTACATCACGTTTCCAATCTGATCCTTGTCCTATAGTCGACAAGGCATTGCCAATATTCACCACCTTTTCTTCAAAACACCGAATGCTCGCTCGACGTCTTTACGTGCAGCCATTTGGACCCTGTTAAACTTTAATCTCTTTGGATCTATGGTACCGTGTCTTGTGAACGATTTTACGAAAACTCCCCACTCTGGGTAAATCCCATCAACAAGGTAGTACCCATACACGTACTCAAACTCGTTTACAAAGAAAGTTCCTTTGGGTCCTATACCATTTACCCGATCATTGAAAAGGGGCGAGTGGTTTATGATAGTAATATCATTATGTGAACCTGGCATACCGAAAAACGCATGCCATATCCAAAGATCTTGGGACGTAACCGCTTCAAGCATGATGGTTGGCATCCCGTGAAATCCACTCGTGTGCGCCTTGCCATGCGGTAGGACAAAGTTCCCAAGGCCATTTCATACAATCTAAACTACCTAGCATCCCGGGTAGCCCATGATAATCTGCGTGATGTTCCAATATTTGTTGCATGTCACTGAACGAGGGCTTTCTCAAATATCTTTTCCTGTAAAGTTCTAAAATACACGAACAAAAGTTGTGAAGACTTTCTCTAGCTACACGTGCAGACATTTTTAAATAGTCATCCATAATGTCCGAACTATTGCCATACGCTAACTGCCTAAGTGCGGCTGTGACCTTTTGCCACGTACTAAATCCTAATTGTCCGATTACATCCGGTTTTTGTTGGAAATAAACATACTTCTCCTCAAGATCTCTAGATATCCTTAAAAATAAGTTTCTACTCATACGAAAACGACGCCTAAACATTATTTCATCATACTTAGGTTCCGCTGAGAAGTAATCGCTTACCAACAAATTGTTAGCGGTGTGCCGTTCACGAGCGATGTACCTCCTCCGTTTAGGTGGCGGAGTCTCTTCCTCATCGTCTTCCACGATAGCTTTCACCACCGTCGCGATCGTTTGTAGAAATATTTCCGCACCATCGCCAGATGATGATGACGATTCACTTGAACTTGAAGAACTCATGCCAAGATTGTGTTTTATGTGTTTGATATTGTGTGAGAAAAATGTTAAATATGGTAAGGTATTTATAAAGGAAATTTAAAAAAAAAATGCCCCAACGGCTAGTTTGGTTTGGCCATTGAGAGCCCGCTATGTCAGATTCATAGACCCGCCGCACGCCCGGCTTCAAACTCCCACCCCTTGGGCCACGCCCCAACCCAAGCCCCATACCCCACAGTCTTAGCATTGTTTTTCCACGTCGTTGCTCTTTGGCCAAAATACACAAACTTATTGGACTCGTACCTATATGTTGCGCTTTGGTAAAAGCACAACATGTATGGGTTTGAAAATAAATTAAGTATGTGGGTATATCAAAACAGCCAAAGGGGGTGTGAAAATAGACCGAGCCATCTTTTTACATTTCCACTTTTTTTGTCGTGTAACTAAGTATACACGTTGTGTAACACCCCGAAAATATAAAACTTTATATTGGAACCATAAAGTATAATAAACGAGAATTTATTAACTAGGAACTTTAAACCTAGTAAGTTACAAAACTAGAAATAGCCTATAATAGGGTTAAAAGCTATTAAATGATATGTTGAACAAAGTAGAGGGGCCTTAGTTGTTAAATTGGAAACTAAACTAGATAATAAAAAAATAAAAATAAACCAAACACCCCATTTAGAGGTGTTGGTCGACTAAGAAGGAGCAGGGGCGACACCCCCATCTTCAAAAACCTAAAACTCCATTAAATCAATCATTTGAAGGATTAATCCAAGTCAAAATCGGAAATTGAGCTTAGAATCATGATCCTCATCACAAGAGGATTGTAAGGCATGTAAAATCTAATGAAATCTCCCAACTTGAATCCCTCATGATTTTGGAAAATCTGAAATTAGATGTTGCATGTGTGTTATTTGGTTGGATTAGAGTTGATATGGTGTTTAGAAGTGAAACCTAGCCAACTACATGTGAAATTATGACCAAATTCAGGAAGTTCCATGAACACCTTGAAGGTGGGTTGTGGATTGTACAATATGATGATGAACACTAGGATTTTGAATGATTATTCTAGTGTAATTTGATCTTAGAAATTTATTTCAGAAAATGCATGATGTTTAAATGCTATATGAAGACTTTGTTAAAGTTAAGTTAACTAATTAGCAAGTTATGAAATTTAATACGAAAGATGTAGAAATTATGCCCGTATAGTGTTTGTTGAAATGCCTCAAAGAAGGCTTGAAACTGAATTGTTAAGTTAAAAACGCATAACTATGATGTATGACAAAGTGTGCGTTATGTAAGTGAAACCAAGAGTTCTAAACATGTCTTGAATTGAACTCTATAGGAAAGGATACCGGAACGTCGAGTGGACAAACCGGTGGTGACTTGCGGTTGAAGGGCGTACGCTAAGGTATGTAACTTGACCCGTTACATTAAGTATATGTTGATAATTATAATATGCGTAGTCGAATTTTTAGAATACAGGTTGTTTTAAAATAAAGCGGTGATGTCGCTATATTGAACGATTGGTCAGAGTTGGTTGAAACTCGTTGGTAGTCGTTATATGGGAAGGTTCCTTAGACGAGCCAAACGGGTCGAATAATCAAATAAAGCAAGGATTTTGCTTGGTAATATAATTGATTTGTTTATTGTTATTGATTAAATATTGAAATATTAGAACACGAGAATTCAATATGTTCGTATGCTAGAAGAAGGATCCGAGAAAAGTGTATGGGCAAAATAATCAAAATGCCAAAAAACTCAAAAGTGCAGGATCCACCGTAAGTTACGGTGACACCGTAACTTACGGTGGAGGTCAGGGAGTTACGGTGTGAACCTCCTGGTTTACGGTGGACATTGTCATAAATTGATCACCGTAACTTACGGTGGGACCGTAAGTTACGGTAAGCCCTGAAATCTTGAAAATCTTGTAAAATTGTAAAAGTCCAAGTTCACTTCAATCATAGTTTTGATCAAGTATTAATTTTAACCATTCTTAAATAAATGTTTATTTAAACATTGCAGTTTTAGGTACTCAAAGACTTCCGGACGACGGTCAAGAATTCAAAACAAGAATCGAACACATACTTTTGAAGCTTCCGCACAAATTGACTATGTTTAAACGATGTTCATTTTGTAAACTGTTGGCTAATCAAATTTTAAAATGTTTAAGTTAGTCCGTAGAAAACTAATGTTGACAATTTAATACTCTTCTTTTGGATTTTATTATATAATATGATCGTAGCATCTACTTATATGGTATATTTATATAAATTAAAAATAAGGGTGTTACACGTTGTTGCGGTGGTGACTTTAGATAGGAATAAACCGAGCCATTTTTTTCACATGTCCACTTGTTTTGTGTAATTTAATAAAAATTGAAGTTTTATAAATTGTTAAAATAATAAATAATATAGAACCAATATAACAATAAAATCGGTTAAAATTTGACGTGAATGAAGCGTGGTATAATTTTTAGTATTTAGGTTTTTCTTCTTTTTTTCAAGGACACAAGAACTTTTAATATCGGAATATCGTCAATGTCTAATATAGGGGTGTGCATGGGTCGGTTTTGACAAAAAACCATAACCATAACCATAACCGCGATGTCGGTTATTGGATAACCATAACCATAACTGATCGGTTATGGTGGTTATGGTTATTCGGTTTTGATGGTTATAGCGGGTCGGTTATGGGTGGTTAACCGTGTATTTAGCTTAGCTAAAAATAACTTAATTTTTTTTAGACAAAATTGCAGAAAACAACCTTTATGTATACCCCAAACTGCACTTTATACCTTTCACTATGAAATCCGCCAAAACCAACCTTTACGTTCATGTTTTGTTACACATCACAACCTTTACCACTAACACCGTTAGATTTCTTGGTTAAGTTACCTCACATGCTTTGCATGTGAGGGTATTAATGTCTTTTCACCCATCTTTTTAATATGTATTTAAAAGAACCCACAAAACCCAGCATTAGTCTTCATCTTCATATCCAGTAACCAACCACAAAACCCATATCAAACCTCTTACCCTTTACTGTTTTACACCTGCACACATCTTCAAAAAGCTCAAAACCTTGATCAACCACTGTCATCCCTGACCTCACTACTACCTTAAGGTCATTAAGATGATGGATGGAGAAGGTGGTTAAGGTGATGGATGGAGAAGGTGGTTGTCGAGTGTGTTGTTTCGTTGGTTGACGCTGTGACGGGGTGGAAGTTGATGGTGAATATTTGGGGTTTACGGTGGTTGTGAGGTGACCGAAGGTGGTTGGTTGTAGGGCGTGGTGGGGGTGTGGTTTTTCGTGGTGGTGACCCACCCGGTCAACCTGATCGGTTTTGCCCTACAACAAAGGTAATGTTTTAGTTTTTGTTCAATCGATTCAACCTTTTCCATGTTTCCCTTTTTTTCTTTCTTTAATTTAAAAAGATATGTTCAATCTTTCAATAATTCTCATAATTCTTTAAAGATTTTGATTGATCCGTTCTGGGTTCATCAAATTGAGTTTGATTATTGAGTTTTTGAATAATTTTGATCCAAATTAGGTGGAAAGATTTGAGCTTTTTGTTCGAATTTTAGGTCCAACGAACACCCCCTGCAAGTGTTTGTTCAAATGCCTGAGAGAAACATGCTCAAAGATTAATTGATTTCGTTGAATTGAATCTGTTCGAGATCGAGTTGGGCTCACTTTGATGGTTTCTACATGGTGAACAGGTGAGAGATTGTTTTTTTTTTTAAGTTATATTATTCAATTGAGATGAGTTTTTGAGTTATGTAGCATATTTTAATCTTTAATGGAGTTGTTAAAGTTAAACATGTGAAGTTTTTCAAGTGTCATGTGAGTTATTTGGTTTCCATATGTGTGTTCTTGTTTGTTATGGTTTTGATCTTCAGAACTCTTTTACTCCCAAGCCCGTTTCCCTTTGGTCGGTTTAAAAACAACGAATTCGAGTGGAATCATGTAAGAATGAAGTTCTTAGAGGTGCCTCAAATTGTTTGGGGATTGAACAATCAAAAGATTGCCTTTGCAAGAGCTTGTTTGACTGCATCGCACATGAGAGAGAGAGAGGGGTTTGTTGAAGGAAATAAATAAAAAGGTTTAAATATAATATTAATTGTAAAAGGGTCAAAGGAAAAGACATATATGCCCTCACATGCATCGCACATGGGGCAACTTAACTGACTTTTTTGACTAGGTTTGGTGTAAAGGTTGTGATGTGTAACAAAACATGAACGTAAAGGTTGGTTTTGGCGGATTTCATAGTGAAAGGTATAAAGTGCAGTTTGGGGTATACATAAATGTTGTTTTCTGCAATTTTGTCTTTTTTTTAACATGGAATAAATTGTTATTGCATATTTGTATATATTAGTATATTACATAGTATTAAAAAATACATATAATCTATAATATTAATACCAATTATTATTGAATATTTAAATAGAGTGATATGATACATTTTATAAATTCAAATAAACATTCAACTAAAACCACAAAATGATATGAAAAACCAATAAGTACTAAAAATCTTCAGTTAAAAACATCAAATATTAAAAATATGGTAAAAAGTCCTAAATCTTACAAAGATTTATTAGATGTTGGTTCGGTTCGGTTATGGTGGGTATGGAAAAAATGATAACCATAACCGACCCGCTACATTCGGTTTTCAAGAAAACCATTAACCGACCCACCGGTTTTTTATTTGGTTCGATTTTTTGGTTCGGTTTTGTCGGTTAATTCGGTTATGGTTCGGTTACGTCGGTTTTTTGCACACATCTGGTCTAATATAACCAATTTTTTGAGAAAAAAAGATACTTAGTAATTAAAAAAAGAAACTAAGATATTAAAAAGAAACAATAGACAATATAGAATCATTTGGTTCCGAATCTTCTTTTACGCATCCTTTGATGATTTCCGCACTTTGGGTTTTTTTAAGAAATTATCTTAGTTATAGTGTCATGTCCCCCTTTTGGAGGCAATGTTACCCTTTGCCATATTGGTCCGAGTCAGCAGGGATACAGTCCCATAAGGCCAGAAAAAGATAAGTAAGTAAGTTATTAATGCAAAATATGGCATGTCCCTCTTTTGGAGGCAATGCTATCCTCGGCCATATTGGTCGGAGTCAGCAGGGATACAGTCCCGCAATGTCGGTTTAGAGTTTTAATAGTAGTTTATTTATAAGGGATTCAAACCGTTCTTACTTCCCCCGATTTGATGTTGCCTCAGGAGAAGTCCTAATAAGCTTGAATCAAGGCCTTGCATGATCTATACACTGAACGAGGCAATAAATTTACCCAAACCACCCTTCTAACCCCCTTCCAGGCAGTTAACGTGCTTTATATAGATCGTAAAGACACGAATGAGTGAATCAACAAAACATGAAGAGATGATAGAATAAAGTTCACTTTCAATATAAAAAAAACTAGTTATTAAAGTTGTTATTACATACCCTAATAAAAAGTTAACCAAAGCTTAGAAATCAAAAGTAATAGATAAAAGATTTGTCTTCACTGTGACAACCCATGCATTAGAGCCTTTCACCGCACCCTGTTGTAATGAACTTTATATGACAAGTTAGCGTATAAATTTATATTTAATATTTATGAGGTGTGTGTACGTGACATGTGAAATGTTAAATGTGAATGTGGTTGGTAGTGTAATGTAGTCGCATAAAGGTTCGGGTCACACACTCTATTCCTAGTCGCACACTTCTCTTCTTGTTAATTAAATAACCCTCGGCCCAGTCTCCTTGAGCCAACACGAAGGCCAGATGGGTCCAACTTACCTGATCCGAGCTTATACACACACGTTATATTGAGAATGGTCAGTATACTTTCCCTGCATTGATCGAACTCCTTTGATTAGGAATCAGGATTTTTAGAAATTTAGTTGTGATTATATATTACATTGGGCCGGTTACCACATTTATCATGCACACCCAATCCGAGCCCCCTTAATCGTTAGAATTGGCAGTCATTTACTTGGGCTTAAGCCCATTACCTTGACCAAAGATAAACCGTCCAAGCTAGGAATAGATATGTATACGTAACATGTTATTGTTTGCCACAAAGACTCAAAATACAAAACCCTACTTCTCAAACATACGCACGGCAGTAGCTACCCCCTCCCCCTCTCGAGAAAACATCTTGTGCGATTACATCTGGCATCTTGTGCGATTAAATCCTTTGGTTAGTATATTCTCCTTATCATTCGATTTACTTTAGTTGGTGTATTGATGTGTATTGATGTGGATATATATACTGATGTGCTATTGTTATATGATTCATGAATATGGGGTGTGTGTGTAGATTAGAAATATGATCATAGGGATGGTTGTAAATTGTATTGAATCTTGTTCATTTAATCTTGTTTATATGTGCGCTGATTGACATGAGGAGTCTATATGGGATATATGATAACCATGTTATAGTTAGATGGAAGATTATTAAAAGGTTAAGTGAGTAACATAATCTGATAATTGTGATCGGCTATATAAGTGGAATGTCACGTAAATTTGGATGATGATAATCACGATGACTAGGTGTGGGCCGATCAATATGGTTAAGGGTGTGATCAGTATGCTTTGATTTAGGTGTAGGTTGTATTGGGAATATATGAATGTGGATTATGATTCCTGACACTTCTTGAATGTGCTCAATGTTTCACGTGAACAACCTTGGGTCTCAATAATTTTGTTAAAATTCATGCACATGGGCTGACAACCCTTTTCCAATTCACTAGACACAAATTATCACAAAACAATATAGTGGGCCGCCACTTTAGTTAATTGGACCAGCAACACTTTATCAACTTGAATGTTATCGAAACTACCAAACCGAATGATGTCCTATTGAGCCTAACAATTGCATGTGATACCTATGACAAGAATTGATTATACTTGAACTAAGTGATTGTTGTGACAACACACCATTTTATTCTATTGGACCACTAAAACATATGACAATTAATAAATTCACATAGTAGTTGCCATACAATTAAACACATATATGATGACCCTTATATATTAAATAAGTTTGGTGTGTGACATATAAACTGTTAAGGGAGTTGTAAAAGTTGTACGTATAAGGTGAATTATATGAGATGTGAACATCTATTATGTGTTATACAATAACTTTCATGGTATATGCAACCTGCTAACTATGTGATTTGAGTGTGTGCATATAAATGCATATATATAGATACGAGTCTGATTATCATTGGTAACTATGTTAGGAAGGGGGGGTGACCAACTTTGAATAATGAACGTAGCATACCGAGCAATCTAAGGTGAGTTCACTACATTCGAGCATGCGTCCCAGTGGTTGGGGACAGTCAGTGGTTTGGGTAAAAACGGGTATATTGGTTAATATTCTCACCTATCATTTTTGTAAGTCCCTTATTATGTTACCTGGAGGGTAACGGGTATTAGTTGGTAGCGCTACTTAGGTTTGGCACCCTCACACCGCTCCTAGATAGGACGGATGTGAACTAATGACCCAGTCGGGGCCCAGTACTAGATAGGAGTACGTGGGAAGGGCAATCATGTATTTCAGGAGCCGTCTTGTTCGGAATTGAGATATTAACAATATTACTTGCATTGGTTATTGAACTGTTTTACATACAACTGGTAACAAACGTTTTCTAAAACTGTGAACTCGCCAGCTTTGTCTGATACACTTGTTACATGCTCGCAGGTCGTTAGGTGATTGAGACAGGAGCTTGTTGGCTGGAGAGCAAGAGTGGTCATGGTCACGCTGATGAACTTATTTATCAAACACTTATTTATTATGATCGTTTAGTATTTACTTGATGGTATCTTTACGCTTCCGCTGAACTTATGGTTTTGAATGACTTACGTTTGGGATTTCATTATTATTAAACGATGGAACTTTATTTTAAACTTGTGATTCAACGTAATTGGTGGCTCATTGCTAGTAGTCACACGCCTAACAGGGACACTCCCTAGGTGGTAATCTGAGGGTGTGACAGTTTGGTATCAGAGCCACTGGTTATAGTGAACTTGGTTTAAAAATGTTTTTATAAAACCAGACTATAACCGAACAAGTTCTGAATACGACCATGACACTCAGCTCCAGACTGCAAGGTTCGTCTCTCGTATACTCATTGTACTGCATAACTAGTGAACACTTACATATGATATTGCATGAGATTGCACGTCTAGCACAATAGTATGAATTCATGTATCACCTGCCTCTGTTATGTGTCTGATAGGGTGATATTTTCCTAAACATTCATGACCTACGTTACGTGATGCTCTTTGATTGCCACTCTAGTTGGAGGAACCATTTGACATGAGTTAAGAGGAACTGCGATGAGCATGCAAATCACAGTGTTATTGTGGGTGCACACATAATAATAATGTGGGGTGCATGTGAGTCCCAGTGAGACTTAACGAGTGTGAGAGGGGTTCCGCTCTGTTAATTGATGTTATGTTAGAACTCAGCAGTCTATAGGAGTCATAGCAGTGATTGTCTCCTACTCGAACATGATCTTTTCACCCCTTTCTGAATCCTTACGAATCTCGATGCTATCGAGTATCACCTGACCACACATCTGAACGCCTAGCGAACTGTGTAGAATGTTAGGTGCTAGTACGAACGTCACTGAGTTGGGTGGCTCAGTGTCAAATGATTGGATTATACTTTCCTCACTTATCCTTGTTTGCTGGAACTTAGCGTGTTGACACCTTAGATCCCGAAGTGCGATCACTTCTGCAACACTCTCGCGACATACCGTGTATTACTCAGTCAACTTGCAAGAACGATGGACAAGAGGGTAAACGTGGTACCTTACCGATTTCAGCATTTGAACGACCCTAGTTAACGGCAACGAACAACAGCGATTTGACTCCAATCGAATCCTTAACCCCTGCCAGCGACTCATGGGAGTCGACTCTTACGAACCAATCGGGACAAAATCGATGACGATTGACTGTAGAGCGGACTGTGTAACCGCCCGCACCATGAGTAGTGCCTTAGGACGTGGCACGGAATGTGAAAAGATGGACCTTGTTGGTGAAAGGACGCAGGACACCGTTACAGGCAACAATATTAGAGGCAGCAGTCGCGGCAACATCAAGGTACTCGTAATCGTAGCTTACAGTATGGGAAACGAAGGTGACGACAACCAAGGGAACGACGGCAGTACTGGAAATTCTCGTGATGAAAACAACACTGGAAATGAAGATCATGGAAGGACATTTAGTATTGGCATAGGCAGTGTTGCAAAAATCGCGACTAGTCGGCGATTAATCGGCGACTAGTCGCTAGTCGGACCTCTACTGAGTAATTTTTCACTAATCAGTGAAAAAATCGCTACTCGGCCTAGTCGGCCCTAATCGGCCCTAGTCGGCCCTAATCGCGACTAGTCGGTCGGGAAAAATCGGAAAAAAACAAAAAAAAATCGGAAAAAATCAGAAATAATCGGAAAAAATCAGAAAAAATAGGAAAAAAACACATATTCCGGCCAAAACCTCCCACATTCCGGTCAAAACGTGTCCACTTAAAAAAATTACGTATATAAATATATGTATATATGTATAAAAACTTAAAATTATACATAAAAAGTCCGATCCGATTAATCCCGATTAATCCCGAGTAATCCCGAGTAGTCGCTAGTTCCTACCTCACCGACCCGCTAGCGACTAGCGAGTTCTCCAACCTTGGGCATAGGCTATACCAGGCATAATAGCAACACAATAGCTTGGATGGGTAGCTATTCTCTTCGTCTCTGTTCTGTTTAACCCTGATGCTCCTTGAAACTGAACCTGTTGTGGTGTCGGCTGATGCAAGTCAATTGAAGCCTTATATGTTCGCTGGGATGCAAACTCGACCTTGGGGGACTGCTGTTCGACATCGACCTTCCTTCTACTACCACTGATGGTTACAATGCAGTAGTTAGTGTGGATTGGTTATTCAGAAATCGCGCAGACATACCTTGTGAGGAGAAAATTTTGTGTGGAGAATCATTATTTGTTCTAAAGCAATAGAGTGGTGCAAAGGTTAGCGCCATATCAACTATAAAGGCCCAGAAGTGTCTACGGAGGGATCACCCCGCTACGTTAGCAAACGTTACTGATGTTGAGGCTAAGGAAAAGAGGATCGAGGATCCACCAGTTGTTCGTGATTCCTCTCAGTGTGCTACTCGAGGAGCTTTCAGATTTACTTCCACCCCTGTTAGGCAGAATCTCAGGTTGATTTCATGACAGGGGCAGCCCTGATTACTCGTGCTACATACCGTCTTGCACCAGGAGGGCTGCAAGGACTATCTACAGGGACTGCTGGACAGGAGTTTTATTGGACATAGTTTTTGTTCGCTTTGGGGAGCCCCAACTATGTTCGGGAAGATAAAGCCTTTTTGTATGTGTACTGATTATCCAAAACTCAGCAAGGTGACAATCAAGAACTATTTGCCTCGACCATGTATTGACGGAAGACCAAGAGGAGAATGCTCCTGAAATGACATATCGAACGCAATACGGCCTTTGCGACTTTGTACACCATGACCATTGAGTTAATCAACATACCAGCAGCTTTATGGACCACATGAATCGACCGTATTTATGGATGACGTTCTGGATCATTTCCAAGAGGAAGGAACATCATGGGCGGCATTTGTATCTTATTTTAGAGCTCCTGAGGGAGGAGCCACTCCGCGCGAAGTCTTGTTAAAGGTAACTTCTGGATTCGAGAGATACATTTTGGTCGTGTAAGCAACGAAGTGGGAATACACGTGGATCTCGCTAAGGTCCATTTTGTTAGAAACCGATCAACACCAAAAATCCCTTCGAGGATATGGCAATTTCTTGGTCTCACTAGACACTATCGCAGATTCATCGCAGGATTTTTCGAAGAACGCGCAGCTCTAACCTCTTTAGCACAGCAGGGTGCTGTGTATTCGTGTGAGACAAAACAGGAGAACGTCTTTTCAGTTTTCGAATTCCAACTCTGCAATGCACAGAGCATCGACTTACCCGAGGGTGCGAGTGATTTAATGGTGTACCATGATGGTCCAAATCAGAGTCCCAGTTACACACCGACGCAACCCGAGAGAGAGATGACTTATGTAATGGAGTTACAAGGAGGTATCACACGACACACAACCTGCAGCAGCAGCCGTGATCCTTGGATTTAAGCTGGAGGCATTACTTGGACGGTACCAAATGCACCACTTAGACCGATCACAAGGGCCTCCCGTGCACCCTGGTTTCGAAGGAGTTAGAATAATTGGCGGCATTGATGGATGAAGCTTACAAATGATCACGACCGTGAAACATGGACGTGCATGAGCTTTGCAGCACACTATCGACTCTAGCCTACCTGATCAGATTCGTCTTGTTTCAACCGAAGCATTAGAGGAGGAGGAAACTCAAGTTGGGCCCATGCGGGGCATGGAAGAACAACTTTGGGCAAGTTGGGCAATTTTCGCTATTTTTGGAGCGCATATGTTTTTTTCCCATTGTGAAGCAACCGTAGAGAACTTGAATGGAGCAAAACACACTGCCTTGATATTTTTTTTGGTCATCTGGGTTTGATGAAATACATTAGGATCGAGGGATCTTGTACCAACAACTAGGATTGAAGGCCTACATAGCAAAGCATGTGAACGACATGTGACTTGTGTGAAAGTCAGGGTGGAACACCAGAAACTCTCTGGTTCATGTCAGTAATCAGAAACACCTATTCGGAGGTTTGAAACAGACAACCATGGATTTGGTCACTGGCTTACCTGAAACTCAGAACGGAAACATTATCACATGGGAAATCGTTGATTGTCTCACGTTACCAGTACACTTTATTGCAATCAAGGAAACTGACGAGTCTTCGCTGCTTGCGAATATCCCTCTGAGAGAGACGTCTTTTTGGGCACGAGGTGCCAACTTCTGTTATCTTTGATTTTGAGCTATACCTGATTTATGGCAGGCAATACACAACACCTTTGACTCGCGTCTAGACAAGAGCATTACTTATCACCGTTGGATAAACGGTCAGAGTAAACGAACCATCCAGACACTCGAAGACATGCTGAGAGCATGGGTATGATTGGCTCTAGTAGCACTGGAAGGACACCTACCTTGGGTTGAGTTCTACTGCAGCAGTTACCATTTTGGTATTCAGGCAACTCTGTTTGAAACAGTGTTTGGACGACAATGCCGACCTTCTTGTTGACTAAGGTGGGTGACAACCTAATCACAGGTCTAGGATTTGTACTCGAAACTCTTGGGAAGATTGTTTGGATCGGGAGTCGATTGACGACAATGCGTGACCGTCAGGAATGCTGATAAACTTGGGAAATGCCGGAAGATCGCTGTAGGCGATCGTATCGTGTTGAAAGTCTCACCCTGAGAGGGTGTAGGATGCTTGGGAAGCGTAGCGAGCTTAACTGACGCCTGATGAAACACGTGCGATACCTTCACTGGAGAAATTATCGAACACATGGACCAGGAAGTCAAGGTTCGATTAACATAGCCGTATCCCGATTGTGAGAGTTCGTTGGAACTCAAGACGTAGACCGGAGTTCACGTAGGAACGCAATGGTCGGAGTAAACTCTAGGATCCGCAGTTATCTAAACAATTGTGTCAACTTCTGTTATCATTGGCGAATTTCGGGACGAAATTCTCTTTCAAGTTGGGGATGATGTGGCACTTGAGCCAAATCCGCGGCAATCTTGATTTCTCACTTCACTCCTTGGTGCTTACTTATCAAATTTCGGGACAAAATTTCTTTCAAGTTGGGGATGATGTGACAACCCATGCTTTAGAGCCTTTCACCGCACCCTGTTGTAATGAACTTTATATGACAAGTTAGCGTATAAATTTATATTTATATTTAATATTTATGAGGTGTGTGTACGTGACATGTGAAATGTTAAATGTGAATGTGGTTGGTAGTGTAATGTAGTCGCATAAAGGTTCGGGTCACACACTCTATTCCTAGTCGCACACTTCTCTTCTTGTTAATTAAATAACCCTCGGCCCAGTCTCCTTGAGCCAACACGAAGGCCAGATGGGTCCAACTTACCTGATCCGAGCTTATACACGCACGTTATATTGAGAATGGTCAGTATACTTTCCCTGCATTGATCGAACTCCTTTGATTAGGAATCAGGATTTTTAGAAATTTAGTTGTGATTATATATTACATTGGGCCGGTTACCACATTTATCATGCACACCCAATCCGAGCCCCCTTGATCGTTAGAATTGGCAGTCATTTACTTGGGCTTAAGCCCATTACCTTGACCAAAGATAAACCGTCCAAGCTAGGAATAGATATGTATACGTAACATGTTACTGTTTGCCACAAAGACTCAAAATACAAAACCCTACTTCTCAAACATACGCACGGCAGTAGCTACCCCCTCCCCCTCTCGAGAAAACGTCTTGTGCGATTACATCCAGCATCTTGTGCGATTAAATCCTTTGGTTAGTATATTCTCCTTATCATTCGATTTACTTTAGTTGGTGTATTGATGTGTATTGATGTGGATATATATACTGATGTGCTATTGTTATATGATTCATGAATATGGGGTGTGTGTGTAGATTAGAAATATGATCATAGGGATGGTTGTAAATTGTATTGAATCTTGTTCATTTAATCTTGTTTATATGTGCGCTGATTGACATGAGGAGTCTATATGGGATATATGATAACCATGTTATAGTTAGATGGTAGATTATTAGAAGGTTAAGTGAGTAACATAATCTGATAATTGTGATCGGCTATATAAGTGGAATGTCACGTAAATTTGGATGATGATAATCACGATGACTAGGTGTGGGCCGATCAATATGGTTAAGGGTGTGATCAGTATGCTTTGATTTAGGTGTAGGTTGTATTGGGAATATATGAATGTGGATTATGATTCCTGACACTTCTTGAATGTGCTCAATGTTTCACGTGAACAACCTTGGGTCTCAATAATTTTGTCAAAATTCATGCACATGGGCTGACAACCCTTTTCCAATTCACTAGACACAAATTATCACAAAACAATATAGTGGGCCGCCACTTTAGTTAATTGGACCAGCAACACTTTATCAACTTGAATGTTATCGAAACTACCAAACCGAATGATGTCCTATTGAGCCTAACAATTGCATGTGATACCTATGACAAGAATTGATTATACTTGAACTAAGTGATTGTTGTGACAACACACCATTTTATTCTATTGGGCCACTAAAACATATGACAATTAATAAATTCACATAGTAGTTGCCATACAATTAAACACATATATGATGACCCTTATATATTAAATAAGTTTGGTGTGTGACATATAAACTGTTAAGGGAGTTGTAAAAGTTGTACGTATAAGGTGAATTATATGAGATGTGAACATCTATTATGTGTTATACAATAACTTTCATGGTATATGCAACCTGCTAACTATGTGATTTGAGTGTGTGCATATAAATGCATATATATAGATACGAGTCTGATTATCATTGGTAACTATGTTAGGAAGGGGGGGTGACCAACTTTGAATAACGAACGTAGCATACCGAGCAATCTAAGGTGAGTTCACTACATTCGAGCATGCGTCCCAGTGGTTGGGGACAGTCAGTGGTTTGGGTAAAAACGGGTATATTGGTTAATATTCTCACCTATCATTTTTGTAAGTCCCTTATTATGTTACCTGAAGGGTAACGGGTATTAGTTGGTAGCGCTACTTAGGTTTGGCACCCTCACACCGCTCCTAGATAGGACGGATGTGAACTAATGACCCAGTCGGGGCCCAGTACTAGATAGGAGTACGTGGGAAGGGCAGTCATGTATTTCAGGAGCCGTCTTGTTCGGAATTGAGATATTAACAATATTACTTGCATTGGTTATTGAACTGTTTTACATACAACTGGTAACAAACGTTTTCTAAAACTGTGAACTCGCCAGCTTTGTCTGATACACTTGTTACATGCTCGCAGGTCGTTAGGTGATTGAGACAGGAGCTTGTTGGCTGGAGAGCAAGAGTGGTCATGGTCACGCTGATGAACTTATTTATCAAACACTTATTTATTATGATCGTTTAGTATTTACTTGATGGTATCTTTACGCTTCCGCTGAACTTATGGTTTTGAATGACTTACGTTTGGGATTTCATTATTATTAAACGATGGAACTTTATTTTAAACTTGTGATTCAACGTAATTGGTGGCTCATTGCTAGTAGTCACACGCCTAACAGGGACACTCCCTAGGTGGTAATTTGAGGGTGTGACATTCACCAAGTGATGTAAGAGATTATCCAAGCATTGCCTTTGTTTAACAAAAAACTCTTAAAATCAATCTTGGATCCCGAGACTACTACACACACTCTAAAGATGGATGATGGAGGAATGTGGCGGATGATGATGTTATTGTGGTGGTGGAGTGGTGGCATGTGTGAGATAAGTGGTTTGCCATGGGATGGATTGCAAATGAACCAAGCACCCCTATTTATAGCTGGAAACAGGCCTTTCACACGCCCCTATGTCTGAAGGGCATGGCCCCGTGTCTTCTTCTTCTTCTTCTTCTTCTTCTCTGTCTTCATTTAATGAGTTGTGTCAGTCTGTATGCACACAGCCCCGTGTGTCAGATATGTGACAACTGGTGATTTTTGGTTGTTAATTACGCGAATAATAAACATTAAGACGATAATAAATAGTGTTTAATACACGAATTAACTTAAACAACCCTTTGGTACGCCTAGTAACGTCTTTCCGACTTTAAAGTACGCGAATGGTGACTTGCGGGAAAACTGTTGAATGTTAAGCGTTAACTGTCGCAACCCCCGACCCCTACCCCGGGAGCGGGCGTCGCGAGATCCAGATCAGTGGTATCGATGTTTATTAATTTGGCAGCGGAATACATCAGGACCGTAGTTAGGAAATATTTTTATCAGAGTTTAAACACCAACTTTTATAATAATAATTCATTAGGTTAAAACCGAAGTTCATTTGACAATACATTTGTAGGGATAAAACCCTAATTATTGAAAACAAAAACTCCTTTTTATTTAGGTAACTTTTAAAGCCACTTTTTCAAGCCTTCAGTGCTCTCCAGCTGGCTTCTATTGGCTTTCACATTGTGTTACCTGAAACGCGTTTTAAAAAAAAAATTATCAGCAAGAAATACTGGCCAGTACATTCCATTTTGTAAAGCATCAGTTGTTTACACATTATAGTATTAAGGGCGATTACAATGTTTATATCTACACAATTACTCGGTCAGTACGTGTCACTCGACGGATCTGTGACTACGGTCATATCACACATTGGATACTCGTGCCCAATTGTGAAGGTTATCAAGTACTGTATACAAACCCCATAATACTGGCAGAAATTGTAGAATTACAAAGACTTAATCACTGTAATTGTATTTGAAAACATTGAGGTTTTGGTAAAACATTTTGACTCACAAAAATGTACTCTCAGATAGTGAAAAAAAAAGTGAATGTACTTACATTGTTGACTTAGGTGATACTACTATTGCTTCCAGGTGATTCTCTTGGTTATTATCTATTAAAATTAAACAATGCACACGTGTTTGTAAAACAACCCATCACATTAACCGTACAACTCGAGACAGAACTCCAATGACTGAGTCAGGCAGGGCCTTGACATGCATTACAGAGTCCTAAATCAATCGGGTGTAACACGAGACAGAACTCCAACGACTGAGTCAGGCAGGGCCTTGACATGCGTTACGGAGCCCTAAATCGATCGTGTAGGGTAATAGCAGGGTTATTGTAACACCCCGTGTTTCTGAAGTCAAAGTCAAAGTCAAGATTGAAGTCAAAGGAAGACAAGATTGTTAATTGCGATCTGTCTCTCCTTGCTCAATTCCTGTTTTGACTTCTTTGACTTGTAGTTAGTCTATTTTATGTTTTACGTTAGTTGTATTATGTGGAGTAATTAATTAAAATCGCAGTAATCGAATATTTATCGCTACGAATCGCTTTACGACTGTGAATAATAGGAAGTAACAAGGCGATAAAGTCAATTAAACGCTAATCAAGCTAAATCTAATCAACATCGCGCTCGCAACTCGAAATATGCATTTTGGTGATTGTTATACGTGTGTGTGTGCCTTATGTGTTACTTGTGTATGTTTATTTATGTTATGTGTGGTGATCAATCGAATCGCAATCGAACTCAATCGCAATCAAATCGCAAACGCAAAATGAATACGAAATAGGGATGGTTGTATGATATAGTTTGATAATTGGTGGCGAAAAGACAGTGCAAGATATGAGTAGTTGGGATTAAAAGTAATTTGACTAGGAAAATCTACCGTATCGTAACGCTCGCAATCGCAATCGAAACCTCAAAAATCGTCGCACCGAACACTCGAATCAGACGACCGATCGATCAGGCAACCAGCCGATCGACCAGCCGACCGTTCGGACTGCCGTCCGATCGGACAGGCTGACCGATCGAGCTGCCTGACCGATCGGCCAGCCCTTTCCTCTTTGGGTAACTCTATAAATACCCCTGTCACTTTCATTCTTTCTACTTTTGGAAACTCTCTGACCGACCAGCTCGTGCTCCTCACCTTTTCTTCGATTTCTCTCAATTCCGGTAAGATCTCACCCTAAATCTTGTACTTTCTTGATCTACACGCACTCCTACACCTTTCTATCTTTTAAATCTTAACTTTTAACCGTGAAATCATCAAGATTTGGGGTGTTCTAGGGTGACGTCATCATGAAGTTCTTATGAACTTCAAGATTGACCTCATTCCACCAAGGATAACTCAGATTTGAAGGATTTCCACATGATTTCACAACGATTTCGCATAGATCTGAACATTTCCAAATGGATAAAAGAGTTGAAAGAAATAATCACAAGTTTTCTTATTCTTTTACACTCAATGCCCTCAAAACCGATAGAATCGGAACTTGTGCCAACTTACTACCTGATATGTGGTCGTGTTAGCTCAAGATCCGGATCCTATCTACGGGGTTTACCGATTTCAGGTAAAACGTGGACCACTGTCTCGAACAGTTCACTAATCGGATTTGGGTGGTTCCTGTCCAGTCAGAAGGACCAGGTATTGACAAGGTTCCTGTTGTTTGACTCGTTATCAAAATGCCTCGATAAAGCGACAAACAAACAAAATAACCAAGTGTGAGACGAACAGGACGACCAGGACGAGGCGCCGTCCGATCGGACTGCTGTCCGAACGGACAGCCACCCGAACGGCCGGTCAGCCAAATGGCTTGCACCTTGGGTCCCACACTTAATCACCTTTGCTAATCTGAAGTTTGAGTATTGAACGAATTGCTATGGGATCGGACTACCATCCGATCGGATTACCCTTCGGATCATGAGATACTTGGGATTTAACACTTAATCGATTTTTCAACATATTCAATGCACTAGGAATGCCACCCGATCGAACTGCTATCCGATCGAGTGACATCCTGCTGTGAACTCGTTTCACTGAAGTGCCCAGCCGATCGGGTTGCTGACCGATCGAACGACCGTCCAATCGACTGACCTGAAAGGTAAAGGTACTTCAATGTTTTCAAATGCTACAACAAAAACTTCAAAAGTCAAGCCATCATACACAAACACATTCTTCTCAAAGGAAGAAACAATTCACTCGAATGGCCATCCGATCGGACAGCCGTCCAAACAGATTGTCAACCGCAAGATCAGCTGTCCGATCGGACTGCCGTCCGATCGACCAGCTGTTCGACCCACCAACACTTATTCTCGTTTTACGCGTCACTTATCGTTATGCTATCAAACTATTCAGGCTAACCTTACTCTCAAGCGCTCCCTTCAATCCATCATCGATGTGAGTATACTCGATCCCTTTTTGCTTTACGCACTTTTGGGTGTTACATACGTTACTTATACTAAATCACATCGAACACACTACTCAATGCTATTTAAACGCTAACCGTTACCGCATGTTATACGTGACTTAATGAATGCTTGTTTGTTATGTTTACACATGGAATGATGTCTACCTGCCTTAGCAACGGTAGTACTATTAGTTTGGACTCAGCACCCGTTCACTCGGGGGTTGTTAAGGACAATTATTTGCATGGATTACAGTGGTGATCATGTATTATGAACTACCTTGGGCAGTCAACCCGCAGTCATTGGTATCGATAGGTCTATGTCGATAACTAACATGCCTCATTTCGCTCTGTGTACGTGCTGGTTATGCGTAACGCTTTCGAACTCTATATGCTATTATCAAACCTGTATGCTCACCTTTACACTATGTGTATCGACTTTATTTTAACGTATGTGACAGGTGTTTAGGACGCTTATCTGCTAGGAAATCGAGGCTAGAATAAGGCCTTAGAGGCCAACAAATAGTTGTCGGAACAAAACTATTTGCCTAGATTTTGTCTGTAATAATTGTATTATCTTTTGAGACATGGTATGGGACATGTTATTTTAAATTGATTGGTAATGAAATTGTTATGGAAACTTCTGGACAATCTGTTTCGCTCAGTGCCATACCCCGATGTTTCCGCCATCGGTTGGGGTGTGATAGATTGGTATCAAAGCCACAACTATAGGGAATTAGGAAAGACTCGACCTAGTCCGGGCCGATGTCTTAGAGACCTAGTCTATAGTTAGGAACCAACAGACCGACTCGTGCATGTCCAGTAGGGATTATGTATGAGCTTACCACTATTTCTCGCTATTCTCGCCTATGCTACACTATCACTGCACTCGAATTTTCAACTATGAATGAGCTATTAAGTCGATATTAGGTGTGAAAACCGCAAACTCTTGACTAAACTGCTTGATCAACCTATATTTTTATCTATAAACACGAGAAATTGCGTTAAACCAGGAGTGAAATCCATACTTTGACGCATAATTCTCTCTCATTTTATCAAAAACAGGGACGAAGTTGTTAAGTCAGGGGTGAAACCCGAACCTTGATAGCTATTTCTGACTCATTTTGGTTTTACAAAACTCTCACCAAAGTCTCGACGGACTCCAACGACCTGAAGTCACGATATGACTAACGGGATACGTGCCAAACGCCCAAGAATCGAGGCAAAGGCATAGTCCTGAAGGTCAATGTGCACAACAAGTCCTTGTGAATAGTTGAATCACTTTGGATAGTCAATGTCTAATAGCCGCAGACGATCTATTTCTCGATTTTTATGTGTTCTCGATTCTGAGCCCGCAACTGCTGACTCTGATGATTCGTTGATTTTATGTGTTTATGTGAATTTGCCTGTTTATATGTTTAAATTTTGAGAATTTACTCGATTTTGCTTACACTTCGACCGACACGCACGACTCGTATTGCATTTCTATCTCAAAACGCTGACAAATCGCTAAATAGTGGACGACCTTACGTAATGTTATACGCTTATACTATACTACTCGACAACTTATACGCGATCGCTATATTCGAACAACGCACGGACTTTGAATGATAGGTTTCTGTATTCTGACTGCCTCTGTTGATTACATACTTACGTGTTTCTGTGCTCTATGTGTCCTACGTGCTTATGTGCTTCTGTGATTCTATGCCCTACATGCTTATGTGCTTCTGTGTTTATGTGCCTATGTGTTTGTGAGATACGTGTTACGTTGTGTTCCTGCATTCTAGTAAGCATTAGACGTGTGAGGTGAGATTCAATTATGATGTGTCTGAGACCTACGGCGATGTCTGCTGCAGACAATGTCAACTGGACCATCATCCCGTCACACACGACTCTCTCGCCAAGAACAGAGAGACAAACGCCTTGCTGTCATCCTCACGAAGCAAGTGGCCAAGGTCGTGCCTCAGATCGTGAGTGAGATTTACGAGAACGTCAGCAAATCGTCTGAGGAGTCTAGAACCGAAGCTCCTAAAGCTGCTACTACTTTCAGCTTCAAGTAGTTAAAGGCATGCGGTCCAAAGGAATTAACTGGAGAAGATGGCCCGATGGCTATGTTTCAATGGTTCGATTCCATCGAAGTCACTCTGCGCAAAAGCGGCTGTCCTGAGAATCTCCGTACCCTAAACGCTACCGGCGTCTTCCAGTCCCACGCATTAGACTGGTGGACGGCCGAGAGAAACAAACGCGGGAATGATGCAGCTTATCAGCTAACTTGGGAAGAGTTGAAAGCCATCATGATGGACGAATTCTGCCCTCCCCATGAACGCCAAATGCTGGAGGACGAGTTTTGGAACATAAAGCAGAAGGATGGAGACAACGCTGCCCTGACTGCTCGCTTTAAGCAGCTCAGCATCATCTATCCCGATCAAGTGAAGACGTCTGACATGGCCATCAAGAAATACATTCGAGCTCTACCCGACTGTGTTGCGGATTTTGTGCACGCCGCAAAGACCACAACGATCGAAGAAACTTACTTGCTCGCAACGGAAATCAACGACACGTGGGTAAAAGCTGGTGTATGGGATAAAGTTTCAAAGAGCCTGCATCAAGTCACCACCGCACCAACTGCCAAAACCACCACCGCCCAACCGTCAAAGTCCTCATGCCAAAAGAAGAAGAACAACAACAGCAGCTCCAGCAACAAGAACTGTGCTGTCACTACCACTGCTGCTCCTCTTCAGGCCGTACCGGCCCAGCAGCAACATCATCACCGACCAGCACCAGTTGCTTACGCACCGCCAGCAAAGCGTGCATACACAGGCCCCCACCCGGCTTGCCCAACGTGTTCTTATCATCATCCGATGGGTCTCACCTGTCGATTATGCGCTCACTGCAACCTGTACGGCCATTTCACTGTCAACTGCCGTACTGGTCCTCGTCAAGCCCCAGCTCAAGCTACTGCTCATCAAGCTCTACTCCCAGTCCCACAAGGCCAACAAGCGGCTCAGGCACCCGTGGTCAATGCCCGAGTCTGCTTCGCATGTGGTGATCCCAACCACTTTGTGAACATGTGCCCAAACAGGGTTGTGAAACAAGAGCCCCAGCAACAGCAGCAACATCAGCCGCAACAGCAGCAACAAGCCGCACGCGCCAGAACTTTCAACATCAATGTGCACCAAGCCCAGGGTGACAACAACGTGGTCAATGGTACGTTCCTTGTGAATGGTATTTATGCTTCGTGTTTGTTTCATACTGGAGCTGATAATTGCTTTGTGTCGTTCGAATTTGAGAAACTCCTTAGTCGTAAACGCTCCCATCTCCCCTCGACGTTCGATGTTGAAGTCGCTACTGGAAGAACTGTCGCTGTTAATTCGGTTCTTCGTGATTGTACTCTTGAGCTCAACAATCACATCTTCCCAATCGACCTTATTCCGATGCAACCTGGAAGTTTTGACGTCATAATAGGCATGGACTTTCTTCGCGAAAACCATGCTGAAGTTGTGTGCTTCGATAAGATGATTCGATTCTCGCTCGCAAATGGTGATCTATTGTGTGTTTACGGTGAAACTGCTTCGAAAGGTCTCAAGCTCATGTCATGTGTCCAAGCTAGCAAGTATCTCCGCAAGGAATACTGAGCTTTCTTGGCTAACATTGTAGTAGCGGAGGAGGAAAAGAAAGGTAGTCCTGGTGTAAACGATGTTCCAGTGGCCAGAGAATTTCCTAACGTCTTTCCTGAGGATCTTCCCGGGCTACTGCCAAGTCGTGATATCGACTTTCGTATCGACCTCATTCCTGGAGCTAATCATGTTGCCAAAGCTCCTTACCGACTCGCACCGTCCAAAATGCGTGAACTCTCGAACCAACTCCAGGAATTACTTGAGAAAGGCTTCATTCGCCCGAGCACCTCTCCTTGGGGCGCGCCAGTCCTCTTCGTTAAAAAGAAGGATGGGTCGTTCAGGATGTGCATCGACTATCGGGAATTGAATAAGTTAACTATCAAGAACCGCTATCCCCTGCCTCGCATTGATGATTTGTTTGATCAACTACAAGGTGCTACGTGTTTCTCGAAGATCGATCTACGCTCAGGCTATCACCAACTACGCATTCAAGAGGAAGATATACCCAAAACCGCGTTCCGCACTCGATATGGCCATTACAAATTCGTTGTTATGCCCTTTGGTTTAACCAACGCACCCGCGGTTTTCATGGATCTAATGAATCACGTGTGTAAACCATATCTCGACCGTTTCGTCATCGTATTCATTGACGATGTCTTGATCTATTCCAAATCGAAAGCCAAACACGTGCAACATCTACGTTTGGTTCTCGAGCTACTCCAGGGGAATCAACTCTATGCCAAGTTCTCCAAGTGCGAATTCTGGCAGGAGGAGGTTCAGTTTCTGGGTCACATTATTAATAGTCAAGGTATTCACGTCTATCCCGCGAAGATTGAAGCCGTTAAGAGTTGGATTACACCTAAGAACCCGTCTGAAGTCCGTTCTTTTCTCAGATTAGCGGGCTATTATCGACGATTTATCGAAGGATTCTCAAAGATCGTTGTGCCGCTTACTGCTCTCACGCATAAAGACAAGCCTTTTGTTTGGGGAACTGAACAAGAGTCTGCCTTTCAAACCCTCAAGCATATGCTTTGCAATGCTCCTGTTCTCACATTGCCCGACGAAAACGACGATTTCATTGTCTATTGTGATGCTTCCAACCTTGGTCTCGGTTGTGTTCTTATGCAGCGGGACAAGGTTATAGCTTACGCATCTCGTCAGCTCAAGATCCACGAGAAGAACTATACAACCCATGACCTCGAGCTAGGCGCAGTTGTTTTTGTGTTAAAGATTTGGCGACACTTGTAGGATCGTATTCGGACCCGAACGAGTCAATCAGAAGAGCTTTTCTCGATTTGAACGGCGGAAACAGACAAATCAAGTTTAATTCAGCAATTATACTTTAAACTGTTGTTTCTATTGATTGAATGACGTTTACAAGCACGAGAAATACCGGCAGCACTTCGGTACAATATTCTGATTCCCCACGAAATGACATGATGACTCTCCTATTTATAGTGTTTCTGATTCCCCACGAAAGTGCTATTTTCTGATTCCCCACGAAATGACAATTTTCTGATTCCCCACGAAATGACAATTTTCTAATTCCCCACGAAAATGTCATGTCTATTTCGTGGGAAATCAACATTTCGTGCCCTAATCTAAACAATTCTATACAAGACTCAATACAAGACGAAGACGACAGACGGATGCACCAACAAACTCCCCCTCGGATGTTGACGGAGTCTTCAGTGTCGAGTCTTTGCACTTTCAGTCTTTATCAGCCTTTGGGCTTCTTTTCTTTGAAATGTTTGACGCTGTAAGTATCCTTCAATCTTTATCTTCTCTTTTCTCTATCATCAACAAACTCCTCACGAACAATCTCTACTCAGATGTCTTCAGACTCCCCCTTTCAATATACTGGGATCGCAGTCTGGCATGTTGAAATCACACAATCCTCAGGTATCGGAACCTGACTCTCTATCATTCAAATAACCTGCACATTCTCTACCCAAAAATAAATTTTCTGATGATAACTTGTAAAACAATCTCACCATCTAATGAACCTCTTGCAGGAATAATACAATCAAAGAATGATTTTACCATGTTAATCATTGATGAACCACTTGAAGATATATCACTGTTATGTTAAAAAACAACACACTCTCCCAAACCATCTGTTCATCATGTTTAGCACTTGGAATTTTGAAAATCAGCTCTCCAACACCAGTTGTCGAAAATCTTTTTGAATTTTTCAAAATTTATGCTAAAACACACCGAAAATCTTTTTGGAATTTTTAAATAGAATGAAATGCTGTAAAGAAATATTTACATACAATATTTTTGTGAGTTTGTATAAGAGGATCATATCAGTTGTTGAGACAAATCACTAACACCATTAAGCTTTAAACATTTTAAGTTCTAAACGATTCACTTAGATTGTCAGTATACTGGTCCACTTAAATTCTCACACAAAGTTCAACTGCTTCGAGATACGATATTAATGTCTTAAGCACTTAAACTTAATCGTGTGTCCCACCTCAGAATATACTCCCGTATCCAGATCCCAATATTCAGTCTTACAGGTGAGTATACCACAGATGATATCTGTAAGGGGTTATAATGCGAGGGCCATGAGAACTCAGGTCGATACTTCCGTATACGCAGAGAGATGACAACTTCGAATTTTGGTGTATCCCCTTTAGAGGATCTTTTTTACAACAGCAATGACTATCAATTTTATTATTTCATCAATTTGCTGAGGGCGGCGCTATGTTTCAAGCAAGCGGAAAGTATTCTCCGGGGACTAGGCCATTGCTTCCGCAAAATCAGAAGTCCCGGGATAATACCCCAGATATCACTAAGTATAAAGACCTAGTATCTCAGAAAGAGGGACCTTTCAAACAACATTTCGGGGGTTACCCATATATCCGAGAGATGTTTCCCCACGATATAAGCAAATTTGAATTTAGGTTTATATCTCATCATAATCTACTAAATGTGCAAAAACCTACTGACACATCATCAGTGAGACCGTTTATCACATTTTTACTTTCCATTTCTTTAGCATGATGTGATAGTCCACTGATGTACTATCATTTCCTCTTCTTTGACACAAAACTCATTTTTGAATTTTATCATGTTTTTGTCTTTTTCAAATTTTCAAATGTTTTTGGATTTTCTAAAAAAATTTACTCCCCCTAAAATGCAAACATATTTTAGGAAATTTGAAAATAAACTTTACAAACTAAAATGACAACCGATATCGAATTACTTCAAATCGCCATCCACTTGGCATAAACAATCAGAACTCCCCCTTTCAACAAACTATTTTCTCATTTAGATTTCAAAACACTTAAGTTTGTTTTAATCAAAATGATTTTTCCGGAAAATAAGTTTGTTTTTACCACTTGTAGGGGCATGGTTCATCATATTGTCTTTCAACCACTTGTATGAAGATTACATCAAGTTCAAATTAATGACCTTGAGTAATCACTATGTCAAAACAAACCTCTTTATCACTTGTACGAAGAACTTATCAAAGTAAATTTCAAGATAAATGCCGACACCTACTCCACACTTACCAACCTGGGAGTTCTGGCATAGTCCATCACCTGTATACATTTAAACACTTTTTTAAAAAAATTCACAAAAAAAACAATTTTTATGAATGATGCCGATTCCTGATCCACGATTACCAACTTGGGATCTTCGGCAAGTCCAGAGACTTACTGTTCGTAATATGTACCATCCCAGTCACAAACCAGGGATGGTTCAACTTTATCTTTCTTCGTCTTCTTCTCGTAAAACTCTTTAACCCCTTTGACTTTTCGATCAATCATTTTTCCAAAAATATGTTTTACAGTAGGGTTAAAAGCTTTTTCAACATCAAAAACCTTTTTATCATCATAAAATTGGTTTGATATCTCAACTTTACCAATTTTCTTTTTAAAATTTTCAGCTCGAAGTGGTGGAAAATTCTCATCATCCACAGTCGAAACTGATCCTTCACTTTTTGAAACAACCTGTGGCTCCTCTGATTTTGACCTATCAGAATCATCGCTAGAACTATCAACAGACTTCTTAACCACCCATTTTTGTTTGTCATTTTTAGCTCTCTTCGTGTAAAACTTGTTTGAACATTCACCAATTTCAAATGTAGAATTTTTGAATAACTTTGTTCTGTCAATTGGTGGTTCAAACTCAATCACTTTCTCTTTCTGTTTACGAGAAACTCCCTGTTTTGATGGTATTGCCTTAGAACAATCTCTAGCAATATGTCCAACAGTGTTGCATTGGAAACAGGTTCTCGTATCTTTCCTCTGTTCAGCAAACTTCATCTCTTCTTGCTTCTTTGCAAGGAACTCACTGTTTGACTGCCTCCAGAATTCTTTCTTTTCTTCCTCATCTGCTGAGGTACCTGAAACAAATGTCATCTTTGATTTAAAATCACGAACATATTTTTCATCTTTCTGTTTTTCTGTTGGAATAAATCCAAGACCTTTCTTTTTGAAATTACGGTTTTGGTTTGGTTTCTTGTGAAAACCAGAACCAGAACTGTAACCTTTTTTCTTGTTTAATCTTTGTTGTACTCTTGAGGTGTAAGGTTTAGGTTTACCATTAAGATTTAAATCTTTTATTTCAGAAATATTAATTTCTGTTAGTTTGAAAACCTTTTTGATCAATTCAGTTTTAACACCTCTTATTGGGAATTCCTCATCAAAATATAATTTGTCAGAATCATTCAAAGTATATGCAACTTTAAACGTTTCATTATTCAAATTAGACTTTGATAACAAGAATTCTTTGTTGTAAACCCTTTTTACTGAAGACTTTGGACTGTTGACTGTCGAACTCGAACTTTCAGAACCAGACTTTGACTCTGACTCTGACTTTGACTCTGAGTTTGACTCCAACTTCGACTCCTCAGTTTCATCTTTATCCAACACCTGATCGACGACTTTCTTTATTAACTCGGACTCATGATCAGTGTTAGATGATGTAAACGTAACATCAATATTTTCTGGTAGATTAACGAAAACTCCGACTCCCATTGTAAATTTGTAGCTTTTTTGACTCTTTCCTGATTTGGATTTCTGCGCAAATATTCATTTTCTAACGGGGGTGGACACTTGTTGTAACCGACATCTTGTTTCTTACCAAAATCCTTCTTGTCAGTCTTTTTCTTTGTGTCACTCTTCTTCTTGTTCTTCGTTTCTGGAGTCTTTTCTTCAGCCACTTTTCCATCATCAATCTTTTTTTCAGTTACTTCATCCTCTTCAAATGCCTTCATGCCTTCAACAGTCGGATAAATCCTGTCAATAACATAAGAAGTACACGAGTAACTTTTTAACAAACGATTAACTCTTTCAGTTTCAATTCTTTGCAGTTCCAGTTTCTGTTCAAGAGCAGAACACTTCTCGATGTAGTTGTTCACCACTTTCTGCTTGATCATGAATGCACCCTGAAGTGTTTTCATTGCAGTTGCTTGTTCTTCACTTGTATGATTGTATTGATTCATAACTTTGTTCAGGACATCATAAGATTCCTTCAAACTGTTCAAGTTATAAATCAATGTGTTGTTCTGCTTCTTTATAGCTTCACAAGTGTCACACTTTACAGGAATCTTTTTAGCATCAACTTCTTCATCAACTTTGAACTTTGGAACTTCAACTTTTACTTTCTTTTTGATCACTGGAACTTCTTCATCGTCACTACTAACTGGTGTTTTTACCTTTTTCTTTTTCTTCTTTGCTTTCTCATCTTCACTGTCACTCTCAGCCATCATTTTCAAATGATCTGCCATTTTCTTTGACCAATACTCATGATCATCATCACTATCTTCTTCAATCCTAGCTACAAAAGCTGCGTGAGCTGGAGTTTGATCTGGAATATAATCATCCCATGTAAAATTTTCCCAGCTAACACCTTCAGGTAGTTTTTCATCTTCTTCAGATTTTATCTCTTCGTTAACAGTTGCTGCCTTTTGATTCTTCCTTTTTTCAACTTGTTTTTCTTTCAATTTTTCAATTTTATCGGCATAAAATAACTTTCCACTATGTTGATCAGATGGAAGTTGTTGTTTAAGATTTTCAAGTCTTTGGATTTCTTCTTCATACTTGTCACTCTCTTCATCAGACGAATGATCAAAAACTGGAACTTTTTCAACAACTTCTTTTGCTGAGACTGTTTCTCCTTCTTGCTTTATCTGAATATACTGCTGAGATTCATAATTCATATACGCCAATAATTCTTCAAAATCCATGTTTCGATGTCAAATGTTCACAAAATAGACTTTTCAAACGAACTGGTTCACCAAGTGAAACACCTGAACTTCTTGATTGTTAGCACTATACGACAAAATCATTTGATCACCTTTAACACTAACACATGGGCCGATTAAAAATTGTATTCACATGGGCCGGTTAATGATCTAATGTTTTAACTGTTGATAATGTCCAACAAGCTCAAGTATCCAATGAATATGATTGGGCCGCAATTTTCTTGGATCTAATCTTCAATTAAAGTTGATCGACAATTGTGATCATCACTTGATTCTCATTGGACCAACAAGTATTCACATGCAAACTCAGATTACCACATTTGATAGGGCCGAACAGTTTCACCAACTTCGAATGCACACTTTGACTTAATCTTGTGAATATATCAAGTGGCCGACAACTAATATTTCAGCTCAAATATGATTGGGCCGATGCAATATCACAAAAGCATTAGATGATTGGACCGAGAATTGTTTTTAATTCAATAAAATGATTCAGCAGTTCACGTGATTAATCTGTTCAATAACCGACAACAATTATTTAAAACTAACACTTTGGAGCGGAATCACGACAACCCTTTGGAGCGGAATCACGAAAATCACGTTTGAGCGGAATCAGAAAATCACGTTGGAGCGGAATCAGAAAATTTCTGAAGCGGAATCAACACTTTAAAATAGGAACATACAACTTGGAGCGGAATCAGTCAATATTCTGGAGCGGAATCAACCATTTGGAGCTGATCTGGAGCGGAATCAAGACCTATTTCCGAGCGGAATCACTGATGACGTCATCATTCATTCGAGTGATTTCAAGCTGAACCTCAAAAATAACCAGTTTTAGTTCGAATTTGGACATGAAACTTCTAAGGCTTTGTTAATACATGATTCCGAGTCAGTTGTGAAAAATTGAGCAGATTCTGACCATGAAATGATGTTCGATTTGAAAAGAAGGTGTAGAAAAACAGAAAACGCAGCTGAATTGTATAGAACTCTTCTTCCTGAGCTCTGATACCACTTGTAGGATCGTATTCGGACCCGAACGAGTCAATCAGAAGAGCTTTTCTCGATTTGAACGGCGGAAACAGACAAATCAAGTTCAATTCAGCAATTATACACTTTAAACTGTTGTTTCTATTGATTGAATGACGTTTACAAGCACGAGAAATACCGGCAGCACTTCGGTACAATATTCTGATTCCCCACGAAATGACATGATGACTCTCCTATTTATAGTGTTTCTGATTCCCCACGAAAGTGCTATTTTCTGATTCCCCACGAAATGACAATTTTCTGATTCCCCACGAAATGACAATTTTCTAATTCCCCACGAAAATGTCATGTCTATTTCATGGGAAATCAACATTTCGTGCCCTAATCTAAACAATTCTATACAAGACTCGATACAAGACGAAGACGACAGACGGATGCACCAACAACACTACCTATATGGTACCAAGTGTACGATCTTCACCGATCATAGGAGCCTACAACATATCTTTGATCAGAAAGAACTTAATATGCGTCAACGCCGATGGGTAGAACTTCTCAACGATTACGACTGTGAGATTCGTTATCACCCAGGCAAAGCAAATGTTGTTGCCGACGCTCTCAGCAGACGAAGTTATTTGCTTAGCACTCGTAACGTCCAAGCACAATACGACCTCGAAACTCTCATCCGCGAAGCTCAGCATGCATGTTTTAATGAATGCACTCTGAAGAAGGAAAGAATCTACCACGATGGATCCCAGCTTGTGAATAAGCCGAATGGGATATTCCACTTTCTGGATCGAATTTGGATCCCTAAACGGACCGATTTGCGACAGATTTTGATGGACGAAGTGTGACACCTGTGTCACTGGGACCATCAAACAAATACCAAACCAATGAAATATGGTATTTCATACTTGGGATCTGTATAAATATGTGTATCTTTTGCACATATCAATTCTTGTTCGATTTCAAGCTCTAAATCGCTTTCTGGAGGGTTATCCGCGCCCTGATGCGTAAATATAACCAGTTTAATCCAACGAACACTTCGGAATAGTGAAATAGGCTTAACATACCTTAAATAACCTTTACATAACTTAGAAATAAGTTTTGAAGGCTTTGGTATGGCAAAAACAAGTTAATTCGCTTACAGGGACTAAACTTGACAAACTGCGAAAGTATGCCAATTTGAACTGTAACAAACATTCCGGAACATGACCGTAAGTTAAACACACCTTAAATATCCTTTATATAGCTTAGAAATAGGCTTTGAGGGGTTCGGTGTGCTAAAATAAACTTTTGGGTCATTCAGGAACTAAAAGTGTCAAAAAGTGCACAAGTTTGCATTTTTGCGCATAACTTACGTTCTGAATACATCCGGACATCCAAAAATTTAAGTAAGCACTAAAATATTTTATTTTAGTGTTTGGCATGAGAAAAATCCATTCGCCGCGTCATTTGGATCGTTTTTCCCGCTTATGCGCATTCCGTCGTAATTAAGCGAACATCGCGATCGTACGACAAAACGAACCGACATCCGAGATATTTTTGAGCATGTTTCATGTCCACAATGTTTAGGCATCATTTTAGGGCCTTAAAGTTGGCTCTACGGGCCTTAGAAGTGTCGGAAATGTCATAAACACCTAACAGGGTCTGAAACTGTCATTTAACAAACTTGGTTCTGATCAGACATGGCCATGCGGCCCGCGTAAGGTTTGTGTGCATCTTTACGCGGCCCGCGTCAGGGTCTCAGATCAGATAAGATCGATTTGTCAGCAGATTACAGCTGTTTAACTCACAACCACAAACTCACACTTGCCCTTTCAGCTCATTAGGGGTCATTTTTAGTTACCACAACTTTCCAATAAGTGTACGCACGAGATTCGATCACGTTTTACAAGAAACGATCCTAACGGTTCGGGAAATCCTATAAATACCCAACCCACTTAACTTCAAAACCCACTAGAATCTGATCTAATGTGCTCTAAGTTGAAACCTTTGTTTCATACCTGAGCTATTTTGATCTAGATTAGCATTCGGGGACCCTTCGTAAGTATTCCTTCGTTCTTTTATTTCTTTTCGAGTCCGAAAGTCAAACTTTGTTTGACTTTCTGCGTTGACCAATTTTGGTCAATGCGAAGTTCGTTTGAACTTCGCAACGTGATTGTAATCACGATGGTTATAGTCCTTTGTGACTATGCCTACTGATTACCACATTGTCTAGGGTCGTAAGGGTAAGCGATCTAATAAATCGCTTATACCTTCGAACCCGACCCATTTTGGTCAATCTTTAGGATCCGACCAAATACATTAGGTGACCATAGTATATAGGGAATAACCTTCCGAGGTTATACCTTATGGTCGCTTCGTTTAAGTAGTTGTATGATAGGTAGTTTATATGCCTTAGGTAAATTACCAAAATGCCCTTTTTATGCCAAAATTCATTTTAAGCATATGTAACATAACTTTTGGTATCTAAACTGATTTAATAACAATATTAGACATGTTAAGGCATATTTTACTTGTCATAGGACTAGTTAGGCGTTCCGAATGCGTTTCACGCGAACGACGCGTTAAAGTAGCATAAGCTACCTAAACGGGTCGTAACGGGTCATGAGCACTTAGGTTAGGTTTCATTTAGTATGTAGGCTTTGTTAAACCATATTACATGAGTCACCATACTCGTTTGGTTTACGAACCCTCATTCTATCCGATCCTCCAAGTTAGGTCCGGTTTATTAACATAGTTACCTATATTAGGTGCCGTTTGATTCCGTGATCTCTAGCATTGCTTGGTGGTTATCTTAGGACTTCTGAGCAATCTCAAGTGAGTACATAGACCCCTCTTTTACTGTTTTCCAAACGTTTTGGGGTGGAACACATGTGCCTACTTGTTACTTTCATGCTTTCACATCATATACCTGCTACGTTCATTAGTACATTTATAGTACATGATTTCATTACATTTCATGCTATGTATGCCCATTGTGTGCGTACTTAGTACATTGCCTTACATTACATGCTATGTATGCCCATTGTGTGTGTAACACCTGTGCCTCCACGGCCATCAAACAAATACCGAACCAATGAAATATTTTATTTCATACTTTGGATTTGTAAAAATATGTGTATCATTTGCACATATCAATTCTTGTTCAATTTCAAACTCTAAATCGCTTTCTGGAAGGTTATACGCGCACCGATGCGTAAATATAACCAGTTTAATGCAACAAACACTCCGGAATAGTGACATAGGTTTAACATACCTTAAATAACCTTTACTTAACTTAGAAATAAGTTTTGAAGGCTTTGGTATGGCAAAATCAAGTTAAATCGCTTACAGGGACTAAAGTTGACAAACTGCGAAAGTATGCCAATTTGAACTGTAACAGACCTTCCGGAGCATGACCATAAGTTAAACATACCATAAATATCCTTCACATAGCTTAGAAATAGGCTTTGAGGTGTTCGGTATGCTAAAATAAACTTTTGTGTCATTCAGGGACTAAAAGTGTCAAAAAGTGCACAAGTTTGCATTTTCGCGCATAACTTACGTTCTGAATACATCCGGACATCCAAAAATTTATGTAAGCACTAAAACATTTTATTTTAGTGTTCACCATAAGAAAAATCCATTCGTCGCGTCATTTGGTTCGTTTTTCGCATTCGGGACCAGATTCGATGTATTAGCCGTTGTTTAATTCACAACCACACATTCTAAACACCATAACTTTGCAACACATGTATGGATGGAATTTAAACACCTAAACACCATAACTTTGCAACACATGTATGGATGGAATTTAAACACCTAAACACCATAACTTTGCAACACTTGTACGGCTTGGATTAAGACACGTTTTCCATGAAACGATCTTAACGGTTCAACGAAAACTATATATACCCATCCACCCCCATTGCTAAACTTACAAGAATTCTGATTTTGAGAGCTCTAAGTTGAAACCATTGTTTCATACCTGAGTTCTTGAGTCGGGATTAGCATTCGGGGACCCTGGGTAAGTATTCTTTCGTTCTTTTCCTTATTTTATTGCTTTTAAGAGTCAGAAAGTCAAACTTTGTTTGACTTTCAGCGTTGACCAGCTTATGGTCAATGCGAAGTTCGTTTGAACTTCGCAACGTGAGTGTAATCACGTTGGTCATAGTCCCTTGGGACTATGCCCACTGATTACCATGTTGTCTAGAGTCGTAGGGTAGGCGATTTGATAAATCGCCTATACCTTCGAACTCGACCCATTTGGTCGATCATTAGGATCCGACCAAATACATTAGGTGACCATAGTAGGTAGGGAATAACCTTCCGAGGTTATACCCTATGGTCACATCGTTTAAGTAGTTGTATGATAGGTAGTTTATATGCCTTAGGTAAATTACCAGAATACCCTTTTCATGTATAATTGGTAATTAAGCATATGTAACCTAAACTTTTGCCACATAACTGATTATGTAACATGTTTAGGCATATAACACTTGTCATAGGGCTAGTTAGGCGGTCCGAACGCGTTTCACGCGAACGACGCATTAAAGTAGCATAAGCTACCTAAACGGGTCGTAATGGGTCGTAGACACTTAGGTTAAGTTTCATTTAGTATGTAGGCTTTGTTAAACCATATCATATGAGTTCCTACACTCATTTGGTTTACAAACCCTAATGCTACCCAATCTTCCGATTTAGGCCCGGTTAATTAACATAGTTACCTATATTAGGTGCCGTTTGATTTCCGTGATCTCTAGCGTTGCTTGGTGGTTATCTTAGGACTCCTGAGCAATCTCAAGTGAGTACATAGACCCCTCTTTTACTATTTTCCAAACTGTTTTGGGGTGGAACACATGTGCCTACTTGTTACTTTCATGCTTTCCTGTTTTCACATCATATACCGGCTATGTTTGTTAGTACAGTATAGTACATGATTTCAATACATTTTATGCTAGGTGTGCCCATTGTGTGCATTACTTAGTACATTATTTTACATTATTTTTCTTCTTTGTATGATGACTTTGCATACTTAGTACATTGTTTTATACTGCATCTCTGTTGCATATGTTCCAGTAACATATGGACACATTGTTTTACAGCTCTACCTTGTATGTTTACTCTAGCATACTAGGTACATTATCTTCATAAAACTTGCTTACATTTTGGTATGACATTTGGTTTGTTTAAACTATACTATACATTCATTAACACCGATCATGCCGCTCGGTAGTAGGTAGTGGTACCATAGGACTTGACAAATCCCGTTCCGGACATCCCAGGGAAAGGGGATGAAAGGAATGACCGAATCCGAATACATATTCTCTTGATAACTCACTTTTACATAGTTATCCGTCTGTCTCAAGGCTTGGATGTATGAATTTTCACAATACCGCATAAATGTTCATATTCAGTATAGCATGCATATATCTTACAAAACATAACTTTGATTTAAACCAAGTTTTACTTCAATACTTTGTTTTGTACATTTTTACTTATGGTTTAAGTAGTCTAAATTTTTACTTACCATACATATCATTTTTGGTTACACATTACATGATTTACATTGATCATGCATTTACACAAAACATAACGTTGATTTAAACCGAGTTTTACTTCGATACTATGTTCTTGTGCATATGGTTTAGTTGATACCTTTCACTAGCCATACATATCATTTTGGTTATACATTACTTGACTATTTTTGGACTATCAACATTTGACATTGGTTCTACATTACATGATTTACATTAGACATGAACATTTTACATCTTGATGGTTTGGTTTGATTATGTGATTAAGTAACGATGCGTGTGTAATATGATACAAGCATGGTGGATACGCCGCTGGTACTTCCTATATATAAATGTTTGTATGGTATTACATATTGTAGCGTTATTTGAATCATTTCAGTTTGATACATATAACATTTTATACAAATAACATATTTTTCACAAGACATTGTTTTACAAAACAACTTATCTTTTACAAACTCATTTAACTTGGTTATTCATTTAACCATACATTATTCACTTATTTATACATATCATCTGAACTCATTGTTTTTCAAATGATTTACAAAACAAAGCAAATAACAAGGTTCATGACTAAACATTTTCTCAAACATAAGTCATGATACCTATTTTCACAAAACCTATGTATCTCACCGGCATTTTTATGCTGACGTACCATATTTTCACATGTGTTTTTCAGGAGCTGTCGCATAAGATGATCAAGATACACATAGGCAGACTTGGGCTTTAGTGACAATAAAAGATGCAAGACTAGTTAATTATGTTGTATTTCCTTGTTTGTTAAGACATTGTAACACTTTTAATCAATAAAAACGAAACTTTAATTTCCATGGTTGTGAAACATTAATTCTGTTACAACACGCCTCGATGTTTCCGCCACGTTTCGTATGTTCCACGTGGTCGGGGTGTGACAGAAAAGATGGTATCAGAGCCAATGGTTATAGGGAATTAGGTTATTAGTAATGCTTTGACCTAGTCTATAACCTTCTTAGGACCCTAACGCGAGTTTACTTGCGTTTAGTCATAAAACAATACCGTCACCTATCCTTAGGCGACGACCACAACAAGAACATAAATTTCAAAACCTCTTTGAAAACTAATCATCTGTTCTAGGATGATTGATTACTAGGTTTTGAACCCTCTATTGTAAGGTTTTGAACTCTCTATTATATGGTTTTGAACCTCTTTGAGTTTTCAAAACTTCGTCAAGGTTTTGGGTTTTAAATAATGTGAACACGTGCAAACTGGAAGGGTGAATGCCTGTATTCTGGGTTTTCTGTCTAGGCAAGCACTTCGTATACATCTCATCAGACGCGAGACCAGTTGTGCTTACCTGGGAATTCTTGGGATGAGTGTTCACTTATAGGCGAGCATGTCTTCGCGATACATTATTTTTGACCCATTTACTTTGATCAGTCACCGTCTCATTTGTTTGCCTTAGGTAACAAACAAATGATCGCAATCTTCATGCGTTATCATTCTGTTTTGATTGTCCAATAATCTTTCACCTGTTTCTCCCTATGCCTTTCTTTTTCTTCAAGAATGTCTCTTCATCACGATGACGCCCAGATATCTGAACAAGCAGCCAAAATTCGCTCAGTGAATAAGCGAAGTAGTCCTGAAGACTGTTGAATTAGCTACTGCCATGTATCATCTCCAGGATGAAGCCACTCAAGAGTCACCAAGACAGGCAGGACCTAGTCAGGCGACAACACCATCAGCCAATAAACCAATCGAGGAATCAAAGACCATGGATGAACGATCCCCTAAGAAGTCAAAGAAGCGAAAGGCTTCTCAGAACTTCGCCATGGTCGCTCACAATGGTAAAGCCGTCCCCAACCAACCAGCTCAACCCCCTGCTAGGTGTGTATGGCTTTTCCTATGATACCTACATCAAGGAACTATGTACCTTACAAACTACTCTTGTGATTTCTCTCTTTCAAATGATTGCTCATGATTCCCTCGAAAATTTTAAGTACTCGTTTCACTCTAAGAAACAAAGTACAGAAAATTAAGTGACATTATGAGTAATCGTGCTTTTCGCACATCTGTGCCTTTAAATCCTTGGTTAGATAACTAAGGGTATTTTCAAATCTCATACCCATTACATTTTGATTTTTTCAACATACACAGTACCTGTATTTCAAAACAATCTTCATGATCTCAAAACATTTCATATAGTTTGAAAACAATTTTTCTAGATGCATTGTCTATGTTATTTCAAAAACATTGGCCATGTTATCAAAACCAACCTTTCTAATTTCAAAATATTTCATATAGTCTGAAGACAATATTAACACAATACATTTTCTTATCAAGTGCATGATTTCGAAAAGCATCATTCATGTCTTTCAAAAACCTTATACATAATTTCAAAATTCATCTCGCATGATTTTAAAACATTTTTGTAAATATATCTACCTAATACACCTACTTTATGATTTCAAAAAGTATTATATATAAGGTTTCAAAAACGGTAAACACATTTTTTTTCTTAAAAGAATCCCATGCACAGTTTTCAAAAATATTTTCCTCGTACATTTACTTAACCTTCAAATTCTGCTTCATATGTCGCCTTGACATATCTAGCATCTCAACTTCATAAGCATTTTACATCATGTTTTGATCTAAGCACGTCCAGTGCAAGGTTTCAAAACATCTTCAACTTCTAAAATCCATAGGGGATCTTTTTATCTTCATATTTAGACCCTTGTGGATGATCATCATTCAAATCAGAGTCCTTAATTGGATTCTTTATGTACCTTAATTCGAACATTTCGAGTTCTAGTAATCGAAATCGAATTTTCTTTTTGAATCTTTCTATCTTTATAGTTAGATTCTCGATAATGTTTAAAGTGCCAAATGAAATCCACGAGATGGATTCCTAGTGTGCTTTAAATACATGTACTCTGTTAGCAGAACAAACTTCTAGTTAAACAATTTTGTGGTTATGTGACTATGTGTTTATTCATCTTATGTTTTCTTTCATGCATTTTTTGTGTTTTTAATACTCTGGATATTCGTTATCCAAATCCTCGCAGGATCTTTCATATCTTCATATGAGAGATTCGTAGTAGGTTATTCAAAGGTACTACCTTAAATCCTTAATGGGCTTCTATGTAATAGTTAAGACCCTTGGATTATATAGTACCACTCCAGACCCTTTTTAGTGGTCTAGTCAAAAGATTGATTCACAATCTGGTTAAAGAATGACATCTAGTGATGTAGCTGGACAGACTCCTTGATAGTCTATTTAGATCATTTATTGATTTAGTCTAAAGGACTCTATGGCGGTCTAGTCACACTCATCACAGGATTGTTCATTTGGTTTTCCCCTGCACATTATAAAATGGACTGAGTAAACTATGCAAGGAATTGTCTGATTATGGACGCGTACATAATTATGAAATTTAGTGCACAGAAACCCAGTAAGATTTATTATGTGTAAGAGCCGATAGTGACAACAATAACGAAATGAGAACGATGTAATAGAGGTACGGTGGACGCACCAATGACGCTTCATATACTTGTATATAAGTATCCCTCTTACATTGCAATCATGATGTTATTAAAGGTTACTAGAAGTTCAGAACCCTAACCAATGTTGTTTGATCTTTTCAACTTCATATTTCCAAGCTCTCACAAGTTTCCTCTAAATAAATTTCGGGACGAAATTTCCTAAAGTAGGGGAGACTGTAACACCTGTGCCTCCACGGCCATCAAACAAATACCGAACCAATGAAATATTTTATTTCATACTTTGGATTTGTAAAAATATGTGTATCATTTGCACATATCAATTCTTGTTCAATTTCAAACTCTAAATCGCTTTCTGGAAGGTTATACGCGCACCGATGCGTAAATATAACCAGTTTAATGCAACAAACACTCCGGAATAGTGACATAGGTTTAACATACCTTAAATAACCTTTACTTAACTTAGAAATAAGTTTTGAAGGCTTTGGTATGGCAAAATCAAGTTAAATCGCTTACAGGGACTAAAGTTGACAAACTGCGAAAGTATGCCAATTTGAACTGTAACAGACCTTCCGGAGCATGACCATAAGTTAAACATACCATAAATATCCTTCACATAGCTTAGAAATAGGCTTTGAGGTGTTCGGTATGCTAAAATAAACTTTTGTGTCATTCAGGGACTAAAAGTGTCAAAAAGTGCACAAGTTTGCATTTTCGCGCATAACTTACGTTCTGAATACATCCGGACATCCAAAAATTTATGTAAGCACTAAAACATTTTATTTTAGTGTTCACCATAAGAAAAATCCATTCGTCGCGTCATTTGGTTCGTTTTTCGCATTCGGGACCAGATTCGATGTATTAGCCGTTGTTTAATTCACAACCACACATTCTAAACACCATAACTTTGCAACACATGTATGGATGGAATTTAAACACCTAAACACCATAACTTTGCAACACATGTATGGATGGAATTTAAACACCTAAACACCATAACTTTGCAACACTTGTACGGCTTGGATTAAGACACGTTTTCCATGAAACGATCTTAACGGTTCAACGAAAACTATATATACCCATCCACCCCCATTGCTAAACTTACAAGAATTCTGATTTTGAGAGCTCTAAGTTGAAACCATTGTTTCATACCTGAGTTCTTGAGTCGGGATTAGCATTCGGGGACCCTGGGTAAGTATTCTTTCGTTCTTTTCCTTATTTTATTGCTTTTAAGAGTCAGAAAGTCAAACTTTGTTTGACTTTCAGCGTTGACCAGCTTATGGTCAATGCGAAGTTCGTTTGAACTTCGCAACGTGAGTGTAATCACGTTGGTCATAGTCCCTTGGGACTATGCCCACTGATTACCATGTTGTCTAGAGTCGTAGGGTAGGCGATTTGATAAATCGCCTATACCTTCGAACTCGACCCATTTGGTCGATCATTAGGATCCGACCAAATACATTAGGTGACCATAGTAGGTAGGGAATAACCTTCCGAGGTTATACCCTATGGTCACATCGTTTAAGTAGTTGTATGATAGGTAGTTTATATGCCTTAGGTAAATTACCAGAATACCCTTTTCATGTATAATTGGTAATTAAGCATATGTAACCTAAACTTTTGCCACATAACTGATTATGTAACATGTTTAGGCATATAACACTTGTCATAGGGCTAGTTAGGCGGTCCGAACGCGTTTCACGCGAACGACGCATTAAAGTAGCATAAGCTACCTAAACGGGTCGTAATGGGTCGTAGACACTTAGGTTAAGTTTCATTTAGTATGTAGGCTTTGTTAAACCATATCATATGAGTTCCTACACTCATTTGGTTTACAAACCCTAATGCTACCCAATCTTCCGATTTAGGTCCGGTTAATTAACATAGTTACCTATATTAGGTGCCGTTTGATTTCCGTGATCTCTAGCGTTGCTTGGTGGTTATCTTAGGACTCCTGAGCAATCTCAAGTGAGTACATAGACCCCTCTTTTACTGTTTTCCAAACTGTTTTGGGGTGGAACACATGTGCCTACTTGTTACTTTCATGCTTTCCTGTTTTCACATCATATACCGGCTATGTTTGTTAGTACAGTATAGTACATGATTTCAATACATTTTATGCTAGGTGTGCCCATTGTGTGCATTACTTAGTACATTATTTTACATGATTTTTCTTCTTTGTATGATGACTTTGCATACTTAGTACATTGTTTTATACTGCATCTCTGTTGCATATGTTCCAGTAACATATGGACACATTGTTTTACAGCTCTACCTTGTATGTTTACTCTAGCATACTAGGTACATTATCTTCATAAAACTTGCTTACATTTTGGTATGACATTTGGTTTGTTTAAACTATACTATACATTCATTAACACCGATCATGCCGCTCGGTAGTAGGTAGTGGTACCATAGGACTTGACAAATCCCGTTCCGGACATCCCAGGGAAAGGGGATGAAAGGAATGACCGAATCCGAATACATATTCTCTTGATAACTCACTTTTACATAGTTATCCGTCTGTCTCAAGGCTTGGATGTATGAATTTTCACAATACCGCATAAATGTTCATATTCAGTATAGCATGCATATATCTTACAAAACATAACTTTGATTTAAACCAAGTTTTACTTCAATACTTTGTTTTGTACATTTTTACTTATGGTTTAAGTAGTCTAAATTTTTACTTACCATACATATCATTTTTGGTTACACATTACATGATTTACATTGATCATGCATTTACACAAAACATAACGTTGATTTAAACCGAGTTTTACTTCGATACTATGTTCTTGTGCATATGGTTTAGTTGATACCTTTCACTAGCCATACATATCATTTTGGTTATACATTACTTGACTATTTTTGGACTATCAACATTTGACATTGGTTCTACATTACATGATTTACATTAGACATGAACATTTTACATCTTGATGGTTTGGTTTGATTATGTGATTAAGTAACGATGCGTGTGTAATATGATACAAGCATGGTGGATACGCCGCTGGTACTTCCTATATATAAATGTTTGTATGGTATTACATATTGTAGCGTTATTTGAATCATTTCAGTTTGATACATATAACATTTTATACAAATAACATATTTTTCACAAGACATTGTTTTACAAAACAACTTATCTTTTACAAACTCATTTAACTTGGTTATTCATTTAACCATACATTATTCACTTATTTATACATATCATCTGAACTCATTGTTTTTCAAATGATTTACAAAACAAAGCAAATAACAAGGTTCATGACTAAACATTTTCTCAAACATAAGTCATGATACCTATTTTCACAAAACCTATGTATCTCACCGGCATTTTTATGCTGACGTACCATATTTTCACATGTGTTTTTCAGGAGCTGTCGCATAAGATGATCAAGATACACATAGGCAGACTTGGGCTTTAGTGACAATAAAAGATGCAAGACTAGTTAATTATGTTGTATTTCCTTGTTTGTTAAGACATTGTAACACTTTTAATCAATAAAAACGAAACTTTAATTTCCATGGTTGTGAAACATTAATTCTGTTACAACACGCCTCGATGTTTCCGCCACGTTTCGTATGTTCCACGTGGTCGGGGTGTGACAGTGTGCGTACTTAGTACATTGTTTTACATTACATTTTATGCTATGTATGCCCATGGTGTGCGTACTTAGTACATTGTTTTACATTACATTTTTGTTGCATAAGCTCATCCAGCATATGAACACATTATACTACATTTTGAACCGTTATAACCATTTGACTATGTAAACCGTCGTAACCATTTGAACCATATGAACCGTTTGTAACTGTTGAACCATGTGAACCGTTTGTAACTGTTGAACCGTGTGAACCATTTGTATCTGTTGACATGATTTACATTTGACAATAGACATTTGACAATACATAAACATTTCTAAAATTGTTAAACATTTCATCTTGATGGTTTGGTTTGAGTAAGTGATTTAAGTAACGAGGCGTATGTAATATGATATAAGCACGGTGGATACGCCGCTGGTACTTCCTATATATAAGTGTTTGTATGGTATCACATATTGTAGCGTTATTTGAATCATTTCAATTTGAGACATATAACATTTTATACAAATAACATACTTTTCACAAGACATTGATTTACAAACAACTTATCTTATACAAACTCATTTTACATGGTTATTCATTTAACCATACATTATTCTCTTATTTATACATATCATCTGATCTTATCATTTTTCAAATGATTTACAAGACAAAGCAAATCACAAGGTTCAAGACTAAACATTTTCTCAAACATAAGTCATGAATTCTGTTTTCACAAAACCTATGTATCTCACAGGCATTTTTATGCTGACGTACCTATTTTCACATGTGTTTTCAGGAGATGAAGCATAGGACTTATCAAGACATACTTAGGCGGACCTGTGCCTTAGTGACTTAAAACGAGACAAGAACTAGTTAATTTATGTTATGTACTCGTTGGTTCTTGTTTAAAACAATGTAAACTTTCGTGTTTGATTAATAAAATGAAACTTCAATTGCCATGGATTTGAAACAATTAATTCTGTTACAACACTCCCCGACGTTTCCGCCACGTTTTGTATGTTCTACGTGGTCGGGGTGTGACACGAAGACCACAAATCCCGGTATTCTATTCATCCCGGTGCCGACAAAATGTACCAGGATCTTCGCTACAAGTACTGGTGGCCTGGCATGAAAAGGGATATTGCTCTCTAAGTTGGAAAATGCCTAACTTGTGCAAGAGTCAAGGCTTAACACCAAAGACCCTCTGGCTTACTCGAACAACCGCCTATCCCTATGTGGAAGTGGGAGAGTATAGCTATGGACTTTATAACAAAGCTTCCGCACACGTCATCAGGTCACGACAGCATCTGGGTTGTTGTTGACCGTTTGACCAAATCAGCTCACTTTTTGCCAATACGGGAAGACTACAAGGTAGAACGATTAGCCCGAATCTACACCAACGAGATCATTTGTAATCATGGGATGCCTCGTGACATCATCTCTGACCGTGATGCTCGGTTTACTTCGCGACTGTGGGAAACATTTCAAACGGCTCTCGGTACATCGCTTAATCTAAGTACCGCTTTCCACCCTCAAACTGACGGACAGACTGAAAGAACGATTCGTACTCTTGAAGACATGCTCCGTTCGTGTGTCATAGACTTCGGTGGTAATTGGGATACATACCTGCCATTAGTCGAATTCTCGTATAACAACAGTTATCATTCCAGCATTCAAATGGCACCATTCGAGGCCTTATACGGAAGGAGATGTCGATGGCCTATTGTGTGGCACGAGATCGGTCACTCGCAATTAACTGGTCCTGAGCTATTGCAAGAAACGACTGACAAAGTCCTCCAAATTCGAGACAACTTGTTAAAAGCTCGAAGTCAACAGAAAAGTTACACCGATAGACGATGCAAGCCCCTTGAATTTGACGTTGGCGACTACGTACTCCTAAAGGTATCACCTTGGAAGGGTGTGGTCAGATTCGGCAAGAAAGGGAAATTAGCGCCTCGATATGTTGGAGCTTTTAAGATTCTGTAAAGGATCGGAAAAGTCGCCTACAGACTCGAACTACCGGAGGAACTCAGTAACGTCCACCCGACTTTCCACGTGTCAAACCTCCGAAAGTGCCTGGCTGAGCATGATTTAATTGTACATCTCGATGACCTTTAAGTAAACGAAACACTACACTTCGTGGAGAAGCCTGTCGAAATCATGGATCGCCAAACCAAGCAGCTCAGACGCTCGCGCATTCCTATTGTGAAAATCCGATGGGAAGGCAAACGAGGTGCAAAGTTCACTTGGGAATTCGAAAGCGACATGAAGGCGAAGTACCCGCAGTTGTTTGTTACGGCTTCGGCTTAATTTCGGGATGAAATTCCCTCAACTAGGGGAGGCTGTAACACCCCGTGTTTCTGAAGTCAAAGTCAAAGTCAAGATTGAAGTCAAAGGAAGACAAGATTGCTAATTACGATCTGTCTATCCTTGCTCAATTTCTGTTTTGACTTCTTTGACTTGTAGTTAGTCTATTTTATGTTTTACGTTAGTTGTATTATGTGGAGTAATTAATTAAAATCGCAGTAATCGAATATTTATCGCTACGAATCGCTTTACGACTGTGAATAATAGGAAGTAACAAGGCGATAAAGTCAATTAAACGCTAATCAAGCTAAATCTAATCAACATCGCGCTCGCAACTCGAAATACGCATTTTGGTTATTGTTATACATGTGTGTGTGCCTTATGTGTTACTTGTGCATGTTTATTTATGTTATGTGTGGTGATTAATCGAATCGGATTACCCTTCGGATCATGAGATACTTGGGCTTTAACACTTAATCGATTTTTCAACATATTCAATGCACTAGGAATGCCACCATATCGAGCTGCTGTCCGATCGAGTGACATCCTGCTGTGAACTCGTTTTCACTGAAGTGCCCAGCCGATCGGGTTACTGACCGATCGAACGACCGTCCGATCGATTGACCTGAAAGGTAAAGGTACTTCAATGTTTTCAAATGCTACAACAAAAACTTCAAAAGTCAAGCCATCATACACAAACACATTCTTCTCAAAGGAAGAAACAATTCACTCGAATGTCCATCCGATCGGACAGCCGTCTGAACGGATTTTCACTAATCGGATTTACTGTTGTTTGACAAGGTTCCTGTTGTCCGGTCATACCCCAACAAATGGCGGAAACATCGGGGTGCGAGCACTTAGCGTACAGATTGCTCAAGAGAATTCCACAACACTAGATATTTTGGTAGAATTAAGTAGATTACATAGCAATTGTCTAAAATCCAAACATCTCAGAATATCACATTACAAAACATCAAATCATAATTGTTCAAATTGTTCCAAGACTAGGTTAGCTAGCATGACGTTTCTAGGCATTCCCCTAGCTTGTTTTCCATGTTCCATCTCATCCTATCAACCTGCAATATGTATTAAAATATCAATACGAATGTATTGGCGAGTATACAAGTTTGATACTAGTATAGTAGATTAAAACAACTCATATCCATAGTGTAAGTAATAAAAATAGTTTACAACCGTGCTTGTGTTGTAGTCCACGCAATGATAGCCCAAGTATCCCAATGCTTTAGTGTTTACCCAAGACTCAAGGTAAACTAGAATCCTCCTAACAATACCCCCCGAGAATAATGGGAGAGGTGCATCTTCCTATAGCGCTACTATTGTTAAGGCGGAACTACACACTCTCGATTAAACGTCACATAGCACAAAGAGTCAAGAATCAAGAATCACAAGTTTCACATAGGATAGAGCATAAGTTTTCAAAGATTCAAGTTTAAGTTTCATAGAATCCATGTTACACCCCAAAAGTTTAAAGTAAAAGGGGATCGAGTATACTCACAGTGATTGCTTAACAGTCGCAACTGTTGGTGCACGAAATGTCTGTTGACTACGTTTGTATTAGGTCTTAGGTCAAGATAGGTCAACATAGGAGCTTGAAAGTCAAATTAGGTTTTAATGTTGTAGTTTCGCTTGAATGTACATAGTTGTAGGTGATTTCGCTTATATGTCATAGAGGTTTCGCTCATAGGGTTAGTTAGGGGGTTTCGCTTATATGTCAAGGTCATTGGAGCGAAACCACAGGGGCTATATATAGTCAGTTTGAGCGAAACCAGATCATTCATGTCTGTACGTCGGAGCGGAACCTGATCATTGCTTGTGTAACGAAACTCTGTCAAATTTGAATCAGAAAACAATAAAAGAGAAGGAATTGAAAAGGAAAAGCTGTGTAACTTCGTATACATTGATTCCGCCTTTATATGCGAAGATGAACTACCTTGACTGACTTTTCAGGGTCACAAAACGGTCCAACAAGTGGTATCAGAGCTTCAGGACGAGGAGTTCATACTACTACAGCTGATTCGACAAAATTCTCTCATTTCTACTTACTTTCTCTCATACTTTTTCGATTTAAACTGGTTCCTACGGTTGAAATGGCCTAAAATTCGAGTATAACGTGTAAAATACAGTAATAACAAACCCTAGAAAGATTCAGGTTAAAATACGGCTTAAAAATGGTAAAAATCAGTTAAAAATAGGGTTTCGCTTTTTCGGACATCATAGGTTTCACTCGAAATTACCTATAGTTTCGCTTATTCGGTATTTCGCATATAGGGACATCACCTGATTTCGCTGATAAGGACATAAGCTTGATTTCGCTTATCTGAACATCCTATTTCGCTTATACGACCAATCATAGTTTCGCTTATTCGAACATTGATATTTAGCTTATATGTCACATACTATTTCGCTTTTCCGTCAACTTGCATATTTCGCTTTTGTGGAACCTATCTGATTTCGCTTATTGTGACATACTGATTTCGCTTATCAGTCACACAACTGATTTCGCTTATCAGTCACACAACTGATTTCGCTTATTAGTCACTGTTTTTCAAAATTACGAAAATTTGTCTAAGTGTTTGCTGATTTTGCAGGTACACTCAAGATGGATGACATATTCTTGAACCCGTTCAGCGACATGTATGCATTTGCTGGAAACTCGGGAGACGATTCATCTACAAGCAACAACAATGAGAATCTGCCAAAAGAGAAGAAAAAAGAAGCTTGGGAATCTGAAAGTGCCTTTGGAACCTTCAATAAACCTCCAAAGCTAATGGCTATCGAGGAATACAGTCGGTGGTCAAGAAAGTTTGAAGATTGGTTAATGGCATTCGCATTTCCCAGCTGGAAGAGTTTGAAAAACGGTTATGAAAATGGAAACAAAAATGGTGAAACTTTAAGATCAGCTGAGGAGATTGATTCATTTGTAGCTGAGCAAAAATGTGTGGCATTGCTATTTCAGTCTGTTCGGGAGGACATAATCTCTTTGATCGATTATTCAAATGCAAAAGATCTTTGGAAAAAGTTAGAAAAGAAATGTATAGGTAGTGAAGAAATAAAGAAAAACAAAATAAAACTACTTAGGAAAGAGTTTGATATGTTTGGGTGCTTAAAGAATGAATCTGTTTCAAAAATGATCGAGAGGTTTGGGCACCTGAAGCTGGAATTAACTAGACATGGAATTAAGTATCCTGATGATGAGCAAGTAGACAAGTTGTTCGATTCGTTACCAGAAGAGATGGATTGGAGATATTATGCTCTCATGCTAAAAAACACTATCTTGCCGAAAGATCTTACTCCGGATTTGTTGATTGAGAGACTTGAAAGTCACGAGCTGGAGTTGAAGAAGACGTACAAAGTCAATCACTCATCTTACCAGCAGAATTTGGATTTGTATTATCCAAAAAGCATGATGCCAAAAGCAACTTCTCCCAAGACTGCGTTTTCTGCTAAGAATGTGTCCACAGCAAGCAAAGAAAGTCAAAGTGGTCAAAGCAGTGGAAATCACAGTGGTTATCACAGTGGATCTTCATCATCTGCAAGTCATTCTGTTGCAAAGAATCGTTTTCAATGCAACATTGCAATAGACTTGAAGAATGCTCAGAATTTTGATGAGGAGTCGGCCAAACAGCAGATGATCTTCCTAGCATCAGTGTTGGAATCGTATGAAGGGTTAGTAGCAGGGAAGATAGGCAACACCAACCTGACGAAAGAAGATTATGATCAGATTGATCCGGAGGAAATGGAGCTGATCAATATTCGTTGGGCTATGGCCAGTGCTGTTCGTCGAGCACAGCGGTTCATGGAAATTACCGGCAGGAAGACAATTGGTGGTCCATCTACCAAGCTGGGGTTTGATAAGTCCAAGGTGACGTGCTTCAAGTGTAAGTAGAAAGGTCACTTCAAACGAGAATGCAGAAACGCATATGCTGATGAGTCGGAGAACCCTTTCAGAGATGATTACTACAAGAAGGCAATTTATCTCCAGAATAAATCTGAGCCACCTAGATTGAAGCAGGTTGAAGACAACAAAGAGAAATATAGAGCTCTTGCGGTGATTTATGATGATGAAGGGTATGATTGGAGTCAAGATGTTCTACCTGAGGAAGATGCGGTTGGTTACGCATTCATGGCGAAAAACGACGAACCTATTCCTTGGAAAGATAACCGAACTGAAGAGCAGAAGTATAGATACAGAAAAATGTTGGCTGAAAACAGAATCATTAGAATTTCTGGTATCTATCTGGAAGCGAGGAGAGCGAGAAGATGGGATCCGGACAGGGAGTGTTATCTTGACCCATATGGAAATATTGCAATCGATGACAAAACGCTTGATATCGAAGCCATAATCAAGGAGTACAAAGAAGAGGATGAGTATTGGCAGAATAAATGGTGGGGAACTGGAGACGAGAAAGAGAAAGAAGAAAAAGAGAGGAAGGAGAAAGAAGAGAAAGAGAAAAAGGAGAAAGAAGAGACAGAGAAATAAAAAAAAATTGATACTGGAGTTATTGACACAACGCAGGAGTTGACTGCAGAGAACCTGGGAAAAATGGCTGACAAAGTGCTGGCTGCTAAGGTACTTGAGGTAGACTCTAACTCCGTGTCTGAGTCAAAAAGCCAGGTCAGTTCAAACTTGTCAACAAATGTGTCAGGTAAGAAAATTGATGGAAATGCTGATTGCAAAAATTGCAACAAAGAGTGCAAATTTTGTAACACAGTCACGTATCTCAACGGGAAGAAAGTTGATGATCTGACAGCAAAGGTCAGAAGCGTTGAGAATCAGATTCTTGATCGTGACAAAACAGTTAAAGCTTCAACTGAACGGATAAGAGAATTAACTAGCCAAATTGAAAATGATAAAATTGATCATGAAAAAGTTAAAAAGGAAAATGAAAAGTTAATTTTTGAAAACCGTCAGATTTCTGAGAAGTTTGAAAAACTTAAAAGCACAATGAAAGATAATGATGATCGAAATGGTAAAACTTATAAAGAAAATGTTCACCTAAAAGAAGTGCTTAGAGTAAAAGAAGAATCAATCAACCAACAACTGGATGAAATCGCTAAACTGAAACTTAAATTTCAAGAGGCTGAAATTGAAAACGAGCGAATCCAGTTGAAGCTTAATAGTTACAGCTCCGCAAGCTTTGTTTTGCAACACATTATTCCCAAACCCATCGGGAAAGACAAAGCAGGCAAAGATGTGTACTCTGATGGAACTAGGGTGGGTTTTCATCAAGTTCCACCACCTGTTCTTGATAACTACACGAAAAAGCAATCAGGGTTGGTTGAAATTGAAGAAGAAAGTGAAATGAATCTTCCAGATTCAATTGATGTCACGTTCACATCTTCCAATGACGATAGTGTCCAGAATGATATTGTAAAAGGTGTTGTTGAAAATGTGCTAAAAAACGGATAGTGACACTACTGAGGAAGATGGGTGTTTCTTGGACAACTACATTCCGAAACAAAAGTCCAAGAACAACTTAAATGAAGAATCAAATCTTGTCATGTACAAGATGTTGGGTTCAGATAGTTGTTTTCGGATTCTGAGTTTCCGATTGAGAATGTTAATATGAACAAATTGACAAATGTTTTCAAGTTGGTCGAAGTTGAGTTGTCAGAAGTGAACAAGTTGAGTAAAACAAAGAGAAAAATGAATTTTGAGAAAGATAAAGCTTACTACAAGAAATCTGTAGTTCCACCACATTTTTATAATAATAATCGAAACAATTGGTCGGGTGGTTATCTGGGGGGTAAGTCTTATTAGAAGAGAAATGTTCCAAACAAGAGGTTTGCTGAAAAGAAAAAGTTTGTGAACAGTTCGAGTTCACTTGCTGATGAAGAGAAAGAGATTTTTTCAAAATCGAATGAAGAGTTCTTTAAGAAAAGAGCTTCACAGTCTCAGTCTGAAGGCACAAGTCGAGTTGTTGATACTCGAACATGTTTAAGATGTAATCAAGTTGGTCACATTGCACGAAAGTGTACCAACGTGAAGCCTAAGACTGAAACTGTGAAGATTCAACAGAAGAAAGTTGACGAGAAGGGTAAAGCACCAATCGTTGTTGAGAAAAAGAGTGTGAAAAATGACAACATCAAAGTGAAAAATGAACCTGTAAAGAAAGTGGTAACTAAAAATGACAAATTTTACAAGCGGGTTGCATTATCTCAACAAGTTTGGAAACCAAAAAGTGAGAAAAAGATTTCACCTTCTGAGGATTCAATTCAAATTGATTATGATGCAAATTTTCCACCTCTTAAGGCTGAAAACTTCAAAATTCAAATTGCGAGAGTCAAGGTTACACCTAAGGCTGATGAGGCCTGGGTGGACTCCATGTTCGACTAAACAGTTTGAATTGCCGGAGCTTCCTTGATCGCGAAGCATGAATCGGCATCTTTATTGAAGTTGTTTAAGTCAAAGTTTGTTATGTGCAGGATCTTCCAAAACTTGTATCCAGATGGATTATGGATAGTGGAGCTTCAAGACATATGACCGGGAAGACTGCGTTGCTGTATGATGTGAGAAATATCAATGGTGGTTATGTAGGATTTGCTGGTCATGAAGGTGGTAGAATTATTGGTGAAGGAACGTTATCCAATGGGATTGTTACGTTTGAAAGAGTTAACTACATTACTGAGCTGGAGAACAATCTGCTGAGTATCTCGCAGATTTGTGACAATATGTATACTACTCACTTCACTGATAAAGAATGTTTGATCTTGAAACCATGATTTGTTATCCCTGAAGAATGGATTATCATGCGGGCACCTAGAGTGAATGATTTATATGTGTTAGATATGAGTGTAGCAACTACAACAACAGGCCAAGCACATTGTTTTGTGTCCAGAGCAACAGAGAAAGAATCGAGATTGTGGCACCGAAAGATGGGGCATATACATCTTAGAAAAATGAATCACTTGGTGCACAATGATTTGGTTCTTGGAGTTCATGTCAAAGGTTTTCATCTAGAAGGGGAGTGCATTAGCTGTGTTAAAGGCAAGAAGAAGAAAAAGTCACACCCTACAAAGCAAGTCAATTCAGTTTCAAGACCTCTGGAAAGACTTCACATGGATTTATTTGGTCCTGTGAATGTCAAAAGTATTACAGGAGATTACTACTGTTTGGTCGTTACTGATGATTATTCCAGATTTTCGTGGGTTTCTTTCTTGAAGACGAAAGACGAAACGTTTGATAGTTTGATGGCGTTGTTCAAAAAGATTGAGAATCTGTACCAAAGGCGTATCAAAAGAATTCGTAGTGACAATGGTACTGAATTCAAGAATAGTAAGATGGAAGAATTTTGTGATGAAAGAGGTATATTGCATGAGTTTAGTGCTCCGTACACTCCGCAGCAGAATGGAGTCGCAGAACGCAAAAATCGGACACTAATCGAGACGGCTAGAACTATGCTCGCAGATTCAAAGTTACCGATAAATTTTTGGGCTGAAGCTGTTTCCGCCGCATGCTATACGCTCAACAGGGTTCTCACTGTCAAGAAGTTCAACAAAACATGGTTTGAGCTAATCAATAATCGCAAACCAAAGTTGAAGTATCTAGAACCGTTCGGGTCACCCTGTACTGTTATAGAGCCTCATGGAAAGTTTGGCCCGAAGTGCATTGAGGGAATATTTGTAGGTTATGCAAATCCGATGCGACGTGTCTTCGTTCCAAGTGAGAAGCGGATTATTGAAGCTGCAAATGTTGAATGTCAAGGTTATACTATGCCGCCGCAGAATCCTGGAGATTCATGGTGTTATCATTATGACAAACTGTGGGATTCGTTTGACATGAGAGAAGAATCAGAGGATGATGAAGATTTCTTTGATGAGTTGGATATTTTGCGCGAATACAAGTCACAGCAACGGTTCCCAGCTGAGTATTCTAGAAGACCACGAGAAACTTCAAATGACGATGAAGCAGGTCCGAGTAATGCTGGTGAACATGATGATGTCCAACAGAATGAAGTTGCTCAGGATAATCAGTCGGATCAGAATGATAATCAAGAAGCTGAAAACATGCCAGTCTTTGATCATGGTGATTCAGATTCTGAGGGGGAGCAAATTCAGATTTCAAGTCAAACAAACCAAGTTGGTGAACAAGATGCAGATCAGAATGTTACTAATCTGGAGGGCAATGTAGATGTTCCAAGCGAAGTAATGCCACGAACTCTCTCATATCATCCAGAGGAGTTGATCATAGGAGAATTGCAAACAGGCGTTCGCACTCGAAGACAGATTGATAAAGGGCTTACATGTTTTTATACAACAGTTGCTCCTTTGCAAACTGAATTCTCATTGAGTTGTTTTATCTCGCAGGTTGAACCAAGAACTTACAAAGAGGCGCTTACAGAAGATTCTTGGGTCAATGCAATGCAGGAGGAATTGAGTCAATTCGAAAAGTTGGGAGTGTGGAAGTTAGTGGATTTGCCTGATGGCCAAAGGAAGATTAACACCAAGTGGGTGTTTAAATGCAAGAGAGACGATAGAGGATTTGTTGTTCGTAACAAAGCTCGACTCGTTGTTCAGGGCTTTAGTCAACAGGAGGGGATTGATTTTACAGAAGTCTATGCTTCTGTAGCAAGACTAGAGGCAATCAGAATTTTCCTTGCATTTGCGTCTTGGAAGAACTTCAAAGTATATCAGCTAGATGTAAAATCGGCATTTCTTTATGGGAAGGTCAAAGAGGAGGTTTATGTCGGACAGCCGCCGGGCTTCACCGACCCAATCCATAAAAACAAGGTCTACTTATTGGACAAAGCGCTGTATGGTTTACACCAGGCCCCGAGAGCCTGGTACGAGACTTTGTCTCAACACCTTCTAGCCAACAAGTTCATTCGTGGAAAAGTGGATGCCACTCTCTTCACTAAAGAGGTCGACGGTCATCTTTTGATAGTTCAGATTTATGTGGACGATATAATTTTTGGGTCAACGAATGAAAGTCTGTGCAAAGACTTTGAATCAGTGATGAAGCAAAAGTTCAAAATGTCATCAATGGGGGAGATGAAATTCTTTCTGGGTCTACAAGTTGAACAACTTCCTGAGGGAATTTTCATTCATTAGACGAAGTACGTTCATGATATTCTAGAGAAATTTGGGATGTCAAGTTCTACTCCAGCTGCTACCCCACTTGCAACAAATCATGGGATACACCCAGATCTCACCGGAGACAGGGCTGATGAAACGTTCTACCGATCCATGATAGGTTCTTTGATGTACTTAACTGCTTCACGTCCTGATATCATGTACCCAACGTGCCTCGCAGCAAGATATCAATCTAACCCGAGAGCTTTGCATATGATCATTGTGAAGAGGATATTGCGCTACCTGAAAGGAACTCCTTCATTGGGGTTGTGGTATCCTAGGAAAGGCGATTTTATGCTCGAAGGGTATTCCGATTCGGATTTCGGATGCTGCAAAGTCAATTCAAAATCAACAACTGCAGGATGCCAGTTCTTTGGTCCTAGATTGGTTACCTGGCAGTGTAAGAAACAAACGTCTGTGGCGCTATCTACATGTGAAGCGGAGTATGTTTCTGCTAGCAGTTGCTGCTCTCAGATCCTGTGGATTCAGCAACAGATGCGCGACTACGGTTTGCAGTTTCTTAACACACCTATTTTTGTTGATAATGAGGCCGCAATAAATATAACAAAGAATCCAGTACATCATGCTAAAACTAAACACATAGAAATTCGTCATCACTTTATTCGTGATTGCTTTGAGAAAAAGTTGATACGAATTGAGAAAATCCACACTGACGAACAGAAAGCTAATTTACATACCAAAGCTTTTGATAAAAATCGGTTTAAATATTTGTTAAAACTGAATGGTATGAAGCTTCTTTCGGTGTCGGATGGAATTGTGGGCGTTGATGAGAGTACTGTTGCGGATGAAGACGAAAAACAATCTGCAATGGTTTGTCGATTTTTTACTTGTTTTGGTATTTAGGGGGAGTAGATAGATGTATGTAGATATATTTTCAGAAAATACAAAAACAGTAAAAAATGCAAAAATACAAAAACATGATAAAATCTGAAAAAGAGCTTGTGTATATAGAGAAAATGATAGTACATCGGCTAGACAATTAAAGTATGCTAAAGATTTGTAAAGTTTAAATGAGTTAAACAGTCTCACTGATGATGTGTCGATAGGTTTTCACACATTTAGTAGATTTATTCGGGATATAAACATAAAATTTCAAACTTGTGAAATTCGTGGGAAACACTACTTGGATATATAGGTAATCCCTGAAATCTCGTTTGAAAGGTTTCATAATCTGATATACTAGGTTTTTATACTCAATGATGTCTGGGGTATTATTCCGGGACTTCTGCTGAATGGAAGTTCTGACCTAGTCCTTGGATAATACTTTCCACAAATGCTTGAAACATAGCATAAACCCTCAGCATGCCGATGAAACAATAAAATTGATAGTCGCTGCTGTTGTAGCTAAAAGATCCTCTAAAGGGGACATACTGTAAAGTCGAAGCTGATATCTCTCTGCGTATACGGAAGTATCGACCTGAGATCCCTCGGCCCTCGCATTACCTAATTTATGTACAGATATCATTGTAGTATACTCACCTGTAAGACTGAATATTGGGATTCTGGATACGGGAGTATATTCAAGAGGTGGGACACATGAATGAGCTAAGTTCATAAGACATCTAATTCGTATCCTGAATAAATTGAAAATTGTGTGAGAATTTAAGATGGATCAGTATATCGATAATCGAGGTGAATTGTTTAAGTCTGAGTATGAAATGAAGCTTAACGGTACTTGTAATTTGTCTGATAGCTGATATGATTCCCTGACACGCTCGCCAAAAATAAGTTTGTAAATAGTTTACTTTGTTTACTTTCTGCAATTTAAGTTTTCTGCATTTCATTTCTTAGTTTAGAACACTTTATAAAATCCAAAAAGATTTTATTTCTGCTTTATTTTTGACAAACCAAAGTAGAGAGTTGATTGTTGGATTCTCAGATGATTGAAGCAGATGCAGGAGATTCTGGACTGAAGAATGAGGAGAGCTTATCTTGATGAAGTTTGATTTATTGAAAAGTCAAAAACAAGTTCATTAACTTGATACTTGTTATTTTCAGAAAATGTGTAAATTGTTGTTTTTAAAATCAGTTTGATTCGTCAAATGATCAACCAAGGTCATTAAATTGAACTTGGTAGATTAATTGAGTGATCAGGGTCATTAACTTGGACCTGAATACTTGAGTGGATTTCTAAAACTGATTGAGTTTGTGATTTATTGTTGAAAATATAGTTTGTAATGATTGATGTTTGAGAAACAGGTTTTGGACTTCATCATTCCCAAGGAAGCTAAATGTCAAAGCTTGAACCAGATAAAGACCTCAGATTCTAGCATATCGAGAGGGGGAGTATGTGAAAGGGGGAGTCTGGATCAACAGTCAAAGGGAAGTCTGAAGATGGAGCCAGGACAAGATTGTAAACCTGTGAAGATAGAGTTGTTTATGATGAAAAAACAGAGATGGAGAAAAGACCAAGACTGAAGACTCGGAACTGAAGACTTCGTTAACATCCAAGGGGAAGTCTGTTGGTGCATGAAATGTCTGTTGACTACGTTTGATTAGGTCTTAGGTCAAGATAGGTCAACATAGGAGCTTGAAAGTCAAATTAGGTTTTAATGTTGTAGTTTCGCTTGAATATACATAGTTGTAGGTGATTTCGCTTATATGTCATAGAGGTTTCGCTCATAGGGTTAGTTAGGGGGTTTCGCTTATATGTCAAGGTCATTGGAGCGAAACCACAGGGGCTATATATAGTCAGTTTGAGCGAAACCAGATCATTCATGTCTGTACGTCGGAGCGGAACCTGATCATTGCTTGTGTAACGAAACTCTGTCAAATTTGAATCAGAAAGCAATAAAAGAGAAGGAATTGAAAACGAAAAGCTGTGTAACTTCGTATACATTGATTCCGCCTTTATATGCGAAGATGAACTACCTTAACTGACTTTTCAGGGTCACAAAACGGTCCAACAGCAACTGTTATTGGATCAAAGGGAGCTCTTTTTATGGATTAGCCTGGTTAGATTGCAATGGGGTAAGAGTTGGGTAGAGTAACGAGGTTGAATAAAGCGGTTAACAGGTCACTGGGTCGGATGGTTGTCAGATCGAACGACTGTCTGATCGGATGGCCAGTCGACCGGGTGGCCTTGTGTGTGTACAGTGACAATGGCTACCCGATCGGATGGCTATCTGATCGGGTTGCCATCCGTCCGGTTGAGAACAAGAATGAAGTAAGATCAATGTGGCTGTCTGATCGGATGGTAATCCGATCGGCTGGCCTAGTGTTGAAGAAAGGCTGTCCGATCGGATGGCTGTCCGATCGGCTGGCCTATTGTGAAGAAAGGTTGTCCGATCGGCTGGCCTATTGTTCTAGTTTACCAACTTTAGTAAAATTCCTGAGTTTTAAATGGTGACGTCACGACACGTATTGAGACAACAGTAACTCATCGATTTAATAGTCGTTCCGATCGATCGGGAATCACCCTAGTCCAACCAGTTGTCTGTTAGCGACGGGTTTATGCCGGAATCCATCCCGTGATCGTCTTGATCAGTGAACAATCCGTTCTTAAACCAACTCTAGACCACCGATCAAGTCTACAGTCCGTTCATTCACGTTTATCACCGAGGTAAATTAGTAAATTAAAGAAAAGGTGAAGAACAACCCAAGTCTTATATGAAAAGTATAGATTTAACTTAGATTTAGTGTAAAAACGTATGAAATACCTTAGATCCGAGCTATATCTTGCTTACAATGACATCACATGGTAGTTTGTACAAACCACCATGATGGCATCACCCTCAAGAACTCAGATCTGAGAGATTTCATGGTGAAAAGTGTGATTTCAAGTGAGAATCATGTAGAGAATGATGCGTAGAGTAAGAAAGTACAAGAATCTAGCTTGAAACGTACCGAAATCGATGAGAAAACGAGAGATTAGTGTGCGCGTGTGTCTGGTTCGGGCAGAGCTGTCACATCACTCATAATGGTGATGTGACAGCCTATTTATAGGTGAAGGAGGAGAAGGAGGATAGGTGGTTCGGCTGGGGTGTCATCCGATCGGCTGGTCGTCCGATCGGATGGTCATCCGATCGAATGGCCACTCTGGCCATTCCATCCTTCCGCGTTTCCCGATTCTGATTTGTTTTACGCCTTAGGTTAGGCGTTGCGTTATGTATAGGCAATAGAATTAACTAGATTATAGCTTCTACATCAAAAGTTTGCAAGATTAAATAGATTCCACCAGTGACAAGGCTCCAGTCTCTCGTTTAACCAATAATCAAGTTTCACGAGTCTAAGGAGTCAAGCACCAATTAGATTTAACGGTCAAGAGTCATAGCTTCTCAAACATCAAGAATCAAGAGTCCAAGTATCAAGAATCATCAATAAGAATCTAGTTTCCATAGTATTAGAAATCAAGTGTCTAGATTAAGCATCAAGGGTCAAGTATCTAGATTAAGTATCAAGTCTCATAGTTTAAGTGTCAAAATTAAGCATCTAGAATAAAGAGTCAAGCACCATAGTATCAACAAGATTCACACCAGAAGTATTAAAACATCAACTCCATAAAACCACAGGGACTAAAATTGACAACTTCTTAGAAGTTCAGGGACTGTTCTTGCCAAGTGTCTAAAGTTCAGGGACGCTGGGCGTTACAGTCTCCCCTCCTTTAGGAGATTTCGTCCCCGAAATCTTAGAAGAAGACTGCTCGAAGAGATGCGGATACTTGGCCTTCATATCACTTTTCAGCTCCCATGTGAATTCGGCACCGCGCTTTCCTTCCCATCGAACCTTAACAATGGGAATTTTGCTGCACCTCAGACGCTTGACAGTTTGATCCATGATTTCGACCGGTTTCTCCACAAATTGTACAGCTTCATTTATCTGCAAATCTTCAAGAGGAACCTGCAGTCCTTCGTCGGCTAGGCATTTTCGTAAGTTAGATACGTGGAACACTGGATGCACGTTGTTTAGCTCTTGTGGCAAGTCGAGTTTGTATGCTACCTTGCCAATCCTTTCATGTATCATGAAAGGACCCACATAGCGAGGCGCAAGCTTCCCCTTCTTCCCAAAATGAACTACTCCCTTCCAGGGAGATACCTTGAGTAGACCTCGGTCACCAACAGCAAATTCCAGAGGCTTCTGCCTATTATCAGCATAGCTCTTTTGTCTGCTCCTAGCATTGATCAAGTTATCATGGATCTGAAGAATCTTATCCGTTGTCTCTTGAATAATCTCAGGGCCGGTGAACTGCTTTTCCCCAACCTCATGCCAGCTGAGAGGAGATCGGCATTTTCGCCCATATAAAGCTTCGAAATGAGCCATCTGAATACTGGAATGGTAGCTATTGTTGTACGAGAATTCTATCAATGGTAAATGTACATCCCAGTTACCACCAAAGTCGATGACACAAGAACGAAGCATATCCTCGAGAGTCTGAATAGTACGTTCGGTCTGACCATCCGTCTGAGGATGAAAGGCCGTGCTAAGATTCAAGTGCGTACCCATAGCGGATTGAAATGTTTGCCAAAGACGTGAAGTAAAGCGACCATCACGGTCCGAGATTATGTCAAGAGGTACGCCATGACGGCTTATAATCTCATCGGTATAGATTCGAGCAAGTCTCTTCACTCTGTAATCTTCACGAATAGGAAGAAAGTGAGCGGATTTGGTCAAACGATCAATAATCACCCAAATGCTATCATGACCTTTAGAGGTACGGGGTAGTTTGGTAATAAAGTCCATAGCAATGCTATCCCATTTCCAGACAGGTATTTTAGGTTACTCCAAGAGTCCAGAAGGACGCTGGTGTTCAGCCTTTACCTTCGAGCAGGTAAGGCACTTAGACACATAGACTGCAATGTCCCTCTTCATGCCAGGCCACCAATAAGTTGTACGCAGATCCTGGTACATCTTGTCGGCACCTGGATGGATAGAGTAACGGGATTTGTGAGCCTCGGTCATAATGAGCTCACGGAGATTATCGCGATCCGGCACCCAGATACGATTTAGATAATACTGCAGGCCATCAGATTTAGTTTCGAGCTGGTCCATTCTAGCACCGTGAACTTTTTCTTCTAGACTTCCTTCATTTGCTGCTGAATACTGAGCTTCACGAATACAAACAAGCAAATCACTAGAGATACGAATAGCCTTGACATGAGTTTTACGACTAAGAGCGTCGGCCACTACGTTCGGCTTACCAGGATGGTAGCGAATTTCGCAGTCGTAGTCGTTTAGCAATTCCACCCAATGCCTCTGTCGCATGTTCAGCTCCTTCTGGTCAAAGATGTGTTGAAGGCTCCTATGGTTGGTGAAGACCACACACTTAGGCTATGGGGTGTGGATGGAGCCCCATGGGGCTTTATCAAGTCCACATAGGATCCACGTCAGCGATGGAGCCCCTCTTTAATTTAGAGGGTGTAGATGGAGCCCCTATTAAACAAAAAAAAAAAAAACATTTGATTGGTTGTGGAACTAGTGGGACCCACCTGAAGGGCTTTATAGGGCTTTATCATGATGGAGCCCCATGGGGCTTTAACATGGAGGGTGTGGTGTTGGATGGTGACGTGGCGGTGATGGAGCCCCATGGAGCCTCCACACCCCATAGCCTTAGTACCATATAGGTAGTGTCGCCAAATCTTTAACGCAAAAATCACCGCACCAAGCTCCAGATCGTGAGTAGTGTAGTTTTTCTCATGCACTTTGAGTTGTCGAGAGGCATAAGCGATAACCTTTTCCCGCTGCATGAGCACACAGCCCAATCCACGGTTCGAGGCATCGCAATACACCACAAAATCGTCGTTGCCATCAGGTAGAGTTAACACAGGAGCATTACACAAAAGATTCTTAAGGGTTTGAAAGGAGTTCTCTTACTCGGGACCCCAAACAAAAGGTTTCTCCTTTTGGGTTAGCGTAGTAAGAGGAACAGCGATTTTTGAAAAATCCGCGATGAACCGGCGGTAATAACCCGCCAATCCTAGGAAAGAACGAACCTTGGTCACGGATTTAGGTGTACACCAATTCTTCACTGCCTCGATTTTCAAAGGATCAACATGAATACCCTGTCTACTAACAATATGACCAAGAAATTGCACTTCGTCAATCCAAAACTCACACTTAGAAAATTTAGCATATAGACGTTCACCCCGTAGAAGTTCAAGCATAAGACGTAGATGGCGAGCATGACCAGCCTTAGATTTAGAATAAATGAGAATATCATCAATAAAGACTGTCACAAAACGATCCAGATAGGGTTTACACACACGGTTCATAAGGTCCATGAACACTGCAGGTGCGTTGGTCAAGCCAAAAGGCATGACTACGAACTCGTAGTGCCCATATCGAGTACGGAATGCCGTTTTAGGAATATCATCTTTGAGGACACGTAGTTGATGATATCCAGAACGTAGGTCAATCTTCGAGAAACAGGAAGCGCCTTGTAGTTGATCAAATAGGTCATCAATGCGAGGAAGCGGATAATGATTCTTCACGGTAAGCTTATTCAGTTCACGATAATCGATACACATACGGAAGGAACCATCCTTCTTCTTGACGAATAAAACGGGAGCACCCCACGGGGAGGTACTTGGACAAATAAAACCCTTATCGACTAACTCCTGAAGTTGACTAGATAACTCTTGCATCTCAGAAGGTGCAAGATGGTAGGGAGCCCTGAAGACAGGAGTCGCACCAGGTACGAGTTCAATACGAAAATCAACAGGTCTGGGAGGGGGAAGACCAGGAAGATCTTCAGGAAAGACATCGGTGAAGTCACACACCACCGGAACGTCGCTTATGTTCTTCCCCTTGCCTTTTTGTTGCACCACGTGGGCCAAGAAGGCAGGGTTCTGTTTACGTAAGCTTCTGCTCGCTTGTGTGCATGACATTAACCTTAGTCCTTTTGAAGGCCGGTCTCCATAGACGATCAAGGTATCACCAGAGGGAAGAGGAAGACGAACAAGTTTCTCATAACAGACAATCTCGGCATGGTTCTTCCGCAACCAGTCCATGCCAATGATAACACTAAAACTACCCAAACTCATGGGTATAAGATCAATAGAGAAGACGTGATCGTTAAGAATTAAGGAACAATCACGCAAGATAGATTTTACAAGAATCGACTTACCATTGGCGACCTCAACAGAGAATGACTCAGGTAACTTGGAGCGTGTACAGTTTATCAAAGACTCAAATTCCACGGACACAAAGCTTTTATCGGCACCAGTATCAAATAGAATCGAAGCATAAAGGTTATTAATAAGGAACATACCATTGACAACGTTATTGTCATTATGAGCCTGATTTGCATTTAGATGGAACGCTTGTCCACGAGCGGCTGGCTGCTGATCCTGGTTCAGCTGAGGACACTGGTTACGGAGGTGGGTAGTATCTCCACACTTGTAGCATGCACGAACAGCGTTGACTGGCCTTGGGTTTCGCGGAGGTGCTGGGAGAGCTGCTTGAGCTGGGGCTTTCTGAGCTTGTGGGGACGGGTTAGTTTAACGACAGTAGGGAGTCGTGTGACCATAACGATTACAGTTGGTGCACAGACGACATGCAGAAGCAGCAGGATGATGGTAGTTGCAAGTTGCACACTTGGGATGAGGCCCAGTGTATTGCTTCTTAGCTTCGGGAGCAGCAGGGTTAGCAGCAGGGGTAATAGCATTACATCTCGAACCCTGAGTTTTCCGTTTCTTGTTCCTACTGCCACTTGGCTATTGAGTGACTTGATTTGCAGACTTCGAAGGAGTAGGGGTAGCAAACTGCTTATCACGCACACGATTGTTGTTGAGACTAGCTGTGAGATGGTAGACTTCCTCAATAGTTTTTAGCTGAGCTGCTTCGATGGAATCATGCATAGCAGGAGGTAGGCCATTGATGTATTTGGTTATCATTCGCTTAGGAGTCAAAACCAAGTGGGGAACGATAAGATTCAGCTGTTTAAAACGGGTAGTATAAACCAGATTATCATCACCAATCTGCTTCAGGTGCCAAAACTCTTCTTCGAGCTTCAGTTGTTCATGAGGAGGGCAGAACTCGAGCATCATGAGTTCACGCACCTCAGCCCATGGAAGAGCATAGGCTTCTTGATTAGAAAGGAAGTTTCTCTCATTCGACCACCACTCCAATGCTCTGCCTTGAAACATTCCAGTCGCACTCCTGGTTTTCAAATGATCTAGGCACTCACTGTTAATGAAGGTAACTTCGATGCTATCGAACCACTCAAGCATAGCAGTTACCCCATCACTGCTCGTGAAAGGCTTAGGGTTGCAAGAGATGAAATGTTTGTAGTTGAACTTGGCAGGCTTCTGTTTCTCGGCCTTGGAGTCCGCAGAGGATGGCGGAGTGTTTGATCCTTGAAGCTCAGTGACGATTCTTGTCATGACTCGAGCGATCTGATCGGCCATGAAAGACATCATCTTCTTCTGAGACTTCTCTCTGGATCTCCTAAGAGCGTCAGATGTTCTGCGAGCAGACATCTACAGATTCGACAAACCGGACCATATAAGTCGAAGTTCACTAGATCTCACAATATAGATTACACACATGATAGATTTAAGAGTCTAGATTGAACCACCACAAAATTCACGACCTTCGCATGGCGCGTTGCACGAAGCTCGGTCAACATGCCAAAAACGCTTATATATAGGAAGTACCAGCGGCGTATCCACCACGCTTTGGGCACATCGCCTTACCCCGTACTCAGTGTCATGTTACGTGTCGCAATTACCACCCATAACAAATTTACTCATCATTATCATCATCATATATCATAGATTGTTCAAATAGCTTCGCATAGATTAGATTCACATAGTTTATTCATAGTTTTCTCGATAGATCGACATAGATTAGCTTATAGAATAACCCAATATTTTAACATGATTACTTAATAGAGTAACATAGATTAACTCAATAGATTGCCACATATTAATCTCAATAGTTCAAGACAATAGATTAACATTGCTAGAGTACGCATAGATTATATGCATGGCTTTAGAGTCTACATAGATTGCATAGATTCTTCGTAGACTTCACGAATATAGTTTCCATAGACTACATAGACTATCCACACTGGTCTGCAAACACTATCCTCGTATGGCACTTGGTACGAAAGTTGGTAACATGTCGGAAGCACTTCTATATAGGAACTACCAGCGGCGTATCCACCACGCTTCGGACATGCCACTTCTGTCTCGTACTTCCATGTCATCTTAGTGTTTCATACCCACAATCAACACCTCAAAACACAATAGTCAATCAAGATTACCACATAGATTACTCATAGAATAAAGCTTCATAAATTTAGTTATGAGATTAGGATTAATGTTTGAGATTGCGGACAACGTGTGATTCATGTAAAAATATACCAAAACGAACGAAGAATAAAGTTTAAAACCTCATAGATAAAACCACATTTATGAAAAATCGAGATAACATAAAAGCAAGATAGGCTTATAAAACATAGGATTGTTCCGGGTAGAGGAACGGCGACTAACCAAAGTGGTTCGAACCCCTTTCGGATTGAGGTATCGCTTCCTGACTTACTTAGACAAATACATCATCGATGTCAGGCCTACGATATTTGTCCTTTTAGCCATTTCACGTACTCAATTGACTAGCGGTTACGAGACTTTGGTGAGACATAGAATTATTAAGGAGTGGGACTAGTTGTCAAGGTCTGAGTTTCACTTGGGAGCTGAAAAGTGATATGAAGGCCAAGTATCCGCATCTCTTCGAGCAGTCTTCTTCTAAGATTTTGGGGACGAAATCTCCTAAAGGAGGGGAGACTATAACGCCCAGCGTCCCTGAACTTTAGACACTTGGCAAGAACAGTCCCTGAACTTCTGAGAAGTTGTCAATTTTAGTCCCTGTGGTTTTATGGAGTTGATGTTTTAATACTTCTGGTGTGAATCTTGTTGATACTATGGTGCTTGACTCTTTATTCTAGATGTTTAATTTTGACACTTAAACTATGAGACTTGATACTTAATCTAGATACTTGACCCTTGATGCTTAATCTAGACACTTGATTTCTAATACTATGGAAACTAGATTCTTATTGTTGATTCTTGATACTTGATACTTGGACTCTTGATTGACTATTGTGTTTTGAGGTGTTGATTGTGGGTATGAAACACTAAGATGACATGGAAGTACGAGACATAAGTGGCATGTCCGAAGCGTGGTGGATACGCCGCTGGTACTTCCTATATTTAAGTGCTTCCAACATGTTACCAACTTTCGTACCAAGTGCCATACGAGGATAGTGTTTGCAGACCAGTGTGGATAGTCTATGTAATCTATGGAAACTATATTTGTGAAGTCTACGGAGAATCTATGCAATCTATGTAGACTCTAAAGCCATGCATATAATCTATGCGTACTCTAGCAATGTTAATCTATTGTGTTGAACTATTGAGATTAATCTGTGGCAATCTATTGTCCAAGTATCAAGTATCAAGAATCAACAATAAGAATCTAGTTTCCATAGTATTCGAAATCAAGTGTTTAGATTAAGCATCAAGGGTCAAGTACCTAGATTAAGTATCAAGTCTCATAGTTTAAGTGTCAAAATTAAGCATCTAGAATAAAGAGTCAAGCACCATAGTATCAACAAGATTCACACCAGAAGTATTAAAACATCAACTCCATAAAACCACAGGGACAAAAATTGACAACTTCTCAGAAGTTCAGGGACTGTTCTTGTTAGTGCAATATGTCTATTGTGACAACTCGAAATTTAGAACCTTTCGTTGTATCTTGGTGTAACTTGCTTGAACGTTATGTGATTAGTTAACTTGTTGGTTCAATGAATGACCTAAGTGAAATTATGTGATTATGTGTTATGCTTGTATGTAGGAGTATGATTATGTGAACCGAGACACAAGGACACGACTCGAGACCATGCGGTCTCGAGTGAACAGTAACGGTTGGGCCGGATTTGGCCATGCACCTCTTTAGTCCACTAGTATATAACCATTATGATTAGCCACACTTGTCATTTTTGGGCAAACAATACACACTCTCCTACACACACACACACACTCTCACTCTCTCTCACTAAAACCCTAGCAACACCACTCTCTTCTCTTGTGCCGGATCAAGAGTAGCAAGCCAAGCTCTCGGATTTTCTTGTGTTCTTCACTCGGAAACTCTCGGACAACAAATCTACTCTCCTTCACACACACCTCATCAACCGGTTAGTGTTTTATGATGTTTGTTGTTAGAATAGTTGTTATGAATGATGATGTTCTTGTGAATCGGATGTGTATGATGATGTTATTCGGCTAACATGTTTTGATTTCGGATATACATTGCATAATGAGCTAATGATATCTTGTGTCTAAATGTGATTTAAACCATTGATTGTTGATGTTCATGAAATAGGCTTACATATATGTATTAGATAATGCCATGATTAATCGGATTGTACACTCTTGTGCTAAGAACCGAATGCTTGTTAAACCGGCTACATGTGTGTGGAAATCGGATTAGTGTAGAGCCGAGTTTGAGTTGTTATGTGATGATTTGAAACCATTAGATGAGTATGTTCAAGTGTTTTGATTGTTGTTCATGTTATGGTTGTGATTAATGCTAAAAACCCTAAAATATGATGAACAAGTTGAATAATCATGATGAATGACTTGAATGTATGAAGAACAACATGAATATGATATGAAGGTGTCTTGAATATTTGAAAATACTTGTTTGATCCATTTTAGTAAATTGTTAGACAAGAAAACATGTTTAAATGGATAGTACACATTGTTGCATGAAATCAAAATCTCATTGGCTAAGTACAATGACGAAAATCAACAGATGTCCAGTCGAGGCCTCTGGTTTCGACTCGAGACCATCGCATGACGACTCGAGAACATAGATTGCGACACAGGTTGCGAGTCAAGAACCCCTAGTCTCGACTCGAGACCACACTTGATCAGCACACAAACATCATGACCCGAGACCATGCTCGCGTGTCCAGTTGCGACTCGAGACCAATACATGCATGACTCGAGACCACCTCAGTTGCGACTCGAGAACTAGTAGGCTACAACTCGAGACCGCACAGTCTCGACTAGAGACCGCACAGTCTCGACTCGAGACCATATACATGTGCACGCTGTTTGAACTTGCACCCTATTACGGGCTTAGGTGTTTGGGCCGGACTTTTGGACTTTGTTTACTTGTATACGTGATACTGTTCAACTCATATGTATTATTCTGAACCGCCATGTTTATACGTGTATGCCATGAATAATACCTGTATGCAACTTGCCAGTATACGTGTAGAACATACGTGCACTACTTGGATATGAACCTGACTTGAACGGTATCTATGTTAGGACTTAGTTGACCACTTACAACTTGATTGACTTTCTGTGTATCTGCCGAGCAAACCAAGGTGAGTTCACACCCTCTACAAAGCATGGGATTCCCTGGGTTGGGAATGGGGTTAAGGAACGTGGGTTCCTCATCCTCCTTGGGTAGGACAACATTGGTTCAGGAATGTAATTCCTCGTCCTCATGGACAGATAACTCGTACTAGACCAAAACTCTATCACGAAGTCCCTCCTTTTTATATCGACTTAATCGCCGGGCCCATGGCGAGCGGGTCATTAGTTAGATAGCGCTATTTAGGTCTGACAAACCTCACACCGTGCCGCAGAGGACGGGCGTGAACTAATGGATCTGGGGCACGTCAATGATGATAGACATTGACAGTTTCAGGGCACATAAACATGACTACAGTCAGCAGTCGATATGGTAACGAGTCTAGTGTATACATGGGGTAGCCCCCACGACCGAAATGCCAGATAACTAACATGGGGTAGCCCCCACGGCCGGAGCGCCAGAATAACCGGGAATAAACAAGTCACGTTTTTCAACTATGGGGTAACCCCCACGACAGGATGCCAGATAAAGGAAATTGTTTTCGAAACCACTTAAAACGAACACTCAACTGTGAACTCACTCAACTTGTTGTTGACTCGTTACTACATGCATTGCAGGTCTTTAGGTACTTAGCTGGGGCTTGCATGGAAGAGGATCGTTGTGGGACATGGACAGCTGTGTGCCATGTTAAACTTTGAACAATTAAACTCATGTTTTGGTTTTAAACATTATGCTTCCGCTTGCAACTTAAACTATGTTTTGTATGAACACCAATTGTATTGGTTGGATTTTATAACTACGTATATGCTTGTTCAATATGATTGGTGGCTGGATCCTGGTCAGTCACGCCTCCAAGCGGTAGTACTCCGCAGGTGGATTTTGGGGGTGTGACAGATTGGTATCAGAGCCATTGGTTATAGTGAACTTGGTTTTAATAAGGGAAGGGGTTTTATTAAAATCAGACTATAACCTGTACAGTGCTCTACGATCCACAACGACGCTTCACTCCACATGCAAGGCTCGACATTCTAGGTGATATGATCTGTGTATATATTGCCTACTTATTAATTACATAGTACATTACTCATGGTATGCTTGGTTGGTATAACTACTGTTGCTTGAACACGTGTGTACTTACTCACTTCTGTCATCGCATTTTCGCGAACCCCTCTCACTCACGTTCCCCTTGATATGAAGATCATGTCTGGACGCGTTAACCTGACACAAGCCCAGTTGATGGCTCTGATTAACGAACGAGTTGCTGCGACACTTGCAGCTGCACACGCAGTAGGTATATCCTGCAGTCCGAACTCATTCTAGGATCTTTAGAATCCTACTCTCGTGAACCAACCTTTGTGTTAAACTCTGTCTTTCTTTCACCCACAATAGGTCAGCATGCTCAGCCACCCGTGTGCACTTTTAAGACTTTCATGGACTGCCGACCAACTACTTTTAGCGGCACCGAATTAGCAGTGGGCCTCCTCCACTGGTTTGAGAAGCTCGAGTCGGTTTTCGAAATGTGTGAATGCCCTGAGGCGCGCAGGGTGAAGTATGCTACCGGTACTCTCGAGGGTTTAGCCCTCACATGGTGGAACGCCCAGGTTCAAATGCTGGGGTTGGTTGCTGCCAACGCCACCCCATGGGAAACTTTTAAGGAAATGATCAAGGAGGAATACTGCAGTCGTGATGATATTCATAAGCTGGAAGTCGAGTTCTTCAACCTCAAGATGACGGGGTCAGAAATTGAGGCGTACACTAAGAGATTGAATGAGCTTGCCTTACTGTGTCCTACCATGGTGGACCCTCCATTTAAGCGAATTGAACTCTTTCTCAAGGGCTTGGTGCCAGAGATCTAAAGTCATGTGACTTCAGCAAACCTCACTACTATCCAGCAGGTTGTTCAGTTGGCTCACCATCTTACTGATCAGGCGGTGGAGCAGAACAGGCTACCAAAGCGCATAGGTGCTGCAACTACTTCAGGTGTCCCTAGTGACAACAAACGGAAATGGGATGGAGCTTCAAGCATGGGTTCAACTTCTGTTCAGTCTCAGTCTCAGCAGAGAAAGACTGAAGACTACAAGAGTCCTAGTCAGCAATCGTCTGGTGGTCAAAGTCATGGTTGGTACAAAGGGAATCACCCCAAATGCAATCGTTGCAGCCTGCACCACAGCAGGCCGTGCACCAGGGGTAACTGTCATCGGTGCAACAAGCCAAGTCACGCTGCAAAGGATTGCAGGAACTTATACCCCGCAAACCAGAATCGTCAACAACAGGCCCCACAGAACCAGCGCCAGCAGCAGCAGCAAGGTGATAACAAAGGGTGCTTTCAGTGTGGAGCTGAAGGCCACTTCAAAAGAGATTGCCCTCAACTGAACAGGAACCAGAACAACAACAACAACAATAACAACAATCAAGGGAATGGTAACAATGGGAACAACAACAAGAATGGAGCCAGGGGGCGGGCATTCGTGATTGGCCAAGGTGAAGCAAGGAATGACCCCAATGTTGTGGCGGGTAAGTTCCTTCTCCACGACTTTTATGTTACAGTTTTATTTGATTCGGGTGCCGATACTAGCTACGTGTCGCTAGAAGTTAGTCGAATGCTTAAGCATATTCCAACACCTTTGAACAACAAGCACACTGTAGAGCTAGCAAACGGTAAGAGTTTAGAGGCCACACACGTAGTCAAGGGTTGTAAACTTGTTCTTGCTAACCAGACCTTCTCTATCGACCTCATCCCTATCGTCTTGGGTAGTTTCGACGTTGTCATTGGGATGGATTGGTTATCCCAACACCGAGCAGAGATTCTTTGCAACAAGAAGATTGTTCGTATTCCTGGTTCCAGTGGTGAACCACTCATGATTCGTGGCGATAAGAGGAGTGCTGTTGAGAACGTCATCTCTCTCCTTAAGGCCCATAAATATTTACGAAAGGGCCACACTGCCATTTTGGCTCTCGTTACTGACACCTCGGAGAAAGAGAAGAAGATAGAAGATTTTCCAGTTGTATGCGACTATCCGGAGGTATTTCCTGAGGAATTACCTGGTCTTCCGCCTCATCGCCAAGTCGAATTTCAGATTGAACTAGCTCCTGGAGATGCACCTATAGCTCGTGCACCTTATCGCTTAGCTCCATCAGAGTTGGAAGAACTCTCTACGCAACTGCAAGAACTCTTGGATAAGGGTTTTATTCGTCCTAGCTCATCGCCCTGGGGAGCTCCAGTCCTATTCGTGAAGAAGAAAGACGGTACCTTTAGAATGTGCATCTACTACCGGGAACTCAACAAGGTGAGGGTGAAGAATCGTTATCCTCTACCGCGTATTTACGACTTGTTCGACCAGCTGCAAGGGTCGAGCTAATATTCGAAGATCGATTTGAGATCGGGTTATCACCAGCTGGGAGTCCGAGAAGAGGACGTCTCCAAAACGGCCTTCAGAACTCGATATGGCCACTATGAGTTTTTGGTCATGCCTTTTGGGCTGACAAACGCACCTGCGGTTTTCATGGACTTGATGAATCGAGTGTGCAAGCCTTATCTGGACAAGTTCGTTATAGTCTTCATCGACGACATCCTGATCTATTCCAAGAGTCAGGAGGAACACGAGCAACATCTACGGCTTATCCTGGAACTCCTTCGAACAGAACAACTTTACGCAAAGTTCTCGAAATGCGACTTCTGGCTTCGAGAAGTCCATTTCCTAGGCCATGTGGTAAACAAGGACGGGATCCATGTTGATCCATCCAAGGTAGACTCGATTAAGAACTGGCCTGCACCATGTACACCAAAGGAAATTCGCCAATTCTTGGGATTGGCAGGTTACTACAGGAGGTTCATTAAGGATTTTTCTAAGATCGCACAGCCTCTCACCTCACTAACGCAGAAAGGCGTTGTTTATCGATGGCAAATGCACAGGAATTAGCATTTCAGCATTTAAAGGATAGACTTTGCAGCGCACCTATCCTTTCATTGCCGGAGGGCACAGACGATTTTGTGGTTTACTGCGACGCATCAATTCAGGGTCTTGGCTGCGTATTGATGCAACGAGATAAAGTTATAGCCTACGCCTCACGCCAACTCAAGGTTCATGAAAGAAACTACACTACACACGACTTAGAGCTGGGAGCTGTTGTTTTTGCACTTAAGTTATGGCGGCATTACCTGTACGGTACCAAGTGCGCCATCTACACCGACCACAGGAGCCTCGAACATATCTTCAAGCAGAAGGAACTGAATATGCGACAACGACGGTGGGTCGAGTTACTGAATGACTACGAGTGCTTGATCAGGTATCACCCGGGCAAGGCCAATGTTGTGGCTGACGCCCTCAGTCGAAAGGACACTGCGCCTAAGCGCGTGCGAGCTTTACAACTCACGATCCATTCTAGTCTTCCTTCCCAAATACGAGCTGCTCAGATAGAAGCATTGAAACCAGAAAACGTCAGGGCTGAAACCCTACGCGGCTCAAGGCAACGCTTGGAACAAAAGGAAGACGGTGCCTACTACGTCACGGGACACATTTGGATCCCACTCTATGGCAACCTACGAGAGCTTGTGATGGATGAAGCACACAAGTCTCGCTACTCAGTACATCCTGGTTCAGATAAGATGTACCACGATATCAAAACCACGTATTGGTGGCCTAGCATGAAGGCCCACATAGCAACTTACGTCAGCAAGTGTTTGACTTGTGCGAGAGTCAAGTCTGAATACCAGAAACCCTCAGGCCTACTCCAACAACCAGAGATACCGCAATGGAAATGGGAGCAAATTTCCATGGATTTTGTTACCGGCCTACCTAGATCTCAACGAGGTAACGACACTATTTGGGTGATCGTGGATCGACTCACAAAATCTGCACACTTCCTGGCTATCAAGGAAACGAATAAGTTCTCCACTTTAGCAGACATATACCTTAAGGAAGTTGTTTCGAGGCACGGGGTGCCCACCTCTATTATCTCAGATCGAGATGCACGTTTTACTTCAGAGCTGTGGCAAGCAATGCACAAATCCTTTGGCTCACGTTTAGATATGAGCACAGCGTATCACCCTCAGACGGACGGGCAGTCCGAGCGCACTATTCAAACCTTAGAAGACATGCTTCGTGCATGTGTAATCGACTTTGGCAACAGCTAGGAAAAGCATCTGCCACTTGTGGAATTCTCGTACAATAACAGCTACCACACCAGCATTAAAGCTGCTCCGTTTGAGGCATTGTACGGACGTAAATGCTGGTCACCTCTTTGTTGGGCAGAGGTGGGAGATAGTCAGATCACTGGTCCAGAACATGTGGTAGACACGACTGAACAAATTGCTCAAATAAGAAAACGCATGGAGGCAGCTCGTGACCGTCAGAAAGTTTACGCCGATAAGGGCAGGAAACCACTAGAGCTCCAGGTTGGGGAGCGGGTACTACTCAAAGTTTCACCCTGGAAGGGTGTGGTTCGTTTTGGTAAACGAGGCAAACTTAACCCACGATACGTTGGACCTTTCGAAATCATTGAGAAAATAGGCAGGGTGGCCTACAGACTGAACTTACCAGCAGAACTCGGTGCAGTTCACAACGTTTTCCACGTGTCGAATCTGAAGAAGTGCCTGTTAGATGAGACCCACGTAGTTCCTCTGAAGGAACTCACTATCGATGAACAGTTACGATTCGTCGAGGAACCAGTCGAGATCACGGACCGGGATGTTAAGGTCCTCAAGAGCACTAGAATACCTCTCGTTCGAGTTCATTGGAACTCACGTCGCGGCCCAGAGTTCACCTGGGAATGCGAAGATCGGATGAAACAAAAGTATCCCCAACTGTTCGCAAACAGTACAACCACTACTGAGGCTGAAGCTACGGAATTTCGGGATGAAATTCCAGATCAACGGGGGGTGGGTGTGACACCCCAGGAAAACCGGGAAAACCACACAACTTAACTAGCTTCCTCAGTGAGTGCTTACCAAATTTCGGGACGAAATTTCTTTCAACTTGGGGATGATGTGACGACTCGAAATTTAGAACCTTTCGTTGTATCTTGGTGTAACTTGCTTGAACGTTATGTGATTAGTTAACTTGTTGGTTCAATGAATGACCTAAGTGAAATTATGTGATTATGTGTTATGCTTGTATGTAGGAGTATGATTATGTGAACCGAGACACAAGGACACGACTCGAGACCATGCGGTCTCGAGTGAACAGTATCGGTTGGGCCGGATTGGGCCATGCACCTCTTTAGTCCACTAGTATATAACCATTATGATTAGCCACACTTGTCATTTTTGGGCAAACAATACACACTCTCCTACACACACACACTCTCACTCTCTCTCACTAAAACCCTAGCAACACCACTCTCTTCTCTTGTGCCGGATCAAGAGTAGCAAGCCAAGCTCTCGGATTTGCTTGTGTTCTTCACTCGGAAACTCTCGGACAACAAATCTACTCTCCTTCACACACACCTCATCAACCGGTTAGTGTTTTATGATGTTTGTTGTTAGAATAGTTGTTATGAATGATGATGTTCTTGTGAATCGGATGTGTATGATGATGTTATTCGGCTAACATGTTTTGATTTCGGATATACATTGCATAATGAGCTAATGATATCTTGTGTCTAAATGTGATTTAAACCATTGATTGTTGATGTTCATGAAATAGGCTTACATATATGTATTAGATAATGCCATGATTAATCGGATTGTACACTCTTGTGCTAAGAACCGAATGCTTGTTAAACCGGCTACATGTGTGTGGAAATCGGATTAGTGTAGAGCCGAGTTTGAGTTGTTATGTGATGATTTGAAACCATTAGATGAGTATGTTCAAGTGTTTTGATTGTTGTTCATGTTGTGGTTGTGATTAATGCTAAAAACCCTAAAATATGATGAACAAGTTGAATAATCATGATGAATGACTTGAATGTATGAAGAACAACATGAATATGATATGAAGGTGTCTTGAATATTTGAAAATACTTGTTTGATCCATTTTAGTAAATTGTTAGACAAGAAAACATGTTTAAATGGATAGTACACATTGTTGCATGAAATCAAAATCTCATTGGCTAAGTACAATGACGGAAATCAGCAGATGTCCAGTCGAGGCCTCTGGTTTCGACTCGAGACCATCGCATGACGACTCGAGAACATAGATTGCGACACAGGTTGTGAGTCAAGAACCCCTAGTCTCGACTCAAGACCACACTTGATCAGCACACAAACATCATGACCCGAGACCATGCTCGCGAGTCCAGTTGCGACTCGAGACCAATACATGCATGACTCGAGACCACCTCAGTTGCGACTCGAGAACTAGTAGGCTACAACTCGAGACCGCACAGTCTCGACTAGAGACCGCACAGTCTTGACTCGAGACCATATACATGTGCACGCTGTTTGAACTTGCACCCTATTACGGGCTTAGGTGTTTGGGCCGGACTTTTGGACTTTGTTTACTTGTATACGTGATACTGTTCAACTCATAGGTATTATTGTGAACCGCCATGTTTATACGTGTATGCCATGAATAATACATGTATGCAACTTGCTAGTATACGTGTAGAACATACGTGCACTACTTGGATATGAACCTGACTTGAACGGTATCTATGTTAGGACATAGTTGACCACTTACAACTTGATTGACTTTCTGTGTATCTGCCGAGCAAACCAAGGTGAGTTCACACCCTCTACAAAGCATGGGATTCCCTGGGTTGGGAATGGGGTTAAGGAACGTGGGTTCCTCTTCCTCCTTGGGTAGGACAACATTGGTTCAGGAATGTAATTCCTCGTCCTCATGGACATATAACTCGTACTAGACCAAAACTCTATCACGAAGTCCCTCCTTTTTATATCGACTTAATCGCCGGGCCCATGGCGAGCGGGTCATTAGTTAGATAGCGCTATTTAGGTCTGACAAACCTCACACCGTGCCGCAGAGGACGGGCGTGAACTAATGGATCTGGGGCACGTCAATGATGATAGACATTGACAGTTTCAGGGCACATAAACATGACTACAGTCAGCAGTCGATATGGTAACGAGTCTAGTGTATACATGGGGTAGCCCCCACGGCCGAAATGCCAGATAAATAACATGGGGTAGCCCCCATGGCCGGAGCGCCAGAATAACCGGGAATAAACAAGTCACGTTTTTCAACTATGGGGTAACCCCCACGGCAGGATGCCAGATAAAGGAACACTCAACTGTGAACTCACTCAACTTGTTGTTGACTCGTTACTACATGCTTTGCAGGTCTTTAGGTACTTAGCTGGGGCTTGCATGGAAGAGGATCGTTGTGGGACATGGACAGCTGTGTGCCATGTTAAACTTTGAACAATTAAACTCATGTTTTGGTTTTAAACATTATGCTTCCGCTTGCAACTTAAACTATGTTTTGTATGAACACCAATTGTATTGGTTGGATTTTATAACTACGTATATGCTTGTTCAATATGATTGGTGGCTGGATCCTGGTCAGTCACGCCTCCAAGCGGTAGTACTCCGCAGGTGGATTTTGGGGGTGTGACATCTATTGACTTCGTCTTGCATCAAGTATTGTATTTAGAATGATAGACCAGGGCTCGTTGTACGAGAAAATTAGGATTTGAGTGTGGAAAGCTAATTTCGCACGAAATAGCCAAAGGCTATTTCGCACGAAATTACAAGTGAGTAATTTCGCACGAAATTACTAGTGGCTATTCCATGCGAAATTACATGCCTATAAATACCTAGGTCTTGATCTTCATTTGGAACTTTTCTGATTCGGTAATGAAGTGCTGCTGAACTGTCTCCAGGTTGTAAATTGCTGTTATATCAATAATAGAGACATTTAAATTGAATCAACCTGTATACAAGTCCGTTTCTCTGAATTCAGCCTTAGATTCGGATATAAGCTCTTCTGAACGACTCATTCAGTTCTCACAACGATCCTACAAGTGGTATCAGAGCTCAGGAGGAAGAGTTCAGCTTGATTTCATCAGATTTTCTAACTTCTACAACTTCTTTTCAAAATTAATCAACTTTTCATGGTTAAAATGGATTGAATTTCACACATTATATGCGAAACTGTGTTTTAACGAATCCTTGAAAGAATTGGACCTAAATTTGATCTAAGATTGGAAAAATTAGTAATTTCGCTTGAAAATCAGATCGGACATAATGACATCAGCATAATTTCGTTTGAAATTGCACCTAATTTCGCACGGAATTATAATTTCGCTTGAGATATTCCATACGAAATTACAATTTCGTTTCAAAGTTGTAATTTCATTTGAATTTGTTTGTAATTCCGTATGAAATTAAATTTCGTTTGGTCGGTTCAAACGAAATCCCAAATTTCGTTTGAAGTTCTATTGCAGGTAATTTCGCACCAGTTGTTATTTCGCTTGAAGAAGGTTATTCCGCATCAAAGTGATTTCGCTTGAGATTTCATTTCGTTTGAAGATCTCTATTTTGTTTGAAGGAAATTTAAGAAGTTCACATCATGGCTGAAGAATTCTACAACACGTTCTACAATGCATTAACATCAGAATCTTCCGAAACTTCAACTGTTACACCAAAAACCATAACAAAAGCAATCAATGAAAACATTAAACATGATAATTTTTACGGCACACATTCAAAACCACCAACTCTTGAAAGTATTGAAGACTATACGTGGTGGAAAGAACGTTTCATTAATTGGGCAAAAGCCTATGCACACGAAAGCTGGTTCTGTCTAGAATTCGGATATGTAAGACCAAAAGATGATAAAGGAGAAGATCTTCCTCTAAAAGGTTTATCCAAAGAAGACAAATCAGAATTTGCAGCTGAACAGAGAATGATTGCCTTAATTCAATCATCAATCAGAAATGACATGTTTGCGTTACTACAACATGACGGAACATCAAAATCTATATGGGAAGCTTTACGGGTTAAAGCTGAGGGGGGGGGGGGGGGGGTAAACAAATCAAGAAGAATAAGATTGCCTTATTAAAGAAAGAATTTGATTTGTTTGATAGTCTTAACGGTGAATCAGTTTGACAAATGATTGAACGTTTTTGTCATCTAAAATTGAACTTGAAAGATTTAAGATTGAGAAAACGAGAGAAGAAATAATTGACAAAATCATAGAAGCGTTACCACGAGCTGATCAGTGGCAAACATTCGTGTTTATATTGAAAAATGATGCTTTGTATGAAACAATTTCTCTCGATGTATCAATTGAAAAAATTGAAACTCATGAGCTTGAATTGCAGAAACAAAACAAGATGAGCAGTTCTTCACATCAACAGAATGTTGGTCTCTATTACATAGGTAGTTTACCTTTGGTGAAAGTTGGTGAATCACCAAAGACAGCATTCAGTGGTGAGAGGACAAAAGAACCTTAGAAAAGCTCATCAAGTTACGATCAGGGTTATCATTCAATTTCGTCAAAAGCTAATTCTGAAGAATCAGAAGAGATACTGTGCAACATTGCTCTCAAGTTGAAAAATTATCCAGCTATGAGCATCAATGCTGCTAAACAACAAATGAGCTTCCTTGCATCTGTTCTGGAATCATATGAAGGTCTTGTAGCTGGTAAAATTGGAAATTCAGAGTTAACCAAAGAAGACTACGACCAGATTGATCCTGAAGAAATGGAACTCATTGATATTCGCTGGTGTTTGGCAAGTTGCATCCGCAGAGCTCAGAGATACATGGAGATTACTGGGAAAGAATCAATTGGTGAACCATCAACAAAGCTTGGATTTGACAAATCTAAAGTGACCTGTTTCAAATGTAAGCAAAAAGGTCATTTCAAGAGAGAATGCAACAATTCTGCAGTTGGTGGAAATGAACATCCTTTCAACGATGATTATTACCGAAAGGCAATCTACCATTGCAGCAAAGAAGAGTCGAAGATGATTGAAAATAATCCCAGAGAAAAATCAAGAGCTTGTGTAGTTATTCATGATGACGAAGGATATGATTGGAGTCAAATTCTTCCAGAAGAAGATCGTGTTGATAATCGGGTTACAGCTCATGGAAGAAGTACATCAAAGAGCAAACATTTTGTTTTTGTTGCTAAAATTAAAGAGGAAAGCAAAAAAGAAAATGTTATAGCTGAAATCAAAGAGAAAACCAGAGAAGAGATTTTAAAAGAGAAAACATATAGAGAAAGAAACATTGCTTGGAACAGAATTGACGATATGCAAGAAGAATATGAAGACGCTGTCAGCAATAAGAGATGGGAAAAGAAACGAGAGTGTTATGTCAACAGAAATGGAGAACCCGTTGTTTCCAAAAAGGACATAATCTTTGATGATGTTCTTTTAGTAATTCCTCGATCTGTCGAATACTATACAAATGTTGGAAAGGATAAAATGTCACACCCCCAAAATCCACCATGCGGAGTATCACCGCTTGGAGGCGTGACATGACCAGGATCGAGCCACCAATCATATTGAACAATTCAATTAAGTAAATAAAACCAAACATAATACGATTGGTGACACTACTAGAAAACATGGTTTTTGTCATGTAATTTTTGGTTACAAAATGGTAGCAATTTCCTTGTTGTCACTAGTTTGCCACCGAAAATACGGTGACAAAAACACCCGTGTCAATTGCCCTAATGTCACCAAATAGCCACCATTTTTATATTTTGCTACCTTATTTTTACCACCACAAAATTGGTCAAAATTATTTGCCACCGCTTCATGTTTGCTACGCTCCGCCTTGTTTGCCACCAAGTTTGCCACCGAATTATGACGTGTTTTCATACCATTTAGCCACTGATATTGCCACCATTTAGCCATCAGTTTTTGCACGTTTTGATACCATTTAGCCACCGATATTGCCACCATTTAGCCACCATTTTTTACACAATTTGCGAGTTTTGATACCATTTAGCTACCGATATTGTCACCATTTAGCCACCATTTTTTACACAATTTGCAACCATTTGCTACCATTTATTGATTAATGTAATATTAGTTTGGTTTGGAATATTGGTTTTTAATTCAGTTTTTTTTCTCCCTGCTAATTTCATCAAAATTACATATCAATAAAACTACAAAATAATATAAAAAAGTCTAATAAAATCCAAAAATTATATAAAAAATATCGTTTTCAAAAGCATATAATAAATACCAACTAAAACATAAAATAACTAAAATTATCATAATAAGATAAACATCTAAACATTCAAAACCAATTGTTTATAGCATATCTTCGAACTACAACTGTTAACATAGCTTCAATTTGTGACATCCTATCAAGCATAACATCTTTATCCACCTTATCTTTTTTCTTTTTCAGCCAACAACCCTGCAATAATTCCATTGAACCTTTCTTTTTCTTCATCTTTTTTCCTTAGCGAGCTCCTTGATAAGTAAGTTCAACTTTTCAATCTACAAAACAACCAATGAATAAAATCAAGAAATCAGAATTAACGAAAAGTAATAATGCGTCAAGTTGGTTGCAAAGAAAACAAAATACAATTGTGAGATACAATTCAAGTGATAGAAGCTAAATAGCATGTTCCAGTTTATTTACATATTAAGAAGGAAATTACACCTAATTTTAAAAACATATTTTTGTATGAAACAGCCCATAAAGAAGGTGTAATCAAATCAATATGAAATTCCTTAACATTCTCACTAATTTAAGAGCATCAAACCTAACAATAAAAAACAAGCATCGCAAACCAAACAAACATAATAACACTAGGAAACGATACAAATGCACAAAAGTTATTAGTCTAAAAGGATTAAAAATACCTTAGGGTCTTCTCTGCTATGTACACACAAGTCACTAACATTGCCTAACCCGTACACTTTTCCTTTATTCTTGCCCTTAGCTCGTGACCACAAGTCTTTGTCAAATTTTGGATATTTATTACGTTCTTTCCCATACTTCTCCACAAGAAAACCTTCATTTGCAACTGTAAACGAAACCCAGATGATAAAAAAGTAATACCACAATTTCCACAAAATACAAGATTAACCAACACAATTAAGCACTCATGATTATCAAGCAAACCTGTGTATGATCAAATGTGTGTGAGCCGACCTAACATAAACTTTGGTGATCATACTTAACACGTTAACTATTATTAGAAAAAAACTAAAACTTTTGAACAAAAAGTGAGTCGAGCCGACCCCATCTGTTGTAACTTGTACCAAAAAATTACTCCTTTTGACCCGTTACCCAATCCACTTAACCAGCCCATTTTCCACCACTAGAAGTGACGATTAGATTACCGGAAACGAGGCTTGTTAATGACAATGCTCTAAGCTCCAAAAAGATCCCTTCTTTATATGTATAATAATAATTATAATTAATATAAATTAATTAATAAATACTAAACGAGTCGAGCCCGATCCGAGCTCGAGCTTCAAAAATTACCTTCGAGCCGAGCTCGAACTTTAGAAATAAAGCTCGAATCGAGTCGAGCTCGAGCTTTCATATGTTAAACGAGCTCGAGCTCGAGCCTGGTCGAGCTTGGGCTCGGCTCGACTCGTTTGCACCCCGACTTGCAGCCTCCTTAGCAGCAGCTTCCTTAGCAGCTCGTTCCTGGAAGAAAAGAGGGTAGGTTGACACAAAACGTTAGTTTGCCCAAAATTCATTTTTTTCATAACAACTAGTGTCTCAAAAGTTATGAGTAAAATGGACTGCAAAATACACTTCTCGTTTCCTATTAAGCTAAATGTTTTAATGTTAGCCATTAAAGATAATCGAGCCCTTCATACATAACTAATGAAGAAGTTAGTTAATCACCTGCAAACTTAATGTTTGCCTCACGCTTTTTTAAACCAAGTATAATATTGCAACCTTAGATAATATATAGTTGTATCATACTCAAAAAAGGGACTGCTACTATCTTCAAAAAATGTAATACAAATTCACAGAAAATTTGTAATAGTCAAAGTGCATCTGAAAGCAAGATATACAACAATACATAAAATATTATCATTCCAATAATTGATATAGTATTTAAATATATAACCTGGAATTTTGCAAGCCAAAAACAACGGTAAGCTTCCACCACCATGACCAATGCATAAAACTTTCATACTAGTCTTCCAATATACATAACTTAACATATCACAGTTACATGAGAGGGAAGTCAGTCCAGCGGATATCATACTTTTAAGATCTGCAGTAGATGCATAACATTAAACGCAAACTTAAAATAATGTAAGTAAAAAAGGCGTGATGCGCTCCGATGCATTTTGATCACAAAAGCAAATGCGCCAGGGGCCCACATCACATATGTGAGTAGTTCGTTATAAAAAAATTAATTATACATGACAATGTTTAAGGAAATTACATGGAACAGCCAAACAATATGCCTGCTGCATTAGGAATATAGATCCAGGATCTGATTCATTATAAGCGGTCATGACTTTAGCTGTGCTTTGGCGCGTATCATCATTAAATCGAAGTGTACGCCACTGATACCCGAGAATTCTGAAAGACACGTTCTGTTCACTCCTTGGATATAACTCTGCATACCGTTGCTGAAGCCAATTCTCAGTTTTAACTCAAAGGCATCACTTTCATCAGTCTCATTATTATCATTCGTATCATTTTCATCAGCAGGGGCCTCCTTTGAGCTTTCAACAGCATCAACACTATTGTCAAGTTTTCCAGAGTTGAGAACTGATAAAATTGTCACAGAAGCACAACAACAAACAGTAACATCAGGAAATCCTCTCAACTGAAGAAAAAAAAAATGAAAAAAGTCAACTTACCAACGCGTTCGACTTCTGTTGAAGTGACTGTATTTTTAGTTTCTTTCATGTTACCCTGTGTTCCCTACAATTATGAACAAGTCAAAATCCTAATTTCACACTAAGCATAGTAAACACAATCATGACTTCTACATGTACAAAGTACACGTATTAGTGTTGGAAAACTGGATCGAACAATCACATAACACGATATTGGTGACAAATCACAAGTCACGTTTTAAACTTTGATAAAAGCAAAAGATCATCCGTGACCCCTAAACCCTATATTTATACTCGATACAACCCTTGCTAATCATTAATCAAGTCAACATGGCCTATAAGAATTCTAATCTAATAAAAAACTACTCCCCTAATCTAATCCTTACGAAACAAAATCAAACAGATCTTCCACCGGCAACCGATACTTTTCTAATTTATCTACCCATTAATTTCAACTTTGAACGCTTTATCTACCCATTAGTTTCAGCCGATACTCTCCTGGAGACCTGTAATTTATATTATGAACAACATACAAGCAACTTGCAATTTCAATATTTTGAATCAATACCTGGAACATGTGATTTTTTAACAGTTTGGGGTTTGGTTTCATGACCCGGGACTAGCGATTTTGGGCGAAGGTCAATTACGATTCCAGTTTCAAGACCTGGAGCAACGATTGAAATGAAACCAACTACTTTCCACCTTTAATTTGGATTCGGTTTGGTAAGGGGGCTGTTGCTAAAGATTGAATGAGCCACACAGCTATCCGCCCGTCTTCGCTGACAAACCGTGTATTCAAATTCGGACAATGAAGTTGAGTTCTTCGTCTTGGTAGAAAATCTCAAGGATGTTGGGGTTGAGCGGAGGAGGCTATTAACTTTGGGGGGGTTACCTCCTCATTAGATCAAAACCCTAACTATATTGTAGCGATGTGAAGAGCGGGCCTCTAAAAATTAACCCGCTTAATTTAAGTTTTCATCTTGCCACCATTAACACGGTGGCAATTAAAAAGACCCTTTTATTTCTAATGTATTTTCGATGTTTTTAATTTTGTTTAGTATTTTTTCTACGGATTTATCACCAAAGTTAAACGGTGGCAAAATTTTCAACCATTTAGCCACCATATCATAACAAGTACGCTTAATTTCAATTTTGGGGGAAGCGACTTGCTAAATTTGCTACCATTTTTTTTTGGTAGCAAATTTTAGTGACAATTGCCCAATTTTCTAGTAGTGTGACCAAAGCTAGTTAACCTTGTTTGGTTTAAACAGCGGAAGCATAAACGTGAGTTCAAAACATAAGTTCACAGTTCATAAGTTTAAAGTCTCAAACATAAGTTCCATAGGTTTATAAAGTTCAATTATTAAGTATGGGATATAACAACCCATGTTCCACAACGACTCCTTCCCCGTGCAAGCTCCAAGCATTTAGCGACCTGTAAGGCATGTAACAACTAGTCAACAACAAAGTTGAGTGAGTTCACGTTTGGTTGTTTAGTTAATGAGTTCGTATCAGGAATCGGAAGTTCGTTTCATAACCAAGTAGTACCCATTATTCTTGATTCCCAAACCTTTACGATATTTAGTGGGGGCTTCCCATTATGTATGTTACTAGACTAGGCGTATCCATAAGAGTCCTTCCCAATCCGAGGACGGTGTTAAGTATGAGTGTACGTAGGTTTTACGTACGTGCCCTTCTCATCCGAGGACAGTAGTGAGTGTGAGTGTACGTAGGTTTTACGTACGTGCCCTTCTCATCTGAGGACAGTAGTGAGTGTACGTAGGTTTTACGTACGTGCCCTTCTCAATCCGAGGACAGTAGTAGGTAGTCTAGTAGTGTTGGTAATATAAATAGAGTGATAGTACGAGTAGTTATCCAATCCCATTCCCAACCACCGGGAATCCCATGCCTTAGTAAGGGTGTGAACTCACCTCGGTTTGCTCGGTTAGATTCTCAATATAGCTAACAGTCAAGGTCGGTCAATCACGTCCTAGTATGATTTACCAGTTAGTCATTTAGTGGCTTTCCAATAGAACACAAAGTTCCTACACGTATCTAGCACACAACATGCATCACTGTAACAGTTTATGCCCATCTAAGTTTCCCGTCCATTCCCCACTCAAAATCAAACATACGATAATGCACATAACATATATAACATGTCAAATCATTCACAGATAGCATACTCGACATTTAGACACGCAAGTCACAACTTAGGTCAATTCAGCATTAATACTCAAAACCGGCTGTTTTCGGACATTTAAATAAAATAGTTAGATTATTCCAAAAATTCCCAAATTTTTATAGAACGTCATAAACATTCCATATTCTATTGTGTAAAAATATCGGGGTCCGGTTCATCACCAATATTTTATAAAAATTCATATTCGGGACTGAACTCAGATTTATGTATTTCTGACCACAGTCCACGAAACAATTTATTAAAAATTCATCGAGTGTCCGATTTACGAAATTCCAGTGGGGTAATTACAAATACTACAGTTATCATCTACAGTAAAATTTTCATGGTCCGATTCATCACAAAACTCAGGTTATGACTGAAAGTACGACACCCATTTATTGCTGTCAAAATTCAGCTTAAGTAGCTGTTACAAATTAACACTTTAAAAATAGTAAACGGAGTCCAAAAATTACGATTCTGGTGCCATTAGAACCGTATTTCATAATAACATATTTTAGATTCAAAATATCAATTTTTCGTTGAGGTTAAGACCTGTTTACAGCCAACAGAAGTGGGCTGTAAAAGTTAGACAGATTCTGATTTAAAGTGTTTAACCATCTAAATCATGTTCGATCGATTCCGTTAACGAGTTTAGTGACCACAACAACATCATATACTAATATCATTCAGTAAAGCATCAGATAATTACCCAATCATCATAACCACACAAGATCTACATGATTTACACACATATTCATCCATTAACCACCTTGTTCATTACTTTAGTAAACTTTTAGACTTTGATCTTATATGTTCGTAATTTTTAACCGACGAAACTTTTATTAACCACTCTAGATACGTTCAAGAGTGAGTTTTAAGTGATATACCTCTAGCTCGAGGCTAGGGAAGATTCTTGATGGAAAATAGGTGGATAAAAGCTAACGGAAGTGGTCCTTCGCGTTCCGAGTGCACCAAAGCTCCTAATATGCGACCCTTGAAGTGTGTATGATGATGGAATGTCAAGAGTAAGGACCGAAAGTATGATGGTGGGTGTGGGGAGTTCGGCCGAGAGGTAGAGAGGGCAAGAGAGTGTTGAGTTGGGTGGTGTTTAGTGATAATGAACTCTTATGCTTAAGTGTTATTTTATAGACAAAATCAAGAGGTGATTACCCATTGGGTTTTATGTCACAAAGATACTAAACATCCAAGATTTAATCAAGATCACAAGTACAAAGTATGTCCCCCATGGGGACGGTTTTGGTTAGAGGGGGGGGGGGGTCTTGGTTGGTTTGTAACTAAGTACCAAGTATTAGTTAGGTTAACTAAGTTAAGTTAAGTGTTTAACTTAGTTAGTTGTATGTTACACGTTATGGCGGGTGTTAGGGTAATCAGGGACCCTAACTGGCTCAGAAAAATATAAATAGTGAAAGTAATAATATTTTCATGTTCCGGGTAAAGTCCGGTTGTTCGGTTTGACACTGTTCCGTTAAAGCGCTTAATTAATCCGAAAGGTGTCCTACTTATATATTTTGTAACGTTTTTGCTTTCTAACACTCAGGAAAATATAACGGACTATTTAGTGACCTTTTTGTACACTATTAGTATATTAACAAATACGTGTAAGCATAACACAGATATCAGAGAGCAGTTAAGTGATGCCACACAGTCGTCAAGCACATTAATTATCATTAATAATTTGTACGGAATACATGGGATTTTGAGGGTTGTCACATTCTCCCCCTGTTAAGAGAATTTCGTCCCGAAATTTAGCGCGTGGTTACTGAGGAAGCTAGTTAAGTTGCGTTGTTTTCCTGATTTTCCTGGGGTGTCACATCATTCCCCCGTTGATTTGGAATTTCGTCCCGAAATTCTGCGGTAGCTTCAGCCTCAGTAGTGGTTGCGTTTTTCTTAAACAGTTGGGGATACTTGAGTTTCATTTGGTCTTCTCGTTCCCATGTATACTCTGGGCCACGACGAGCATTCCAACGAACTCGGACCAGAGGTATCTGGGTATGCTTGAGGATCTTAACATCTCGATCCGTAATCTCTACTGGTTCCTCGACGAATCGCAGCTGGTCGTCGATTGTGAGTTCCTTGAGAGGAACTATGAAGGGCTCATCTGACAGACACTTCTTCAGATTTGATACGTGGAATACGTTGTGAACTCCGCTGAGTTCTTCAGGTAGATCCAACCTGTAGGCGACTTGGCCAATTTTCTCAATGACTTTGAATGGTCCGATATAACGCGGATTGAGTTTGCCTCGTTTGCCAAAGCGGACTACACCTTTCCAAGGTGAGACTTTGAGTAGCGCTCGATCCCCAACTTGGAGCTCGAGTGGTTTTCTTCCCTTATCAGCATAGCTTTTCTGACGGTCACGAGCTGCCGCCATTCGCTGTCGTATCTGAGCAATTTTCTCGGTGGTATCTACCACATGTTCTGGGCCAGTGATTTGGCTGTCACCAACTTCTGCCCAACAGAGAGGCGATCGGCATTTGCGTCCGTACAATGCCTCAAACGGAGCGGCTTGGATGCTGGTGTGGTAGCTGTTGTTATATGAAAACTCCACTAACGGGAGGTGCTTTTCCCAGCCATTGCCGAAGTCGATTACGCATGCCCTAAGCATGTCTTCCAAGGTTTGGATGGTGCGTTCCGATTGCCCATCCGTCTGCGGGTGATAAGCGGTGCTCATATCTAAACGTGAGCCAAAGGACTTGTGCATTGCTTGCCACAGTTCAGAAGTAAAACGCGCGTCATGATCAGATATAATAGAGGTTGGCACTCCGTGCCTTGACACTACTTCCTTTAGATAAATGTCTGCAAGAGTAGAAAACTTATCCGTTTCTTTGATAGCCAGAAAATGTGCAGACTTGGTTAATCGATCTACGATCACCCAAATGGTATCGTTTCCGCGTTGAGATCTGGGCAGGCCGGTAACGAAATCCATGGAAATTTGCTCCCATTTCCATTTCGGGATCTCCGGTTGTTGAAGTAGGCCTGATGGTTTCTGATATTCAGACTTGACTCTCGCACAAGTCAAGCACTTACTGACGTAGGTTGCTATGTGGGCTTTCATGCCAGGCCACCAATACGTAGTCTTGAGGTCGTGGTACATTTTATCCGAACCAGGATGTACCGAATAACGAGACTTATGTGCTTCATCCATCACAAGCTCGCGTAAGTTGCCATAAAATGGAACCCAGATGCGTCCGTTAACATAGTAGGCACCGTCTCCCTTTTGTTCTAGCCGCTGCCTCGATCCTCGTAGGGACTCAGCCCTGATGTTTTCTGCTTTCAATGCTTCGACCTGGGCATCTCGAATCTGAGCAGGAAGGTTAGACTGGATGGTAAGCTGTAATGCTCGCACACGCTTAGGTAAAGTATCCTTTCGACTGAGGGCGTCAGCCACAACATTGGCTTTGCCCGGATGATACTTGATAGCGCATTCGTAATCATTCAAGAGTTCGACCCATCGGCGTTGTCGCATGTTTAACTCTTTTTGCTTGAAGATATGCTCGAGACTCCTGTGGTCGGTGTAAATGGTGCACTTTGTACCGTACAGGTAATGTCTCCATATCTTAAGTGCGAATACAACTGCTCCCAGCTCCAGATCGTGAGTAGTGTAGTTTCTTTCGTGAACCTTAAGTTGGCGCGATGCATAGGCAATGACCTTGTCACGTTGCATCAACACGCAACCAAGTCCTTGGATGGAAGCATCGCAGTAAACCACAAAGTCGTCTGTGCCCTCAGGCAATGAGAGGATAGGCGCGCTACAAAGTCTATCCTTCAAGTGCTGAAATGCGGACTCCTGTGCATCACCCCAACGATAGATGACACCCTTCTGAGTCAGTGAAGTGAGAGGTTGCGCAATCTTGGAGAAATCCTTGATAAACCTCCTATAATATCCTGCCAAACCCAAGAATTGGCGGATTTCTGTTGGTGTGCGGGGTGCAGGCCAGTTCTTGATCGATTCAACCTTAGATGGATCCACATGAATTCCATCCTTGTTTACCACGTGGCCTAGAAAGTGGACTTCGCGAAGCCAGAAATCACATTTCGAAAACTTGGCATACAACCGTTCTTTTCGAAGAAGTTCCAGCATAAGTCGTAGATGCTGCTCGTGTTCCTCCTGACTCTTGGAATAGATCAGGATGTCGTCGATGAACACAATAACGAACTTATCCAGGTAAGGCTTGCACACTCGGTTCATGAGATCCATGAAGACTGCCGGTGCATTCGTCAGCCCGAATGGCATAACCAGAAACTCGTAATGGCCGTAACGAGTTCTGAATGCTGTTTTGGAGACGTCCTCATCTCGGACTCTCAGCTGATGGTATCCCGATCTCAAATCAATCTTGGAGTAATAGCTCGACCCTTGCAACTGGTCAAACAAGTCGTCAATACGTGGAAGAGGATAACGATTCTTCACAGTCACCTTGTTAAGTTCGCGATAGTCAATACACATCCTGAAGGTACCGTCTTTCTTCTTCACGAACAAGACTGGAGCTCCCCAGGGTGAAGAGCTAGGACGTATAAAACCCTTTTCCAAGAGTTCTTGTAGTTGTGTGGACAGTTCTTCGAGTTCTGATGGGGCTAGACGATATGGTGCTCGGGCTACTGGCGCTGCTCCAGGAGCTAGCTCGATTTGAAACTCAACTTGGCGATGAGGAGGAAGGCCAGGTAATTCCTCAGGAAATACCTCGGGAAATTCGCGCACAATAGGGATGTCTTCAATTCTCTTCTCTTCCGTGGATGTGTCAGTAACGAGCGCTAAAATGGCAGTGTGGCCCTTTCGCAAACACTTCTGGGCCTTAAGGAAAGAGATGATGCCTTCGACAGCACCACTCTTGTCGCCACGAATCACGAGGGGTTCTTTATCAGAACGAGGAATGCGGATGATTTTCTCCTTGCAAACAATCTCCGCTTGATGATGAGATAACCAATCCATCCCAATAACGACGTCGAAACTACCAAGTGTGATAGGAACAAGATCGATAGGGAAAGTCTGACCAGCTAAGACGAGGTTACAACCTTTAACTATGTGGGTGGCTTCAAGACTTTTACCGTTAGCTAGTTCTACCGTGTGTTTGGTGTTCAGGAGTGTTGGGGTGCGCTTAAGAATTTGGCTAACTTTCACGGACACATAACTAGTATCGGCACCCGAATCGAATAAAACAGTAACGAAGAAGTCGTCAAGAAGAAACTTACCCATCACAACGTTGGGATCGTTCCTTGCTTCTCCTTGACCAATCACGAACACACGACCCCTGGCACCGTTGCCATCATTGTTTCCTCCATTGTTGCCCCCATTATTGTTCCCGTTTCCTTGGTTGTGATTCTGATTTAACTGCGGGCAGTGTCTCTTGAAGTGATCTTCAGCACCACACTGAAAGCATCCCTTGTTGCCCTGTTGCTGTTGCTGATTCTGCGGTGCTTGCTGTTGCTGCTGACGATTCTGATTCGTAGGCTGTGGGCTCCTGCAATCCTTGGCTTCATGACCCATCTTGAGACACCTCTGACAGTGTCCCTTGTTGCACTGACCACTGTGGTGTCTGTTGCATTTGTTGCACTTTGGGTGGTTTCCTCGATATCCACCCTGCCCTTGACTACCAGAAAAGTGCTGACCAGGGCTCCTATGGTCCTCAGTCCTTCGTTGCTGAGGCTGAGTCTGAACAGAGGTAGAGCCTTTGCCGGAATTCCCATCCCATTTTCGTTTGTTGTCGGTAGGTGCATCAGAAGTAGCAGCACCAATACGCTTGGGTAGTCTGTTTTGTTCCACTGCCTGGTCGGTGAGACGATGAGCCAATTTGACGACTTGCTGGATGGTACCCAGGTTGGCTGAAGTTACGTGACTTTGAATCGCTGGTGCAAGGCCCTTGAGGTAAAGCTCAATACGTTTGATGGGAGGGTCCACCATAGTTGGGCACAGGATGGCCAGTTCATTCGACCTCTTGGTATACGCCTCAATCTCAGATCCTGTCATCTTCAGATTGTAAAATTCCACTTCTAGCTTGTGGATGTCATCCCGACTACAGTACTCCTCTTTGATCAGCTCTTTGAAACCATTCAAGGGCGTGGCATTAGCAACTGCCAGCCCTAGTAGTTGAACCTGTGCCTTCCACCAGGTTAACGCAGCTCCTTCAAGTGTTCCGGTAGCATATTTCACCCTACGGTCTTCGGGGCATTCGCACATCTCGAAAACTGTCTCAAGCTTTTCAAACCAGTGAAGAAGGCCCACTACTCCTTCGGTGCCACTGAAAGTGGTAGGTCGACAGTCCATGAACGTCTTGAACGTGCACACAGGAGGTTGAGCATGTTGACCTGTTGCGCGAGAATAAAAGACAAGATTAAGCACGAGGGTTGGTTTGCGAAGGTAGGATCTAAATGTCCTATGGTGAGTTGGTATGGCAGGTTATACCTCCTGCAGGGTTAGCTGCGAGTGCCTCCGCAACTCGTTCGTTGATCAAAGCCGTCAACTGGGCTTGAGTGAGGTTGATACGTCCTTCGCGTCCGCTCATGATCTTCATAATGAAGCAACGTAAGTGAGGAAAGTGTCGCGAAAGTGTGTAAGTGTGTGGGACGACATTAGAGAGTAAGCACACCAGGTTCAAATAGCCATTATCACATTATCTTATGCACAGTGAGAACTATCTAACCGACAATATAACATAAATCATACCACTTATGGTGTCGAGTCTTGCACGTGGAGCGAAGCGTCGTTGTGGATCGTTGAGCACTGTACAGGTTATAGTCTGGTTTTAATGAAAACTTTTCCCTTATTAAAACCAAGTTCTCTATAACCAATGGCTCTGATACCAATCTGTCACACCCCCAAAATCCACCATGCGGAGTATCACCGCTTGGAGGCGTGACATGACCAGGATCGAGCCACCAATCATATTGAACAATTCAATTAAGTAAATAAAACCAAACATAATACGATTGGTGACCAAAGCTAGTTAACCTTGTTTGGTTTAAACAGCGGAAGCATAAACGTGAGTTCAAAACATAAGTTCACAGTTCATAAGTTTAAAGTCTCAAACATAAGTTCCATAGGTTTATAAAGTTCAATTATTAAGTATGGGATATAACAACCCATGTTCCACAACGACTCCTTCCCCGTGCAAGCTCCAAGCATTTAGCGACCTGTAAGGCATGTAACAACTAGTCAACAACAAAGTTGAGTGAGTTCACGTTTGGTTGTTTAGTTAATGAGTTCGTATCAGGAATCGGAAGTTCGTTTCATAACCAAGTATTACCCATTATTCTTGATTCCCAAACCTTTACGATATTTAGTGGGGGCTTCCCATTATGTATGTTACTAGACTAGGCGTATCCATAAGAGTCCTTCCCAATCCGAGGACGGTGTTAAGTATGAGTGTACGTAGGTTTTACGTACGTGCCCTTCTCATCCGAGGACAGTAGTGAGTGTGAGTGTACGTAGGTTTTACGTACGTGCCCTTCTCATCTGAGGACAGTAGTGAGTGTACGTAGGTTTTACGTACGTGCCCTTCTCAATCCGAGGACAGTAGTAGGTAGTCTAGTAGTGTTGGTAATATAAATAGAGTGATAGTACGAGTAGTTATCCAATCCCATTCCCAACCACCGGGAATCCCATGCCTTAGTAAGGGTGTGAACTCACCTCGGTTTGCTCGGTTAGATTCTCAATATAGCTAACAGTCAAGGTCGGTCAATCACGTCCTAGTATGATTTACCAGTTAGTCATTTAGTGGCTTTCCAATAGAACACAAAGTTCCTACACGTATCTAGCACACAACATGCATCACTGTAACAGTTTATGCCCATCTAAGTTTCCCGTCCATTCCCCACTCAAAATCAAACATACGATAATGCACATAACATATATAACATGTCAAATCATTCACAGATAGCATACTCGACATTTAGACACGCAAGTCACAACTTAGGTCAATTCAGCATTAATACTCAAAACCGGCTGTTTTCGGACATTTAAATAAAATAGTTAGATTATTCCAAAAATTCCCAAATTTTTATAGAACGTCATAAACATTCCATATTCTATTGTGTAAAAATATCGGGGTCCGGTTCATCACCAATATTTTATAAAAATTCATATTCGGGACTGAACTCAGATTTATGTATTTCTGACCACAGTCCACGAAACAATTTATTAAAAATTCATCGAGTGTCCGATTTACGAAATTCCAGTGGGGTAATTACAAATACTACAGTTATCATCTACAGTAAAATTTTCATGGTCCGATTCATCACAAAACTCAGGTTATGACTGAAAGTACGACACCCATTTATTGCTGTCAAAATTCAGCTTAAGTAGCTGTTACAAATTAACACTTTAAAAATAGTAAACGGAGTCCAAAAATTACGATTCTGGTGCCATTAGAACCGTATTTCATAATAACATATTTTAGATTCAAAATATCAATTTTTCGTTGAGGTTAAGACCTGTTTACAGCCAACAGAAGTGGGCTGTAAAAGTTAGACAGATTCTGATTTAAAGTGTTTAACCATCTAAATCATGTTCGATCGATTCCGTTAACGAGTTTAGTGACCACAACAACATCATATACTAATATCATTCAGTAAAGCATCAGATAATTACCCAATCATCATAACCACACAAGATCTACATGATTTACACACATATTCATCCATTAACCACCTTGTTCATTACTTTAGTAAACTTTTAGACTTTGATCTTATATGTTCGTAATTTTTAACCGACGAAACTTTTATTAACCACTCTAGATACGTTCAAGAGTGAGTTTTAAGTGATATACCTCTAGCTCGAGGCTAGGGAAGATTCTTGATGGAAAATAGGTGGATAAAAGCTAACGGAAGTGGTCCTTCGCGTTCCGAGTGCACCAAAGCTCCTAATATGCGACCCTTGAAGTGTGTATGATGATGGAATGTCAAGAGTAAGGACCGAAAGTATGATGGTGGGTGTGGGGAGTTCGGCCGAGAGGTAGAGAGGGCAAGAGAGTGTTGAGTTGGGTGGTGTTTAGTGATAATGAACTCTTATGCTTAAGTGTTATTTTATAGACAAAATCAAGAGGTGATTACCCATTGGGTTTTATGTCACAAAGATACTAAACATCCAAGATTTAATCAAGATCACAAGTACAAAGTATGTCCCCCATGGGGACGGTTTTGGTTAGAGGGGGGGGGGGGGGTCTTGGTTGGTTTGTAACTAAGTACCAAGTATTAGTTAGGTTAACTAAGTTAAGTTAAGTGTTTAACTTAGTTAGTTGTATGTTACACGTTATGGCGGGTGTTAGGGTAATCAGGGACCCTAACTGGCTCAGAAAAATATAAATAGTGAAAGTAATAATATTTTCATGTTCCGGGTAAAGTCCGGTTGTTCGGTTTGACACTGTTCCGTTAAAGCGCTTAATTAATCCGAAAGGTGTCCTACTTATATATTTTGTAACGTTTTTGCTTTCTAACACTCAGGAAAATATAACGGACTATTTAGTGACCTTTTTGTACACTATTAGTATATTAACAAATACGTGTAAGCATAACACAGATATCAGAGAGCAGTTAAGTGATGCCACACAGTCGTCAAGCACATTAATTATCATTAATAATTTGTACGGAATACATGGGATTTTGAGGGTTGTCACATAAAACATATGTGAAAAAGTTTGAAAAACTTCTTAGAGATGTTATGACTTCAAGTCTGAGGAAGAGGGATGAAGAGAGAATGAAGAAGAATGTTGATGAGATGGTGAACAATTTGAAGAAAGTTGCTGAAGAAGCTAAAGACGAAGCTGTGAAAGTGGAGGATGTGAAGATAGAAGAGGAAGATAAGGAAGAAGAAAGAGTTGTTGAAAAAGAAGCTGTTATAGAAGAACAACAAGTTAAAGAAGCTGTTACAGAAGAACAGCAAGTTGAAGAAGCTGAGGAGAAGCTAGAATATTCGGGTGAAGTGAAGAGTGATGCTGGTGCTGGTGATGAGAAAAAGAAAGATGCTGATCAATCGGAAGTCGTAGTAAACACCGAGGTGCCAATCACTGAGGTAAATTCTGATTCTGAAGTTTTAAATGAAACTGTTGAACAGTGCAAGAAATGCATGAAAATGTGCAGTGCTTGTACTGAAAAAGACGAAAAGTTCAGAACAAGAGATCTTGAATTCACAAAAATCGAAGAGGTTTTTAAAAATAAATACAAAGAAATGTTAGAAAATGAAAAAGTTTTGAAAGATAATGATGAAAAACTTTTGGAAAAATGTAAAAAATTAGAAAAAGAAAATGAAAGTTTGAAAGAAAAAGTTTTGAAAATGACAGAAGAATGTTTTCAAAAGGAAAATGAGTGTCAAGAAATGAAAAAGGAATATGATTCAATAAAATTGGCATATCATATTACAAAAGAGTCATATGAAAAGGTGAAAAGTGAAATGAAATTTGTTCAATCAAGATTGGATTATTGTTCTGAAACAACTAATACGCTTAAGCGACAGTATGAAATAAAGTAACAAGTTGTAAACTCTTACATTGAGGATGTTGCTAAGCTAAAGCGTCAGATTGCTGATTTAGAACAGGATAACAACAAGTTAAAAAGTTATCATGCGTCATCATATGTGATTGAACATATCTTCAACATAAAACCGGACGGTAAAAATTCTGAGCAAAACAAAAAGGGCATTGGCTCAGAGTTTCATCAAGTTCCACCACCGGAAAAGTTTTCATTTTATGATGATGAAAAGGTCGAAAAAGCTTTCAACATGGTAGATCAATTGCCAGATAACATTGACGTAACCTATTCCAAATCTGATGATTCTAGTGATTCAGAGGTGGTAGGTAAGGTCGTTGAAAGTGTGTTGAAAGAAGAGTCGGCTGAAACAGGTAAATCTGAATCACAGGATGGAAATGAAGGTAATTTTCATGATGGATATCTGAAAAACTCAAAATCTGAGAAAAATTTGGATGATGATTCAAAAGGATTGGTTTATACCATGATTGGATCGGACAAATTATTCTTAGATATTGTATTCCCGATTCAGAATGTGATTTCAGACAAAATTGACATAGTTTTCAAAATGGTTGAGATTGAAAAGTCTGAAATTTCAAAGTTTGCTGGAAAAGGTCATAAAACTTGTTGGGATTGAACCCTACCAGAGGAACAGATAATGAAAGCCAAAACCAGGTCACAACAGTGGATTCGAAATAAGCAGTTGTTTACACTAAGTCTTCTCCCTTGAAAGTGATTACAACTGCTGAAGGCTTTATATCCACTGTCCGAATACAACTGCTGCTGTTTTGCCTAACTATTGATGAAGCCTAGAAGACTGCTGGAAACTAAGCACTGCTGGTACAAACTGCTGATGACAAAGCACTGCCCAATCAAGGACTGATCAACCTTGAGGAAAGCACTGATGATTAGAGAGAGCAGTAGTTTAGTATATCATCTGTTTCATATATAGTCAGTTGTTTAGAATAGCAGTGTTTGTATAAGACAGTAGATACAGGTTGTTAGGCTGTTAGACGTCGCTTTCATGGTGACGTCAGCTGAGATGTCTCAGCGGTTTGGAGTGTCTATAAATGGAACAGTACTCTGTACTGTTACATTTGATTAGTCTTGAGTGAGTTCTTCTCCTCAATTCAATCCTTTCATCTTGTGCAATCCAACCTTGGGGTATCAGGCTGAGGGGGAGCTTAGATTGTAAGCATGTTTTGTAATCTTTTGATTGACTTTGTAATCTTTCGACTAATGCAAATCATGTGTTTATCAAAACTATTTTCTTCCTTGATTGTGTTTACAAAGTTTGTTGTTTATTTCCGCTGCACTTAAACTCTGTTCATCTCTATTGATTATACAATTTACACAAACAAACACAATCATGAGAGCCTCCGATCCTAACAATTGGTATCAGAGCTTGGACAGTCAAATTCGATCTAACAATCAACTTGACATAACAGTTCGGCTCAAAATTCATTGATAAGGTTGGTTGTATTTAGTTGAAAAACAGAGTAACGAGTAAACCATGATCAAAATGGTTATTCAAAAACTCTGTAAATCAATCAAGATGTCATATGACGTACAAATCTCACATAACAAGTGATTTCATGCACAAGACACTCATGGTTTCTAGATCTGAAAACATATCTGTTGAATTATGAGATTATTTCTTATTTTCAAAATTGATTTCAACTATTGTTATGAAATTTGTGATGTCTTCATTATATCAGATGCAAAAGTATGCACCTCAGATTAACAAAACCTATGTTCATAAAAACATTGGTGTTTTGCTAACCTAAAAGGAGGGAAATTAAAACTTTAGTCATTTGATCTTATATGTTGAAAAACAGGTTGAGTTCCTCAAAAGGAACAAATAAACTTTGTTAAAAATACATTAAGAAAATCAGGGGTCAACATAGTCCATATCATATGTAATGTGAGATTAGTTGAAAAAAACTTGTGCAAACATGACCAATTCTCTCAAAGCATTACAACAAAATGATATTGGATTAAGGTTTTTCTCTCAAAGACCTCCCAGTAAGTAATTCATTACTTATAAATGGGAAGGGTAAAAAGGGAAGAAGAAATTCACCAAAACTCAGAAGTGTGTTCATCTCAAAACTTCTGAAGTCAGAAGAAAAGAGTATAAACATAAAACACTGAAGAGTCTGAGTTTAGGGTAATAATGGTCAGTAAACAACTGTGTGCAGTCATCTGTTCACGAAAAGGTTTAGGTAAAAATGGAAATTCCGGTGAATGAACTTCAAAGAGGAGTAGACAAATCTTCAAAATCATCACATGGTTCTCAAAAACTCATGTGTACATGTATCCTCAATTCTGTTGTCAATCAATCAACAAGAAAATGGTACCAAACAGTGGTCAAAATATATTCAAAGTTTCCTACCACTGCTGTCAAACCACTGACCATTTTCACAAACTTGAGAATGATGTGATTACGTTTTTTTTAAAAAATATACCAGATTCTTTTGATGCTTTTCTCAGAAAATTCTTTATCCATTTTTATACAAAGGATTTCCTCTAATAACCATGATATATTATTCGTTTTTTTAAGAATAATATATTTTGAACTTTTGCTTGTTTTTATTGGCAATAGTTTCAATTTCCTGTCAGGATATGGTACCTTATTTTTTATTGGTATTATTGTCCTCATAAATGGGTCAAAAGGAAATGGTGCATATGTCAAAGTCATGTCATACTCAGGGTTGTTTTAAACACTAATCAAAGATTGATTGCTAAACAGTGCTTAAACTACTGGGGCACTCATGTTTTAATTTGGATATTAAACGAAGATGAGGCGCCTTAGCAAAAAGTTCTCATCATCCGGGGTACCAAACCACTGTCAGTAATTTGTAAGAATCTCAAAAGGAAATTGACATGTGGCAAAACCTTGAATGAAAATTTCTTTAAAAAGTTGCTGAAAATGAACTTTCAAACCATTGCCATTATTTTAACCCTAACCACTGATTTGCTCAAATGTCTGTTTACTAAATACTGTCCATTGCTGAAAGTTAGCCACTGATTCTTCATATCTCTTGGCAAGCACTGATGTTCAAAATCAGTGTCTTATCCACTGATATACTATCTACTGATAGTAAAAATCATCCACTGACGTCACCATATTACCGTTGTAACTACTGATGCTTGGTACATCAGTGGCTCTCAAAACAACTGTTCTCCATTCTTCATCCATATCATCAGAGGTTGACACGTGGTCAGTTTTTAGCCTTCAGATCATAATAACCGCTGCCACATCAGCGATCATATTTTTTCCCTAAATAAAACCCTGATCAAAACCCCAAACAGGGTTTTACACTGTCGAATTGAATTCCAAAGTTCTCTTCTCAAAGCAGTTTCTAACCTTTCTTCCCAAATCACTCTCCGATTCTTCTTCAACAAAATGACGAAGTCAAAATCAAAATCAAAATCTAAGCCAAAATCACCATCATCTTCAAAAGAGGTCGCTCAAATGGCTGAAGAAACCATTGAAATTCCATACAAATCACCGCACAACTACTTGGGTCTCCTCACAAAACCCTCAAATAACCATACCTTCGATTCTATCATCGACACCATATCTGCATCAAAGTACAAAACTTTGTTGACAATAGACGCTCCCATTTACTTGCAAACCCAGAGAGAGTTCTGGAAAAATACTACGCTTGAAAAACAAGACGGAAAAGTAGTAGCCATTAACTCCTCGATACAGGGTAAAGCGATTCAAATCACTCCGCAATTAATCTCAGAAGTCTTCAAACTCTATGATCAGAAAGGTAAAACTTCTTTTGATAAAAACGAGTTAAAAGCTGATTTTCTGAAAAGGGGATATGCAGAACAATCAAAGGTAGATACCTTACAAAAAGGTTATTTCCCGTCTACACCTAGATTTTTATTCCACACACTTTTGTCGTGTGTTTCAAATAAAACAACAGCTTTTAACGAAATACCATTGAAGATTCAATGCCTGGGCTATGCCATTTTAAATAAAAAAGATTACAACTATTCCCAGGAAATCTTCAATGACTTGGTAAAGAATGTTGATAGCAAAGCATTTTTACTCTTTCCAAGGTTTCTAAGCTACTATTTCAAACAAAAATTTGAAAAAGAAAATGAAAATGTGCCAAAACAAGGTGTTTATTTTCAAATAAAAAGTTTAACACCTGAAACATTCACTAGAATGTTGGCACCAATAAAAACAAAAGCAGAGGTGTCTGAGCAGAATTTAGCAATTACCACTGCTCCTCAGACATCTGCTGCTGAGCCTACTGCTCCAGGTGATCATAGCAGCACTACCACTGCTTTGAAACCCACACCTGTCACCACCAAAAAGACCAAAAGAAAATCTTACAAAAAGCCCACCAAACCCACAAAAAAGGCAACTCTGGAAGATGAGATCCCAGAGCATCTGCCTGTGACAACACAAATGTCACCAAAAACCACTGCTGCTACTTCCTCACAGCAGTTAGTACAAAGATCTCCACCCTTACCTCAAACTCCTCCTGCATCCTCACAAAAGGATCAGGTTGTAATCATAGGGACCCCACAATATGAAGCTCTGGATCCAATCGGATCCATCTTCCTCAGTCCTGATCCCAAGGACATGTCTCTTTCAACTCCCATACCCTCACCAATAATATTACCACAATCCATGCTACCTTTGTTGCAGGCAGTTGATATAGCTCAGACAAAAACCAGTTCCTCTCAATTACCCATCAAAGAGAGTAAACTCCAACAAGTGACTGGGTCTGATGCTTATACCTCTGCTATCCAAGCAACAACTGAGGAGGTTACACCCCCTGAGTTACAAGTAACTCTCGGTGGTAGTTCAAGTGGAGCAGCCACTACAACTGATGGATCAACAGATCTTCAGTTGGACAGTTGTTTCATTAATAAGACTCCCTTGAAGGCAATTTCTTCCATAGCACCATCGGTAACCACCAGTGAGTTGATTCTAACCACCGGTACCATCAAAGGTTTATCGAGTGCCGAAGAAAGAAGTCCCCAGTACCAAGAACAAGGGGCATCAATGGGTGATTTTTGGGACTCAGTTCCTAAGTCAAACATTGATATAACCACTGCTGGTGGGGATTCAGATGATCCCATTAAAATGGGTGATGATTCAAAATATCAGGAATTGACGGGCAGAGTTGAAAAACTTGAAACCTCGGTTGCTGAAATAAAGGATATGGTGCAAGAGATTCTGAAAGCTCAAAAAGCCCAATCCACTGCTGTTCCACCTCAAGCACCTGCTCTGTCACAAGCATTTGCTACAAATGAGCTCTGGAATATTTTCCAGCCTTTACTTGAACAACAAAAACAGATGGCTGATCAGCAGCATGAAATACATGTAAAAATGCTGACAAACATGGTGGAGTCAAGATTCAAAGATACTCAAGCAGACATCAAGGCTATAAAGGCCAGCATACAAAAGACTGCCCATGGTGAAAAAGTTCCCTCCAATATCCTTTTTATGGATAACCCCCTTGCAGAGAATGCCAAAAAGGGGGAGAATGTCAAGAAGATGAAGAAAAAGGGAATTGAAGATGGTCTGTATGTTGAACCAGAGCAAGGAAAGCAGACATCTAAAACAGCTGATACAGCAGTAGTTACAAAAACTGCTGTCAGCAGCCAAACAGCTGCCATCTCATCAACACACACAACTTCAACACACACCACCAAAACCACTGTTTTACCATCATCATCATCTACAATCATATTACCAACATTACCTCCTATCATAAAACAGAAGACAACAGATGTTACAACATCTGTTGTAATGATAACAGTGATTGAGACACCAGTTGTTTCAACCACTGTCAGTCAATCACAATCACAAACCACTGATCCACCAACAACATCATTAGCCTCTCCTACAATAAAAAGGAGAAGGGTTTTCATTCCTGATGATGAGTCACCACCACCATCAAAAATCACTTCACCACCTTCAACCCCTGCTCAAAAGCAGAAGACATCTACTGACACATCAGTAGTTGTAATGACAACAGAGGTTGAAACACCAGTTGTTTCAACAGCTGTTAGTCAACCATCCACCACTGCTCTCACCAGTCTCACATCACAACCAACAAAGCTCTACACCAGAAAAAGAAAACTTACTCAGCCAGATGAGGACAAATATAACCCCAGTGCTGCAAAATATCCATTGGAACTAGATGCTATAAAAAATGAGATGAGGCAATTCTACAATGATGATGATCCTTCAAACAGAAGATTTCCTTCACTCGTTGGCTACATGGTTCCAGAAGACATGGATGAATATCTTGAACTCAAAGCAAGACAAGCAAAGATAAGAGCAAAGGTTGAATGTGAAGGTCAAGGTGATGAAGCCATTGCTGAAAGATTGGAACTTCTGCTCACAAAAGTCAAACAAATAAAAGATTTTGCACAAGAGCTGAGCAAAGAAAAGGCAGAACAACGAAAAGAGATAAGAAGAAAATTTCTTGCATACATAATGCAAGAAAAATTTTATCCTGCTGAAGAAAACCAATTTGAAGAATGGCCAATAGTGGCTTTAAAGCATGAAGCTGATAGGATTGATAGAATCAAGAACGATCCTAGAAAGAAGAAAAATGCTCCAAATTGGAGTAAATACAAAAAGCTCATCACAGACCTAACAGCTGAGTACAAAAGAAAGAAACAAGAGCTGGTAGATGCAAAAGTGGACACTGCCAATGCCATATCAAAATGGTCAAAGCAGCATACTGATGAAGCCTATGAAAGGCTGAAGAAAAGGAAGAAAACTGTTTCAGGCACTTCAAAGAAACAAGAACAAATGATGAAACTTGAACAACAGTTGGAAAACCTCAAAACACTGTTTAAGTCAACAGAAAATCCTACTCTTGTGACAAACCAAGAAGAAAGAAAACAGCTGACTAGTGAAGAGGTAAAAGAAAAGGAAGTTGAATTCTTCACAAAAACCATCATGAAAATGGGACTAAAAGAAGAGAATTCAGAAAAACTTCAAATCCTTTTTAAGAAGGTGTTAACAAAGCCTACATCAACAAATACTTCAGAAGTTTCAGACATTGAGCCAGATCAACAAAAGAGACAGGAGCAAATAGAAAAAGAGACTGCAGAAGACATAGCTGCAGCAAACAATGTCATTGAAATGGCCTTCAAAAGAATGTCTGAAAGTCTGCAAGTTTTCACAAGGCCAACATCTCCCAACTCATCATCAAGTAAATCTCTCCCAAGAAACCCATTGGGTTTAAAAGTACTAAAGTGGATGTCTGATCAAAAGACCCACGTATTGACTCTAGTCAGATCCAATGGCGAAGTGAAGTACATATCAAGGAAAGAAGCACTAGGCCTTAGTGTTGAAGATTTGCAGGATCTCCTTGAACTTACACTGTGCCGGGATGATGATGACACAAGTTCCAAAGAATTAGAAGAATAATTTAAAAGAAAAGCAAGGGAACTTCTGATGAGGAATAAAGATCCAAAATAATGAAAGGTTTTGGCATTATCTGTTCCAGGGGGAGATTGTTGGGATTGAACCCTACCAGAGGAACAGATAATGAAAGCCAAAACCAGGTCACAACAGTGGATTCGAAATAAGCAGTTGTTTACACTAAGTCTTCTCCCTTGAAAGTGATTACAACTGCTGAAGGCTTTATATCCACTGTCCGAATACAACTGCTGCTGTTTTGCCTAACTACTGATGAAGCCTAGAAGACTGCTGGAAACTAAGCACTGCTGGTACAAACTGCTGATGACAAAGCACTGCCCAATCAAGGACTGATCAACCTTGAGGAAAGCACCGGTGATTAGAGAGAGCAGTAGTTTAGTATATCATCTGTTTCATATATAGTCAGTTGTTTAGAATAGCAGTGTTTGTATAAGACAATAGTTACAGGTTGTTAGGTTGTTAGACGTCGCTTTCATGGTGACGTCAGCTGAGATGTCTCAGCGGTTTGGAGTGTCTATAAATGGAACAGTACTCTGTACTGTTACATTTGATTAGTCTTGAGTGAGTTCTTCTCCTCAATTCAATCCTTTCATCTTGTGCAATCCAACCTTGGGGTATCAGGCTGAGGGGGAGCTTAGATTGTAAGCATGTTTTGTAATCTTTTGATTGACTTTGTAATCTTTCGACTAATGCAAATCATGTGTTTATCAAAACTATTTTCTTCCTTGATTGTGTTTACAAAGTTTGTTGTTTATTTCCGCTGCACTTAAACTCTGTTCATCTCTATTGATTATACAATTTACACAAACAAACACAATCATGAGAGCCTCCGATCCTAACAAAACTTTTTATAACAAACCTGGTTTGAAGAAGAAAAACATGAAGGCTGGGTTGGGTTATAAAAAGAAACAAAGTTGGAATAAAAATGAAACTCCAAATTATCAGGCAAAAATGAATTTTGTTCACGGAACAAGTTCAGAGGAAGAGAAAGAACTCCAATTTAGACGACAGTCTAATGAAGAGTTCTATGCTCAAAAGAAAAAGCAACAACCACAGGTCAAAGATGTCTAAAAAAGAACATGTTTTAAATGTGATCAAACAGGACATCTTGCACGCAAGTGTCCGAATCTGAAACCTGTTGATGTTGAGTCAAAAAAGAAGTCTAAAAATGTTGAGAAACATAAATATGAGGATGTGAAACAAAGGTCAACCAGATTTGATTCAAAACAAACTTGGAGGTACAACACAAACAAGTTTGCTTCGAATCAAACTTGGAAATCAAATCTGAATAGGTTCGATTCAAGACAGACCTGGAATTCTAACACACCCAGATTCAGAACAACATAAAGTTGGCAAACATCCGTTGATATGACAAAACCCAAACAATTTTGGAAATCAAAAGTTGTTGTTCAAAATCAAAATGTTCAAAAAGAGTCACATTTTTACAAACGAGGTACTCCTAAAGGTCAAACATGGAGTGCTAAGACACAAATGACTTCGGTAAATGACGAAAAAGTTGAAGTCAAAATTGACAGAGTCTTTGTTCAGAATGACAAAGATTTTCCGAAATTAAATGATGCATATTGTGTTGAAATGACTAAGGTCAAGCAGACCTGGGCTAAATTGTTCAAGTAATTGAGTAATTTGTATGTGCATGTGCTTCTGAAGAAAGTTAAATGTCAAGAAAAGAAGTGTTGGAGCAGCCTGGCATGAAAAGAGGAGGCTGTTGAATCCTGGTTTGGTTGAAACAGGGAGTTTGTTAATTTCTGTACATAAATAAACAATATTTCAAAAACCGTAAAAATTGAAAAATTTAAAAACCAAAAATATGTTTTTATTTTGTAAAAAAATTCAAAAATTCAAAAAGATGTTGATTGAATATGCTGAAACCCTCACGGTGGAACAAACATGATTACTTTCACAAGATTGAAAAACGGTTTTCAAACTGTCAAAAATCAATGGGTTGTAAATCATGGGGGTATGTTAGATTTTCTGTTAATCAGTACATGAGAAGCAAAAAATGGATGGCGAGACAAAGCTATCAGTATCAGGTTGTCAAATTTTCTTTAGAATGATTTTGCATTTTAGGGGGAGTATTATTGTCAGAAAATCCAAAAACATTAGAAAATTTGAAAAAGTAAAAAACTTGATAAAATCCTAAAATGAGTTTTTGTGTAAAAAGAGGAAATGATAGTACATTAGTAGACACTTACAGTATGCTAAAGAAATGTAATGATTATATAGCGTTAAACGGTCTCACTGATGATATGCCGATAGGTTTTTACACATTTAGTAAACTTTTTCGGGATATAAACTTAAATTCAAACTTGCTTGTTTTGTGGGGAACACTACTTGGATATATAGGTAACCCCTGAAATCTTGTTTGAAAGATCCCTCTTTCTGAGATACTAGGTCTTTATGCTTAGTGATATCTGGGGTATTATCTCGGGACTTCTGATTTTGCGAAAGCAATGGCCTACTCCCCGTATAATACTTTTCGCTTGCTTGAAATATAGCACCACCCTCAGCATAAAAAATGATGAAACATTGCAAAATGCTAATCATGTGCTGTTGAAGAAAAGATTCTCTAAAGGGAACACACCAAAAGTCAAAGTCGTCATCTCTCTGATTTTGCGGAAGCAATAGCCTGAGCTCTCACGGCCCTCGCATTTAACCCTTTACAGATATCATCTAGGTATACTCACATGTAAGACTGAATATTGGGATCTGGATACGGGAGTATATTCAAGAGGTGGGACACATGAATAAGTTTAAGTGCTTAATACATCTAATTCGTATCCTGAATCAGTTGAAATTTGTGTGAAAATTTAAGTGGATCAGTATATCGACAATCTAAGTGAATTGTTTAATTCTTAATGTGTAACTAAGCTCAACGGTACTTGTGACTTGTCAAAAACTGATATGATCCTCTGACGCGAACCCAAACAAAAATATTGTCTGTAAATATGTTTGTAAATATTTCTTTACTGATTTACTGATTTACAAGAAGATTTTGATTTCTACTTTATTTTCGATAACCGATGTCTGGGATGCTAAGTTTCAAAATCTAAGTATGCTGATTGTGTTTCTGAAAAATAAACAAGTTCATTAATTCGAGACTTGAAGGTTTATTAAAAATTCAAAAACAGTTTGTGATATCTCCAAGGTCATTAATTTGGACTTGGATGATTAACTGTGAGGGAGTTGGATTCTAGATTGTTAAAATTTGCTAAAAGAGTCAGGTTTTTTTAATTTCTGGGTAATCGAATGTTTAAAACATTGTTACTTATAAATGTTTGAGTATTGCAGATGAGATTCCAGACTACGATCCCGACAGCTAGATCTAAGGGGGAGTCTGATGACAAGCTCGAAGCAAGGGGGAGTCTGTATCTAGAAAGCAAGGTGTCGATCCCTAAAGCACGGAAGCTTGACGAAAGGGGGAGCCTGGATAAAGTGTTAATGTAAGAGCCAAAGTCAGATCCTGGTATAACATTCAAAGATAGAAGCTGATCTAAGAAGATAAAGATTGATGGATGCTTACTATGTTAGACAATTCGGAAAAAGCAAAAAGACTGATCAAGACTGAAGATGTGTCATGCTGAAGATTAGACGCTGAAGACTTCGTCAATATCCAAGGGGGAGTCTATTAGTGCAATATGTCTATTGACTTCGTCTTGCATCAAGTATTGTATTTAGAATGACAGATCAGGGCTCGTTGTACGAGAAAATTAGGATTTGAGTGTGGGAAGCTAATTTCGCACGAAATAGCCAAAGGCTATTTCGCATGAAATTACAAGTGAGTAATTTCGCACGAAATTACCAGTGGCTATTCCGTGCAAAATTACATGCCTATAAATACCTAGGTCTTGATCTTCATTTGGAACTTTTCTGATTCGATAACGAAGTGCTGCCGAACTGTCTCCAGGTTGTAAATTACTGTTATATCAATAATAGAGACATTTAAATTGAATCAAGCTGTATACAAGTCCGTTTCTCTGAATTCCGCCTTAGATTCGGATATAAGCTCTTCTGAACGACTCATTCAGGTCGCACAACGATCCTACAGTTCTTGCCAAGTGTCTAAAGTTCAGGGACGCTGGGCGTTACAACAACGAGGCAGAGCTTCGCTTTATAGTGGGTATTATGCCCGGGTATAATAATAATTATCAGAATGTTTGAGAGAGATTTTGGAAACGAATGACTAAACAAATGAGGCCGAAGCCCCTTTATATAGGCTGGTCGAGGGGTCCCTCGCGCCCCACGAGGACCACTTCTTCCTCCGTCGCGGCCTGCGAGAGTCGTAAAGGCGGCTGTAGGCCAGGTGAGTCAAGGGGTAGGCTTGCCACGAGTAATGACACGTGGCTGCATTGTGTGTCAGACAAGTTTAGGCCGTCGCGCCCTGCGAAAGACCCAGGGTGCCTAGGTCGCGGCCCGCGAGCGACTACAATATTTGTTTTTATTTGATTTTTGTAAATATTAGGGTATTTCGGGCTAGTTTCTCGCATACGGGGTATATTTAGGGACGTTTAGGGTCACTTTAAGGGTTCTAGGAGGGTTGTTATATCCTCCCCATCTCGTTTTAGATCTCGTCCTCGGGGTCTACTGGAATAGGTGTGGGTATCTCCTTTGCATTTCTAATTCGAGTTCCCAAGTGTATTCTGGTCCTCTCTTGGAATCCCATTTCACTTTGACCAGAACTAGTCTCTTGTGTTTGAGGTTCTTGTTCTTTCTATCTTCAATCTGAACGGGTTTCTCGATAAACTTAAGTTTCTTATTTATCTCTATGTCTTTAAGAGGCATCACCAATGATTCGTCTGCTAAGCACTGTTTGAGATTACATACATGAAACACATCATGTATTCCTACCATTTCCTCTGGCAGTTGTAGCTGATAGGCTACGGGTCCTATTCTTCTAATAATCTCAAAAGGTCCAACATAACTGGGGCTTAGCTTTCCTCTTTTAACGAATCTGACTACTCCTTTCCATGGAGAAACTCTTTACAATACTTTATCTCCTACTTGAAATTCTAAAGGTTTTCGTTTATTATTTACATAACTCTTTTGACGATCTCGTGCTGCTTTTAGTTTTCCTTGACTTGAATTATCTTATCTGTTGTTTCTTGCACTATCTCAGGTCCAGATAGTTTCTTTTCTCCAATTTCTGCCCAACAGACTGAAGTTCGGCACTTTCGTCCATAAAGAGCTTCAAATGGTGCAGCATTAATGCTAGTATGATAGTTGTTATTGTAGGAAAATTCTATTAATGGTAAATGGTTGTCCCAATTTCCTCCAAAATCAATTACACAGGCTCTAAGCATATCTTCCATTGTCTGAATTGTCCTTTCGCTTTGTCCGTCCGTTTGAGGATGATAAGCTGTGCTTAGATTTAACCTGGTTCCCATTGGTTTTTGGAAACATTTCCAAAAATGAGAAGTAAAACGGCTATCTCTATCAGATACAATAGATAAAGGAATTCCATATAATGAAACTATTTCATTAACATACAACTTGGCTAACGGTTCCATACTGAAAGTTTCCTTCATTGGTAAGAAATGAGCAGATTTGGTCAATCTGTCAATAATCACCCAGATTGTATCATTTCCTTTTCTTGTCTTGGGTAAATTTGGTAACAAAGTCCATTGTTATCAATTCCCATTTCCATATTGGCATCTCTAATTGTTGCAATAATCCTGAGGGTTTCTGATGCTCAGCTTTAACATGTGAACAGGTTAAACATTTAGCAACGTAGTTTCCTATCTCCTTTTTCATTCCTATCCACCAGAAATTCTTTCTTAGATCATGATACATCTTATCATTTCCGGGATGTATCGTATATTTAGACTTATGAGCTTCTTCTAGAATTCTGTGGCGTAGGTTTCCTTGTTTAGGTATCCATATCCTTTTCTTATGGAATCTCCAAATTCCATCTATTCCTTTTCTAATTCCTTAATCATTCCTTTTAAACCTTCAGCATCGTCCTTGAATGTTGTTTCATGCACCTCTTTAATTTGCTCATTTAAATCTATCTGCAGATTTAATTTGAGAGAACGTACTCGTTTTGGCTTTTCATGATACTTTCGACTTAAAGCATCAGCTACTACATTAGCTTTCCCAGCATGGTATTGGATATTACAATCATTATCACTAAGAACTTCTATCCAGCGTCTCTGTCTCATATTTAATTCTTTTTGCCCAAAAATATACCTTAAACTCTTATGATCAGTGAAGACAACGAATTTATTTCCATATAAATAGTGTCTCCAAATCTTAAGGGCAAAAGCTATGGCTCCTAACTCTAGATCATGGGTTGTATAATTCTCTTCATGTTTCTTAAGTTGTCTAGAGGCATAAGCTATAACCTTTTGACGTTGCATCAACACACATCCATATCCTAACTTAGACGCATCACAATAGACTATAAAGTCTTCAGTTCCTTCTGGTAATGCGAGTATGGGTGGGTGCGTTGGTTAATCTTTGCTTAAGAATCTTAAAAGCTTCTTCCTGTTTTGGTCCCCATTCAAACTTAACTGATTTGCAGGTCAGTTTGGTTAATGGAATGGCTATTCTAGAGAAGTATCGGATAAACCGTCTATAATATCCTGCCAGTCCAAGAAAACTTCGTACTTCTGTTGGCGACTCAGGGACTTTCCATTTAGTAATTGCCTCGATCTTTGTGGGATCCACATGAATTCCTTCATGATTAACCAGATGTCCAAGGAATTGCACTTCTTGTAACCAAAATTCACATTTTGAGAATTTAGCTTAAAGCTTCTCTTTTCTCAACAATGTTAGAAGTGTATGCAGATGCGCTGCATGTTCCTCTTTACTCTTAGAGTAAATGAGAATATAATCTATAAAGATAATTATGAATTTATCCAGTTATGGTTTACATATCCTGTTCATCATGTCCATAAATGCGGCTGGGGCATTGGTCAAACCAAATGGCATGATGGTAAATTCATAATGACCGTACCTTGTTCTGAAAGCAGTTTTAGGAATGTCCTCTTCCTGCACTTTTAGTTAATGATATCCTGAGCGTAAATCGATCTTAGAAAAAAATCGAGCTCCTTGAAGTTGATCAAACAGATCATCGATTCTCGGTAGTGGGTACCGATTCTTAATCGTAACCTTGTTCAATTCTCGGTAGTCAATGCACATACGCATCGATCCATCTTTCTTCTTAACAAACAACACCGGTGCTCCCCACGGTGATGAACTTGGTTGTTTAAAACCTTTGTCAAGAAGTTCGTCCAATTGTTTCTTCAGTTCCTGCATCTCCGTTGGTGCTAGTCGATATGGTGCTTTGGCAATCGGTGTTGTTCCTGGTATTTGGTGAATCCTAAATTCAACCTCTCTGTCTGGTGGTAATCCAGGCAACTCTTCTGGAAAGACGTTTGAGAATTTAGATATTACAGGAATATCTTTTAATTCTTTCCCTTTAGTATTAATGATTACGGAAATCATATATACTATTCCTCCTTTCCTTTCATAACTTGCGGCTTTCATCACAGAGATAAACTTTGTCGATCTGGTTGGCTTATCTCCTTTAATCGTGATCTTTTCACCTGTTGGTGTACTTACTTGTATTGTCTTTTGATCACATAAAATACTGGCATGATTGGCTACCTACAAATCCATTCCTAATATAACATCGAATCCGGCCAGATTCATTGGATAAACGTTAGCTAAAAAGTTATGATTCAAAATTTCTATTCTTGCTCCCTGCAAGATTTCACTTATCTTAATGGATTCCCCGTTAGCTGTCTCTACCAGATAATCATGTTGAAGTTTGGTTAAGGGTTGGTCGAGAAGTTTGTAGAAAGAAGTATCGATAAAACTTTGGTTTGAACGAGAGTCAAATAATACTTTGGCAAATATATTATTAACTAAGAACGTACCGGAAATCACATCTGGAATCATCTTGGCTTCCACAGCTGTCAAAACAAACGCTCTAGCATTTTTCTTAGGTGCTTCAGTTGTCTTAGTTTTGTTGGTTGTGGATAAAGCTAGTTTCGGACAGTTCGGTTTGATATGACCAGTATCTCCACGTACAATTGTAGCATATTCTGGCACTAGCCTTTCTCCTACAGTCTTCTTCCTTATGTCCTGGGTACTTGCAAAAGTTGCAGGACACAACATACTTTCTTGGGTGCTTCTTTTTACAAAACTTACAGTAGGGTGCAGAAGAACATGTTCCTTTACCACGGTAGGAATTACCAAAACAAAATTCCTAGGTAAGCTTTTGAGCTAGGTTGTTTCTCTGGTTTTCCTCTTGTGTGCATACCAGTTCATCAGTCAGGGTATTGGCTAGTTCTACTGCTTCTTCTATGATTTGCGGTCTAGCTGCCTTGACTACGTGTCTAATCTCACTAATTAATCCCCAAATATAACGAGAGATTAACACTGGTTCAGGTAAGGCTAAGGTTGGCACTATCCTAGCATATTTGAAGAATATGGTAGTGTAACCTTTGCAGTCTATTCCAGTCATTCTAAGATTTAGGAACTTATTGGTGATTTGTTCCTTTTCATTGGGAGGACAGAATTTTCTTTCAACCATTTCCTTAAAGTTGATCCATTCCATATTATAAACTATGTCACTTCCCCTAGACTGGAGAATAGTATTCCACCATTCTAAGGCTGCATTTTTTAAAATATTAGAAGCAAACATAATCTTATCTTCAGCTGCACATTTACTTATTTTTATGACTGCTTCTGTCATTTCTATCCAACGTAAAGCTGCAATGGCTCTTTTATTGCCTGAGAATTCTATTGGTTTGCAGGCCAAGAATTCTTTATAAGAACAACCGTAAGAGACGGTTCTTCTTCTTTTAGGAATTGGAGCTTGGATTATAGGTCTGTTATTATCGTTCACACTGTGACTTGGCTCAGTGTGTTGTCGTTTATTTCCCTTTGCAAATTTATTATTTTATGCTTCTTTAACAGTCTTGATAATATATGGCATAACATCTATAATTTATTATGCTACTATGTGTTGGATGGCACTGTTATCTATTTGGTTTCCGTTATTCTCATTATTCTGGTTTTCTGGATTTACTTCGTTGTCCATCTGAATTGTGAACAATTATTAAGTATTAATTATCACAGAATGAATTTAGTACAAATATTTATACAAAATCACACAAACAATCTGATCGAAAACGTCGATCATTGCGACTTTTACTCTTTCTATATATATATGCATCGGTTACATACTACAACTGGAAATCAAATATACTAGTAGCTATGCATTCGTATCCATTTTAGTCTATCTATAATATATATATATATATTTTATCAAAATACAAAATTACACATATATCTAAGCATTCTCTAAGTATCGTTCATCTAGTACTGCATTTCATTCTCATCATACTTCCAAACTAACTTCTCCCCTATCTGTCGGATTCTATTTCCTTCATTTACTAAACTTTCTCCATACTGACGGAGTTCTTGCACACATTCTCGACTCATTGGTGGGTTTAATGGGTTAGGATGATGAGGTATGGGTTCCTCGTAAGGGTCAGCGCTATTCATTTCAAAAAATGTTCTATCATCATCCCACCATGGATCACGTTCTAAAGGCATTAGGGTTGGGATTCTAGGTAACTCGTTTGGATCAAATGCAGGTATCGGGAATTGGTTTTCTTGGTTGGGTTCTAGCATTTGTTGGTCTGGGAATAAAGGTAACAGTGGCGGTTCGGTTATTTGGTTTGGGATAGAGTCTACCGCTGTAGTAGCTAGCATATGGAAATCTGCCAATGGTCAATCTAGTTCCTCTTCCCAAGGTGGCCTATTGACTGTTTCCTGAGTTTATGCACTTGCTTCCTTATTAGCTCTGACTATCGCTCTCTGTTGTTGTAACTTCTTCATTCTCTTCTTCTCTCATGTGCTCCTCTATTAAACCAACCTCAAGACTGTGCCTTAAAAATAAATATCCCTTCCTCAGTATCGGCTGAGTAACCTGAGGGATTAGGTTGAGATGATGTTCCTTCATCTTTTGGTGAACTAGCTGTATGACGATAAGCATCCGACGTTCCTTGCTCACTCATATTGTAAACTAACAAATAGTCAAATAACACAAAATAATGTAATCACATAAGTTATTTCCTAACACAGAGTTTAAGTATCAGCAGAACACTTCTTTGGCTTAAATTAGTGGCTGTAGCTCTAATACCACTCTCAGTCGCAACCCCCGACCCCTACCCCGGGAGCGGGCGTCACGAGATCCAGATCAGTGGTATCGGTGTTTATTAATTTGGTAGTGGAATACATCAGGACCGTAGTTAGGAAATATTTTTATCAGAGTTTAAACACCAACTTTTATAATAATAATTCATTGGGATAAAACCCAAGTTCATTTGATAATACATTTTTAGGGATAAACCCTAATTATTGAAAACAAAAACTCCTTTTTATTTAGGTAACTTTTATAGCACTTTTCCAAGCCTTCAGTGCCCTCCAGCTAGCTTCTATTGGCTTTCACATTGTGTTACCTGAAACGCGTTTTTAAAACATTTTATCAGCAAGAAATACTGGAAAGTACATTCCATTTTGTAAAGCATAAGTTGTTTACACATTACAGTATTAAGGGTGATTACAATGTTTATATCTACACAATTACTCGGTTAGTACGTGTCACTCGACGGATCTGTGACTATGGTCATATCACACATTGGATACCCGTGCCCAATTGTGAAGGTTATCAAGTACTGTATACAAACCCCATAATACTGGCAACAATTGTAGAATTACAAAGACATAATCACTGTAATTGTATTTGAAAACATTGAGGTTTTGGTAAAACATTTTGACTCATAAAAATGTACTCTCAGATAGTGAGAAAAAGTGAATGTACTTACATTGTTGACTTAGGTGATACTACTATCGCTTCCTGGTGATTCTCCTGGTTATTATCTATTAAAATTAAACAATGCACACGTGTTAGTAAAATAACCCAAATCACATTAACCGTACAACTCGAGATAGAACTCCAATGACTGAGTCAGGCAGGGCCTTGACATGCATTACAGAGTCCTAAATCAGTCGGGTGTAACACGAGACAGAACTCCAACGACTGAGTCAGGCAGGGCCTTGACATGCGTTACGGAGCCCTAAATCGATCGTGTAGGGTAATAGCAGGGTTATATTATGTCACACCCTGGCTTTGCGGAAGCGTGGTTAATTTTGGTGTGACTTCTTAATACCATAGCTTAACCATAACAAAGCTATATGAAATAAAATCATGCAAGATCATCCATTTGATTAAGTTTTAAAACCAGAGTAACATAACATTGTCTTAGGGACTTACAACCTCATAACGTAAAACATTGTCTTGAAAAACATAAACATCGACATGAGATAAACGCAGTTTAAGATTTGTGACTTGTCCAGGAAAGAGTCACATTTCCTAAACTGGGATGACCTTGGAACCCTTATGCAGCGGGAAAACATAACATACCGCGCCAGATCTTTAATTTCCTGAAATACATGTAAGTTGAAAAATCAACAATAATGTTGAGTGAGTTCATGTGTAAGTGAGTAAGTAAACCGTTGTGAGTATAAAAATAGTCTTGGTATGTAGCAAATAAGGGAATTGAGATCACCAATGGTTTGCAAGGCCACTGATATATGTGAAGTGCAAATAGGGAGACTCAAACCTAGCAGATTTCGCCACGGCATTAGTATGTGGACAAAGTCACCCCAAGGTCCGTTTCTAGTTTGGCCTGGGGCTGGGCTCGCTACACCCAGATAGATCTACCGCTCCTGTCCCTCGGTCCCGACATGAGGACTAATGGCCTCATATTGCTCCTACCCACTCACATGATCTAAGTAGTAAACCTCCTTACGCTAACCATACCGTGTATAAAGTACTTGTAATCATAGTAACATGTATTTCACCCCCGCAGTTAAGAAAACTGAAAACAGTTAGAGAAAAGGGGGACATGAACTCACAGTGAAGCGTCTCTACCAAGTATCTCCTGCTCACGCAGCTGTGCGACGACCTACAGGTGCTAATTTCTATTAGACGGACGGCCGTGCCTTAGCTTTATAGTTTAAGTCTTTGGGAAATAGTTAGACAACTATTTCGTGTTTACTTTCTGTAAATACTTGGTAATTATTTTCCTTCCCAAGGATGGGGGATTCAATACATGTGCGTTCATAAATATTTTCGTAAGTGCGTAAGTTACGTTTTAACAATCGAGTGGTAATATAATTACCGATGTAACTTATATATTTATGGTGAAAGCGTTCGTATTATTTTGGAATCGTTAACGTTCGTAAATATTATTTTTACTCTAGAAATAATATTTATGTATTCTCACAAAATAATCATAAACAGTGTGTGAAAAATATATATTTATCACGTTAAATTTTGTGAGAATCCCACCTCCGAATATTTAGTAAATAAAGTCATGGCGAAATTTATATTTTGAAAACATGTCCAAAAATAATTCTAACACTTGTAGTGTAAATAGTTCTAAGTGTTAGGTTGTTAGAAAAATTTCGCCAGAGTTTCCTCTGTAACTGGAGGTGGCCACGCTTTCAAGCGTATCATTTTCTTTAACAAATCAACTCAACAATTTTCTCAACGTCATCAAACGATATTTCAACATTTTAACTAGTCAAAATATACAAATTGCATATATTACATGAACTTGTAGTTTTTTACGAAAATATGAGGTAAATCTCATTACCTTTAGTGGATCTTTATATAAATAAATCCGGTTTCGTAAAAGTCTTGTTTTTAGAGAAGTTCCGTCTTTACAACTTCTTGTCCATTTTTACAAAGATAGTTATTTTGTTGAAACTTGTGTTACACAAGCGTTTACACACTTGTGTGTTCTAAATATCATTCTTGTTATTGTGAGATCCGTCTTTTAGAAAACATGATTTCTTTAACGCTTGGTCCTTTGAAAATACCACTTACAGATACGTAGATCTGCTAGTTTTAGACACTATTTTGCAAGTAAAAATATTTTTACACAAGTTCATGTTTCATGTGTGGTAGAGTTTCACCTTTTAACCCTTGTATCTTCTAACATAACCTTATGTCATGATCCAAGAACATGACTACATCTGGTTAAATGGTGATCCGAGCTACCACAATCATAGATCGGGTCTAAATAATCATACATTTCGAATACTACATCATTTACACAACTTATGTGCTATTAACCACCATTTTTAGTGTTTTAAGTAGACTTTAAAGCGTCATCTTGCATGTTAACGAGTTTTATCCGATAAAAATCCTTTTAACCACTTTAGATTAGTTCAAATATGAGTTTTAAGCATTATACCTCTAGCTCGAGGCTAGGGAAGAATCTACGCGCAAAAGAGGTGGATAAAAGCTAGAGAAAGAGGTCCTTCGCGTTCCGCTTACTCCAAGACTCCTTGTATACGACCCTTGATGCTTGTATGATGATGGAACTTGAAGATCAAAATCGAAAATGATGGATAGGGGAGGGGGGGTGTTCGGCCGAGAGTTGTAGAGCAAGAGAGAGAGAGGTGTGTTGTTGGTTTGTTTGTGATAATGATCATATGTGTTAAGTGTTAACTTATAGACAAATCTCATAAGCATTAACCAATGGAAATTATGTCTAGATGATACTAAACATACTAGATTATAAAAATCAATGAAGTACAAAGTGTGTGCCCCATGGTTGGGGACGGTTAGGAAAGGGGGGGGGGGGTCTAGTCCGATTTCAACTAGTTAATTAGGTAATAGTTAGGTTAAACCAAGTTAGTTAAGTGTTTAACCCGGTTACTTATATGTTATGCGTTATGGCGGGTGTTAGGGTATTCAGGGACCCTAACTGGCTCAGAAAAGATAAATAATGAAAATAACAACATTTTCATGTTTCGGGTATAGTCCGGTTGTTCGGTTGGATAGTAATCCGTTAAAGTGCTTATCAAAGCTTAAAGTGTCGTTATTACTCTCTTTAGTGACACAGCTTATTCCTGACACTTTGAAAAGTGTCTAGTGTTATTTTTCTCATGTTTTGGCACTTTATTAGTTAGCTAAAAGCTGAATTATTTTGTAAAGTGCTGAGTTTTGTACTTAGAGTACGTTTTAAGCACATCCAGTCATAGTGACTTATCCCTAGAGATGCAGTTCCACAACCCTAGTATCCCTACACTCACCACTAGTGTAGCAAAATATCTCAGGCTCTTAGAGGCCTTAGAGGCAGTGTTTGCCTGATGCTGGCTTTATCAGCATGTTTAATAGGTTATCCGTGTATTGTGCTACTGTGCTTTTTGTGCATCATGTTTGTCACTAAGGTTCAGTATGTAAATAATGTAGTGACAGCAAGCAAGTATGATGCAAGTAAGTACGTGTATCAGATATCAAGTAGCAGTTCATTAGCTAGTTCAGACAAGCACAGTAATTAAGCAGTAATTAATCATTAATTAAGTCGTACGGATACCTGGTTTAGTGCGGGTTGTCACATATTACTTACAATGAGGCAGAGCTTCGCTTTATAGTGGGTATTATGCACGGGTATAATAATAACTATCAGAAAGTTTGAGAGAGATTTTGGAAATGAACGACTAAACAAATGAGGCCGAAGCCCCTTTATATAGGCTAGTCGAGGGGTCCCTCACGCCCCGCGAGGACCACTTCTACCTCCATCGCGGCTCGCGAGAGCCGTAAAGGCGGCTGTAGGCCAGGTGAGTCAAGGGGGTAGGCATGCCACGAGTGACGACACGTGGCTGCATTGTGTGCTGGACAAGTTTAGGTCGTCGCGCCCTGTGACAGACCCATGGTGCTAGGTCGCGGCCCGCGAGCGACTACAATATTTGTTTTTATTTGATTTTTGTAAATATTAGGGTATTTCGGGCTCGTTTCTCGCATACGGGGTATATTTAGGGACGTTTAGGGTCACTTTAAGGGTTCTAGGAGGGTTGTTATATTAACGAACTGACGCCAGACCAAATAATGACAACGTTGACAAATACGAGTTTTACATGTATAACTTATACATATGAATGTGGTTTTGCGAAAATATCATGCTTTCGAACGTCACAAAACGCATACATGAACGAAAACGCGACTGCAGGAACGCACTAACAACGAAACGAAAGCATTAGACATGTGTATTATCTTAAAAACTGAGATATTATGAAATATTTAGCTTCTTAATCAAATTTTAATATTCACGGTTGAAACCAGATAGAAAAACGGATTAAAAACGACAACCGAGGCATTTTACGCGATGTTAACGCAACCGACGAACGGACGCGTCAAACATCTACTTTCGACTCCATTTTACATGTTTTTGACCCTAAAACAATATTATACGACGTTTCATGAAGTTCGGGAGTGAAAACGGGCCTTGGAAAAGTGATCTGGTCGCTCAAAAAACTAGAAGTGGGATTGTGGGCCTTGGGCCCAAACCCACAAAGAAAACGCTAGCTATATAAGGCTATCCCCATTGGTGACATTGCCTCAACCTAGGTTGGGAAAATAATAAAATAAAAAGGAAAATTCATTTAATATCAACAACCTGGTCAAAGTCACGACCCAGGTTGTGACATTGATCCTCACAATTGCCTTGCCACATGTCCACATGCCAATGGATGATATAATTATCTTAATTTTCTTTTAACTTAATTAATTATAAGTATAATTAGATTATATCTAATAACTTATAAAATTTAACTGTTTTTAAAAATCTAATATCACAGTCTTGTTTTTTTTTTTTTGTGAACATGCAGATATAAATTTTATAAAAATATGATATATTTTTAAATTGTTTTTTTTATCTAGCATTATCTTATTTGCCACATGTCAACATTCTATTGGTTTGTTAGATTTTTGGATAAAATTTATTATCTAAAAATCTAACATTATCCAAATTAAAAGGGATTTATAAAAAAAAATCTAAGATTTTTAGATGTATTATAAATATTGTACAAAACATAACAAAGTTTCATATCCATTCTGAATTCCATATCTCTAATCTCTTTTGTATTTCCTACCATGAGTTCTTCGTTTCCAAACTTTTGTTTGAATCTTGGAGATTCCGGAGATTACCCGAATAGTCAATCCTATGAAAACACTTCGTTTTATTCAAACCCGAGTCAAGTTCCTGAAAACTTTCAAACCTCACAAAATACTGAAACTAAAACTTCACGAAGTACTAAATGGGAGGTTGCTGAAGATATTGCTTTAGTATCATCATCGTGTATTACTAGTGAAAATAAAATTTGTGGCAAAAACCAGAGATCTACAGCATTATGGGCATAAGCAAAGAAGTTGTATGATGCAGCTCAAGCAGAAAATCCAGAAAAACTTGGTGTGAGGAATGTTGAACAAATGAAAGGTCGTTTTAAACGACTTAACGAAAGTGTGAATAAGTGGGTTGGTGCATACCGGGAAGCATATCGTCGCATAAAAAGTGGAATGAGCGAGAAAGATATTGAGGTTGAAGCTCATAAAATATATTTTAATGAAGTTAAAAGCAAGTTTACTGATTCTGTTGTTTTTAATGAAGTTATGTGTAAACACCCAAAGTGGGAGCTACAACTACATCATGACACAATACGTTCTCGTCCTGAATGTGAAGTTGAGAATGAAGAAAGTGGTGGTAGTACTAAAAGATCAAGGACTACTGAAGAAGGGGACTATTCCAACCCACAAATGCCAAATAGTGGCACTTCAACAATTCAACGTCCAACAAGTAGAAATGAGGCAAAAATAAAAAGAAAAGAAAAGGTAAGGCTCATGTTGCAGTTGCTGAAAAACTTGATGCACTGAAGCTTACTAGAGACAATGAGAATGAACTCTTCAAAAGAAAACTCGACTTGGAGGAAGAAAAGGTGTGTCAAAAGGAAGAAAGAGACCTAAAGAAAATGCAACTCATGCATCTTAACACACTATTAAAAAAGGAGTATTAAACGCCTATAGAAGAAGACATGAAAAACTTTCTAATATCGAAGTTTTATGGAAACTAAAAACTAGTTTCATATTTAATATATGTGATCTATTGTGTGTTTTATCTTTAATTTGCTTTTAGTGTATGTGTAAGGTATTTGATTATCAAGTTATGTGTTGTATCTTCATGTATGTGTAAGATATTTGATTATCAAGTTAAATGTTTTTATCTAATCTTCTATTTGGAAACTTTTCATTGGATGTTTGGATTTTATTTAGATAAGATAATTTAACATTATCCAATCAATTTAACATTATATTCAATCATCAGTTTGGCAACTTTTCATAGGATACTTGGATTTTATGTAGATAAGATATGTTAAACATTATCCTTTCAATTTAACACTATCTTCAATCTTCCACTTGGCATTTTTTCTTTGGATCCTAGGATTTTATTTAGATAAGATAATTTAACATTATCTAGTAGAGGCTTTCTCATCCAACCAAAATATTTCAATTTCATCTCTTTAAAAATGTCATATAGTGAAAGCTTATCAGAGAGTTCTGATTCGTCAGATTCGAATGAGTTTGATGAATGGCATGAATCAGTGATTCAGTTAAATCGCCAACTTGACGACATCATGATTGAATTACTCACAACCATGCCAGATATGATCTTAAGAGATCATCCTCGTACAAGAAAGAGGTATTGCAATCGGGAACATGAGCAGGGCGAGGCACGTTTAATGCAAGACTACTTTATTGATAACCCAACGTATGATCAAGTAACTTTTTGGCGTAGATTTCGAATGCAGAAACCACTATTCCTACGTATAGTAGCTGCTATAACGGCCAATGATAGATATTTTCAACAAAGATGTGATGCCACAGGAAGACAAGGTCTTTCACCATTGCAGAAATGTACTGGAGTCATGCGGGTGCTAGCGTATGGAACATCAGCAGATGCATAAGATGAATATTTGAGAATGAGTGAAACTGTAACGAGGGACTCTCTTATAAAGTTTGTAGAAGGTGTTATTTCATGCTTCGGTCAAGAGTACCTTAGAAGGCCAAATGATGATGATTTAGCAAGACTACTATATGTTGGAGCAGAACGTGGATTCCCAGGAATGGTAGACAACATTGACTGTATGCATTGGGAATGGAAAAATTATCCCACCGCTTGGGCTGGGCAATATGCAAGTAGAAGCGGTAAACCAATAATTTTTTTAGAAGCTGTTGCATCATATAACCTATGGATATGGCATGCGTTCTTCGGAACACCAGGTACATGCAATGACATTACTGTCCTCCAACGATCTCCAGTTTTTGATGATGTATTGTCAGGTCGATCACCAAATGTGAGTTACATAGTGAATGGTTTGGAATATAATAGGACATATTATCTCACTGATGGCATATATCCTTCATGGGCTACCTTTGTCAAGTCCATAACCTCTCCACAACTTCAAAAACATAAGTTATTCGCTCTACACCAAAAGGCCGTTAGAAAAGATGTTGAGCGAGCATTTGGAGTTCTACAAGCTCGGTTTGCATTTCTTTGACACCCATGTCTTGTGTGGGACAAGGATACAATGGGTAAAATTATGATCGCATGTATAATCATTCATAATATGATCGTTGAGGATGAACGGGGCACATACCTTCACTATTATGATCTACCTGAATTTCTAAATGATACGCCTACAAACCAGCAACGAACAAGCTCTATTGAAGATGATGGACAATCTTTTCAATACTCCACTGAACGAATTGCAAACCTATCTAGTTATATGACTAATAGGGCACAACTTCGCAACAGAGAAACTCATATCACTCTAAAAAATGATTTAATTGAGCATATATGGAAAAAATTTTCCAATGAGGAAAGATTATGTAATTTCTATTTTATGTCCTTGTAATTTTAAATTAATTATTATGTAATATTTCTTTTTTAATTTTTAATAACTTATTTTATTTAAATATTAAAGTTTAAAATACACCTACACCTACCGTTCTCTCTCTCCCTCCAGATTTCCGGCAGTCGGACTCTGACCGGCGAAGCCGGCAGAGCCGACGAGGGTGCGGTGGTGGCACAGCGGCGCCATCGCCAGCGGCGGTGGTCCGGCGATGATTTCCCGGCGCCTGAGCGAGCGTACCCCCTAAAGTGCATCTTTCGAGCACATTTCCGACATCGATTTTCCTATCTGAGCAACAAAGGTAGCAGATTTGGGCTCCAACAGTCGCACTTTTCTGGTAAACTCTTCGACTCTCTCTTCTTCTTTTAAGATATTTCTAGATCCAAGTTCACATCGGGCGGATATGTGATGTTTCAGATGGTGGTGTGTTGGTTCCGGCCATGGAACGACGGTGGTGGTTGTTCGCGTCAAATTCCGGCAGGGTGGGGGTGTACCAACGGCAGAGGTGGTGGTTGTCGGGGTTTTGTTTACCAGGAACAAGGAGTTGGGGAGGGGGTATTGACGGTAATGACAGCAAACAAGCTGTAGCCGGCCGACGACGACAGTGGTGGTGGTGGCTGATTTTTAAGACAAGTGTTTCGGGTTTTGTTCGATTCGGGTCTCGACTCAATTTTGGTTCGTCAAAAGCAGTCAACGACTCAGATCCGTTTCGGGTCAAACCCACTTGACTCAGTCAACATTGGGTCAACTCAGTCCACATCGGGTCAACTTAGTCAACCCAGTCAACGTAAGTCAACTAGTCAACTGCTGGTCAACGCAGTCAACTCAGTCAACGCAAGGCTCGGTAACACAATAACGATGCGAATTTTGTTATATTGTATTTATATATTTATTATTTACCGCGAACCGAGATAGAAGCGACATATCATGACATAATTTGTATACAAATATATATATTGGTTTCGTATTCGATAGACTTATGTTATATACACTTGACGAAAAACACATATTGTCTACATTGTTTGTTGAATTTTGACAAATAAATCGACACTTTGATTGTGTGACAACCGGTAATTTACGACCCTTAATTACGCGAAAAACAAACATTAGGACGATTAAAAGTAGTGTTTAAGACGCAAATTAACTTAATTTGGCCTTTGGAGTGTCTAGGAACGCCTAATCGACTTTACAGTACGTGTATCTACGAAAAATCTGCTTAACGTTAAACGATAATGAACTGAAACCAGACAAAATACTGACAACGCCGACAAATACGAATTTTCTATAAATATTTTATACTTATAAATTTAGTTTTTCGAATTTATCGTGCTTTCGAACGTCACAAAGCGCAAAAGTGAACTAAAAACGCGACTGCAGGAACGCATCGACAAAGAAACGGAAGCATCGGACACGCGTATTACTTTCAAAACTAAAATTTTATGATATATTTAGCTTTGTAATTAAATTTTAATAAACGCAGTTGAAACCAGATCGGAAAACATATTAAAACGACAAACGCCGCATTTTACGATATTTTTTACATAACCGATGAACGAACGCGTCAAACGTGACTACCAATACTATTTTACCTCTTTTAGTCTTAAAATGATATTCAACGACACCTTACTATGTTCGGGTTCGAAAATGGGTTTCAGAAACGCATCGGGCCTCGTAAATCACAAGAAGTGGGCTTGTGGGCCTGGGGCCCAAGCCCACAATGAAAACCTAGCTATAAATGCCCTATTTTAAGTCACCCCCCTCATTTTATCTTCAAAACCCTAAACACACTTCACCAACCGCTCCATCTCCTCTCCCTCCCCTTTTTCACTCATCTGCAGACTCAATCCAAACACACACCCAAGACAAACTTTGCTCACTCACACAAAGCCAAACACCCTCTCGACCTCTCTTATCTCCCCTCCATGACTGGTGGCCAGTGTGTAACGCCTCGCTTTTTCGTAACTTTCCTTAATTAGAAAGTGTGTCTTATATTTCTATTTCGAGAAACTTGTATTCCTTGTAATCGTCTTTCGTTGTACCGTTGTAAAATCCGAGACTTTGATCGTAATAAAATTTATTATTTCATACTTATTCGTGCATGCTTAAACGTTTAATTCATTTGATGCCTTATTCGTGATTCTTGTAATGTGTGATAAACTTGCATTCAAACATATCATATATACATGACTCATATGCTTCGCATGCGCTTACACGTCATTTGGACACTTGCAAATACTTAATCATGATTAATCTACATGTCTATATGTTTAGATTACGTAAAACCATCTTATAATATACCTTACACCTTAAAACATAACATATATGAAACATCAGGGACTAAAGATGACAAAAAAACAACAAAGTTTCACGGCCAAGGGCCGCCGCACCCCACGGAAGCCGGAGCCCGTTTCCGTCGCGGGCCGCCAAGGGCGGTGATCCGCAGATTGTTTGTTTCCTGCGCACTGATTGGGTTAGTTTGTGTTTTTAGTTGTGTTTTCTCACCTAATTGCATTTAAAACTCACCTAACTCAAACCCTAAACCCTCCACTATGAGGGTGTTTGGGGTTGAGTTTTGAAAATAGATTATGCGTTTTGAATAATCAGAATCAGATAATTAACTATAACAAAACGTGATGTTGAAAGATAGTGTTTGGATTTGATTATGTTGCTTGATATCACAATATTAGATAATCAACTATTTGAGTGTTTGACAAATATATATTTAAAAAAATAAACAAGTGAAAATCCTTTTCTAAACGCAAATAATCAATTTTTGGAAAGCTGCGTTTTGTTGAAGTAGGGGGAGCTGCTTTTGGAAAACTGCGTTTTGTAACTTTCTAAACGCAACTAATCACTTTTTTAATTTATTTACCCAAATACTCAAAACTGATTACTTACGATTTCAAAACACAATAATCTAAAAATTTCCTTCAAAACTCAACCCCAAACACCCTCTATATAACCAACCTCTCCTACACTCATTTTCCACTTTACAAACACTAATCACTTTCAAAAACACTCCCAAATGTCATCTAATTTCCAAAAGTTGAGCATAAACTTCAAGTGATTCTAAGTGAGTTCTAGCTCACTTCTACTACTATTTTCTACTCATTTCTTCTTTCTTAACACTTGGATAACCTCTAGGAAGGTTTTCATAAGATTACCTTGGTAAACTAAGGTGAAACCTCACCATATTTGAGGCCCAATATGCAATAAACTTTATGTTTTGTTATATGTTCTCGTATGTTCATTTTTAGAATAATAACTTGATGGAATCGTATGCCCACCAAGCTCACAATTAAGTCTATGGTTGTGGGTTTGTATTGAGGTGATTAACATCAAAGTTAAGAGTTCAAACATTCATTTTATTTATGTTTATACATGGTAATCGGATGATGAAAACAGACACAAGTCATCATCTTCCATATGATGAACTTGTGACATGTGAAGTGTGAACAAATGGAAGCCTGGCTTTCCAAACTAAGTTCCACTCCTTCATTTGAACCTTGTGTATGAACACACTTGTGACTTACTAGCATCAAAGTACCTTAGCCCCGTCTAGCCTCCGACACTTAGGATTACCTTTCCATGTCGTGTTGGCACACCCGTGTTGTAGTGTATTTGGTTACTTGAGCTTATGTTAGATAGGTTTATTTTCTTGTTATTCATGACCCTCCGAACCATCTTCAAGATGGTTTGTGTAGTGGTGAATCATATAATGAGGTTTTAACCTCCATGCATGACATACATGATGCTACATAATAGTCATTGATTGGACATAGTTTTAGGTTATATTAATACCATATAACATACATATAATTATATAAAACATGGCTGAATTTGTGATGATAATCAAGTCATGATTGTTCGTCATAAACTTAGGCTAATATATCTAAGATTCTAAGTTACTTGTTATGATTCCAATGGGAAATTTGGGACCCATGAAACCACTTAGTATGGTGTCATAAACGAGCTCTTAGAACTAGATATTATTTTCGTATACATACTTTTGAAACTTTAAATTCCAAGTCCGAATCTTCCATTCCAATTCTATGAACGTACACACCTTCGTTTCCCCCATGTAGGGTGACTTGGTGGTTCCATCCTCAACATACTCAACTCTTCACGGAATTAACGAGTTTGAAGCTTGCAAAACCGTGAGTACACTTGACCCATTTTTCGCTTTACACTTTTTGGGTGCAATATGTTAACCTTATCAAATTCACAATACATGATACTTTATGCAATGCACAAAACAATCCAAATACATGCAATACTTATTTGTTATACTTGATTCATATTCTTGGGTGATTCTTATGTGATACATTAGTCATTAACTTCGTACGAGCCTTCATTTAACATGTATAGCGCTATAGGAGTAACGCACCACCCGTGAACGAGAGGTCATGCTAAATTTAATTCTTGCGGTAATCAGAGGGTTACCTTGTATATTGCATGCCATTGATATGTTAATCTTGATAACTTAGGTTGCCATGTGGATTCGTTTTAAACATTTTTATACTTATGCTATATACTTAAACTTATGTACTCGCCAAGGCTTTTTGTGTTGAACTATACTTTTTAACATGTTGCAGGTTGATGATGTTGATTATGATGAAATCTATTAGTGAAGACACTAGAAACTCATTTCGAATTACTAGAATTGTTATCTCATTTTTGTTGAACTTGTCGTATTTTGTCTTTTCTATGTTGTAATTTGAATTACCACGATGTACTTGACAAAAAATATTATGAAATGAAATCGGTTTTGAATTAAATTATTTTCACATAATGTTATGAAGTCTTTGAGCAATCTCGTTCGTCTCACTCCGATGTTTCCGCCATCGGTTGGGGTGTGACAGATTGGTATCAGAGCCATAATTATAAGGAATTAGGTAGAATTGCCATGTTCGACCTAGTCTATAGTAGGTACCATACTTTTAACCATTCTTGCTACTTGTTTAAAATGCTTATTCTTCCTATTTGCTTCTTTCTACTTCTTTTGTCTTAATACTTACAATATGTCTTTCCTAAGACATTTACACAATACACTTTTGAAGACTTGAAGACACTCGTAATACAAACGAGACGAGTTCACCAAAATAGGCGTGAAACCCATAATTTGGTGAACGACTCTCACTCTGCTTATTCTATTTTGCACGAAATTACACCATCAAGTTAGGAGTGAAATCCACACCTTGATGGTAAATTTCTAATTCAAATTCTAGAGGACCCTCGTCAAAGTGTCGAAATTAAATTTTGACCCGACGAGTACCAACCACACTTAGTGTACGAAATCGTCAAGTTAGGTATGAAACCCACATCTTGACGACTAGTCTCATCCTCGATTTTCAATCCCGCCAAAGTTTTGATTATTTCAATTGATTAGGGACGTGTAGTAACTGGAAGGGTAAGATACCGTTAATCGCTTCTCGACGAGAGTATCTTACCTATAGGCCAAAGCACGTTTCCCTAATTTGAAAGGACTTTCGATTCACTTTGGAATAGTCGACGTTTCTAAACCCGAAACAATCCAATGTTTTATTGAGCCTCTCTTTTATGTTATCTCAATTTCTATGTGATTTAATACTTGATACCTCATTCATTTCAAAACCGATACACGATTTGCACGTCTCTTGCAATATAAAACAATAATAATTCTCGTGAACAAACTAAATTTATACTCTTTTACGCATTTTTACGTGCTATTACTTATGAATACTTGTTTAATACATACAATTTATGTGAATCATACGTGTTACATGAAAACTTACATGCTTATACATGCAAAACCTTATTTTAAACTACGATCAAGTCTCATCCTTTCCTTCTCTTTCGATTCTTAGATACCTCCGTACAGTTTACCCCACAAGGCCAAGAAGACCAAGTCTGGCTCCAAACCTAATTCGAAAAAGGGTTCCAACTCCAACTCCGTCTCGATGTCCAAAAAGGATTGCATGAAGTTCATGGCCAAGAAAATGGCCAAGATCATCCCCGACATCGTTAGCAAGATCCAACCCAACCCTGACTCACCCCATGCCTCCGTCGACTCAAAGGTGGAAACACCTAAGGCAACGTTCTAGTTTAAATAGTTCATGGCCTGTAAACCCCTTGAGTTCACTGGCAAAGATGGTGCAACCACCCCGCTGACATGGTTCGATGCTATCAAACTAACTTTCCTCCAAAGCGGTTGTCCTAACAACCTGCGAACCCTAAACGCTACAGGGGTATTCCATTCGAGAGCTCTCGAATGGTGGACCTCTAAGCGTTATACGCGGGGAAACGATGTCGCCCATGCCCTACCTTGGGCTAAGTTGAAACAATTAATGAAGGACAAGTTTTGTCCTCCCCACGAGCTTCAAAAACTAGAAAATGAATTCTTGAATTTGAAGCAAGTCGGGAACGACAACGCTGGTCTGACAACGCGCTTCAAACAGCTCAGTGCCCTTTGCCCTGGCCAAGTCGACTCTGTCGACAAGGCTATTGCCAAATACATTTGTTTCCTCCCACCTACCATGATGAATCACGTTGTGTCTGCTTCCCCCAAAACCCTCGAAGACGCTTTCTGTTTAGCCGCCGAACTCAATAAAAATTGTGTTCTTCACGAAAATTCTGACAAAACTCCGTTGAAAAATGCTCATCAAGCTACCACCGACACCACCACCATTGAACTATCACCCAAACCATCATCCTCAAAAGGTAAAAGGCAAGAAGCGGAAGGCTTCGAGCCAAAACTGTACGGTTGTTACTCCGCAGAATCCCAAGCCTTAGCAATCAGTTCCCGCTACCTCGAACACCGAACCATAATGACGAAACTACACTGGGACTCATCCCTAGTGTACCATCTATTTCTATCACCACACTATCAACACACCATGCCGCAAATGCGCGACTTGTCATAGGTTTGGGAATTTTGCTGATCGATGCCGAAATGGTCCACAACCACAAGGCAATCAAAACCAAGTCATCGTGGCCCAAAACCCTGCCCCTAATCAAGCTCAACTTCAAGCCAACAATGGTAGAGTGTGTTATAAATGTGGTGATCCAAACCACCTTGCAAATGCTTGCACGCAGCGTAACAACAACCAGCAGCAGCCTCAGCAACAACAACAACAACAACAACAACAACAACAGCAGCAACAACCTCAGCATCAAGCTCGAGGCAGAGCCTTCGTCATCACAGCCGCTCAGGCGCAGAACACTAATGACAACTGGTACGTTCCTCATCAACCATGTCTATGCTTCTTGTCTATTTGAAATTGGCGCAGATAAGAGTTTTGTATCTGTTGAATTCAAACCTATGCTTAAGTGTAGACGCTCTAAGTTACCTAAATCATTCACTGTCGAATTCGTAAATGGTAAATCCGTCACTATCAATTCCGTCCTTTCTAAGTGTTCTTTAAATCTTAACGATCATACGTTTTCGATTGATCTCATACCTATGCAAATGGGTAGTTTTGACGTCATAGTAGGTATGGACTGGCTTAGGCGAGTTCATGCTGAAGTTGTTTGTTCTGAAAAATTCATTTGACCTCCACTTCCTAACGGTGATTCCTTGCACGTCTATGGGGGAGAAACCTTCTAAAGGTCTCAAGCTTATGTCGTGTACTCAAGCGAACAAACACTTGCGTAAGGGTTCTTTCGCCTTTCTGGCCCACGTTATGGAAAAGAAGGATAAAGGCTCGAGCATGGGTGATGTTCCTGTTGTTCATGATTTTCCCGATGTGTTTCCTGATGATCTTCCTAGTCCGCCTCCTGCTCGTTCTGTTGACTTTCGCATCGATTTAGTACCTGGAGCTACGCCTGTTACTAAATCTCCCTACTGTTTAGCACCCTCGAAAATGCAAGAGCTATCGAGCCAACTTCAAGAACTTCTTGATAAAGGCTTTATATGTCATTGTACTTCTCCTTGGGGCACTCCTGTTTTATTCGACAAGAAGAAAGATGGATCATTTCGAATGTGTATTGACTATCGTGAGCGCTTACTGTCAAAAACTGATATCCTCTTCCTCGTATTGACGATATCTTCGATCAATTACAAGGAACAACTTATTTCTCCAAGATTGATCTTCGTTCTGGTTATCATCAACTTCGAGTCCTCGAAGAAGATATACCCAAAACCGCTTTTTGTACGCATTATGGTCATTATGAGTTCGTGGTCATGCCCATTGGTTTGACCAACGCACCTGCAGTTTTCATGGATTTGATGAACCGCGTGTGCAAAGCTTATTTAGACCATTTCATGATTGTCTTCATCGATGATATTCTCATCTATTCCAAGACACAAGAAGAGCACGAGCGGCACTTGCGTCTTATCCTTCAACTTTTACCCGCTGAACGTCTGTACGCCAAATTCTCCAAGTGTGAATTTTGGTTAAAATAACTTCAATTCCATGGCCATACCGTCATCGAACTTGGTATTCATGTTGACCCTGCAAAGATTGAAGCTGTGAAGAACTGGAATGCTCCTAAGTCTCCGTCTGAAATTCATTAGTTTCTTGGTCTATCTGGTTATTATTGTCGTTTCATTTCTAGCTTCCCAAAAATCGCCGTTCCCCTTACCTCCTTGACTCAAAAAGATAAACCTTTTGTTTGGGGTCATGAACAAGAGGAGTCTTTCCAAACGCTCAAGGACATGCTTCGCAAGGCTCCTATCCTTGCTCTTCCCGGTGGTAATGACGACTTCGTCATGTATTGTGATGCTTCAAACCTTGGTCTTGGTTGTGTCCTTATACAACGAGACAAGGTTATCGCTTATACATCGAGGAAACTCAAAATACATGAGAAAAACTATACTACGCACGACCTTGAACTTGGTACAGTTGTTTTTGCCTTGAAGATATGGTGACACTACCTTTATGGTACTAAGTGTGTGGTCTTCAACGACCATAAGAGCCTTCAGCACATCTTCAACCAAAAGGAACTGAACATGCATCAACGTCGTTGGGTAGAGTTGTTAAACGACTACGACTGTGAAATTCGATACCATCCAGGTAAAGCTAATGTCGTGGCCAACGCACTTCATCGTAAAACTCATGTCAAGGGTATTTGTTGTTTCCAACTCGTCAACGATCTTCAAAACCGCATTCGTGAAGCTCAATACGTGTCCGTTAACGAGGGTAACCTCTACAATGAGATGTAATGTGGTGCTGAAGAAAGTCTTGTGTCCAAATCCGATGGTATTCTATATTATCTCGATCCAGATCCCTAATCGTTATAAGCTTCGAGATTTTCTAATGAAGGAGGCACACAAATCTAGGTATTCTATTCATCCTGGTGCTGATAAGATGTACCACGATATGCGTATATCCTATTTGTGGCCTGGAATGAAGAAAGATATCGCCACCTTTGTTTCAAAATGTCTCACATGTTCCAAGGTTAAAGCTGAACATCAATGTCCCTCTGGCTTGCTCGAACAACCAGAAATCCCTGTCTGGAAATGGGAGGGCATTGCGATGGACTTTATTACTAAGCTTCCTCATACTTCGTCTGGTCATGACAGTATTTGGGTGATCATTGATCGATTAACCAAATCCGCTCACTTTCTCCCCATTCGCAAAGATTACAAAATCGAGAAATTGGCTCGTATCTACACGGATGAAATCATTTGTCGTCATGGTATACCCATTGACATCTTCTCTGATCGTGATGGTTGTTTTACGTTTCGCCTTTTGGCAAACATTTCAAACTGCTGCGGGTACTCATCTTAACCTTAGCACCGCTTTTCATCCTCAGTCTGACGGTCAAACCGAGTGTACTATCCAAACTCTAGAAGATATGCTTCATTCTTGCATAATTGATTTTGGTGTCAACTGGGAGATACACCTACATTTGATCAAATTCTCATACAACAACAATTATCACACGAGTATTCAAATGGCACCTTTCAAGGCATTGTATGGTCGTAAGTGTCGTTCGCCTATTTGTTGGCACGAGATCGGAGAAGCTCAAATCACCGGTCCCGAGCTTATACAAGAGACGACGGACAAGATTTTACAGGTTCGAGATAACTTGCTGAAAGCCAGGAGCCGACAAAAGAGTTACGCTGACAAGCGTCGCAAACCATTGGAATTCAAACTAGGTGACTTTGAACTTCTCAAGGTACCCCCTGTGACAATCGTGCTTGTAATCACTGTATTAACTCTAAATAGTTCAATTATCAATAAAACAATGTGTTTTAACCCCTATGTTTGTTTATTTATGTTTGACATTTTGCACGTTTTGATTTTGTTCGACTTTAAACTCTAAATCGCTTTCTTGAAAGTTATACGTAAATTGATGCGTAAACTTAATAAGTTTAACGCGACAAACACTCTGGAATAGCAACATAAGCTTAACATACCTTAAATAACCTTTACATGACTTAGAAATAAGTTTTGAAGGGCTTGGTATGGCAAAAACAAGTTTATTCGTTTACTCCGGAATAGCAACATAAGCTTAACATACCTTAAATAATCTTACGTTCTGAACATATCCGGACATCCAAAAATTTTTCTAATCATTAAAATATTTTATTTTAGTGATTGGGATGCTAAAATACCATTCGTCGCGTAATTTGGATCGTTTTTCGCGTCCGTTTGTGTTTCGTCGTAATTAACCAAACAACGTGATCATACGACCAAACGAACTGACATTTGAGATATTTTCAAGCATATTTCATGCCCCCTATACTTTGACATCATTATTGAGCCTTGAAAATGGATTAACGGGGCTTAAACGTGTCAAAAATCAACCTTTATGCATACAGGGGCCTGTTCTGCCAATGTTTAAAAGTTGCTGGTCTGAAGTCTAGGCGGGGTGCGAAGCCTGAAGGCTCTGCCTTCGCGGCCCGTGACAGATACCCCAGATGTGCAGAAAATGGTTTTCAGCAAACAACAACAAATTTTTGGGTTTTATCCATGGTTTCTTCATTCTATGAACTTGTTTTTGAGGTCCCATAGTATTCAAAACCATGTGCAACACATGGATGGCCAAGATCAAAGCTCAAATTATGAGAAACGATCTTAACGGTTCTTGAAAATCTATATAAACCCAAGAATTCTTTATTTCCAACTTGCCCATTTGATCTCATTTCTGCTCTAAGTTGAAGCTCTCACTTGTGAAGCTTCATACCTGAGTATTTTGAGTTCAAATCTTCCTTGCTTGGACCTCTTATAAGCTTCTTTCATGCTTTTTATGCATTTCAAGCATGAAAGTCAAACAGTGTTTGACTTTCTGCTTTGACCATGAATTGGTCAACACAAAGTTCGTTTGAACTTTGCAATGTGAGCGTAATCACGATGGTTATAGTCCCTTGTGACTATACCTGCTGATTACCACGTTAATTAGGCGTAGTGACGAGTCGAATTTTCGGTCAAAATACGTATTTATGCGTGTTTTGCAACGAAACTATTTTTGGGTATCAAAACCCTTTATTTTGATATCAAACTTGTTTTCTAACTTAGTTAAACATGTTTTAACATGTTTAACTCGTCACTCTTAGTTTAGTGCTTGTTTAGGGTCGTAAGTCAAGCGGTCTAAACAACCGCTTAGACTTTCAAACCCGACCCGTTTGGTCGATCATTAGGATCCGACCAAACATATTTTGTGACCATAGTTATATAGGGAATAACCTTCCGACGTTATACCTTATGGTCACTTAGTTTACTTAGTTGTATGATAGGTAGTTTGTATGCGTTAGGAAAATGACCAAAATGCCCTTTTTGCGCCTAATTTTATTTTAAGCATATGTAACTTAAATTTTGTCACATAAACTGAGTATTAAACATGTTAGGGCATATAATACTTGTCATAGGACTAGTTAGGCTAATCATTTGCGCTTTCGCGCAAATGACGCGTTAAAGTAGCGTAAGCTACCTAAACGGGTCGTAACGGGTCATAATGTGAGTACAGGATCGGATCGTAAACGATCACTAGATCTACGGTGGATTCGATTTAACGTGCGGAATCCGTTAAATCGAACCGTAATCATGCGCGAAGACGTAATTAAACAACGTTTTATTACGTATCAACTACAACCGAACAGAGTTTCGACTCAATCTCTACAAAGAACATTCAAAATCTGATAAACATGACGTAATCCAGCAGCAGTTCGGTATGGTATACAAGGTCTGGATCCCGATTTCGCTTATGTGAACCCCTATATATACTTGCTGAGATTTCGCTCATAGAGACACATGTACTCATGAGCGAAACCTGCCTGACTAAATAAGCCAAACCTTATCTAAGTCCATATAAGCGAAACCTTATCTATGTCCATATAAGCGAAATCCTCTACTTTGTCTTTCAAGCGAAACTATATTCCAGCATGCAAGCTATTTCGTGTGAAGGCAGATTCCCATGCATACGTTTATGTTAGTTCAAACAAAATCACATGTGATGATGTAAGATTGTGATGTCATCAGTATGATGTCATCATTGAGAATGATGACATCATTCTTGTTCAGATCCGCTTCCTTCGTATCGTGTCATACCGTATACTGACCTGACATTGCCTAATGACACCTAGTGAAACCTAGCGAAACCTCTGTCCGGTATTTTACAGACTCAAGACACTAGACTTTACATGTACATTTAGATTTCTATCTATGGCCACACAAATAGGGCACCAACAATCTCCCCCTTGGACATAGCTAGAAATCTGTGATGTTTAGTCTTGAACTGCCTTGGATAACATCTTCAAGTGAAACAGCAGTCTCCCCCTTGAATGATGCCCCGAAATTCTAAGATTTGACGTTTAATCTTGCTCCCCTCCTTGGTAGTCTCTTTCTTCAGGCTCCCCCTTTCGTCAAGCTTCCGTGCTTTTAGGATCGACGCCTGGCTTTCCGTAGCAACAGAATCAGAAACCTACACATCTCAACCACTCGTAAGACAAAATAATTTTGACTCTAAAAGAATTCACTCAAAATTCTCAAACATATAACACACAATATTGTGATTCAAATTAATGAATCATCTAAACATTTGAGGATTATCTTCCAACTTCTCATCATCTTAACCAAACCAATTGTTCATCTTGTTTAGCCTTTGAGATTTTGAATATCAGCTTTTCAACATCAGTTGTCGAAAATCTTTTTGGATTTTTCAAAAAAATGAACCATAAATGCAATAACAGAAATTAAATGCAGAAATGAAATATGTACAAACACAATTTTTTTTTGTGAGTTTGCTAAAGAGGATCATATCAGTTTATGAGACACATCACAAGCACCGTTAAGCTTTAACATTTTAAGCTCTAAATGATTCACATTGATTGACGATATGTTTGTCCACTTAAACTCAAACTAAAAACTTTCAATCTGCTTATCGATACTTTAAGGTATATTAAGATAGCACTAAAATCTTATGGACCCCACGATCTCAGCATATCCCCTCATCATGCAATACACTAACTCAAGTAATGCCTTTAAACTTTTATCAGCTGTGATTTGTGCGAAAACAAAGCAGAATGTTTAAACATTAACAATCAGGTCGATACTTCCGTATACGCAGAGAAAGTCCAATGTTTAAACAAAATAAGAAAATAAAACAAGTTGAAGTTGTTTAGGCTTTAACCACCAGGTCGATACTCCCGTATACGCAGAGGTGATCCAAAGCTTAAACAAAACACCAAAGAAAATAAAGCAGAACGTTTAGGCAATAACATCCAGGTCGATACTCACGTATACGCAGAGAATGTCCAATGCTTAAACAAAATAAAGAAATAAAACAAGTTTAAATCTTTGCAAAAAAAAAAAAAAAATGCACAATCACAGCGACTTTTTAGCAAAGTTGTGAAAGTTCACAGACTTAACCAGTTTTATGTCTTTTGACAATCAGCGATTACTGAGTAGGCACACAATCAAGAAGGACAAAACTAAGTACTATGCTTTCAACCGTGTTTCCCACTAGAACTAGGCTTTTTTTTTATTTAAGTTTGTATCGTTATCGCAAATCTACTAGTCTAGCTGAGCCTATCGTCACATCTTTAGTGAGACCGTTTATCACATTTGACATTTCATTTCTTTAGCATGCTGTGACAGTCCAACTGATTTACTATCATTTCCTCTTTTTTCAGCAAAACTCATTTTGAATTTTTTAATGTTTTTGTCATTTTCAAATTTTCAAATTTTTAAAATTTTTCTCCCCCTAAAATCAAAATATGTTTCAATTTTGATTTTCTGAGAAAATTTGAAAACAAACTGTACAAATAAAGTGACAACATAATATCGAATCGCTTCAATTCGCCATCCACTTGGCATAAACAATCAGAACTTCCCCTGACAACAAACTATTTTCCCATTAAGATTTCAAAACACTTAAGTTTGTTTTAATCAAAATGGTTTTTCCAGAAAATTAGTTTTGTGTGTCGTTTCACAAACATGGGGTTTCATCACACTGTTTTCAATCACTTGTAAGTTTATCACAAAAACAATTTCCAATAATCATACCACTTGTAAGATAGTTAAATCAAGTACAACTTAATGTCCTTGATTAACCATTTGTAAGTCGAAATATCACCAGAGTGAATTTCTCAAGAAAGATGCCGATTCCTACTCCCCAATTACCAACCTGGGAGTTCCGGCAAGTCAGGATTTTCAAGTACAGAAAGGTGACACCCCAGCCTGACCAGTCTTGGGTGCATCCGAGTTATTTTCACTCGGTGTATCAGTTTTCCTCTTTGATTCATAAAATTCCTTTACCCCTTTGACTTTTCCGTCAACCATTTTTCCAAAAATGTTTAAAACATTGGGGTTAAAGGCTTTTTCAACATCAAAATCTTTCTTTTCATAAAAAGATTGATTTGAAATTTCAACTTCGTCAACTTTTTGTTTATAATTTTCAGCTCGCAATGGTGGAAAGTTGATATCATCCATTGGCGGAACTGAATTTTCTCCTTTTTGATCAACAGATGGCTCTTCTGACTTTGACGAGTCAGGATCATCGCCAGAACGTACCTTCTTTGTTTTTGAAAAAACAAATTTATCATCAAAAGGTGGCTCCTTTGTTTTCAACACAACAGATTCATCGCCGACCTTTATTGGAACTGTTTGATCAACAAATTTTACCTTTACTCTACCTTTTGTCCTCAGATTTGTATCTGATGGATTCATTTTACTTGACTGATTTTTTGTTGAGCAAAGTGATTCATCAGAACTTTTATCTGAATTAACCGTTGTACCCGAGGACAAAATCTTTTCCAGATACTCTCTCGCCTTCTTCCTCTTTTTTCACAGTCTGTCTTTCTGCCCCTGAGAAAGCTTCACTTTCTTTTCTTGAACTTTAGGTTCTTTGACTTTCTATTCTGAAACTTTCAGTTCCTTGGGCTTTTCTTTGACTGACTTCATCACCCTTTTCTGAGATACAGCCCTCGATCTTTCAATTGATCTCATTGGGCAATCTCTGGCAATGTGACCTTTGATTTGGCATTCATAACATCTTCTTGTCTCAAATCTCTGTCTCTGGCAGTTAACAGCAATGTGTCCTTGAAAACCACAGTTGTAACACACCCTGTTATCATACCATGTATCACCTTCACACCAAACGCTCAGATCATAGCATTGTCTGGCGTTGTGGTAGTCATCATTCTTCTTGTAAGCTGGATTTGACTTTTGAGTACTGTGGTCAAACCTGCACCACACATCACCAACTATTTTTGAGTTTTTGTTTTTAGATTTTTGTGATTTTGCATAATGATTGGATGACTGAACTGATGAGCTTTTATTTTCATTTTGAAAAAATTTCGAATTTTTAATTTTTTGTTTTTGTTCTACAATCTTCTTAACAGGTTTTTGCTTTGAGCATTCACCTATTTCAGTAGATTGCAAAACAGTATTTTTGAATTTTTCTTTTAATTCTAAAAATAATTTTTGTTTAGCTTTTTTTTTTCATTTTCATCATCAGTTCCTTCATCACAATCCTCAACTTTGACATTGTCAAAGTTTGTGACATTGTCACTTATTGGAACAGAATTGATCGGTTTTGGACATATATAATCTGGTACTGATGAATTCACAAAATCTTTCAATTTCTTTTCAAGCTGATCAATTTTATTCCGAGCAATTTCAGCTTCATTTTCAAGCCTAATGATTTTCTGAAGATGAGAATTTATTTCAATTTGTTTTTCAAGATTATTTTTAAAGATAACAGATTTCTCATCTTCTAAAATCTTCATTTGACTTTGAAAATCTTTTTCAATTTTCAATTTTTCATTTTCAAAATCTTTTTCCTTTTCTTTCAAAATTTTGTTTTCCAATGTCAAATTGTTCAAACCACTCAACAGTTTGACATTTTCATATTTCAAATTCTCAAAATTTTCTGTCATTTCAAGAATCTGTTTATCATCAGATCTTTTCTCATCCTTCATACGATTGATTTCCAATGTTAAACTCTCCACATCCTTCAAGAGTTTAACGTTGTCTGCTTCGAATTTTTCGCATTTTGAGCACACAACTTCACATTTTGAAGTTCCATCTTGCTTGGATTCTTCATTCTTTGAAATATCCTGTGTCTCTGTCTTGTATGTGCCTGCACAAAAAATTTTAACAAAATCAAGAGGATTCATATATTCATCAATATAACAACCCCTCTTAATATCGTATTTCATAACAATTTTTGCTACACTACACATATTAACTCTTTCGCATATTTCAACAATCACATCCAAACTTATTTTGTCTAGATTTTTATCTATTACATTCATCAACTCTTTCTTTTTCTTTTCATTTTTATACTTGAGTGTTTTGAGCTCATTGATAAATTCATTTAGATAAAAATTTGAGAACCTAGAATCCTTTTTTAGTTCACTCAAAAATTCATCCCACTCAGAAGGTAACGCGTCAGCAAATTTTGATACCTTTTCAGCATTTGATATCCTTATCTCGTACCTTGTTAAATTTTCAATTAGACAATTAAACCGTCTTTCCAACACATCCACTGTTTCATTTTTCATACACAAAAAACATTCAAATCTTTTATCCCAAATATTCTTATTCTCATTCCGATATTTACTACCCCAACACCCATCAAACCAATCATTTAATCTTTCAAGGTCATAGTTTTCCTCTTCGTCAAACATTATAACCACACTTTCTTCGTTAAATGACATGGTTCAAAAATTGTTTTTAGTTCAAAATCCACAAATTTTAACTTCCACGAAGCCCACAAAATGTTTGTAACCAAGAAATCCACAAGCTAGTGGCCCACTAATCAAACAACCCACTTTTCAAACACAAACCAAATTAAGACTCAAAATTCAATCAATCACCTTTTTTACTTGTGAGTACAGGATCGGATCGTAAACGATCACTAGATCTGTGGTGGATTCGATTTAACGTGCGGAATCCGTTAAATCGAACCGTAATCGTGCACGAAGACGTAATTAAACAACGTTTTATTACGTATCAACTACAACCGAACAGAGTTTCGACTCAATCTCTACAAAGAACATTCAAAATCTGATAAACATGACGTAATCCAGCAGCAGTTCGGTACGGTATACAAGGTCTGGATCCCGATTTCGCTTATGTGAACCCCTATATATACTTGCTGAGATTTCGCTCATAGAGACACATGTACTCATGAGCGAAACCTGCCTGACTAAATAAGCGAAACTCTATCTAAGTCCATATAAGCGAAACCTTATCTAAGTCCATATAAGCGAAACCATCTACTTTGTCTTTCAAGCGAAACTATATTCCAGCATGCAAGCTATTTCGTGTGAAGGCAGATTCCCATGCATACGTTTATGTTAGTTCAAACAAAATCACATGTGATGATGTAAGATTGTGATGTCATCAGTATGATGTCATCATTGAGAATGATGACATCATTCTTGTTCAGATCCGCTTCCTTCGTATCGTGTCATACCGTATACTGACCTGACATTGCCTAATGACACCTAGTGAAACCTAGCGAAACCTCTGTCCGGTATTTTACAGACTCAAGACACTAGACTTTACATGTACATTTAGATTTCTATCTATGGCCACACAAATAGTGCACCAACACATAAGCACTTAGGATAGGTTCCGATTTAGAATGTAGGCTTTGTTAAACCATATCATATGAGTTCCAACACTCGTTTGGTTTACGAGACCTCATTTTATCCGATCCTCCGATTTAGGTCCGATTTATTAACGTAGTTACCTAAATTAGGTGGCGATTGATTCCGTGATCCTTCAAGCTTTGTTTGGTTATTATTTCAAGACTTCTAAGAATTATCAAGTGAGTACATAGTCTGCTCTTTTAACACTTTCAAATATTTTGGGGTGAAACACATGTGCCTACTTGTTACTTTCGTGCTTTCGTGACATATACTTGCTATGTTCATTAGTACGCATATAGTACATGATTTCCATTATGTTTTGCTATGTATGTTTACTAAGCATGCTAGCACATCGATTTCATAAACATTTTTGATGCATATGTTTACTCAGCATATGGACACATTGATTTACATTACATTTCTGCTATGTATGTTTACTGAGCATACTAGCACATTGATTTACATGACATTTCTGCTTCGTATGTTTACTTAGCATACTTAGTACATTGTTTTCACATAACATGCTCACAATTGGTATGACATTTGGTTTGTATAATGAAACTAAGATACATTCATTAACATTGATCACGCTGCTCGGTAGTATGTAGTGGTACCATAGGACTTGACAACTCCCATTCCTGGAATCCTATGTTTGTTTGGACGTAAGGAATGACAGAATCCGAAAACATTTTAATAAACCTTTGACTTGTTTAAAGGTTTATTTTACAGTCTCAAGGCCTAAATGTATGCATTTAACATTACCACATAAATGTTTGTATCAGTAAAGCATGGATTTTGCAAAACATAACTTTTGACTTAAACTATGATTTATATCAAATACATTGTTTTGTACATTTTACTTATGGGGTTGAGTAAATACTTTTATTCACCATACATACATTTTATTACACATTTACATTATACATATGGTTTAAGTTGATACTTTTCGCTTGCCATACATAACTGTTTGATTATACTATACATAACTTACATTTGACAATAGACTTTTTACGCATAAACATTTTGACATTGGTTAAAACAAGTCATTTTGGTGTTTATTTTGTAAGTGATTTAAATAACGAGGCGTGTGTAATATGATAAAAGCATGATGGATACGCCATTGGTACTTCCTATATATAAGTGCTTTTATGATATTACATATCGTAGCGTTATCTAAATCATTTCAAAGACATGATACATTTTACACAAACGACAGATTTTCACAAAATATTGGTTTAGAAATAACTTATTTTATATAAACTCATCTTACTTGGTTATTCATTTAACCGTACACTTTTCTTTAATATCATTTGAATTTCATGTCGATTTTCGTATGATTTATTAAAGAAAACTTTTTACAAGATTCATGACTAACTTTTTGTTAAACATTTTCTTTTAACTTACAAGTCATGAATCCTGCTTCAACAAAACCTATGTATCTCACAGGCATTTTTATGCTGACGTACCTATTTTCATATGTGTTTTCAGGAGCTGATGCATAGGGTTGATCGTGATACACTTAGGCGGACTCGGGCCTTGGTGACAAATAAAAGATGCAAGACTAGTTTAATTTATGTTATGTTTCCTTTGTTTTAAGACAATGTAATCGCTTTTATTTAAATAAAATGAAACTTTAAATACCATGGTCATGAAACAATAATTCTGTCGCTCCACTCCCAGACGTTTCCATCGTGGTTTGTTGTTTTATGTGGTCGGGGTGTGACATCCCCTTGGAAGGGTGTAGTTCGATTTGGTAAGAAAGGGAAACTCACACCGCGCTACGTAGGTCCTTTCAAGATTCTCGAGAGGATCAGCAAGGTAGCATATCGACTGGACCTACCTCAAGAGCTCAACAATGTGCATCCTACCTTTCACGTTTCAAACTTGAAGAAGTGTCTAGCTGAAGAAGGACATCAAGTTCCACTAGAAGATCTTCAAATCAATGAAACTTTACACTTCGTGGAGAAACCCGTCGAGATCATGGATTGAGGTATCAAGCAATTAAGGCGCAGTCGAATTCCTATCGTTAAGGTTCGATGGTAAGGAAAACGTGGCGCTGAGTTTACTTGGGAACTCGAAAGTGATATGAAGGCTAAGTATCCGCATCTGTTTGTTGCATCTTCCTAAATTTCGGGACGAAATTTCCTAAAGGAGTGGAGACTGTAACGCCTGGCTTTTTTGTAAGTTTCTTTAATTAGAAAGTGTGTCTTGTATTTCTATTTTGGGAAACGTGTATTCCTTGAAATCGTCTTTCGTCGTACCATTGTAAAATCCAAGACTTTGATCGTAATAAAATTTATTATTTCATACAAATTATACTTTACTTATTCGTGCATGCTTAAACGTTTAATTCATTTGATGCCCTATTCGTGATTCTTGTAACGTGTCATAAACTTACAATCAAACATATCATAAATACATGACTCATATGCTTCCCATGCGCTTACATGTCATTTGGACACTTTCAAATGATTAATCATGATTAATCTGCATGTCTATATGTTTAGATTACGTAAAACCATCTTATAATATAACTTACACCTTAAAACATAACATATATGAAACATCAAGGACTAAAGATGACAATAAACAATAAAGTTTCATGGCCAAGGGCCGCCGCGCCCCACGTCAGCCAGAGCCCGTTTCCGTCGCGGGCCGCCAAGGGCGGTGATCCACAAATTGTTTGTTTCCTGTGCGCTAAATGGGTTAGTTTGTGTTTTTAGTTGTGTTTTCTCACCTAATTGCATTTAAAACTCACCTAACTCAAACCCTAAACCCTGCACTATAAAACCAACCTCTCTTACACTCATTTTCCACTTTACAAACACTAATCACTCTCAAAAACACTCCCAAATATCATCTAATTTCCAGAAGTTGAGCAGAAACTTCAAGTGATGCTAAATGAGTTCTAGCTCACTTCTACTACTATTTTCTACTCATTTCTTCTTTCTTAACACTTGGATAACCTCTAGGAAGGTTTTCACAAGATTACCTTGGAAATCTAAGGTGAAACCTCACCATATTTGAGGCCCAAAGTGCAATAAACTTTCTGTTTTGCTATATGTTCTTGTATGTTCAATTTTATGATAATAACTTGATGGAATCGTATGCCCACCATGCTCACAATTAAGTTTATGGTTGTGGGTTTGTGTTGAGGTGATTACCATCAAAGTTATGAGTTCAAACACTCGTTTTATTTATGTTTATACATGGTAATCGAATGATGTAAACAGACACAAGTCATCATCTTCCATATGATAAACTTGTGACTTATGAAGTGTGAACAAATGGAAGCCTTGGCTTTCCAAAACTAGTTCCACTCCTTCATTTGAACCTTGTATATGAACACTCTTGTGACTTACTAGAATCAAAGTACCTTAGCCCCGTCTAGCCTCCGACACTTAGGATTACCTTTCCATGTCGTGTTCGCACACCCGTGTTGTAGTGTACTTGGTTACTTGAGCTTATGTTAGATAGGTTTATTTTCTTGTTATTTATGACCCTCCGAACCATCTTCAAGATGGTTTGTGTAGTGGTGAATCATATAATGTGGTTTAACATCCTTGCTTGACATACATGATGCTACATGATAATCATTGATTGGATATAGTTTTAGGTTATATTAATACCATATAAACATACATATAATTATATAAAACATGGCTGAATTTGTGATGATAATCAAGTCATGACTGTTCGTCATAAACTTAGGCTAAAATATTTAAGATTCTAAGTTACTTGTTATGATTCCAATGGGAAATTTGGGACCCATGAAACCACTTAATATGGTGTCATAAACGAGTTCTTAGAACTAGATATTATTTTCGCACACATAATTTTGATACTTTAAATTCCAAGTCGAATCTTCCATTCCAATTCCATGAACTTACACACCTTTTTTTCCCCCATGTAGGGTGACTTGGTGATTCCATCCTCAACATAGTCAACTCTTCACGGAATTAACAAGTTTGAAGTGTAACACCTGTGCCTTCACGGCCATCAAACAAATACCGAACCAATGAAATATTGTATTTCATACTTGGGATTTGTAAAAATATGTGTATCGTTTACACATATCAACTCTTGTTCAATTTCAAACTCTAAATCACTTTCTGGAAGGTTATACGCGCACCGATGCGTAAATATAACCAGTTTAATGCAACAAACACTCCGGAATAGTGAAATAGGCTTAACATACCTTAAATAACCTTTACATAACTTAGAAATAAGTTTTGGAAGGTTTGGTATGCCGAAATCAAGTTAAATCGCTTACAGGGACTAAAGTTGACAAACTGCGAAAGTATGCCAATTTGAACTGTAACAGACCTTCCGGAACATGACCATAAGTTAAACATGCCATAAATACCCTTCACATAGCTTAGAAATAGGCTTTGAGGTGTTCGGTATGCTAAAATAAACTTTTGTGTCATTCAGGGACTAAAAGTGTCAAAAAGTGCACAAGTTTGCATTTTCGCGCATAACTTACGTTCTGAATACATCTGGACATCCAAAAATTTATGTAAGCATGACTACATTATATTTTAGTGTTCGCCATAAGAAAAATCCATTCGTCGCGTCATTTGGATCGTTTTTCGCGCTTATGCGCATTCCGTCGTAATTAAGCGAACATCGCGTTCGTACGGCCAAACGAACCAACCTCCGGCATATTTTTGAGCATGTATTGAGTTCCCTATACTTTAACTTCATTTTAGAGCCTTGAAATGAGGTTAACGGGGTTCAAACGCATCGAAAAAGGCCTTAAACACGTGCAGGGACCATTTCTGCCACTTTTGAAACATTTCTGAAACAGGGAGGTGCTAGCGTAGCGCGACTGCATAGTGCCTTTGCACTAGCGCTACGCGAGTGACTGATCTGACCAGATTCAATGTCTTTTTAGCAAGTTGCAGCTGATCGATTCGTGTCCACACATTTTAAACGGGTCTAGTCAGCAGATAAGAACAAGTTTCTAGCCACCACAACTTTGTGACAAGTGTTCGGCTCGGATCGTGGCACGATATTCAAGAAACGATCCTAACGGCTCTACCTTTTCTATAAATACCCATCCACCCTCAACCCCAAAACCAACAAATCTGATTAAGTTTAGCATTCGGGGACCCTTCGTAAGTATTCTTTCGTTCTTTTCCTTATTTTTACTGCTTTTCGAGTCAGAAAGTCAAACTTTGTTTGACTTTCAGCGTTGACCAGTAATGGTCAATGCGAAGTTCGTTTGAACTTCGCAACGTGATTGTAATCACGATGGTCATAGTCCCTTGGGACTATGCCTACTGATTACCACGTTGTCTAGGGTCGTAGGGTAGGCGATCTAATAAATCGCCTATACCTTCGAACCCGACCCAGTTTGGTCGATCATTAGGATCCGACCAAATACATTAGGTGACCCTAGTATAGGGCATAACCTTCCGAGGTTATACCCTATGGTCACATCGTTTAAGTAGTTGTATGATAGGTAGTTTATATGCCTTAGGTAAATTACCAGAATACCCTTTTCATGTATAATTGGTAATTAAGCATATGTAACCTAAACTTTTGTCACATAACTGATTATGTAACATGTTTAGGCATATAACACTTGTCATAGGGCTAGTTAGGCGGTCCGAACGCGTTTCACGCGAACGACGCGTTAAAGTAGCATAAGCTTTCTAAACGGGTCGTAATGGGTCGTAAGCAGTTATGTTAGGTTTCATTTAGTATGTAGGCTTTGTTAAACCATATCACACGAGTCTCCACACTCGTTTGGTTTACAAACCCTAATGCTACCCAGTCTTCCGATTAAGGTCCGGTTATTTAACATAGTTACCTATATTAGGTGCCGTTTGATTCCGAGATCTCTAGCACTGTTTGGTGGTTATCTTTAGACAACTGAGCAATCTCAAGTGAGTACATAGACCCCTCTTTTACTGTTTTCCAAACTGTTTTGGGGTGGAACACATGTGCCTACTTGTTACTTTCATGCTTTCCTGTTTTCACATCATATACTGCTATGTTCTTTAGTACATTATAGTACATGATTTCATTACATTTTATGCTATGTATGTCCATTACGTTCATACTTAGTACATCGTTTTACATTTACATTTTTATGCTATTTATGTCCATTGCGTGCATACTTAGTACATTGTTTTTCATCACATGCTTACATTTTGGTATGACATTTGGTTTGTTTACATGGGACAATACATTCATTAACACCGATCATGCCGTTCGTTAGTAGGTAGTGGTACCATAGGAATTGACAACTCCCGTTCCGGACGTCCCAGGGAAAGGGGATGAAAGGAATGACCGAATTCGTTGACATTAAGACAGATAGACCTTTAATTTGTTTAAAGGGTTTATCACCACAGTCGCCAGGCTTGGATGTATGCATATTCACAATACCGCATAAATGTTCATATTAAATAGTTGCATGCATTTACACAAAACATAGTTTTGATTTAAACCAAGTTTTACTTCAATACTTTGTTTTTGTGCATATGGTTTAGTTGAGACCTTTCACTTGCCATACATGACATTTTGACATAGACATTTGACATAGACATTTCGGCATAGACATTTTAACATGATTGACATTTGATCATGCATTTACACAAAACATAGTTTTGATTTAAACCAAGTTTTACTTCAATACTTTGTTTTTGTGCATATGGTTTAGTTGAGACCTTTCACTTGCCATACATGACATTTTGACATAGACATTTGACATAGACATTTCGGCATAGACATTTTAACATGATTGACATTTGATCATGCATTTCCCACAAAACATAACTTTGATTTAAACCAAGTTTTACTTCAATACTTTGTTTTGTGCATATGGTTTAGTTGAGACCTTTCACTTGCCATACATGACATTTTGACATAGACATTTGACATGGATATTTGACATAGACATTTGACATGGATATTTGATATAGACATTTGACATGGATATTTGACATAGACATTTTGACATGATTTACATCTTGACATGAACATTTTACATTGTTTGGTTTGGTTTGATTAAGTGATTAAGTAACGATGCGTGTGTAATATGATACAAGCATGGTGGATACGCCGCTGGTACTTCCTATATATAAGTGTTTGTATGGTATTACATGTCGTAACGTTATTTGAATCATTTCAGTTTGAGACATAGAACATTTCATACAAATAACATACTTTTCACAAGACATTGATTTATAAACAACTTATCTTATGCAAACACATTTTACTTGGTTATTCATTTAACCTTACATTTATTTATACTTATCATCTGATCTTATCGTTTTTCAAATGATTTAAAAGACAAAGCAAATAACAAGGTTCATGACTAAACATTTTTCTCAAACATAAGTCATGAATCTTATTTTCACAAAACCTATGTATCTCACAGGCATTTTTATGCTGACGTACCTATTTTCACATGTGTTTTTCAGGAGCTGTTGCATAAGATGTTCAAGATACACATAGACAGACTTGGGCTTTAGTGACAATAAAAGATGCAAGACTAGTTAATTATGTTGTATTTCTTTGTTTGTTAAGGCATAGTAACACTTTTAATCAATAAAACGAAACTTCAATTGCCATGGATTTGAAACAATTAATTCTGTTACAACACTCCTCGATATTTCCGCCACATTTTGTATGTTCTACGTGGTCGGGGTGTGACATGAAGCTTGCAAAACCGTGAGTACACTTGACCCATTTTTCGCTTTACACTTTTTGGGTGCAATATGTTAACCTTATCAAATTCACAATACATGATACTTTGTGCAATGCACAAAACAATCCAAATACATGCAATACTTATTTGTTATACTTGATTCGTATTCTTGGGTGATTCTTATGTGATACATTAGTCATTAACTTCGTACGAGCCTCCATACATTAGTCGGACGATGATGACGTCAGTTGATGATGAAGGTGATTGCCGGTGATGTTCGATGAAGATGATGATGATGAAGGATGACGGCGGCTGGTGGTTCCATTAACGGTGGTGCACCGTTTTCAGAGAATAAAAGGGGCGACGGTGGTAGCCAACAGCGGCCGGAGGTGGTGATTATTTGACTTGGTTTCGGTTCAAGATGTGAACTCGGTTCAGTCATGGCATGGTTCAACAGGTTCGAGTCTTGGTTCAGTCTCGGGCAAGATTTCAGTTCGGGTCTCTGCTCGGGTTCAGTCAACAGGTGGTTTGGTCAGATTTGGATTTCGGGTTCGGGTTCGAGTCAACTCGGCCAACAGGAGTCAACCCGGTTGACTCGGTTAACTCAGCCGGTCAATTCAGTCAACGATTCAACACGAAGATTGGTACAGATTTAACGGCGCAAGTTATTTTTTATATAATTTTATTTATTTTCGTGAAAACGAGCTCGAACCGATTCGATTAAAGTATAGTTTACATTTTGACATATTCGACGAAATTTTATATATATATTGCTTATATTATTGAATTTTGAAAAATGACGACAACTTGTGTTGTCGGGGACGTCCAAAAACAGAGGAAACTCTGCCCGTTTTTCGAGAAAAACTGTAAACAAAACGTGTCTTATTATAAAACGCAAACCATCGAATTCAAGCGATTTTTATGTAAACAAATACAAATGTATATTTTCTTCGACGACACTTTATGACTTGCAAAAACGCCGATAAGGCGAACTCTTTTACCAAATAAATATAATCACTTATATTTGGTATAAACATAAAAAACTCGGATTATTTTATACAAATAAGGGGCTGTTTGGTAGCCTCTGAATTACCATTAAGAGGCTACCTCTTAATGTAACAATTAAGAATTTTACCAATGAGAAGGTAGAAGAATGTGACATGTGATGATTTACCATTCAGAGGTTACCTCTTAACCATTCAGACTTGAGGTTACCTCTTATTCATTCAGAGGTTTTAAACCATTAAGAGGTAGCATCTGAATGGTCATTAAGAGGCTACCAAACAGCCCCTAAATATAGTTTAGATATTTATTTCAATCATCAAACAACTTGGATTCTTTTATAAAAATAAATATAGTTTATATATTTATTTCAAACAGTTAAACAACTCGATGATCCTTTTGATAAAATAAATATAACTATTATATTTATTATAAACGACCACAACTCGAAAACTCGTTAGATAAATATAACTTTTATATTTATTTCAAATGCCTAAACGACATACTATATATCAACGTACGAGTTTACAATATGTTAATTTCATATAAATATTCGTTACCTACATGTACGACCTCTCGGGACGACTAACACGATCATATCGATATATTTGTATATTTTTATATAAATATTTATATATTTTGAATCTCTTGAAAACTAAGTGTTTCAAGACTTACTAACTTATCACCGACATTAAATGAAACTTAACAAAACCTTTTCGTTTCTTTCAAGTTAACAACTTACCGTCGAATCGTTCGGTTAGCGATTCGTTAGAGCTCGGTGACACGTAGTTTAGCTACACCGTTTTATTAGGAACTTATAGTTATTCCGTGATAGGAATGTCGTAGATTACACGCTAGCGAGTCACATTTGGAAACGACATTATGGATGCACATATAGCTAACTTTTCACAAGGAATCGAGGTGAGTTCATAACCCCATTTTTCTTATGGTTTTACATTTTTATAAATATTTTCGGGGTGGAAAGACATGCATGTTTTGCAAAAACAAACATGGTTTTCGATGAACAAAAGTTACAAATTTCTAAACCATTCTATAAACAAGTTTTAACCAACGCAAATGGTTTGTGATTTTCAATAAACTCAAATGGTTTACGAAAGAATTATGTTAAATATACCGGTTTTTCAAACAAACGAATTTTCGAAGTGTGCTTACAAATGTTTTCTAGTTTTCTAAACCCTGGGAAAATTACATGTACAATGGTATGTTAACAACTAAGGAATAATACATTAGATCATGTCATGAATAGGGTATACGTAAGCACCATTAATCATGTATACACTTAGACCGAGTTGCGAAAGGTTAGATCTAATCGGTATGGGGGGGGGGGGGTTAGCCTCACTCTTTGGTCTTAGACCCCTGTGGAAGAGTGCTTTCGGGTCCCCGTCGTGAATCGATGGAAAAATCGCCTAGGTTTGGATGTTTCCTATGTCATCACACATGTTAATTTCCTTGCAAAACATTAGCGATCTCAATTTCCTTACATATTACATCTTATTTAAATCTTATCTATCGTTACAAGTTATATATCACATTTTATACAAATACAACTCAATTTTTACGAATACACTTTTCATACAAATACAAGGTTTTACAAAACATAACGTTTTACAAATACGAAGTTTCACAAATACAAAGTTGTCATATAACATGCCAAAGAAAATGATTTATATTTCATTTTCTCAACATTATTTTAAAAACCGGTTATTCAAAAAGAATTATTCCAAATCTTTTACAAACAAACTATGAACTCGCCAACTTTATGTTGATTTTTTTCATGTTCTTTCTCAGGTTACTTTTTCAAATTATGGCGCGGTTGGAATAGGAGAACCATGTGGATTCGAGTACTTAGTAGGCATTCACTTTCTAGAAGTCTTAGCATTACTTGCTTTCGTTGTGCATAGAAGATACCAGTCCTGTCACGCCAACTCTGATTTCGGCGGAGTGTGATAGATTGTCGGGTTATCCTAAAAACAGAGGAAACTCTGTCCCTTTTTCATAAAAATCCGTAATACAAAACGTATTTACATTCTAAAAACGACACCTATCGGGGTTCAAGTATTTTTTATAAAAATAAATATAAATGTATATTTATTTTGGCGACACTTTATAACTTACAAAAACACGTTTATAACGTTCGACAAAAGCGGTTTACTATTAACGGAACGCAGAAAAAACTGTATAAAATAAGTATAATGTGGTATATTCATTTCAAACGTCGGAATTCGGAATTTATATTCCAAACATCTAGTATTCGAAAGTCATAGCAAATAAATATAATTATCTATATTTATTTCAAACATCAAGAATTCGAATATTTTTATAAAATAAATACAATTATTTTTAATTGTTTCAAATGTCTACACGAAGTACGACACATTAGCGTAAGACTATAACAAACGATATTATTAACTGAGTCGTTTTGATAACAACGATATATTACCGTATAATATATATTATTTTGGATACGCAACGTTTTACATATATATGTGTACGATCTTCATATATATTATTTCGGATACGCAACGTTTTACATATATATATATGTATACGTGTATATATATATATATATTCATCTTACGAAAGCTACGAGTCATACCATTATCCATCTACGTACTTCTATTCACGACGACTTCATAAATATATTTATATTTATGTTTAAATATATATCCTAAATCACTCGGAAACTAAGTCGTTTCCAAGATTTAGTATTTATCCCGACTATAAATTGAATCAAACAACCATAGATTGGTTATTTCAAATCAAAATAGTAACACTCCCATAGAGTTGTTTTATTAACGATTCGGTAGAGCTCGGTGACACGTAGTTTAGCTACGTCACTTTAGTAGAAACTTACAAGTTATTGCTTGATAGGAATGCTATAGTTTGCATGATAACAAGTTTATGTTCTTGGAACGACATTATGAAATCATACTAAGCAAGCTTTGCACAAGGATATTGAGGTGAGTTCATAACCCCCACTTTTTACGGTTTTACATTTTTATAAATGTTTTCAAGGGTGGAAAGACATGCAAGTTTTGCAAAAGTACTCAATATTTCGATGAACAAAAATTTATATTTCTAAACCGTGTTGCAAACGAATTCCAACAAACTCAAATGGTTTACGAAAGGTTTATGCTAGACATACTGGTTTTTCAGAACACACGAGCATTTTCGAAACGTGCATGAGTTTCATGACTAATGGCAGGATTGTCCTAGTTACAACAACGGGACTGGGTTGTTATGCATACAAACAACGGGACAATCCAGGGAGTTCATGTCCCCCTTTTCTTTTAAATGTTTTCGGTTTTGTAACTCTCGGGGGGAAATACATGTCACTGTGGTATGGTTAAGCTATGATGAAATATCGGATCATGTGCGAATAGGCGCGAAACTTAGTGTCACACCCTCAATTTTCACTTGCGGAGTATTACTGCAAGGCGTGTACTGACCAGAATCATGCCACCAATCATATTGAACAATTTAAAATAAGATAAATAAAGTAAATCCATCACTACAAATATAATTAGTGATAAAACATTCAAAGTCTAAAACGTAGTTAAGTTGTTAGCCGAAGCATAGTCTAAAGTTAATAATTGATTCAAACATTATTTCCAATAAGAACCCAACAACGGTTCTATGTAACCACTACACTCCTCCATGCAGTCTACAGCACAACACCTAAGGACCTTTAAGCATGCAGTAAGGTGTCAACAGAAAGTTGGCGAGTTCACGGTTTTTAAAGTATTTTATCCAAAAACATAAATTATTAAATTATCGGGTTATAAAACATGTCATGGGAAGCTACCACATCGTTAAGCTACTAAACTGTGTGGTACCGATACTTTGACGATGTTGTTGTTTTTGCCCCAGGTCAATATCTATCATCATTGACCAGTGCCAAGGTATGAAAGTTCATGCCCATCCTCTAAAAAAAAGTGTGAGGTTTGTCAAACCTAATAGCGCTATCAACTAATATCCCGCTCGCCCGGCCCGACGATTACTCGGTATTGATCGTATGGGGACTTTGTGATAGAGTTTTGTTTAGTCCGCTAAAGACATGAATTATAAATATCAATTATTTATTATTCCGTTCCCTCGAAATATTAGGTTCCCAACCACCGGGAATACATGCTTTTACTGAAAGTTTGAACTCACCTTTGCTTTGCTCGGTAGATTAAATTTACTTTTTTTACATTGGTCAACCACGTCCTATTATGGTTACCAATATCTAATAGGTTTGTATACAAGTAGGTCACGTATTTTCTACATGTATACAAGTATGTACTGTGGACAGTATGTGGGCTATATATGTAACACCCCGAAAACGGAATTGGTAAACAAACTCCGTTAATACTAAAAGACGGGTAAAGTACCGTTAGCAGTAAAAATAACCCGGTAAATATTTGGATTTAAATAAGAAATCCTAATAATTTAAATACAAGCGAATCAAAGAATTAAGGAATTAAGTTTATAAGAGCCCGAGTTAATGGGACTTAAAATAAAACGGGGTTTTAACTCCCCGAACCCACTAAGTTAACTAGGTAAAATTAACCTAGTTAGTAATGGGTAATTAAATAATAAACTATGAGTTATAGTTTCATTTATGAATCTCTAAACATGAAGGACTAATATGGACAAGTGGGAAACTTGTTTTATTAAAAAAAAAAATACACACACACACATTGTGTGCGTGTTCTGATCGACCAGGAGAAGCTCCATGGGAGCTCAAACCCTAACTTCAACAAATCAACAAAATTGAAGGTCAAATCTAGCCCGAATCGGATGCATGAACACGTATTAATGATCACCTAGTCGTGGGGATCACAAGGTATGTTGAAATTTATGATTTAGTGATACTTTGAGATTATGATGAACAATCATAATCGAAATTCTGGAATGAATGTTGAATCTATGAGTGTTATTGTGATTATATCTTGGTTTAGAAACAAACCCTAGTAGAAAATTTGATGAATTGTTGTCAAAACTAGGAATTTGGTAATTACCCTATTATGTGCTAAGTGGGTTTTATGTTAATATGATGAACACTCAGATTAGAATGTAAGATTGATGAATATTGAGGTTATGATATAAGTTCTTGATGTAGTTCATGAACACTAGACTTAGAGGTTTGAATGTGTTGATGTAAATCTTGGTAAAGATAACTAGTTATGAACTAGTTAGTAAATATGTAAAATTATGCACATTAGGTGTTTGTTAAAATGCCCGAATGAATGTTGACATAATGAAATTATGAAAGAAACGCGTAATTGGCTAACTTGACTAACTACGTGTAATACGAAATAATATGGGTTCTAAACGTGATGTTGATTGAACTTATTGTGCGTATAATATGATTGAAGCTAGTTGACTATCGAAAGTCAAATAAACCAACGTTGAAGTCGAATAGTAGTTCCGACATAGGGTTCGTAAGATGGAATAGTCGTATGTGATAATGACTAAACTAACCGTCTTACGAATTATGATGATAGTTTGACGCTTGACAAGCTAGGTGGAGGCTTGGAAAGGAAGCGGGTTAAACGAAGCAAATAAGAAGGAAAAGCGTACTTCGGACGCGAGGTAAGTAAAACTTACAACCACTTGTTGTATATGTGTTTATTTTAAAAGCGATGAATACAATAAAGGATTAGGTTCGAATCGTGGGTTCCGATACCAAATGAAATGAGTCGGAACCAATAAAAATGTTTTAAACCATGATTAATGGTGAAAGAGGCAAAATGGTAAATTAGTCACGAATTGGTTAAGAATTAGAGAGTTTTTCTTAAAGTTACCTTATAGCGTAACTATTAATGGGAAAATGAGTAAAAATGGAAATTTAGTCAAGCATCGACAAAAGTAAAATAAGTTTCAAAGGACACCCATAGCGTAAGCCGAATGGGTTAAAAATATAAGAAATTGACTTTAGAAAAAAAAGGGGGATCTAGTGAGAAAATCCGAAATGGGTCGGATGTATGATTGGTAATTAAAACCCATATTTTGTTACATATGAAAATGTTGGGTTATGTAGGTCGAACGAGTCAAATGGTGGGAATAACGCCATTTGACAAAATCAACTAATGTGGTTGTCAAGTCATGTGTTTACAGGGGCGAATAGTAGTTTGGATAATTGCGTCGCCATAAGAATATCGGTAATAAAAGAAAAGTGTCGAAACGGGTCACTAGGTTGACTCGAGCCAAGTACGCATAATTAAGATTGTGGTTATGCATACATTTTTGGGTCAAATTAGTAGCAAATGCCCTTCGTCGTAAATGAGGGGCTAAAGTTGACTAAAATGCCCTTGATAGGTAAATCGGGCAAACGACCCTTAAAGGTTGTTGGAAATAAGTGTTTTGATAGATTAAATCCTTAAGATAAGTATAAAAGGGATGATATGGGACCTTAGTGCATAAATACCCTTAACGGGTCAAAATAGAAGTAATAGCGAAACGGGTTAAAAATGTGTAATAACTCGTGAATTGAACCTTGTACAATAGGAAATAATCATAATAATATGTTTACAAAAGAAACAAGGGCCACAAACAAGTTTGTTAGATGAAACCGCGAACAGGTCAAAAAGTGACGTAATTGAACTTCAAGCCAAGAGCTTGAAGTCTAAAATTTTGTGAAGTTAGATGTTGTATTATAACTCCATAAGATGGAGAATTTAATTACGGACGCGTAGGAAAAAGAATCGGGTAAAACGGACCAATAACGAAGAAGTTATGGCCGTTTCCGTGGAATCAGGTCGTGCTGAGAATGTACAGCAGCTGTTAAGCAACACTCTGTGAAAACAGGGGCTAGGCATCACGCGACGGCCCTAGGCGTCATGCGACGCCCCCTGTTCCGGAAAAAAATTATTTTGTTGTTGTTTGACCCATGTAACTTGTTTATACTGATTATTTAACTATCAAAACTAACTTTTAAGTTGGTTTTGATCATAGGTGATCGCCAAGAGTGCCCGGATGAAGATCAAGCTCGATAAGGAACCGAACATGATAAAGTACAAGCTTCCGCGCGGCGTTTCGTCGTATCTTTTAAACGACGAACTTATTTATATTATGTTGAAAACTTTTAAGTTGTAAAAAAAGTTTTAGATTACTCATATTTTCTAAGGATACTTAATCGTAATTACATGTTTATATTCGTTATTTATACGAAAACCTTTAAAATAATAACAAGGGTGTTACAAGTTGGTAATCAGAGCTCAAGGTTGTTGACAAAATGTGTTCGGTTCGAGGCTTGATCGCAATTCCGGTAAGTACAAGTATATAGTAATGGTTTAGCATGTTAAAGTGTTGAAAACAACACATAGGGTTATCATGTAATACACGTTACCCGAATTTAAATGATTGATATAGTTAACAAAATTACGTGCGTTAACACGTATAGTAGAAAAGCCTTGTATTATGATACGGGCATTTAGTAAAGTTGACATTACTAACTTTTATGAATGTTTTAATTGGAGGAAACTCGCATTTGATGATGACGAGGGTTGAACAAATTACGGATATGATAGAGGAACGGCCCGAAGTATGACAAGAGGAGCATGCTCATCGAGGACTAAATCGCGTAACGACCGCGAACAAGGTTAATGGCAAGGAACGGCCGTCGGGGCAAACATTACCAGGTGCACATTTTAAATATAATCGCACAAATAGTAATATGCAACAAATAAGTAGAAATTGAAAGTTGCATATGTAGATTAAAAACTTGGAAAAACCCGAATAGAAAATGTATTCGGGATATTGTTTCCAAGAGAAACAAATAGAGGCATTACTTACATAGGGCGTGATGTGAAAACTATAAAAAGGTCATGTGTGTCATGTGTTAATCGCTTACTCTGGCCAAGTAAGTAGTGGCATATGATACCATGAACTTCTTATAGTGGACACATTTACATCCGATGTAGTAAGGACGGGGTGAATGAGACAAATTAAAAAGTACCCAAATGAAACAAATGAACAAAATAGTTGATAATAATGTAAACGCACAGCCGGGCGACGGAAGCGTATTACATTAGGATAATGAGCCCGAGAGAAGGGACAAGGATTAATGTAAAAGATGATATAAATGAATGATCAAAAGAAAAATTCACGAAAATAAGTCATCTTGGACGAAAGGGCCATGGTGAACAAAATGGGCAAGTAAAACCAAAGTATAGACGATCCGCAGGGTCATAAAAACAAAGGTGTTGCCCATACGAAAAAGATAATCAAGGTTGTTAACTTTAGTCGTAGTAAAGCAAGGATAATGATGATAATCGTCACTCATAATTATTGAGGCCGCCAATGGTGGTCACGTAAAGAATAAAAGACATGGTCGAATAAAAGTGACGGATTTCGCTAAGATGGCCAAGTAAATCGAAACAAAGTCTTAATGCATACCGGAAGGGGATGCAATGATAACGATTTCGGTAAAACACCTGGTTGATGGGTAAGGAATTAAACGCATGCGTAGACTGAGAAACAGGAACGTAAAATAGAAAGTTCAAAAGACTCGGAATATGAGTCATGACTAAAAGATGACAAGAATTTTCGCAAACATAAATTTTGGTAATTACGTTCAACCATTTCAAAGTTGGACGGGTCAAATAAAGAATGAAGTTTGACATTCATAAGTGATGAAAATTCACCCAAAATGAGTCAAACGAGTCAATTAAGGAATAACGCTTAATATAATAGGAAAACGCAAACCGGTGAAACCGGAAAGCTAAAAACAATAAGATAGAAGGACCCGGGTAATGGGTGGTAAAGGAGTATAAGTATGAACCGGGTAACGATAAGCGTAGGACAAACCGACGTGTAAATGACGTTAGAAGTTGTAAAGTCGGAAAGATAGTCCGAAAGTAAACAAATGAAACCTTAGACTACGGTCAAGGTCAACTAAAGCTCAAAAGCAAAATTAAATAATTCCAAACATAACAAAGGATGCTTTAAAGCTATATATGTATAAATAGACAATTGAATAAAGACTAGAATAAAAGATGATCTACGGGATCATCATAACCTATGGGATACTAATTAGTGTAAAGGTCTACAGGGCCAAAATGACCCACGGGTCATGAATTGAAGCAAAGGGATCATAAGGGCCTCGTCTTAAAAAGATGAAAGCTTAAGGAAATAGCCTATGAGGTTAAGTGAAGGAACCTATGGGTCAATAGTGTAAGGTGAGGGAACTTGTTACGATTCCCTGCGTAAAACGAGAACGGAAAACAATAAATTATGGGTTGTCAATTTCCTTGATATGAGTAATTGACATAGTTAAAAGGAAAAACGTTAGACTAAAATTCAGTTTTAGTAAGAAATAACATTTTTTTACAAATATAAATTCTGATAGGAAATTGAATAGTAAGCATGAAGGATTAAAGTCTTGACGCTGATAGGCGCAAGACGATATATTCGAAAAGTGATCTTTTCGAAAATGAAAGGTAGATATATAAATTAAACATGATGCGACACGATCACGGTTAAGAAATGTAATGTGAAGTAGAGTCGCATTATAACCAAGCGAGCGGTAAAATAAAAATAACTGGACTAATAAGTCTAGTTAGTGAGACCGGTGAAGGTCAACAATTCAAATCGAGAAATTTGGTTTGCTCGAAAGCGGAGGATTCGGAGTAACTAAACCGAATAAATGAATTTGAAAACAAAAGAAATAGTTTCTAAAAGTGAAAAAAGTTTCACTAAAGACCTTTAAATGGGTCAAGGTAACGGATTCACCAAGAGTTCGATAATATATAAAAGCGATGGATACCGCTAAGTTAACTAAACTAGTAGAAATAACGGAATTACGTTATTTCAAGTTACATTATGTCGTATGAGGTACGTAGATGTTCTGTAACCAAAAAGATATTACCATATTTTTTCTGGTAATACTAACAATTGGTTAAAGTATGAGTAATGCTTAAAAGATTACTCAGGTCAAACGCATTGAGTTTAGAACTCGATGAACTATGTAAGAAAGGTTTCGAGGACGAAACCTCTTTAAGGGGGGTAGACTTGTAACACCCCGAAAACGGAATTGGTAATCAAACTCCGTTAATACTAAAAGACGGGTAAAGTACCGTTAGCAGTAAAAATAACCCGGTAAATATTTGGATTTAAATAAGAAATCCTAATAATTTAAATACAAGCGAATCAAAGAATTAAGGAATTAAGTTTATAAGAGCCCGAGTCAAAGGGACTTAAAATAAAACGGGTTTTTAACTCCCGGAACCCACTAAGTTAACTAGGTAAAATTAACCTAGTTAGTAATGGGTAATTAAATTATAAACTATGAGTTATAGTTTCATTTATGAATCTCTAAACATGAAGGACTAATATGGACAAGTGGGAAACTTGTTTTATTAAAACAAAAAAAAAATACACACACACACATTGTGTGCGTGTTCTGATCGACCAGGAGAAGCTCCATGGGAGCTCAAACCCTAACTTCAACAAATCAACAAAATTGAAGGTCAAATCTAGCCCGAATCGGATGCATGAACACGTATTAATGATCACCTAGTCGTGGGGATCACAAGGTATGTTGAAATTTATGATTTAGTGATACTTTGAGATTATGATGAACAATCATAATCGAAATTCTGGAATGAATGTTGAATCTATGAGTGTTATTGTGATTATATCTTGGTTTAGAAACAAACCCTAGTAGAAAATTTGATGAATTGTTGTCAAAACTAGGAATTTGGTAATTACCCTATTATGTGCTAAGTGGGTTTTATGTTAATATGATGAACACTCATATTAGAATGTAAGATTGATGAATATTGAGGTTATGATATAAGTTCTTGATGTAGTTCATGAACACTAGACTTAGAGGTTTGAATGTGTTGATGTAAATCTTGGTAAAGATAACTAGTTATGAACTAGTTAGTAAATATGTAAAATTATGCACATTAGGTGTTTGTTAAAATGCCCGAATGAATGTTGAGATAATGAAATTATGAAAGAAACGCGTAATTGGCTAACTTGACTAACTACGTGTAATACGGAATAATATGGGTTCTAAACGTGATGTTGATTGAACTTATTGTGCGTATAATATGATTGAAGTTAGTTGACTATCGAAAATCAAATAAACCAACGTTGAAGTCGAATAGTAGTTCCGACATAGAGTTCGTAAGATGGAATAGTCGTATGTGATAATGACTAAACTAACCGTCTTACGAATTATGATGATAGTTTGACGCTTGACAAGCTAGGTGGAGGCTTGGAAAGGAAGCGGGTTAAACGAAGCAAATAAGAAGGAAAAGCGTACTTCGGACGCGAGGTAAGTAAAACTTACAACCACTTGTAGTATATGTGTTTATTTTAAAAGCGATGAATACAATAAAGGATTAGGTTCGAATCGTGGGTTCCGATACCAAATGAAATGAGTCGGAACCAATAAAAATGTTTTAAACCATGATTAATGGTGAAAGAGGCAAAATGGTAAATTAGTCACGAATTGGTTAAGAATTAGAGAGTTTTTCTTAAAGTTACCTTATAGCGTAACTAGTAATGGGAAAATGGGTAAAAATGGAAATTTAGTCAAGCATCGACTAAAGTAAAATAAGTTTCAAAGGACACCCATAGCGTAAGCCGAATGGGTTAAAAATATAAGAAATTGACTTTAGAAAAAAAAGGGGGATCTAGTGAGAAAATCCGAAATGGGTCGGATGTATGATTGGTAATTAAAACCCATGTTTTGTTACATATGAAAATGTTGGGTTATGTAGGTCGAACGGGTCAAATGGTGGGAATAACGCCATTTGACAAAATCAACTAATATGGTTGTCAAGTCACGTGTTTACAGGGGCGAATAGTAGTTTGGATAATTGCGTCACCATAAGAATATCGGTAATAAAAGCAAAGTGTCGAAACGGGTCACTAGGTTGACTCGAGCCAGGTACGTATAATTAAGATTGTGGTTATGCATACATTTTTGGGTCAAATTTGTAGCAAATGCCCTTCGTCGTAAATGAGGGGCTAAAGTTGACTAAAATGCCCTTGATAGGTAAATCGGGCAAACGACCCTTAAAGTTTGTTGGAAATAAGTGTTTTGATAGATTAAATCCTTAAGATAAGTATAAAAGGGATGATATGGGACCTTAGTGCATAAATACCCTTAACGGGTCAAAATAGAAGTAATAGCGAAACAGGTTAAAAATGTGTAATAACTCGTGAATTGAACCATGTAAAATAGGAAATAATCATAATAATATGTTTACAAAAGAAACAAGGGCCACAAACAAGTTTGTTAGACGAAACCGCGAACGGGTCAAAAAGTGTCGTAATTGAACTTCAAGCCAAGAGCTTGAAGTCTAAAATTTTGTGAAGTTAGATGTTGTATTATAACTCAATAAGATGGAGAATTTAATTACGGACGCGTAGGAAAAAGAATCGGGTAAAACGGACCAATAACGAAGAAGTTATGGCCGTTTTCGTGGAATCAGGTCGTGCTGAGAATGTACAGCAGCTGTTAAGCAACAGTCTGTGAAAACAGGGGCTAGGCGTCACGCGACGCCCCCCTGTTCCGGAAAAAAAATTATTTTGTTGTTGTTTGACCCAAGTAACTTGTTTATACTGATTATTTAACTTTCAAAACTAACTTTTAAGTTGGTTTTGATCATAGGTGATCGCCAAGAGTACCCGGATGAAGATCAAGCTCGATAAGGAACCGAACACGATAAAGTACAAGCTTCCGCGCGGCGTTTCGTCGTATCTTTTAAACGACGAACTTATTTATATTATGTTGAAAACTTTTAAGTTGTAAAAAAAGTTTTAGATTACTCATATTTTCTAAGGATACTTAATCGTAATTACATGTTTATTTTCGTTATTTATACGAAAACCTTTAAAATAATAACAAGGGTGTTACAATATATGGGTTCATAACAAAGCCCAAAAAGTAACCGTGTGTGTGTGCGGCCCAATAGGTATTAGTGTGCGGCCTATTATCGAGTGTGTGGCACACTAGGGAGTGTGCGGCCACTGGATAATGTGCTGTAAAAACTCGACTTTTCGGATTGTTTCCTGTTTACTTTCACTTCAATTGTAACCAACTTGAATCCTGGGATTCGATATAAACAAAGGGTTATGTTAAACTAAATACTTTTTCATCACACCGCACCACTATACGCTTAAATGCTTTATATTCGCAACGCTTACGCAACATGATTTACAGAGAACTATACTATTTAAATTGCCGTGTTTGTTTGTTTGGTTATCATACGCCCTCGCATACGTTCATCACGACTAACACGCTTTACAATCGCAAACGCTGTTATCAGTAGTAGTAGTAATGTTATGTGTCTGTTCTTATGTGCTTTACTTGTGTGTGCTCATTACGTGGATTGTTTACTCGCAAACGCTATTACAACGCAAACTCAACGCTACTCGCACAATTCGATTTATCACTCTAAAAACGCAACACAACTCGAAACTCGACATTATACTAAAATACTTAATGTACCAATACTATCTAACGCAACAAAAAGCATTAAATGAGCATCTTACACGTGAAACGAGGAAAAGGTTGCACAAAACAACACGCTGGTTCGAAGCTAGGCAGCTTCGTACGAAGGCAGCCTGTTCGAAGCAGGCTTTTCTGTGTGAACCCACTCCCTCTATAAATACCCAAGCCCTCCTCATTCATTTCTCACTTGCTGATTCTAAGACGAAACTCTGCTGAATTGCTGTCTGACCATTTTCATGTAAGATTTAATAGTTTTCTTCAATTATACAACGTTTTCCACTTCGATTTTCACAAGAACCACTACATTTTCATCTAAACTCTTCTGTTTTCACCTAAAAACAATTAACTTTTCACTTAACTTCTTCTTTTCTTCATAAATTCCTGCTTTTCGCAAAAACCCTTCATCTTTTTCATCAAAACTTCTTCTTTCATCACTGATTTACACTCGACCGAGTGGATTGGGACTAACTTGTGACATCTGTGCTTGTAATCATTGTATGAACTTTGAATAGTTCAATTATCAATAAAACAATGTTATTTAACCCCAATGTATGTTTATTTATGTTTGACATTTTGCACATTTTAATTTTTGTTCAATTTCAAACTCTATATCGTTTTCTGGAAAGTTTTACGCAAACTGATGCGCAAACTGATGCGCAAACGTAATCAGTTTAACGCGACAAACACTCCGAAACATCAATATATACTTAAAATACCTTAAATAACCTTTACATAACTTAGAAATAAGTTTTGAAGGCTTTGGTGTGGCAAAATCAAGTTTATTCGCTTACAGGGACTAATTTCGACAAACTGCGAAAGTATGCCGATTCGTACTGTAACGGACAATCCGGAACATGATCATAAGTTAAACATACCATAAATATCCTTTAAATAGCTTAGAAATAGGCTTTGAGGGGTTTGATGTGCTAAAATAAACTTTTTAGTCAATCAGGGACTAAAAGCGTCAAAAAGTGCATAAGTTTGCATTTTCGCGCATATCTTACGTTCTGAGTATATCCAGACATCCAAAAATTTATGTAATCATTAAAGTATTTTATTTTAGTGATTGTCATGCTAAAATTTCATTCGTCGCGTAATTTGGATCGTTTTTCGCGTCCGTTCGTGTTTCGTCGTAATTAACCGAATATAGTGACCGTACGACCAAATGAACCGACATCCGAGATATTTTCAAGCATATTTTAAGTTCCCACACTTTAACTTTATGTTAGAGCCTCGAAATGGGGTTAACGGGGCTTAAACGTGCCAAAAATCAAGTTTATTGCATACAGGGACCTGTTCTGTCATTTTCTGAAACTTGAAACTGACCTCCCCCGAGCCACGCACCAGACCAGGTTATACCTGGCGCGCCACGCGACAGAGTACCAAACTCAGCAGCCCAGTTTCAGCAATCAGCTTGATTTTCAGGGTTATTTATGCAATTTTTGCAATACCATGAGCTGGTTTTTGGTTACCAATTGTTTTCAAAACCATGTGCAACACATGGATGGCCAAGATTAAAGCTCAAAACCCAAGAAACGATCCTAACGTTCTAGACTTTCTATAAATACCCACCTTGATTCACTTCATTCTTCACACCTTTGATCTCAATTTCATTCTCTAAGTTGAAACTCTCCTTGTGAAGCTTCATACCTAAGAATTTTTGAGTTCAAACCTTCATAGCTTGGACCTTTTGTAAGTTTCTTTCGTTCTTTTATGCGTTTTTAAGCACGAAAGTCAAACAGTGTTTGACTTTCTGCTTTGACCGGTCAATGGTCAACACGAAGTTCGTTTGAACTTCGCAACATGAGCGTAATCACGATGGTCATAGTCCTTTGTGACTATACCTACTGATTACCACGTTATTTAGGCTTAGTGACGAGTCATAGTTTCGGTCAGAATATGCGTTTATGCGTATTTTGCAACCAAACTATTCTTGGGTATCAAAACCCTTTGTTTTGATATCAAACTTGTTTTCCAAATTCGTTAAACATGTTTTAACATGTTTAACTCGTCACTTTTAGTTTAGTGCTTATGTAGGATCGTAAGGTATGCGGTCTAAACAACCGTTTAGACTTTCGAACCCGACCCGTTTGGTCGATCATTAGGATCCGACCAAACATATTTTGTGACCATATTTGTATAGGGAATAACCTTCCGAGGTTATACCTTATGGTCACTATGTTTAGTTAGTTGTATGATAGGTAGTTTATATGCCTTCGGAAAATGACCAAAATGTCCTTTTTGCACATAAAATCATTTTAAGCATATGTAACTTAAATTTTGACATCTAAACTGATTAGGCAACATTATTAGACATGTAATACTTGTCATAGGACTTGTCATAGGACATGTTAAAGTAGCGTAAGCTACCTAAACGAGTCGTAATGGGTCGTAAGCACTTAGGATAGGTTCCGTTTTAGAATGTAGGCTTTGTTAAACCATATTACATGAGTTCCTATGCTCATTTGGTTTATGAAACCACATTTTATCCAATCTTCCGATTTAGGTCCGGTTTATTTATGTAGTTACCTATATTAGGTGCCGATTGATTCCGCGATCTTTCTAGCATTGCTTGGTTGTTATCCAAAGACTATTGAGCAATCTCAAGTGAGTACATAGTCCCCTCTTTTACTGTTTTCAAACATTATGGGGTGAAATACATGTGCCTACTTGTTACTTTCGTGCTTTTCATGTTTTTATATCATATGCTTGCTATGTTTATATAGTACACATGTAGTACATGATTTTATCCTTGTTTTTGCTATGTATGTTCATTTATTGCATACTTAGTACATTGTTTTACTTCACATGCTATGTATGTTCATTTATTGCATACTTAGTACATTGTTTTACATCACATGCTATGTATGTTCATTTATTGCATACTTAGTACATTGATTTACATCACATGTTATGTATGTTCATTCATTGCATACTTAGCACATTGTTTTACATTGCATTTCTGTTGCATATGTTTACTCAGCATATGGACACATTGTTTTACATTGTATTTCTGTTGCATATGGACACATTGTTTTACATTGCATTTCTGTTGCATATGTTTACTCAGCATATGGACACATTGTTTTACATTTCTACTTTGTATGTTCATTTAGCATATTAAAGTACATTATTTTCATAAAACATGCTTACATTTTGGTATGACATTTGGTTTGTTTAAATGGGACAAAAATACATTCATTAACATTAGCTACGCCGCTTGGTAGTAAGTAATGGTACCATAGGAATTGACAACTCCCGTTCCTGAAATCCTAGGTTTGTTTGGGTGGAAGGAATGACTGAATCCAATATACATAATTCAGATAAACCTTTAATTTGTTTGAGGGTTTGTCAATTGTCACCACAGTCACAAGGCTTGAATGTATGCATTGTAACAATACCACATAGATGTTTGTATCAGTAAAGCATGCATTTATTATACAAAACATAACCTTGATTTAAACTACGATTTATTTCAATACTTTGTTTTGTGCATTTTAACATATGGTTTAAGTAGTCACTTTTTACTTGCCATACATGACATTTGTTTACACATTACATAATTTACATTTAACAATTAACATTATATACATAAACATTTGACATTTGTTTAACAAGACATATTGGTGGTTTGTTTAGGTAAGTGATTTATATAACGATGCGTGTGTAATATGATAAAAGCATGGTGGATACGCCGCTGGTACTTCCTATATATAAGTGCTTTTATGATATTGCATATCGTAGCGTTATGTAAACCATTTCAATTTCGACATATTACATTTTATATAAAGAACATATGTTCACATAAACATTGTTTTACAAATAACATAACTTATACAAATTCATTTTACTTGGTTATTTATTTAACTACACATCTTTCTTTTATATATCATCTATTTACTTATAAATTTTCATATGATTTATAAAAGAAAACCTTTTAATAAGATTCATGACTAACTTTTTGTTAAACTTTTCTTTCAAATACAAGTCATGAATCCTAAATCAATAAACCTATGTATCTCACAGGCATTTTTATGCTGACGTACCTATTTTCACATGTGTTTTCAGGAGCTGATGCATAGGATAAGCAAGATACACTTAGGCGAACCTGTGCCTTAGTTACATAAAATGAAGGTAGACTAGTTTAATTTTCGTTATGTACTCTTTGTTTTCTCGTTTAAGACAATGTAACCCTCTCTTTGTTTATAAATAAAACAAAACTTTAATTACCATGGTTATGAAACAATAATTCTATTTCTCGACTCCCCAACGTTTCCGCCGCGGTTTGTTGTTTTACGCGGTTGGAGTGTGATAGAAGAGTTGGTATCAGAGCCAATGGTTATAGGGAATTAGGTTATTAGTAATGCTTTGACCTAGACTATAACTTTTCTAGGACCCTAACACAAGTTATCTTCTGTTTAGATCTTAAAACATGCACTTCACCTATCCTTAGGTGATTACTAAAACAAGAACTCAATTTTCCGAAATGATTTTTGAAAATCAATCATCTGTTTTTAAATGATTTGTTATAAGGTTTTGAACCCTCCAATTTTTCAAAATGACTTTGAAAATTCCATCATCCATTTTTGAATGATTCTTTTGGCCTTGTGCCTTCCAAGTTTTCAAAATCTCGTCAAAGTTTTGGGTCTAAATGATGTGAACACGTGCAATCTGGAAGGGTGGGTGCCTGTACCCCGGGTTTTCTATCTAGGCTAGAGTGTTCGTACAAATCCACATAATCGGACCAGTCACTCTTACCTGGGAACTCTTGGGGTGAGTGTCCACTTATAGGCTAAAGCATGTCTTCGCGATGCATTATTTTGACCCATTTACTTTGATTAGTCACTGTGTGTCGTTTGTTTGCTTTGTGGTATGAACGAATGGCCACCATCTTTGCTTTTTTCGATTTGTATCATTTCATTTTCCATCTAATCATCTCACTCGTTTTCTCTCATGTTTCCTCTTTTAGAATGCCTCCTAGACGCGAAAACCAATACCTAATGCCGAACTGGCAGCAATCATTTCGCAGCAAATGGTTGCTGTACTCCCAGACATTATTTCTCAAGTTAACCAAGCCAACAACAACAATAATGCTCCATGCAACTTCAAAAGTTTCAACTCGGCTAAACCACTCAAGTTTAGTGGTTCTGAGGGGGCAACTGGGCTCCTACAGTGGTTCGAGAGCATTGAAAGTACTTTTCGTCATGTTCAGTGTCCTGATAATCGCAAAGTCGAGTTTGCTTCTAGTGTGTTTCAAAAGAGTTCTCTTACTTGGTGGAACGGGGTAATGAGAGACCGTGGTGATGAGGTTGCTTTAACACAGACCTGGGCAGAGCTTAGGGCTTTAATGATGAGGGAATTTTGTCCTCGTCATGAACAAAGGGCTTTGGAAAGGGAATTTGATGATCTGAAGCAGGATAGTGGTGAACATCGGGCTTATACCGACAGATACGAGGAACTGAGTTTGTTATTCCCTACAATGGTTACCCCACTCGAGAAAGATATCGAGAGGTATGTTGATGGTTTACCTGACTCCGTGCAAGACATCGTCACTGGTAGTAACCCTACCACAGTTCGTCAGGTAATCGAGTTAGCTGCGACTTTGACTGAGTCGCAAATCAGAAATGGGAAGCTTCATAGGAAGGGTGAAAAGGATAAGAAACAGTCGTCTGACAAGAGTGAGGGTAAGAAGGGTAAGAAAGCTGGGTCTTCAAGGAGGTCTAAGAAGCGCAAGGCTTCTCAGAATTTTGCAGTTACTGCTCAAGTTAACCAGGTAGCTCCTAACCAACCCGCACAACCACCAGCAAAGAAACAGTATGCGGGGAATGCCCCGTTGTGCAACAGATGCAATAGTCACCATCAACCTCAGGTTCCGTGTCGTTTCTGTGCTAACTGTGGAAAATCGGGTCATCTTGCCAATGTTTGTCATTTTGCTCCTAATCAAGTTGCACAGAACCCAGCTCAGCAAGCTGCTCAAGCACCTGTTCAACAATAGGCTCAAGCTGCACGAACTCATTATCCTCCTGGTTCGCGCTACAACTGTGGGGATCTGACCCACTACCGAAACCAGTGTCCAAGATTGGCCAATGCAAATCAGGCTCAAGCTCGTGGTCAAGTTTTCAACATGAACGCTAATGAGGCGCGAGCAGACAATGAAGTGGTCAACGGTACGTTCTTTGTTAACAATCAGCCTGCATTTGTTCTTTTTTATTCAAGTGCCGATAAGAGTTTTGTGTCTTTATCTTTCGAGCCTTTGCTTCGCATGACTAGAACAAAACTAGGAAAGCCTTTAACAGTAGAAGTTGCTAGTGGTGAACCCGTTTTTCTCGATTCTGTTCTCCGGAATTGCCAGTTGAACCTTAATAACCACCTTTTTCCTATTAACCTCACACCTATGCAACTTGGAAGCTTCGACATTATAGTGGGAATGGATTGGTTAGCCAAGCATCACGCAGAGGTAGTTTTCTTTGAGAAGATTGTTCGTATTCCTCTTTCGTCTGGTAAGATCTTAGAGGTTCATGGTGAGAAACCTGCTAGTAGCTTCAAACTCATGTCTTGTACTCAAGCTCGGAAGTATCTTCGAAAGAACTATGTGGCCTTTTTGGCACATGTGGTGGCGGATAAAGGCAAAGGTAAGTCTATTCAAGATATCCCTGTTGTTCGGGATTATCCTGAAGTGTTTCCTGAAGAATTACCTGGTTTACCCCCAGCACGCCAAGTCGAGTTTCGTATTGATCTTGTACCTGGTGCAAATCCTATCGCTCGATCTCCATATCGTCTTGCACCGTCTGAGATGCAAGAGTTATCTAAGAAGTTTCAAGAGCTTTCTAACAAAGGTTTTATCCGTCCTAGCTTTTCACCTTGGGGTGCTCCCGTTCTTTTTGTCAAGAAGAAGGATGGCTCATTCAGGATGTGCATCGATTACCGTGAGCTTAACAAGCTTACCATCAAGAATCGATATCCCCTACCTCGCATTGATGATCTCTTTGATCAGTTACAGGGTGCTTCTTATTTTTCAAAGATTGATCTACGTTCTGGGTATCATCAACTCCGAGTGCTCTGTGACAACCCGCACTAAACCAGGTATCCGTACGACTTAATTAATGATTAATTACTGCTTAATTACTGTGCTTGTTTGAACTAGCTGATAAACTGCTACTTGAATACTGATACATGCACTTACTTGCATCATACTTGCTTGCTGTCACTATATTACTTACATGACTGAACCTTAGTGACAAACATGATGCACAAAAAGCACAGTAGCACAATACACGGATAACCTATTAAACATGCTGATAAAGCCAGCATCAGGCAAACACTGCCTGAGATAATTGCTACACTAATGGTGAGTGTAGGGATACAAGGGTTGTAGAACTGCGTCTCTAGGAATAAGTTACAATGACTGGATGTGCCTAAAACGTACTCTAAGTACAAAATTCAGCACTTTACATAATAATTCAGCTTTTAGCTACCCAATAAAGTGCCAAAACATGAGAAAAATATTACTAGACACTTTCCAAAGTGTCAGAAATAAATTGTGTCACTAAAAGAAATAAGAGAGACACTTTATATACTTATTTAGCGCTTTAACGGATCAGTATCCAACCAAACAACCGGACTTAACCCGGGACACAAAAATATTGCCATTGACATTGTTTTTCTTTTTCTGAGCCAGTTAGGGTCCCCGAATACCGTAACACCCGTTACAATTTACTACACACTAATACTTTATTTAATGTCCCTAATTAACTAACTACTCACTTAACAATTAGTTGAAATCCAACTAAACAATTTCCCCCATATGAAATTGACGGCATCATGGCCCCCTCTTCTCATTATCTTCGATTTTCCCATGTGCCAAAAAGAATCCGCCAAGTCCCTATGCAAATTTACCTAGGGAATATGAAGATTTTGAATGTACTAGCACTAACCATTAACATTACACTTAACACCCCTAATAACTTTCATCTAAACCCCCTCCCATTGCTTAATCGGTTCTTTTGTGGCCCCTCTCAAACCTACGACACCCCTGTGGGTGCTCAAGTAAAAGTCCATCAATTTCCCCATGCAAAAGATCTTAGTACTTACATTAATACTACTTACACTTGGCACCCCTAAACTACTCATCATTTGCCAAAAATGTTGCACTAAACCCCCCCACATGGCTGAATTCGGTTCAAGCTTTAGTCCCACAAGATATTATTTGAACTTTGTGTATTTCCCCATGCAATCTCTATGAGATTATGATGTGAATATGTATGTACTTTTGTTGACATAATTACCAGAGGATAAAGGGATTTGATTATAAAAAGACCACATAACCACCATCACTTTCCACTAACCTTAAACTTAAACAAATTCTTTTCCCCTCAAAGTAAAGCTACTGCCGAAACCCTCATCAACACACCACCCATTTTCAATTTTTGTTCAAGTATTCTAGACCCACTACAAGGTGTAAGAAGGCGAATCACGGAGTGTGGAGCTCGCGGTTTGTCAAGGACCTCTCTAGTTTGCCTTTATCCACTCGTTTTCTCTCGTGTTTCTTCCCTAGCCTCGAGCTAGTAGTAAGCCTCTTGGATCACCTTTTATTTTATATTTTTAGTGGTTTATAGTTATGTTGTGATGTAAATAAAAGAACTTTAGAAGATCATAAATGCAAACTTGAACATAAAGTTAGTATGAAGTTGAAATAAGAAGAAATCTTGTTAAAATAAAATTGTTTTGATGTGGTTATTATTTATTTTGATGCTTACTAGTAAGATGATGTTGGACATCAAAATTTAACTTGTTAAAATAAGATAAAAAAAAAACTTATGTTAACAAGTTAGGAGGTGACTAATGTTTACATAAAAGAATCACCTCCATGTTTCACATAAACTTGGTAACAAAAACGAGTTCTTGAAAAATAAATAAACTAAGTGAGTGGATGGTCTTATGGACCCGACATCTACAAATGATTTTTCTAAGACACACCAAGTTAAAAGATGGGTCTTTTTGAAAAGTCATAATTTTTGGAGGGTAACTAAACCCACTAAAAGCACCACTAAATTACTACGCGTTTTCATGAAACGCCAAGTTTATGTTGTCATGAAAAATGCATTGTTTTTACACTTGACTAGTGTAACATTGTTTAGAAAATTGTTGATTGAATTTATAAAAGAAAATGATACGCTTGAAAGCGTGGCCATCTCCAGTTACAGAGGGAACTCTGGCGAAATTTTTCTAAAAACCTAACACTTAGAACTATTTACACAACAAGTGTTAGAATTATTTTTGACATGTTTTCGAAATATAAATTTCGCCATGACTTTATTTACTAAATATTCGGAGGTGGGATTTTCACAGAATTTAACGTGATAATTATATTTTTCACACACTGTTTATGATTATTTTGTGAAAATACATAAATATTATTTCTAGAGTAAAAATAATATTTACGAACGTTAACGAATCCAAAATAATACGAACGCTTTCACCATAAATATATAAGTTACATCGGTAATTATATTACCACTTGATTGTTAAAACGTAACTTACGCACTTACGGAAATATTTATGAACGCACATGTATTGAATCCCCCATCCTTGGGAAGGAGATTTACTACCAAGTAAATACTGAAAGTAAACACGAAATAGTTGTCTAACTATTTCCCAAAGACTTTAACTATAAAGCTAAGGCACGGCCGTCCGTCTAATAGAAATTAGCACCTGTAGGTCGTCGCACAGCTGCGTGAGCAGGAGATACTTGGTAGAGACGCTTCACTGTGAGTTCATGTCCCCCTTTTCTCTAACTGTTTTCAGTTTTCTTAACTGCGGGGGTGAAATACATGTTACTTTGATTACAAGTACTTTATACACGGTATGGTTAGCGTAAGGAGGTTTACTACTTAGATCATGTGAGTGGGTAGGAGCAATATGAGGCCATTAGTCCTCATAACGGGACCGAGGGACAGGAGCGGTAGATCTATCTGGGTGTAGCGAGCCCAGCCCCAGGCCAAACTAGAAACGGACCTCGGGGTGACTTTGTCCACATACTATTGCCGTGGCGAAATCTGCTAGGTTTGAGTCTCCCTATTTGCACTTCACATATATCAGTGGCCTTGCAAACCATTGGTGATCTCAATTCCCTTATTTGCTACATACCAGGACTATTTTTATACTCACAAAGGTTTACTTACTCACTTACACATGAACTCGCTCAACATTATTGTTGATTTTTCAACTTACATGTATTTCAGGAAATTAACGGATCTGGCACGGTATGGAACGTTTTCCGCTGCACTAGTCATGAGGTCATCTGGGTTTGGGGAGTTGTGACTCTTTCCTGGACAAGTCATAAATCCTTAAACTGTGTTCTGTTATGTCAATGTTTGTCGAATAATGTCGTTAGAACATGTTTCAGTTAAAACAATGTTATTGTATTTGGTTTTCAAAACTTAATCGAATGAATGATCTTGCATGGTTTTTATTTCATATAGCTTTGTTATGGTTAAGCTATGATATTAAGAAGTCACACCAAAATAACCACGCTTCCGCAAAGCCAGGGTGTGACAGCTTGGTATCAGAGCCAGGTTCATAGCGAACTAGGATTCTTTCTCGAGTCTAGACTATGATCACTAGGGCTCTCACGAAAACATTTTACTGCATACCACTTAAGTCCAGATCCAAAACTTTTTACAAACAAATGTTGAGCACATTTTATTATTTATAGGCTCAGCCTGGAGGGCTGAGGCTCGGTCTGGAGGATCGAGGCTCGGTCTAAGTGACCGAGGTAGTTGAGCATGTTGATTTATTATAGGCTCAGCCTGGAGGGCTGAGGCTCGGTCTGGAGGATCGAGGCTCGGTCTAGGTGACCGAGGTAGTTGGCTAGTTGGACTAGGAAGAGTAGGCTCAGTTTGGAGACTGAGGCTCGGTGTTGGAGACCGAGGCTCGATCTGAGAGGTCGAGGTAGTTGATAGAGCAGTCTAGGAAGACTGGGAGGCTAGTGAGACTAGGAGAATTATGTGATATCTTACTTGGTGACTTATGTGATTATCTGATTGTATGACTGATTATTTGTGCATATTTGTGTTTATGTTACAGACTTATGGATTCCGCCGGTACTGGCGATTCGGACACCACTGGACCCATACCTATCGTATCTGATGACCTCACATCCTCCGAGCATGAGGTGTACACATCTGACTATACCAGTACTGACGAGGATGACTTCCAGCCGTTCGCACTACCCGATGGTGCTGATGAGCCTGCAGATGACCCTCCCGCTGAGTACCTACCTCTAGTAGAGATTCCGGCCCCTATACCCTTAGCCGTTTATCCAGCATATGATTTTCTTCTTGACGCCGAGGCTGATGGCGATATTGACCTGTTTGAGGATGAGCCCTTTGAGGATGAGATCCAGGGCGAGGCCCTTCTTCCTGCGGACGATCTTCTGATGATTGCTGACGTTCCCGCTGAGGATTCGCCAGCACATTCTCCTGTCCCAGACTCTTTCGAGTCTGTGGCATCCGCACCTTCTCACACATTGAGCGCACAACACTTTGCGCACGATTCTGATCCTGACCAGGCATCCTCTGTTGCACCTATACCCAGTTTTGCGTTTGACCATGATGACATAGAGGATTCTGATCCTATCTTTCCCCCGGGATACGACCCAGATCGTGATATCGAGTTTATACCTATGGATCAGCCCATGGAGGATCCAGCTGACCCAATAGACCCTATCGACCCCGAGTTTGACTTCGAGATGGCTTTTGATGATCCCGAGCCTGCCGTCGCCCCTGAGCAGGCAGCCGGTCTAGACCCCATACTTGAGCATGACCCCGTACATGCTGGCATCCCTATTGAGCCTGTTATAGCAGACCCACCTATTGATGATCTCCCCGTGGATGTTCCTTTCTTAGAGGGCGATCATGTTGCTGTTGATCCTATTTTCCTCTACCTGTTGTTGATATACCTATTGACCATCCTGTTGAGCACATTGCACCTGTTCATCCCTTTGTTGCCCCACCTGATCCCATCCCACTAGAGTCCGAGCATGCACTGTTCGCGGCACGCATGGATCCACCAGATGAGCATGCACAGCACGGTTGGATACCTGCTGATGAGGATGTTCCACCTTTTCCCCCTCAGATCCCTGTTACATGACATGCTGATTTTTCTTTTCAGGTTCCTCAGTTTGTACCCCCAGCGAGGCCTGGAGAGGGTTCTTCAGCCCATCCTATTGGGCATGTACCGATGTCTATCCCCTTCATGCCCCAGATGTCATCTGTTCCACCCTCTGTTGCTCCATTTCATGTGGCACCTTTTGACCCCACCAGTGAGCCGTTCCTTTGGTCACCAGACTCTGGTATGCCACCTGCTGACCCCTACCATTCTTTCCACAGGGGGTATACTATCGAGGACATTTTGATGTCTTTTGTCGCTCAGCACGAGTCACACACGCAGCACATCCAGGAGCTTGAGAGAGCTCAGCTGCCACCGTGTCCGTGCCATGGTCAGACACACTCTCCTCTGCAGCCATTTCGACCTTTACCTCCAGATTATGCTGCCCGTCTCTTTACACTAGAGCAGCAGGTTGCCTCTATCATCCGTACTCAGCGAGCCATGGAGGAGGACTGGCTCCAGTTACGTCATTTGTTTTACACCCACTTTCCCCCTCCTCCACCACCATCTGTATAGAGCTCATCAGTGCTGTTTGGGTAGACGAGGGTGAGAAGACGGCGATTGTTGGACTGCACAGCATTTTTGGAGACTACTTTATGATCCTGACTTTTGTTGACATGTATTTGATGTTGTATTTGACACTGACATGATATAGTTTTTGGACAGGGGTGATGTAGCCCCTAGTTGATTGATGATTGTATGACACAGGGATGTATTGATACACTTACTATGTGGTCTCGATATATGGCAATCGCAGTATTCTCACCATATTTGATTCGCTTGATTGCTTATTTGTATTTTTATGACATGGGATGTTGTGTGATTGGTATTTGTGATGTATTGATAACATGAGATGTTATGTGCTATTACTATTACTATATATATATACGTACGTTTTACTATGGCCTGACCAAAGTAAACCATCTTTTAGAAGATGCCGCCGAGACGTGAGACACGCATGCCTACTAATGAGGCAGAACTACAACAAGTCATTGCTGCTGCCATAGCACAGTATGCAGCATCCCAGCCTGGAACGAGCGGAAGTATTAACCAAGGCAATAACAATCCACCTCACGGTAACACTAAGTCATTAAGACATACCGTGACCTAATTGGATATCTCTAGAAAGGATGCTAATGCCATTCATATGTTATAACGTATGTGCAGGGTGCACCTTCAAGCAGTTTTTAGACTGCAAACCGGTCAACTTTGATGGCACTGGAGGTGCTGTCGCCTTTGTTCGTTGGGCTAAGAAAACCGAATCTGTTCTTCGCATGAGCAAGTGCGCGCTGGATCAGCAAGTCACCTATATCTCAGGGCTGTTTCTAGATGGAGCCCTCTCTTGGTGGAATCTACAAGTACAGACACTAGGCGAAGCTGCTGCCTACGCGCTGACCTGGACCGAACTAAAGGAACTCATGCGCAAAAAGTACTGTTCCCGCGCAGAAATCCAGCGATTGGAGACCGAGTTCTGGCACTTGAAAATGGACGGTCCAAAGATCGCAGAATACGTTCAAAGGTTCCATGACTTATCGCATGTGGTACCCTACATGGTCACTCCTGAGTTCAAGAGAATTGAACGCTTCATTTGGGGACTAGCTCCTCAAATCATAAGCATGGTAACCTCATCCAAGCCTTCGACCATTACTGAGGCGATCGATTTGAGCGTAGCTCTCACTGAGGAGGCCATTCGCCTGAACAAGTTTGATGAAGCAGAGCCGAAGAAGAAAGAGACTCACGTCGAGTCATCAGGAGGTAACAAACGGAAGTTCTCAAACTTCAAGCAGGGCGCCAGTGTGGCGGTTAAGAAAGGAGGATCAACTGGCAGTGGAAAGAAAGGAAAAGGATACCAGGGCACCCAGCCCAAGTGTAATACCTGTCAACGCCATCATACTGGCCATTGTAGTGTGAAAGTATGTGAAGCATGTGGAAAGTCGGGCCACTTGAAGGAGTCTTGTTGAGCTAATGCTGGCCGGGGAGGCCAGGGAGGATTTGGGAATAGGAATAATAATCGTGGTGGTAATCGCCCACAAGGAAACTATGGAGGTAACGGGAATCGAGGCAACTTTGCGAATCAGGCTGGCAATGCAAACCAAAACAACAACCAAGCTGGAAATGGAGGTGGAAACGGGAAAAGACTTGGATGCTATAACTGCGGTGATATCGGGCATTTTAAGAAGAACTGCCCAGAGTTAAACCAAGCCCGTGGAAGACTGTTCCAACTCGAAGCTAGGGAAGCGCGCCAGGACCCCAATGTTGTTACTGGTACGTTCCCTGTAAATCAACGCTATGCATCCGTTTTATTTGATACCGGTGCCGATTATAGCTTCGTGTCACTAGAATTTAAGAATATGCTTGGGTTAGCCGCTAATAAGTTAGATATTCCCTACTCAATCGAATTGGCCAATGGAAAGTTAGTAGAAGCCAATGAAGTTATCAGAGGTTGTGTGATCGAATTGGGAGAGCGTGAGTTTGCTTTAGATCTACTACCAGTCCAGTTGGGAAGCTTCGACGTGGTGGTAGGAATGGATTGGTTATCAGGCAACAAGGCTGAGATAGTTTGTCACGAAAAGATCGTCCGTATCCCAACCGAAGATGGCGAAATAATTGTTGTTCACGGAGAGAAGCGTGAGACGCCGTTGAGGATTATCAGCTGCTTGAAAGCAAGGAAGTGTTTGCAGAAAGGATGTGTTGCTTTTCTGGCACACATTGTGGATAAAAAGGCTGCTGAGCCAAAGATCGAAGATATCCCTGTCGTGAGGGAATATCCAGAAGTCTTCCCAGAAGACTTGCCTGGACTGCCACCTCAAAGGCAAGTAGAGTTTCACATCGATTTAGTTCCAGGCGCCGCGCCTGTGGCTAAAGCACCGTACAGACTTGCTCCGTCTGAGATGCAGGAATTGTCGACACAACTTCAAGAGTTGTTAGACAAGGGTTTTATCCGACCAAGCTTCTCTCCTTGGGGAGCTCCGGTCCTGTTTGTCAAGAAAAAGGACGGTAGTTTTTGTATGTGCATCGACTACCGGGAGTTGAACAAGCTGACGATCAAGAATAGATACCCTCTGCCAAGAATTGATGATCTGTTCGACCAACTTCAAGGTTCAAGCTTTTATTCAAAGATCGATCTTCGATCTGGATACCATCAGCTAAGAATACAAGAGGAAAGCATTCCGAAGACAGCCTTCAGAACTCGTTATGGGCACTACGAGTTCCTTGTTATGCCGTTTGGTTTGACAAACGCACCTGCAGTCTTTATGGACTTGATGAATAGAGTTTGCAAGCCGTACTTGGACAAATTCGTGATTGTGTTTATCGACGACATCTTGATCTATTCAAGAACAAAGGCCGAGCACGAACAGCATCTAAGAGCTATTTTGGAGCTGCTACAGAAGGAACAGTTGTATGCCAAATTCTCCAAGTGCGAATTTTGGCTACGTGAAGTCCAATTCCTTGGGCACGTGGTAAATGGAGATGGAATCCACGTGGATCCAACCAAGATCGAGGCGATCAAGGATTGGGAAACACCAAAGACGCCAACCGAGATTCGACAATTCTTGGGTTTGGCTGGCTACTATCGAAGGTTCATTGAGGATTTTTCAAAAATCGCTCAACCTTTGACGCTCCTCACCCAGAAAGATAAGAAGTTTGATTGGGGAATCAAACAGGAAGAAGCGTTCCAGATACTGAAGGATAAGCTCTGCAATGCGCCAATCTTAGCACTACCGGAAGGTACTGATGATTTTGTGGTATACTGCGACGCATCGCGTCAAGGATTGGGTTGTGTGTTGATGCAACGCCAAAAGGTTATTGCTTACGCATCGCGTCAGTTGAAAGTGCACGAAAAGAACTAAACCATACATGATTTGGAACTTGGCGCAGTGGTATTTGCACTAATGGTCTGGAGACACTACCTTTATGGTACAAAGTGTACAATCTTTACAGATCACAAGAGCCTACAGCACATATTCAACCAGAAGGAGCTGAATATGAGGCAAAGACGTTGGGTTGAGTTGCTGAACGACTACGACTGCGAGATAAAGTATCATCCAGGGAAGGCGAATGTATTCGCCGATGCCCTAAGTCGGAAAGAGAGGATCAAACCCATAAGGGTTAGGGCTTTAAAAACGATTATCCGAACCAATCTTTCCTTGCGCATTCGTGCCGCGCAGAAAGAAGCTCTCAAGGAAGGAAACCTTGAAGAAGAATATCTCCGTGGGATGGAGAAACTACTGGTACCAAACGAGGAAGGAACGTTATGCTTCGAGAAAAGGATTTGTGTTCCTCTGTTTGGTGGTTTAAGGAAAGTTATTTTTGATGAAGCCCACAAATCACGGTACTCTATCCATCCTGGAGCGGATAAGATGTACCAGGATCTCAAAGATTACTATTGGTGGCCTAGGATGAAAGGCGATGTTGCTGTTTATGTGAGCAAATGTTTAACGTGTGCTAAAGTGAAAGCCGAATACCAGAAGCCTTCAGGACTTCTACAACAACCTGAGATTCCCAAGTGGAAATGGGAACAAATCTCAATGGATTTTATTACGAAGTTGCCAAGAACGCCAAGAGGCCATGATATGATTTGGGTGATAGTTGACCGCCTAACAAAGTCCGCACACTTTCTGCCAATCAAAGAGAAAGACAGTACTAGTAAACTTGCGGAAATTTACATGAGAGAGATCGTCGCGCGCCATGGAGTACCCCTCTCGATCATCTCTGATAGAGACGGAAGGTTTGTGTCAAGGATATGGCAATCCTTCCAAGAAGCCTTTGGCTCACAATTGAATCTGAGCACTGCGTTTCATCCGCAAACTGACGGCCAGAGCGAGCGAACGATACAGACTTTGGAAGACATGCTGAGAGCGTGTGTTATGGATTTGGGCGGTAGCTGGGATAAGCATTTGCCTTTGGTCGAATTTTCATACAACAACAGCTACCACACCAGTATTGGTGTCGCGCCATTCGAAGCCCTTTACGGACGCAAGTGCCGCTCACCCCTATGTTGGGCTGACGCAGGTGATAGGCAGCTTGCTGGTCCCGAAATCGTCCAAGAGACGACAGACAAGATTGCACAGATTCTTAAACGCATCGAAGCAGCTCGCCACAGACAACAGGCCTATGCGGATCCAAACCGGAAACATGTGGAATTCCAAGTTGGAGAAATGGTGTTATTGAAAGTTTCACCCTGGAAGGGGGTGGCACCTTGTATCCCTACACTAATGGTGAGTGTAGGGATACAAGGGTTGTAGAACTGCGTCTCTAGGAATAAGTTACAATGACTGGATGTGCCTAAAACGTACTCTAAGTACAAAATTCAGCACTTTACATAATAATTCAGCTTTTAGCTACCCAATAAAGTGCCAAAACATGAGAAAAATATTACTAGACACTTTCCAAAGTGTCAGAAATAAATTGTGTCACTAAAAGAAATAAGAGAGACACTTTATATACTTATTTAGCGCTTTAACGGATCAGTATCCAACCAAACAACCGGACTTAACCCGGGACACAAAAATATTGCCATTGACATTGTTTTTCTTTTTCTGAGCCAGTTAGGGTCCCCGAATACCGTAACACCCGTTACAATTTACTACACACTAATACTTTATTTAATGTCCCTAATTAACTAACTACTCACTTAACAATTAGTTGAAATCCAACTAAACAATTTCCCCCATATGAAATTGACGGCATCATGGCCCCCTCTTCTCATTATCTTCGATTTTCCCATGTGCCAAAAAGAATCCGCCAAGTCCCTATGCAAATTTACCTAGGGAATATGAAGATTTTGAATGTACTAGCACTAACCATTAACATTACACTTAACACCCCTAATAACTTTCATCTAAACCCCCTCCCATTGCTTAATCGGTTCTTTTGTGGCCCCTCTCAAACCTACGACACCCCTGTGGGTGCTCAAGTAAAAGTCCATCAATTTCCCCATGCAAAAGATCTTAGTACTTACATTAATACTACTTACACTTGGCACCCCTAAACTACTCATCATTTGCCAAAAATGTTGCACTAAACCCCCCCACATGGCTAAATTCGGTTCAAGCTTTAGTCCCACAAGATATTATTTGAACTTTGTGTATTTCCCCATGCAATCTCTATGAGATTATGATGTGAATATGTATGTACTTTTGTTGACATAATTACCAGAGGATAAAGGGATTTGATTATAAAAAGACCACATAACCACCATCACTTTCCACTAACCTTAAACTTAAACAAATTCTTTTCCCCTCAAAGTAAAGCTACTGCCGAAACCCTCATCAACACACCACCCATTTTCAATTTTTGTTCAAGTATTCTAGACCCACTACAAGGTGTAAGAAGGCGAATCACGGAGTGTGGAGCTCGCGGTTTGTCAAGGACCTCTCTAGTTTGCCTTTATCCACTCGTTTTCTCTCGTGTTTCTTCCCTAGCCTTGAGCTAGTAGTAAGCCTCTTGGATCACCTTTTATTTTATATTTTTAGTGGTTTATAGTTATGTTGTGATGTAAATAAAAGAACTTTAGAAGATCATAAATGCAAACTTGAACATAAAGTTAGTATGAAGTTGAAATAAGAAGAAATCTTGTTAAAATAAAATTGTTTTGATGTGGTTATTATTTATTTTGATGCTTACTAGTAAGATGATGTTGGACATCAAAATTTAACTTGTTAAAATAAGATAAAAAGAAAACTTATGTTAACAAGTTAGGAGGTGACTAATGTTTACATAAAAGAATCACCTCCATGTTTCACATAAACTTGGTAACAAAAACGAGTTCTTGAAAAATAAATAAACTAAGTGAGTGGATGGTCTTATGGACCCGACATCTACAAATGATTTTTCTAAGACACACCAAGTTAAAAGACAGGTCTTTTTGAAAAGTCATAATTTTTGGAGGGTAACTAAACCCACTAAAAGCACCACTAAATTACTACGCGTTTTCATGAAACGCCAAGTTTATGTTGTCATGAAAAATGCATTGTTTTTACACTTGACTAGTGTAACATTGTTTAGAAAATTGTTGATTGAATTTATAAAAGAAAATGATACGCTTGAAAGCGTGGCCATCTCCAGTTACAGAGGGAACTCTGGCGAAATTTTTCTAAAAACCTAACACTTAGAACTATTTACACTACAAGTGTTAGAATTATTTTTGACATGTTTTTGAAATATAAATTTCGCCATGACTTTATTTACTAAATATTCGGAGGTGGGATTTTCACAGAATTTAACGTGATAATTATATTTTTCACACACTGTTTATGATTATTTTGTGAAAATACATAAATATTATTTCTAGAGTAAAAATAATATTTACGAACGTTAACGAATCCAAAATAATACGAACGCTTTCACCATAAATATATAAGTTACATCGGTAATTATATTACCACTCGATTGTTAAAACGTAACTTACGCACTTACAGAAATATTTATGAACGCACATGTATTGAATCCCCCATCCTTGGGAAGGAGATTTACTACCAAGTAAATACAGAAAGTAAACACGAAATAGTTGTCTAACTATTTCCCAAAGACTTTAACTATAAAGCTAAGGCACGGCCGTCCGTCTAATAGAAATTAGCACCTGTAGGTCGTCGCACAGCTGCGTGAGCAGGAGATACTTGGTAGAGACGCTTCACTGTGAGTTCATGTCCCCCTTTTCTCTAACTGTTTTCAGTTTTCTTAACTGCGGGGGTGAAATACATGTTACTTTGATTACAAGTACTTTATACACGGTATGGTTAGCGTAAGGAGGTTTACTACTTAGATCATGTGAGTGGGTAGGAGCAATATGAGGCCATTAGTCCTCATAACGGGACCGAGGGACAGGAGCGGTAGATCTATCTGGGTGTAGCGAGCCCATCCCCAGGCCAAACTAGAAACGGACCTCGGGGTGACTTTGTCCACATACTATTGCCGTGGCGAAATCTGCTAGGTTTGAGTCTCCCTATTTGCACTTCACATATATCAGTGGCCTTGCAAACCATTGGTGATCTCAATTCCCTTATTTGCTACATACCAGGACTATTTTTATACTCACAAAGGTTTACTTACTCACTTACACATGAACTCGCTCAACATTATTGTTGATTTTTCAACTTACATGTATTTCAAGAAATTAACGGATCTGGCACGGTATGGAACGTTTTCCGCTGCACTAGTCATGAGGTCATCTGGGTTTGGGGAGTTGTGACTCTTTCCTGGACAAGTCATAAATACTTAAACTGTGTTCTGTTATGTCAATGTTTGTCGAATAATGTCGTTAGAACATGTTTCAGTTAAAACAATGTTATTGTATTTGGTTTTCAAAACTTAATCGAATGAATGATCTTGCATGGTTTTTATTTCATATAGCTTTGTTATGGTTAAGCTATGATATTAAGAAGTCACACCAAAATAACCACGCTTCCGCAAAGCCAGGGTGTGACATGCTCGAGGAAGATATTCCCAAGACTGCTTTCCGCACAAGATATGGGCATTATGAGTTCACTGTTATGCCATTCGGTTTGACAAATGCTCCTGCTGTTTTCATGGACTTGATGAATAGGGTTTGCAAGCCTTATTTGGACAAGTTCATCATCATTTTCATTGATGACATCTTGATATATTCCAAGACTTGAGACGATCATGAGAAGCATCTTCGTCTTACTCTGGAACTCCTGAAGAAATAGCAACTTTTTGCCAAATTCTACAAGTGCGAATTTTGGCTTAAGGAAGTTCAATTTTTGGGACATATCGTCAACGAACAAGGTATTCATGTAGATCCCTCCAAGATCAGCGCGATTAAGGATTGGGATACGCCTACTACACCAACTGAAGTTCGTTCTTTTCTTGGTCTCGCGGGTTATTACAGCCGCTTCATTGAAAACTTCTCGAAGATTGCAGTTCCTCTAACTGCTCTAACTCAGAAGAACAAACCCTTTGAATGGGGAACCAAAAAAGAAGAAGCGTTTCAGACATTGAAACAGAAACTCTGCGATGCACCTATTCTATCTTTGCCTGAGGGCAACGATGATTTTGTCGTATACTGTGATGCATCAAAATTAGGTCTTGGCTGTGTTCTCATGTAAAGGAACAAAGTCATAGCTTATGCATCAAGGCAGTTAAAGATACACGAGAAGAACTACACTACTCATGATCTTGAGTTAGGTGCAGTTGTATTCGCTCTCAAAATCTGGAGACACTATTTGTATGGTACAAAATGTGTGGTTTTCACTGACCACAAAAGTCTTCAGCATATCTTCAATCAGAAAGAACTCAACATGAGGCAATGACAATGGGTTGAACTTCTAAACGACTATGACTGTGAAATTCGCTACCATCTTGGTAAGGCGAATGTCGTAGCCGACGCATTGAGTCGTAAAGAGCATGTCAAGCTTCATTGTGTTCAAGTTCGATCTGATATTCAAACCCGCATTTCTCAGGCTCAACATACTTGTGTTTCACAAGATTTGATGGGTAAGGAATTTCCATTTCATATTAAGCCTGATCTCGAGCTAAAGGACAATGGATTGTATTATTTCATGGACCGTTTGTGGGTCCCAAGCCAAGGAAATCTTCGCACCTTGCTTATGGATGAACCTCATAAGTCTCGTTATTCTATTCATCCTGGTGCAGACAAAATGTACAAGGATCTTCGTACTCAGTATTGGTGGCCTGGTATGAAGAAAGACATTGCCTTATACGTATCCAAATGCCTTACTTGTCTTAAGGTTAAGGCTGAACATCAACATCCCTCTGGATTATTGGAGCAACCAGAGATTCTAGTTTGAAAATGGGAAAACATTGCTATGGATCTTATTACCAAACTTCCATGCACTAAAAGAGGTCACGATGCTATTTGGGTAGTTGTTGATTGTCTTACCAAATCAGTGCATTTCTTGCCGATCCGTGAGGATCTATCTGCCGACAAGCTTGCTAAAATCTATGTGGATGAAATTGTATCTTGTCATGGCGTTCCCTTGAACATTATTGCTGACAGAGATGCTCGATTCTCATCTCGTTTTTGGAGAACCATGCAATCTGCTATGGGAACCCAACTTAATTTGAGCACAGCTTATCATCCGCAAACGGATGGTCAATCTGAAAGAACAATCCAGACTTTGGAGGATATGCTTAGAGCTTGTGTGATCGATTTTGGTGGTAGTTGGGATTCGTATCTTCCATTGATTGAATTCTCCTACAACAATAGTTATCACTCCAGCATCAACATGGCTCCTTTCGAAGCCCTCTATGGTCGAAAATGTCGTTCACCAGCCTGCTGGAATGAGATCGGTGAGGCTCAGCTTACTGGACCTGAGCTCATTCTAGAGACAACAGATAAGGTTAAGAAAATTAGCGATAACATTCAGACAGCTCGAAGCCGTCAAAAGAGTTACGCGGATCGACGACGCAAGCCCTTGGAATTTCAAGTCGGTGATCGCGTTCTACTCAAGGTTTCACCTTGTAAAGGTGTGATCAGATTTGGAAAGACAGGAAAACTTGCACCTAGATATGTTGGACCATTCAAGATTGTCGAAAGAATCGGAAAGGTAGGCTACAGACTTGAGTTACCTCCTGAACTTGGAAATGTTCATTCGACCTTCCACGTGTCCAATCTCAAAAAGTGTCTAGCTGATGAGAACCTCCACATACCGCTTGATGAAATTCGTGTGGACAACACGATGCATTTTGTTGAGAAACCTATGGAAATCATGGAACGTGAAGTCAAATGGCTCAAACGCAAGCGCATTCCACTTGTCAAAGTTCGCTGGGAATCTAAACATGGACCAGAATTTACTTGGGAACGTGAAGATCAAATGAAGGCGAAATATCCACATCTTTTCTCACAAGTTTCCTCTAAATAAATTTCGGGACGAAATTTCCACAAGTAGGGGAGACTGTGATATCTTTGCTTGTAATCATTGTATAAACTTTGAATAGTTCAATTATCAATAAAACAATGTTATTTGACCCCAATGATTGTTTATTTATGTTTGACATTTTGCACGTTTTAATTTTTGTTCAGTTTCAAACTCTATATCGTTTTCTGGAAAGTTATACGCAAACTGATGCGCAAACGTAATCAGTTTAATGCGACAAACACTATGGAACATCAATATATACTTAACATACCTTAAATAACCTTTACATAACTTAGAAATAAGTTTTGAAGGCTTTGGTGTGGCAAAATCAAGTTTATTCGCTTACTGGGACTAATTTCGACAAACTACGAAAGTATGCCGATTCGTACTGTAACGGACAATCCGGAACATGATCATAAGTTAAACATACCATAAATATCCTTTACATATCTTAGAAATAGGCTTTGAGGGGTTCGGTGTGGTAAAATAAACTTTTTGGTCAATCAGGGACTAAAAGCGTCAAAAACTGCATAAGTTTGCATTTTCGCGCATATCTTACGTTCTGAGTATATCCGGACATCCAAAATTTATGTAATCATTAAAATATTTTATTTTAGTGATTGGCATGCTAAAATTTCATTCGCCGCGTAATTTGGATAGTTTTTCGCGTCCGTTCGTGTTTCATTATAATTAACCGAATATCGTGACCGTACGACCAAACGAAATGACATCTGAGATATTTTCAAGCATATTTTAAGTTCCCTACACTTTAACTTCATTTTAGAGCCTTGAAATGGGGTTAACGGGGCTTAAACGTTCCAAAAATCAAGTTTATTGCATACATGGACCTGTTCTGCCATTTTCTGAAACTTGAAACTGACCTCCCCCGAGCCACGCGCCAGACCAGGTTATACCTGGTGCGCCACGCGATAGAGTACCAAACTCAACAGCCCAGTTTTAGCAATCAGCTTAATTTTCAGGGTTATTTATGCAATTTTTGCAATACCATGAGCTGGTTTTTGGTTACCCATTGTTTTCAAAGCCATGTGCAACACATAGATGGCCAAGATTAAAGCTCAAAACCCTAGAAACGATCCTAACAGTTCTATACTTTCTATAAATACCCACCTTGATTCAGTTCATTCTTCACACCTTTGATCTCTATTTCATTCTCTAAGTTGAAGCTCTCCTTGTGAAGCTTCATACCTGGGAATTTTTGAGTTCAAACCTTCATACCTTGGACCTTTTGTAAGTTTCTTTCATTCTTTTATGCGTTTTTAAGCACGAAATTCAAACAGTGTTTGACTTTCTGCTTTGACTGGTCAATGGTCAACACAAAGTTCGTTTGAACTTCGCAACGTGAGTGTAACCACCAATGGTCATAGTCCTTTGTGACTATACCTACTGATTACCATGTTATTTAGGCTTAGTGACGAGTCATAGTTTCGGTCATAATATACGTTTATGCATATTTTGCAACCAAACTATTCTTGGGTATCAAAACCCTTTGTTTTGATATCAAACTTGTTTTCTAAATTCGTTTAACATGTTTTAACATGTTTAACTCGTCACTTTTAGTTTAGTGCTTATATAGGGTCGTAAGGTAAGCGGTCTAAACAACCGCTTAGACTTTCGAACCCGGCCCGTTTGGTCGATCATTTGGATCCGACCAAACATATTTTGTGACCATAGTTGTATAAGGAATAACCTTCCGAGGTTATACCTTATGGTCACTACGTTTAGTTAGTTGTATGATAGGTAGTTTATATGCCTTAGGAAAATGACCAAAATGCTCTTTTTGCACATAAATTCATTTTAAGCATATGTAACTTAAATTTTGACATCTAAACTGATTAGGCAACATTATTACACATGTTAAGGCATATAATACTTGTCATAGGACTAGTTAGGCGGTCCGAACACGTTTTATGCGAACGACGCGTTAAAGTAGCGTAAGCTACCTAAACGAGTCGTAATGGGTCGTAAGCACTTAGGATAGGTTCCTTTTTAGAATGTAGGCTTTGTTAAACCATATTACATGAGTTCCTATGCTCATTTGGTTTATGAAACCACATTTTATCCAATCTTCCGATTTAGGTCCGGTTTATTAACGTAGTTACCCATATTAGGTGCCGATTGATTCCGTGATCTTTCTAGCATTGCTTGGTTGTTATCCAAAGACTATTGAGCAATCTCAAATGAGTACATAGTCCCCTATTTTACTGTTTTCAAACATTATGGGTGAAACACATGTTCCTACTTGTTACTTTCGTGCTTTTCATGTTTTTATATCATATGCTTGCTATGTTCATATAGTACACATGTAGTACATGATTTTATCCATATTTTTGCTATGTATGTTCATTTATTGCATACTTAGTACATTGTTTTACTTCACATGCTATGTATGTTCATTTATTGCATACTTAGTACATTGTTTTACATCACATGTTATGTATGTTCATTCATTGCATACTTAGCACATTGTTTTACATTGCATTTCTGTTGCATATGTTTACTCAGCATATGGATACATTGTTTTACATTGTATTTCTGTTGCATATGTTTACTCAGCATATGGACACATTGTTTTACATTGCATTTCTGTTGCATATGTTTACTCAGCATATGGACACATTGTTTTACATTTCTACTTTGTATGTTCATTTAGCATATTAAAGTACATTATTTTCATAAAACATGCTTACATTTTGGTATGACATTTGGTTTGTTTAAATGGGACAAAAATACATTCATTAACATTAGCTACGCCGCTTGGTAGTAAGTAATGGTACCATAGGATTTGACAACTCCTGTTCCTGAAATCATAGGTTTGTTTGGGTGGAAGGAAGGAATGACTGAATCCAATATACATAATTCAGATAAACCTTTAATTTGTTTGAGGGTTTGTTACCACAGTCACAAGGCTTGAATGTATGCATTGTAACAATACTGCATAGATGTTTGTATCACTAAAGCATGCATTTATTATACAAAACATAACCTTGATTTAAACTACGATTTATTTCAATACTTTGTTTTGTGCATTTTAACATATGGTTTAAGTAGTCACTTTTTACTTGCCATACATGACATTTGTTTACACATTACATAATTTACATTTGACAATTGACATTGTATACATAAGCATTTGACATTTGACATTTGTTTAACAAGACATGTTGGTGGTTTGTTTGGGTAAGTGATTTATGTAACGATGCGTGTGTAATATGATAAAAGCATGGTGGATACGCCACTGGTACTTCCTATATATAAGTGCTTTTATGATATTACATATCGTAGCGTTATGTAAACCATTTCAATTTAGACATATTACATTTTATACAAAAAACATATGTTCACATAAACATTGTTTTACAAATAACATAACTTATACAAATTCATTTTACTTGGTTATTTATTTAACCACACATCTTTCTTTTATATATCATCTATTTACTTATAAATTTTCATATGATTTATAAAAGAAAACCTTTTAATGAGATTCATGACTAACTTTTTGTGACACCTGTGCCTCCACGGCCATCAAACAGATACCAAACCAATGAAATATTGTATTTCATACTTGGGATTTGTATAAATATGTGTATCATTTGCACATATCAATTCTTGTTTGATTTCAAGCTCTAAATCGCTTTCTAGGAAGTTATACGCGAACTGATGCATAAACGTAATCAGTTTAATGCAACAAACACTCTGGAATAGTTACATGGGCTTAACATACCTTAAATAACCTTTACATAACTCAGAAATAAGTTTTGGAAGGTTTGGTGTGTCGAAATCAAGTTTATTCGCTTACAGGGACTAATTTTGACAAACTGCGAAAGGATGCTGATTCGTACTGTAACGAACATTCCAAAACTTGATCATAAGTTAAACATACCCTAAAAATCCTTTACATAGCTTAGAAATAGGCTTTGAGGGGTTTGGTGTGCTAAAATAAACTTTTTGGTCATTCAGGGACTAAAAGCGTCAAAAAGTACATAAGTTTACATTTTCGCGCATATCTTACGTTCTGAATATATATCCGGACATCCAAAAATTTATGTAATCATTAAAATATTTTATTTCAGTGATTGGCATGATAAAATTCCATTCGTCGCTTAATTTGGATCGTTTTTCGCGTACGTTCGTGTTTTGTCGTAATTAACCGAACAACGCAACCGTACGGCCAAACGAACTGACATCCAAGATTTTTTTGAGCATATTTCATGTTCCCTATGCTTAAAATTCATTATTGAGCCTTGAAAATGGGTTAACGGGGTTTAAACGCCTCGAAAACGGCTTAAAAGTGTTACAGGGACCATTTCTGCCATTTTGGCAAACTTTCTGAATCTGGGCTGTTAGTGCACTTGCGTCTATTGACTTCGTCTTGTATCATGTGTTGTAATAGGATAGGTTAGAATATCCAGTGCACGAGGTTTGAGAGTTGATTGTTAGAAGTTTAGAGAGTGATTTCGCTTATATGGACAAGTCCATTAAAGTGAAATCAAAAGCATGTGATTTCGCTTCAATGTCAAGACACATAAGCGAAATCAGAACCTTGTGATTTCGCTTCAATGTCAAGACATAAAAGCGAAATCAGAATTAAGTGATTTCGCTTCAAGGGCATGTACACATAAGCGAAATCAACACTAGTATATAAGGGGCACATGTTAGTTCATTCGATACGCAACTTTCAGATCTGTAACGAAGTGCTGCTGGATTTTTGTCAGGTTGTAATCATTGTTAAACGATATATAAGAGACAGATTAAAGATTAACAAGCTGTGTTCGTGTCTAGTTCTCTGATTCCGCCTTTGAACTGGACTTAAACTCTTCTGATCGACTCAATCGGGTCAAACATCGATCCAACAAGTGGTATCAGAGCTAGTGAAGAAGAGTTTAGCTTGATTTTGATTATATTCTGACTTCTACACCTTCTTTCATATTTTCAGAAAAATTTATCGGTCAAAACCGGATCAAAATTTCACAGAGTGTGTAAAATTGGATATAGATAAACCCTGGAAAGTTTCAGATTAAAATTCGACCTAAAAATGGACCAAAATGGCTTCGGAGTTGATTCCGCTTTTATGGACAATAGGTGATTCCACTTTTATGTCATAGTTAATTCCGCTCCAAAGGTCATATTTTAGATCTAATTTCGCTCCAAGGGACCATCTTACACTTGATTTCGCTCCAAGGACCATTCAATACACTTGATTTCGCTCCAAGGGACTATCTTATAGTTGATTTCGCTTCAATGACCATCTGATTTCGCTTTAATGTACCATTAATACATGTGATTCCGCTCCAGTGTCAACATTGTGATTCCACTCCAGTGTCAACATTGTGATTCCGCTCCAGTGTCAACATTGTGATTCCACTCCAGTGTCAACATTGTGATTCCACTCCAATGGCATACATGTGATTTCGCTTATAGGGTTCAACCTGATTTCACTTCAGTGGACCAAAGTCTGATTTCACTCGAGTGTCAGTTGGATTGAAAGTGAACTTTGTCGTGTCAAGATTATTTCAAGTCGATCAAGTGTCAGTTTGTTACAATTTATTTGATATTGATTGTACTGATTGTGTTTTGTTTGTTTGTCGACAGGTGATTCAAGATGGCTAAAATGTTTGATGAACTGGAAAACACTAAATTTGAAAGAACAAACAATTGGACTTGTTGTTCTTCTTTTGAGAAAAAGGAGGTTTTGATTGAAAGATTTGAATATTTCATGTGTCAAAAGGATGAAACGTTGGATGAGTTGGAAATACGGTTTAAAAATTTAATGGACAATTTGAGAAACAAGAATATTAGAATATCAAATGATGAACAGATCTCGAAATTGGCAAATGCATTACCTGCTAAATGGGATAAATTCTTGGTTAAGCTAAAAAGGGAAGATTTTTTTCAAGAACTTTATCCAAAACAGTTCTTTAATGAGGTTAATGGAGAGTTTCGTAAGGAATATAAGAAAAAGAAGGAAATTTTGACCGAAATGGAAAAGAATTTACAAAAATTGGAATTGGATGTTATTACTGAAATTGATAATAGAATTCGTGTGTGTCTTGCAACAAAGAGTATTCTGAAATATGATATTAAAAGGAAATGTTATATTGATGAAAGTATGAATCCTTTTGATTTCGTTAAACTTTTTTGTGCAGGAACATATAGGATGGAAACAAAGAAAGAAGCCGATGCTGAAAAGATGAATGAAAAATGTGAAAAATGTGAAAAATCTGAAGCAGATAATGTGAAATTCTTGAAAGATGTGGAGAATTTGACATTGGAAAACAAAGCTTTGAGAGTTGACAAGAAAACCGATGATGAACAGATTCTGGAGTTGCGCTTGAACTGTGAAAAATTGAGATCTGAAAATGACAAACTTTTGAAGAATGTTGAGAGTTTGTCATCAGAAAATAAAAATTTTAAACAATTAGAAAATGATTTCAAAAGTCGAATAAAGATTTTAGAAGATGAGAGAGATATTTTTGGTAAAGATAATCTTGAAAAACAAATTGAAATCAATTCTCATCTTGCTAAAATCATTCAGCTTGAAAAAGAAGCTGAAAAAGCTCGGATTAAAATCAAAGAGCTTGAGAATAAATTGAAAGGTTTTGAGAATTCTACTTCACATGTTTGTCCAAAACCGATCAATTCTGTTCCAATAAGTGACAATGTCACAAATTTTGACAAAGTTAAAGTCAAAATTGAAGATTGTGATGAAATATCTGATGATGAAAAAGAAAAGAAAAGAAAAATATTTTTAGATTTACAAGAAAAATTTAAAAATACTGTGTTGCAATCTACTGAAACAGGTGAATGCTCAAAGCAAAAACCTGTTAAGAAGAAGGCAGAACAGAAACAAAAAGTTAAAAATTTGAAAAATTCTAAAATTGAAAATAAAAGCTCATCAGATAAATCATCCAATCATTATCAAAAATCACAAAAATTTGTAAATGAAAACTCACAAAATGTTGGTAATAAGTGGTGCAGGTTTGACCACAGTGCTCAAAAGACAAATCCAGCATTGAAGAGGAGAAATGATTATCACCAAGCCAAACAATGTTATGATCTGAAGGTTTGGACTGACCAAAGTGGATGGTACGATAACAGAGTGTGCTACACCTGTGGTGTTAGAGGACACATTGCTGTTAACTGCCAGAATTGGTATTGTGAAACAAGAAGATGCTACAATTGCCATATCAGAGGACATATTGCCAGAGATTGCCCAAGGAGATCGATGGGAAGATCGAGGGTTGAATCTCAAAGAACGATAAAGAAACCAGTCAATGTCAAGCCCAAAGAACAGAAGGTTCTAGAACAGAAAGTGAAGCTTTCGCAGGGGCAAAAAGACAGACTGAGGAAAAAGAGGAAGAAGGCAAGAGAGTATTTAGAGAAGATTTTGTCTTCAGGTTCACCGGTTGGTTCGAATAAAAGTTCTGATGAATTGATTCACTCGACGGAAAAGTCAAGCAAATCGAATTCTTCAGATGCAAATCTGAGGACAAAAGAAAACAAGAAGAAAAAGAAAGTTATTGGCGATGAATCTGGCTTATCCAAGTCAGACAAGCCAAGTTCGGGCAATGAATCTGATTCCACAAAATCAGATGAGCCACAAGTTGAGGTAAAAAAGGAAGAAACAGTTCCATTAATGAATGATGAGAATTTTCCAGCATTACGAGCCGCAAACCTAAAATCAAAAGGTGTTGATGCTGGAAAAATGTTTAATAGCAATGTTAAACATATTTTTAGCAAGATGGTTGATGGTAAAGAAAAAGGAGTGAAAGAGTTTTATGAAGAAAAGAGAAAAGCTCAAAATGCGCCTAAGGCTGGTCAGGCTTGGGTGTCAAAATCTGTTGGTTGAATTCCTGACTTGCCGGAGCTTCCAGGTTGGTAAGCGTGAAGCAGGTATCGGCATAATTCTTGAGAAATTCACAGGATGGTAACTGTGATATTTCGTGTTACAAGTGGTCAATCAAGGACATTAAGTTGTACTTGATTTTCTACAAGTGATAGTGGTGTTTGATCTTATATTGTTAAAATTTTTACAAAAAGATTTTAAAGAGAACAAGGTGATGTGATAACCCCGAACCCATAAGTGATGGGTAAACAAACTAATTTTTCCGAAAAAACCATTCTGATTAAAACAAACTTAAGTGTTTTGAAATCATTATGGGAAAATAGTTTGTTGTAAGGGGAGTTTTGATTGAATATGCCGTAACCCTCACGGCTGAACAAACATGATTACTTTCATCAGATTGAAAAACGGTTTTCAAACTGTAAAATATCAATGTGTTGTATATCATGGGGGTATGTTATTATTTTCTGCTAAAAGTGTTATATTTTCTGCAAAACAGAGCATGAGATGCATAAAATGGATGGCGAGACAAAGCTATCAGTGTTGGTTGTCAAATTTTCTTTATATGGTTTTGCATTTTAGGGGGAGTAATATTGTTAGAAAATCCAAAAACATTTGAAAATTTGAAAAAGTCAAAAACATGATAAAATTCAAAAATTGAGTTTTTGCGTAAAAAGAGGAAATGATAGTACATCAGTAGACAGTTACAGTACGCTAAAGAAATGGAAAGTTTAAATGTGTTAAACGATCTCACTGTGGATGTGTCGATAGGTTTTTATACATTTAGTAAACTTTTTCGGGATATAAACCTAAATTCAAACTTGCTTATTTCGTGGGGAACACTACTTGGATATATAGGTAACCCCTGAAATCTCGTTTGAAAGGTCTCATAATCTGATATACTAGGTCTTTATACCCAATGATGTCTGGGGTATTATTCCAGGACTTCTGCTGAACGGTAGTTCTGACCTAGTCCTTGGATAATACTTTCTGCAAATGCTTGAAACATAGCATTAAACCCTCAGCATGCTGATGAAACAATAAAATTGATAGTCGCTGCTGTTGTAAGCAAAAAAGATCCTCTAAAGGGGACATACCGTAAAGTCGAAGCTGATATCTCTCTGCGTATACGGAAGTATCGACCTGAGATCCCTCGGCCCTCGCATACCTAATTTATGTACAGATATCATTGTAGTATACTCACCTGTAAGACTGATTATTGGGATTCTGGATACGGGAGTATATTCAAGAGGTGGGACACATGAATAGGTTTAAGTTCTTAATACACCTAATTCGTATCCTGAATTAGTTGAAATTTGTGTGAAAATTTAAGTGGATCAGTATATCGACAATCTAAGTGAATTGTTTAATACTTACTGTGTTACTAAGCTCAACGGTACTTGTGACTTGTCATAAACTGATATGATCCTCTGTCGCATACTCAAACGAAAATATTGTCTGTAAATATGTTTGTACATATTTTTTACTGCTTTATATTTTCAGAAAATACATTTTCAGAAAATACAAAAAGATTTTGATTTCTGCTTTATTTTCGACAATCGATGTCTGAGTGCTGAGTTTTAAAATCTAAGTAAGCTGATTGTGTTTCCGAAAATAAAACAAGTTCATTAATTTGAAACTTGATTTAAATCAAAAATTTCAAAAACAGTTTGTGATATCTCCAAGGTCATTAATTTGGACTTGGATGATAAACTGTGAGGGAGTTGGATTCTTTAACACTGCCAAATCTGTAAAGTTTGTTGATAGGGGGAGTGGATTAGAGAATTTGATTGATAATGCAAAAACATTGTATTTATGAATGTTTGAGTGATTGCAGATGTACCAGACTACGATCCTGAAAGCAGAGTCTAAGGGGGAGTCTGAAGACAAGTTTGAAACAAAGAAAAGCTTGTAGATGGAAAGCTAGGTGTCGATCCCAAAGCACGGAAGCTTGATGAAAGGGGGAGCCTGAAGCTGATAGGAGAAGAGAAAGATTGTTGGATGCTTACATTGTTACAACGTTAAAGAAAAGGCAGAATGATCAAGACTGAAGATGTGTCTTAACAGAGAATAGTCACTGAAGACTTCGTCAATATCCGAGGGGGAGTCTGTTAGTGCACTTGCGTCTATTGACTTCGTCTTGTATCATGTGTTGTAATAGGATAGGTTAGAATATCCAGTGCACGAGGTTTGAGAGTTGATTGTTAGAAGTTTAGAGAGTGATTTCGCTTATATGGACAAGTCCATTAAAGTGAAATCAAAAGCATGTGATTTCGCTTCAATGTCAAGACACATAAGCGAAATCAGAACCTTGTGATTTCGCTTCAATGTCAAGACATAAAAGCGAAATCAGAATTAAGTGATTTCGCTTCAAGGGCATGTACACATAAGCGAAATCAACACTAGTATATAAGGGGCACATGTTAGTTCATTCGATACGCAACTTTCAGATCTGTAACGAAGTGCTGCTGGATTTTTGTCAGGTTGTAATCATTGTTAAACGATATATAAGAGACAGATTAAAGATTAACAAGCTGTGTTCGTGTCTAGTTCTCTGATTCCGCCTTTGAACTGGACTTAAACTCTTCTGATCGACTCAATCGGGTCAAACATCGATCCAACATGGGCATGTGGTGGCATTACGCCAACACTATTCGGTGGTGCTGTGGTGGCACGCCACCACCCTATCTGGACAGAAAGTTTAGTTTCAGCAACAGCAGGTTATTTTCAGCACTTATCTTGAAGTTTAGGGGCTATTTTGTAACATTTGCAATACCGTATGATGGTTTTTGGGCACCCCTAGTATTCCAAAACCATGTGCCCTATGTGTACGGTCCAGATCAAAGCTTAATTATCGTGGAACAATCCTAACAGTTCTATGAAATCTATAAATACCAAGTTCCATTTTACTTCTTCTTCTTCACACATTTGATTCAAATTCAACTCTAAGTTGAAGCTCTCATCTATGAAGGCTTCATACCTGAGTTGTTCTTGATCAAATCTTCAAGTCTTGGACCTTTTGTAAGTTTTCCTTCATGTTTGTTCTTGTATTTCAAGCATGAAAGTCAAACAATGTTTGACTTTCTGCTTTGACCTCGTTTTGGTCAACATGAAGTTCGTTTGAACTTCGCAATGTGAGCGTAATCACGATGGTCATAGTCCTTTATGACTATACCTACTGATTACCACGTTTAGTGACGAGTCATAGTTTCGGTCAAAATGCGCTTATGCGTATTTTGTAACCAAAATATTCTTGGGTATCAAAACTGTTTACTTTTAATATCAAACTTGTTTTCTAACTTCGTTAAGCATGTTTTAACGTGTTTAGCTCGTCACTTTAGGTTTAGTGCTTATATAGGGTCGTAAGATAAGCGGTCTAAACAACCGCTTAGACTTTCGAACCAGACCCGTTTGGTCGATCATTAGGATCCGACCAAACATGTTTTGTGACCATAGTCGTATACGGAATAACCTTTCGAGGTTATACCTTATGGTCACTTCGTTTAGGTAGTTGTATGATAGGTAGTTTATATGCCTTAGGAAAATGATCAAAATACCCTTTTACGCATAAATACAGTTTAAGCATATGTAACCTAATTTTTTACATCTAAACTGATTAGGTAACATTATTAGACATGATAAGGCATATAATACTTGTCATAGGACTAGTTAGGTGGTCCGAACGCGTTTTACACGAACGACACGTTAAAGTAGCGTAAGCTACCTAAACGGGTCGTATTGGGTTGTATGCACTTAGGTTAGGTTTCGATTTAGGATGTAGGCTTTGTTAAACCATATTACATGAGTTCTTATACTCACTTGGTTTACGAAACCTTGTTCTATCCGATCTTCCGATTTAGGTCCGTTTATTAATGTAGTTACCTATATTAGGTGCGTTTGATTTCCGTGATATTTCAAGCTTTGCTTGGTTGTTATTCAAGACTTCTAAGCACCCTCAAGTGGGTACATAGTCCCCTCTTTTACTGTTTTTCAAACATTTTGGGGTGAAACACATGTGCCTACTTGTTACTTTCGTGCTTTCCTTGTTTTTATATCATACTTGCTATGTTCATTAGTACACGTATAGTACATGATTTCATTATGTTTTGCTATGTATGTCCATTTAGTGCATACTTAGTACATTGTTTTACATTACATTTCATGCTATGTATGTCCATTTAGTGCATACTTAGTACATTATTTTACATTACATTTCATGCTATGTATGTCCATTTAGTGCATACTTAGTACATTGTTTTACATTACATTTCATGCTATGTATGTCCATTTAGTGCATACTTAGTACATTGTTTTACATTACATTTCATGCTATGTATGTCCATTTAGTGCATACTTAGTACATTGTTTTACATTACATTTCATGCTATGTATGTTCATTTGTTGCATACTTAGTACATTATTTTCATAAAACATGCTTACATTTTGGTATGACATCTGGTTTATTTAAATGGGACAAAAATACATTCATTAACATTGATCACGCCGTTCGTTAGTAGGTAGTGGTACCATATGAATTGACAACTCCCATTCCAGAGATCCTAGGTTTGTTTGGGTCGAAGGAATGACCGAATTCGATATACATGCTTTAGATAAACCTTTAACTTCATTTAAGGGTTTATCGCCACAGTCGCAAGGCTTGAGTGTATGCATTAAAAGAATACCGCATAAATGTTTGTGTCAGTAAAGCATGCATTATTTTACAAAGCATAACTTTTGATTTATTCAAATACTTTGTTTTGTGCATTTTTACATATGATTAAGTAGTCACTTTTTGCTTGTCATACATGACATTTGTTTACACATTACATGATTTACATTTGACAATAGACTTGGTTTTTACATAAACATTTGACAATTGGTTTAAACAAGACATTTTTGGTGGTTTGTTTTGGTAAGTGATTTAAGTAACAAGGCTTGTTGTAACACCTCGTAAAATCACTTCCAATGATGTATTGACACGTGTAATAAACCCTAATGAAGTCAAACATTGAATTTAAGGGACTAATTTTTCGAAAAATCGAAAACTTTGATTATGAAAGGACTGGAAGTGTTAACATACCTAAAATAAGTTTTTTGAATAACCTCGTACGGTATTTATATTCACAAATGAGCCACTTGTTGATCGAGTGTAGCCGTTTGCGTAATTAATTGAAAGTTTGCGCAATAAAGGGTTAAAAGCGTCAACATGTTAATTGTTACCTCTGAGTGACCTTTTAACAAACCGGGAGCTTCATGATATTTGATTATACTCTCGGGAATGCCAATTAATGGCCTTCTAAGGTTTTTACGCCATTAAGTGACACGCGCAACTTTGCAAATATAAGGGGTTAAAAGTATCAATATGGTTAATTATACCTCTGAATGACCTTTTAGCGAACCCGAAGCATCATGATATTTAATAATACTCCCAAGAATGCCTAATATGGATTAGATAAGGCTTCGAAACTATTAAATGATGATATGCGCAAGTTTCCGCATTAGAGGGACTATTTGCGTCAAACTGCAAAAGTCTATCGATTCGTATAGTATCGAACCTTCCGGAATATGATCATAAGTTAAACATGCCCCAAATATCCTTTAGATAGCTTAGAAATAGGCTTCGAGGTGTTTGATGCGCAAAAATAAACTTATTTGATCAACAGGGACTAAAAGCGTCAAAAGTGCACAAGTTTGCATTTTCGCGCATATCTTACGTTCTGAATATATCCGGACATCCAAAAATTTATGTAAGCATTAAAATATTTTGTTTTAATGTTTGGCATGATAAAATTCCATTCGTCGCGTAATTTGGATCGTTTTCGCGTCCGTTCGTGTTTCGTCGTAATTAGCCGAACAACGTGACCGTACGACCAAACGAACCGACATCCGACATGTTTTCAAGCATGTTTTATGTTCCCTATGTTTAGGATTCAATTTAGAGCCTTTTAAATAGCTTAACGGGCCTTAAACGTGCCAAACATGACCTTAAAAGCTCACAGGGACCATTTCTGCCATTCTAAAAACTTTTGTTGCTGATCTGAGTAGTAGGCCGGCCGCGTAAGCTCTCTTTGATTCTTACGCGGGCCGTATGAGTCCATCAGAGCTGCAAAAATCTGTTTACAGCCTGTTCCAGCTGTTTCCAGGTGTTGCAAGTGGTTTTCTTTCATCCTATGGGCTGTTTTGGGCGCCCATAGATTGCCAAAACAGTGGGTATAAGGTGTACGGTCCAGATCAAGGCTCGTTTACCGATGAACGATCTTAACGGTCTTGAAAAACCTATAAATACCCTTCCCCACTTCATCCCAACTTGCACCTCTTCCATTCTGATCTTGTTCTCTGATTCAAGGAGGATTCTAAGCTTGTGGGAACCTCCATTCAGTCCTTTGGACTATTCGTAAGTGTTCCTTCGTGCTTAGTTCATTAGTTTAGCGTTTATAGCCGAAAAGTCAAGTGTTTGCGATAAACGCTTTGACTTTTAAACGGTTAAGCCATTGTTCGCTACGAACATGGCTTCGTGACCTTAATTAGGTAGGTATTAAACCCTCAAAAGGGCACCTCCTAATTACCACGTTGCTTGTTAAATTGTCGGGTCAAAGTTATTAAAATAAAAGTCAAACGAGTCGTTTTTAAACAAAATTCATAATTAATTATATAAAGGCAATAAAATCAGTTTTGTGACTTTAATAACGTGGTAAATATTAATTGAACATGTCTAGGCATGTTCAACCCGACAATTCTAACCCGATTTAGCTTAGTTTTGCTTTGACTTTCAGTTCTGACCCGATTTAGCTTAGTTTAGATATACCTTAGGATTCCTTTAGGACCATGTTATAGGTTAGTATAACCCTCTGAGGTTATACAACTTAGATCTCTTGTTATCCTATTCATTTGCATGTTTCCGTTATATGCCTAATTGTTGACCGTTATGCCCTTTTGACCATAAAATGATATTTTTGAAAATGTGAAAGAATAGAAACCTTTATTATTGAAATATAAATATGTCCCTAAATTTTCACATCAGTTTGAGGTCTAGGTTATGAGTTATGCTCAATAGCGTATTTAGAAAACTTTTTATTAATTAAACGGCGTAATTAGCATATAGCCTATTTAAACCCAAATTTTTATACCAAACTTTTTACCTACTGATATAAAATAATATTTTGAAATTTTTGAAGATTTTTATTTATTTTTAGGCTGAGCATAACATAGGGTTATAACTTTAATTCGGTAATTGTCGGTTTTGCCCTTTAGGCCTATAAATGAGTTTTACATAACATTTTGATATCAAACCTTTTGCTACTGATTTTATATGATAAATAAAACATGTTAAGCTTTCTGGAATGATAAAAATATAAGCTTTTCTTATAAAACCCAAAAATCGCTTAAAACCGACTTTTACGCGTTTTAAGCGCATAGTATGAATTAAAACCATTTTTATCATATGGGACTTAATACCTACTGATATTTTTAGTAAATTTTTATACTTTAATAGTAAGCAAAATTTTTAAAATCAGATTTCCAGATTTGACTTTTTAAGCTTATGTGAAGTTACCAAAATGCCCCTACAGTGCATAGTTTGGATATAAATGGTAAATTTAACATATATGCAATACCCTACTGATATAACTTATTAAATTTAGTATTTTTACTGATTATATCAGACCTGAATCTCAGATAAATATTTAATCCCTTTTATAATCTTTAAAATGACCAAAATGCCCTTTTGGGGCTTAAATTGATTTTAAATTCGTTTTGGGCATAATGGAAGGTATCTTACTGATATCACAACATATTTAAGGCATATTAACTTGTGAAACATGTTCATGACTTTTTTGGTTACCCGTTATGCATTTTTTTCGCGTTCAGTACGGTTTATGTAACTAGTTTGCATAAATTAACTGAAACGGGTCAAACCTTATCATTTTCACTTCAAAACCCAAAATGTGGTTAGTTTACCCATATTATACAAGTCTCCAAACTTGTCGGGTTTAAATCACATTCTAATCCGGTATGCGCTTAATCTTGCGTTTTGAACCGTAAACATTTCCTTAAAACTAACCGGTCTAAGTTTCAACTTAAATAAGACCCGCTAGGAATCTAATAGGTTAATATAACCTTCGTTCCAGATTGAGAGCCCCAGTAAAGGTACTTGTGCTTGCTGATTAGAATATACGGCTGAGTATAAATTGCATTGCTAGCTCAGGTAAATACTTTTAACTTATTTTCCCTTATACGGGCTTGGGATACGGTATTATAAAAAATACCGCTTGGTCGGGTGTAGAAAACTTTTAATCGGAGATGATTAAATTGCATAATTCCGTTTTAATCTGTATTGCTTGATAACAAATAACATTAGGGGTTAATGACCGTGTCCTGGATATCCTTGGCTCATTTAAAAAGTGAATGGCCACAACTTAAGCACAAGGTGTAGGCATAACATCTCTTGTTGCGTATGTAAAAGATATACTCACTCGTAAGGGTGTCTTCTTGTGAGATTAAATTTGTGGTGTGTTGATTAATCTTGATCGGTTTGTATAATCACCAGCCCTAAATGTTGGACAAACATGTAAATCTGATTCAAGATTTTTATTAATAAAATTGTCCCAAGTTATAAAAGAATTTTTGTGTCTTGTGCATTCAAATTAATTTTCTTAAACATTTTCAAAATGAGTCAGTTAATTGTATTTACCAGTGTAAACTGATGTATTTTCCAAAAAGGTTAAGTGACAGGTACTGTACGTAATTGGCTGGGAGCTCAGGGTGTTAATAGGGAATCTTGCAAGTTCTAGATACCTAAAGTCTGTTGAACGGTGTTTATCTTTCTGTTTTAAGATCCGCCTGTGGATCCTTTACAGTCCGGTTGTAATACTTTGATATTACTATTTATTCGGTTTGTAATGTGATACATCTTTTGCTTCCGCTGTGCATTTAAAATTGTGTTGTTTGACTATGATGATATCAACTACGTCACGATACACCCCACCGGGCCCACCGGTAATACGTGGAAATATCGGGGTGTGATAGGTTGGTATTAGAGCCAACATTGAGTGAATTAAACACTAGCCTTTTGTGTTTAATCTCAATGACACAGTAGCACATTCCTTGACCCTCTGAGTCTAGACTTAACATAGGAATACTCTCAACCCTAATCTGAAAAACTATTGCTTTCGATTTTATATATTTTGAATATATTGCCAAGCAAAGAAGCTGTAATGGAAATTCTTCACATCCGGAGCCTTGAAATGCCGAGCTTCGTACCGCGGCTAGGATGAAACGTGCATCCAAGGAGAAAACATTCAGAAATAAAGTAAAGAAGAAAACTCCTTTTGCTGAAATTCGTTTCCTTAGTAGTCCTTATAAGGACATATATTTACCTTCTAGTCCCATCATGGACAACATTATTTCTTTCAAGTCCCGTTTGGAGCAATTCTGTACTTCTTTTAAAATCATTGGAATATTTTATCCAAATTTCATTTTATCATTATATATGAATATAATATATGAAATAAATCAAATTACTATTCCTTCCGTAATTGATCTGACAGTATATATATTAAAAAGAATCTCAAAGGGGTAAAACCTAGCTTGACTGTCATTAAAGACCTAGCTATGATGGTAAAACCTGTTTAAAAGAGATTCAGATCCTTGTTAACATATGGGAACGTGTTAACACTCTTGACAAATGTGATTCGAGAAAATCACAATAGTCATCTTTACATTGGATCCTTCCAATTTTCTTATCTAGCCTAGTGATTTAGAAATCATGGCTTAAATCATCAAATAAAAATGATCATATCATAAACATCCCTTAGTGAGGAATTGCCTACGGGCTATATCTATTGTCCTAAAAGACAAAAGACAGTTGTAGTCTTTGACTCTATATCAAGAAAAGTAACCAACTATGTTCAACCTTAAATGTCTCGATCCCATACGATCATGGCTTATAAATTCAAAACTGTCCTCGTGACAAGGCCCTTGTGCCATTTCAATATCCTTAATAGCTTATAGCTGAATTAATTATAGTGAAAATCTAAAATAAACCTGATTATCAAATTAACCAAATATGGTCTATTAATACCATGGTTAATGGATCATCAAAGATAATGATTCCAAAATAGACTCCTAAGCAAAATTATTGGCGATTGTTTTATAGAAAACAAGCTTCAGTATGTCTGAATCGGATGAAGTCAACAGTCACCCCAATATGAGGGTTGACAATGCAAGGATGAATGTAACGGCTGCAGAGCTACATGCAATGATAGATAATGTTGTCACTCGAGCTCTTGACAGACAGTATAATGAATCAAATGGTACACACTCTAAGACTCTATATGTGGCTCATAGTAAGCCCCCTTCTAAATCACACGAGTCAGAGAAGGATGATATTCATCACTCGTCAAATCAGAGAAGTGTTCCATCCCGAAACATTCTGCTCAATCAGGAGCCACATGTTAAGACCTGCCCTTATAAATACTTTGTCTCTTGCAAACCAAGGGACTTTACAGGAGAGAAAGGAGCCATCGATTGTATGACATAGCTGGATGAGATGGACACAGTAGTAGACATCAGCGGTTGTGCAGAGCAAGATGTTGTGAAATTTGTTTCACAATCATTCAAAGGAGAAGCGTTGGCATGGTGGAGATCATTGCTCCAAGCCACGGGAAAGATTCTACTTTACAACTTATCTTGGGATCAATTTGTTGCATTAATCAAGGAAAAATTTGGTCCTCAGCATGAGGTAGAAAAGATAGAAACAGACTTCTTGACTCTGGTCATGAAGGATTTAGATTGCCAGGCATACGTGACAAGTTTCAACACTATGTCTCGCCTAGTTCCCTATTTAGTCACCCCTGAACCTAAACGCATAGCGCGTTTTATTGGAGGCCTAGCACCAGAAATTAAGGGAAATGTCAAGGCATCAAGGCCTACCACATATAGGTCCGTGGTGGACTTATCCTTATCTCTCACCTTAGATGCAATCAGGAATAAGTCCGTTAAGGCTTCTGGCGAGGGAAAAAGGGAAAGAGAGGAGGAGAACTCTCATCGATCTGACAAGAAGAAAAATTCTAGGCATAAGAAAGATTATGAGTTTAGGAAAAACTCGAGTCAGTTTAATAACAGGCCCAAATGCAGTAACTACAGGAAGCAACATTCTGGAAAATGTACAATCGACCCACGTGCTAAATTATGTGGAATTTGCAAGACCAAGGGTCACAAGACTTTAGATTGCAAGGAATTGAAGAACACGACTTGTTAAAATTGTAACGAGGAAGGGCACATCAAAACCAACTGCCCAAAACTTATAAGGAAGCCTGGAGAGGCCAAGGGAACAAACGCATGAGTCTTCCAGAGGAACGCCCAGGAGATGGTGCAGAATGATGACAATATAGCAGGTACCCTCCCTTATCAAGAAGTTTATGTAGAAATTTGTTTGATTCTGGTACAGAAAAGTCTATTGTGGGCAATAAATGTTGTAAGCTGTTATATCCGCCTATTAGGACCTTAGGCTTATGACGCGAGGTAGAATTGGCCGATAACATTTAGAGACTGCTTCAACAACCTTAGATGGATGCTTTATATCCATTAGGAAACACTCTTATCCAATATCCTAATATCAAGCTTTCAAGCTATCCAAAATCATCAATATGATCAAGACAGATGTGACATTTGATCCCCTGTCAAAAAGGTAATATACTAGGTCCAAACCTTAATTGCCATTAATGGTCTTTTATGGCCTAGGCTAAGTATAATTGATATATATACATATCTAAATGACGTTCAGTGAGAACGTTCGTACTATATTAGCCTGTATGGTTTAACGATACCATGGTTAGTATATATTAGGTCATCAGGATGATGAATAGCGGTTATTGGATTGCAACTAAATAATTGTTTTATTCGGTGTTAGGAACCAAATATCGAGTATGACAAACTTGGATAAGACAGCCGTTGATCGTGTTATGGATGATGTGACACATGCTAATGATGCTACAATTGTGAACCTTAGAATTTCCAAAGATGTTCTTCAAACTATGATAGACGCAGCTGTTGGAAAAACTGTGAAGAAGGCCGTGAAAAAGTTCAAGGAGCCCAATGCTACTTGCTCCAAATCTCATCCGAGACCACCTTTCCTTACTCACGAAAAGGATCTCATTCATGCCTCTAATGCAAAGGATGAACTAAAAAGGAAAAAGGAGGAAGACAACTCCCAGAGTTCTAAGAAAAAGAACAAACAAAAGTCCAACCAGAAACCTGTATGCAAGACCTACAAGAAGCACCATTATGGGAAGTGCAGGTTCGAACCAAAATCCCAATCGCAGCCGAGGGCTTGTGGGATCTGCAAATCAAGGGAGCATAAAACATTGGATTGCAAGGACATGGAGAATGCAGTCTGTTTCGGCTGTGGTGAGAAGGGCCACATCAAGACTACATGTCCTACATCGCCCAAAGGAAGTGCGACTAGGGAAGGAAAGCCTAAGAATGATAGCGCTTAAACTCTCCTAAAGAGTGCCAGAAGTAGTTCATATCAATAATAACGTTAGGTACGTTCTTTAACATTTATTGGAATATAAATGCTAAGAATTCTGTTTTAATTTGGATACCAATAAATCCTTAATAAAATTTTAAGTATAGTAAACTTCTAAAATCTTCCATAAGAACCCTAGATATTAAGTGTAAGGTAAAACTTACAGGCGAAAATCATAGGAACCATTTCTTCTGTTCCTGTCATAAATCTTCAATCGTGAAATTCTAATGTACCCTCTCTTCAGATAAAGTGCATCATCATATGTAATTGATATCTCTTTGATCTCTATTGATTACGAATACCAAATGGTATGACAAAAGCGCCATATGAGGATTTGTGTATCTTAATATGTTCCATAGATTGCTTCCATGCCTGATCAGTATGGAGGTTTAATGCATGGAACCAAAAAGATATTCCAATGGTCATACGATATTAATGTCAGCTAATGGTATTCAAAGAAGATATCTAGAATGGAATTATCCAAGTAAACGTCTCCGATTAAGGAAACCATGGACTCGTAATGCGAATGTGTCCCCTTATCTATCACAGGCAATGATGGATGAACTGGAGCCCGAGATTTGGAAAATCTCTGTAACCTCCTTGTGTCTTGACTATCTTCTCCAAAGATTACCCTGTTTACCTCCTGAGGCAAGTAGAGTTAAGATTAACATCTCGCTTTGGGCTGGAGTATTGTAAAAACTCTATGTTGACTATGGAATAATCGAAACCTTGATTAAGTAAGTTTTAAAATATAGGTTCATAAAGCCTAACTTAATATTCTGAGAGTTCGGTATTATAAATTAAGAAAGACAGTTCATTTTGCTTATGTATTGATTACCGCAACCCTATTTGGGCAACAATTAAGAATCGCCATCAGCTACCCAGGATCGTCGAGTTATTCGACTAGCTGTAAGGATTAACTATCCCTTAAGATTGGTCTTAAAGCCATAGTTGGAAAGATTACCCCACCTTAAATAAGCTCTCCTATAACTAATAGTTAGTATGTAAGTATCAAGGTAGCTCCTTTGGAGACCTTGTATAGATGAAATGTTAAACATCTATTGTTAGAACAATAGGTTGGTAAGTCCAATTATCAGGATCTGAAAGTTGCATTGGAAACAACAAATAAGATCATTCAAATCCGTAATCGTCTGAGAAATTGCCAATAATCAGCGAAAAAATCAACGATTGATAAAAATCGCAACCCTCTTAAGTCCTTAATAAGGAATAAGGTTCAAATGAAAGTATCGCCTAAGAAGGGTGTGCTAAAATTTTTATAACAGGCTAGTTAAGCTCTGAATATATAATATCATTTGAGGAAGTCGAATATATCAAAGGTCAATAGCCTATAAGCTAAAACCTATTTAAGGAACTTGGTGGAGCTCGCAATGAGACCCACACTGATGATTTAAGGATATGTTTCGCCAATAAGTCGAGACACATTATCACATAATGATAGGTAGATTAATGAAACTTTATGGTTGGATGAGAAACCTATATAGATTAAGGATTAACAGGTTAAGAAACTCTGAAAGAGAGTATGTACCAATTGTATAGGTCAACTGAGATGCCCCTATAGGCCCAAATATGCTATGGAGGTTAAGTCTATGATACGTCCGAAAGTACTTCCATTATTTTAGCAAATCTCGAGGTCGAGATTTCTTTTAAGTGGGTGAGGATGTAACACCTCGTAAAATCACGTCCAATGATGTATTGACACGTGTAATAAACCCTAATGAAGTCAAACATTGAATTTAAGGGACTAATTTTTCGAAAAATCGAAAACTTTGATTATGAGAGGACTGGAAGTGTTAACATACCTAAAATAAGTTTTTGGAATAATCTCGTACGGTATTTATATTCACAAATGAGCCACTTGTTGATCGAGTGTAGCCGTTTGCGTAATTAATTGAAAGTTTGCGCAATAAAGGGTTAAAAGCGTCAACATGTTAATTCTTACCTCTGAGTGACCTTTTAACAAACCGAGAGCTTCATGATATTTGATTATACTCTCAGGAATGCCAATTAATGGCCGTCTAAGGTTTTTACGCCTTTAAGTGACACGCGCAACTTTGCAAATATAAGGGGTTAAAAGTGTCAATATGTTTAATTATACCTCTGAATGACCTTTTAGCGAACCCGAAGCATCGTGATGTTTAATAATACTCCCAAGAATGCCTAATATAGATTAGATAAGGCTTTGAAACTATTAAATGATGATATGCGCAAGTTTGCGCATTAGAGGGACTATTTGCATCAAACTGCAAAAGTCTATCGATTTGTATAGTATCGAACCTTCCGGAATATGATCATAAGTTAAACATGCCCCAAATATTCTTTACATAGCTTAGAAATAGGCTTTGAGGTGTTTGATGCGCAAAAATAAACTTATTTGATCAACAGGGACTAAAAGCGTCAAAAAGTGCACAAGTTTGCATTTTCGCTCATATCTTACGTTCTGAATATATCCGGACATCCAAAAATTTATGTAACCATTAAAATATTTTGTTTTAATATTTGGCATGATAAAATTCCATTCGTCGCGTAATTTGGATCGTTTTTCGCGTCCGTTCGTGTTTCGTCGTAATTAGCTGAACAACGTGACCGTACGACCAAACGAACCGAATCCGACATGTTTTCAAGCATGTTTTATGTTCCCTATGTTTAGGATTCATTGTAGAGCCTTGTAAATAGCTTAGCGGGCCTTAAACGTGCCAAACGTAACGTTAAAAGCTCACAGGGACCATTTCTGCCATTTTAAAAACTTCTGTTGCTGATCTGAGTAGTAGGCGGGCCGCGTAAGCTCTCTTTGATTATTACGCGGGCCGTGTGAGTCCATCAGAGCTGCAAAAATCAGTTTATAGCCTGTTCCATCTGTTTCCAGGTGTTGCAAGTGGTTTTCCTTCATCCAATGGGCTGTTTTGGGCGCCCATAGATTGCCAAAACAGTGGGTATAAGGTGTACGGTCCAGATCAAGGCTCGTTTACCGATGAACGATCTTAACGGTCTTGAAAAACCTATAAATACCCTTCCCCACTTCATCCCAACTTGCACCTCTTCCATTCTGATCTTGTTCTTTGATTCAAGGAGGATTCTAAGCTTGTGGGAACCTCCATTCAGTCCTTTGGACTATTCGTAAGTGTTCCTTCGTGCTTAGTTCAATAATTTAGCGTTTATAGCCGAAAAGTCAAGCGTTTGCGATAAACGCTTTGACTTTTAAACGGTTAAGCCATTGTTCGCTACGAACATGGCTACATGACCGTAATTAGGTAGGTATTAAACCCTCAAAAGGGAACCTCCTAATTACCACGTTGCTTAGTTAAATTGTCGGGTCAAAGTTATTAAAATAAAAGTCAAACGAGTCGTTTTTAAACAAAATTCATAATTAATGATATAAAGGCAATAAAATCAGTTTTTTCACTTTAATAACGTGGTAAATATTAATTGAACATGTCTAGGCATGTTCAACCCGACAATTCTAAGTTTAGGCTCGGTTCGGAACCGAAAGTCGCAAAAGTTGACTTTTGCTTTGACTTTCAGTTCTGACCAGATTTAGCTTAGTTTAGATATACCTTAGGATTCCTTTAGGACCATATTATAGGTTAGTATAACCCTCTGAGGTTATACAAATTGGATCCTTATATGCCTAATTGTTGACCGTTATGCCCTTTTGACCTTAAAATGATATTTTTGAAAATCTAAAAAAATATAAACCTTTATTACTGAAATATAAACATGTCCCTAAATTTTCACATCAGTTTGAGGTCTAGGTTAGGAGTTATGCTCAATAGCGTAATTAGAAAGCTTTTTATTAATTAAACGGCGTAATTAGCATATAGCCTATTTAAACCCAAATTTTTATACCAAACTTTTTACCTACTAATATAAAATAATATTTTGAAATTTTTGAAGATTTTTATTTATTTTTAGGCTGAGCATAACATAGGGTTATAGCTTTAATTCGGTAATTGTCGGTTTTGCCCTTTTGGCCTATAAAATGAGTTTTACATAACATTTTCATATCAAAACTTTTGCTACTGATTTTATATGATAAATAAAACATTTTAAGCTTTCTGGAATGATAAAAATATAAGCTTTTCTTATAAAACCCAAAAATCTCTTAAAACCGACTTTTACGCGTTTTAAGCACATAGTATGAATTAAAACCATTTTTATCATATTAGACTTAATACCTACTGATATTTTTAGTAAATTTTTATACTTTAACAGTAAGCAAAAGTTTTAAACTCAGATTTCCAAATTTGACTTTTTAAGCTTATGTGAAATTACAAAATGCCCCTACGGTGCATAGTTTGGATATAAATGGTAAATTTCACATATATGCAATATCCTACTGATATAACTTATTAAATTAAGTATTTTTACTGATTATATCAGACCTGAATCTCAGATAAATATTTAATCCCTTTTATAATCTTTAAAATGACAAAATGCCCTTTCGGGGCTTAAATTGATTTTAAATTCGTTTTGGGTATAATGGAAGGTATCTTACTGATATCACAACATATTTAAGGCATATTAACTTGTGAAATATGTTCATGACTCTTTTGGTTACCCGTTGTGCATTTTTTCGCCTTCAGTACGGTTTATGTAACTAGTTTGCATAAATTAACTGAAACGGGTCAAACCTTATCATTTTCACTTCAAAACCCAAAATGTGGTTAGTTTACCCATATTATACAAGTCTCCAAACTTGTCGGGTTTAAATCACATTCTAATCCGGTCTGCGCTTAATCTTGCGTTTTGAACCCTAAACCTTTCCTTAAAACTAACCGGTCTAAGTTTCAACTTAAATAAGACCCGCTAGGAATCTAATAGGTTAATAAAACCTTCGTTCCAGATTGAGAGCCCCAGTAAAGGTACTTGTGCTTGCTGATTAGAATATACGGCTGAGTATAAATTGCATTGCTAGCTCAGGTAAATACTTTTAACTTATTTTCCCTTATACGGGCTTGGGATACGGTATTATAAAAAATACCGCTTGGTCGGGTGTAGAAACCTTTTAATCGGAGATGATTAAATTGCATAATCCCATTTTAATTTGTATTGGTTGATAACAAATAACATTAGGGGTTAATGACCGTGTCCTGGATATCCTTGGCTCATTTAAAAAGTGAATGGCCACAACTTAAGCACAAGGTGTAGGCATAACACCTCCTGTTGCGTATGTAAAAGATATACTCACTCGTAAGGGTGTCTTCTTGTGAGATTATATTTGTGGTGTGTCGATTAATCTTGATCGGTTTGTATAATCACCGGCCCTAAATGTTGGACAAACATGTAAATCTGATACAAGATTTTTATTAATAAAATTGTCCCAAGTTATAAAAGAATTTTTGTGTCTTGTGCATTCAAATCAATTTTCTTAAACATTTTCAAAATGAGTCAGTTAATTGTATTTACCAGTGTAAACTGACGTATTTTCCAAAAAGGTTAAGTGACCGGTACTGTACGTAATTGGCTGGGAGCTCAGGGCGTTAACAGGGAATCTTGCAAGTTCTAGATGCCTAAAGTCTGTTGAACAGTGTTTATCTTTCTGTTTTAAGATCCACCCATGGATCCTTTACAGTCCGGTTGTAATACTTTGATATTACTATTTATTCGGTTTGTAATGTGATACATCTTTTGCTTCCGCTGTGCATTTAAAATTGTGTTGTTTGACTATGATGATATCAACTCCGTCACGATACTCCCCACCGGTAATACGTGGAAATATCGGGGTGTGACACTTGTGTAATATGATAAAAGCATGGTTGATACGCCACTGGGACTTCCTATATATAAGTGCTTTTATGGTATTACATATCGTAGCGTTACTTAAACCATTTAAAGTTAGACATAATACATTTTACACTTATATCACATCTTCATGAAACATTGTTTTACAAACAACATATTTTATACAAAATCATTTTACTTGGTCATTTATTTATCTGTGCATCTTTCTTTTATATCATCTGATTTCTTATCACTATTTGTATGATTTATAAAAGAAAACATTTTTCAAGGTTCATGACTAACTTTTGATAAACATTTTCTTTAAACTTACAAGTCATGAATCCTAAATCAATAAAACCTATGTATCTCACATGCATTTTTATGCTCACGTACCTATTTTCACATGTATTTTCAGGAAATGATGCATAGGATTGATCAAGATACACTTTGGCGGACTTAGGCCTTAGTGACATTAAAAGATGCAAGACTAGTTAATTATGTTATGATTCTTTGTTTCAAGACATTGTAACTTCTCTTATTCAATAAAACAAAATTTCAATTTCCATGTGTTATGAAACAATGATTCTGTTACAACACTCCCTGATGATTCCACCACGATTTGTTGTTTTACGCGGTCGGGGTGTGATAGAAGAGTTGGTATCAGAGCTCATGGTTATAGGGAATTAGGTTATTAGTAATGCTTTGACCTAGTCTATAACCTTCCTAGGACCCTAACACAAGATCCTTGTGTTTAGATCTTAAAACAATACCGTCACTTATCCTTAGGTGACAACCATAACCAGAACACAAATTTTGAATCCGCTTCGAAAACCAATCATCTGTTCTAGGATGATTGATTACTAGGTTTTGAACTCTCTAGGTTTTCAAAATCTCGTCAAAGTTGGGTCTTATAATGTGAACACATGCAATCTGGAAGGGTGGATGCCTGTACTTTGAGTTTTCTGTCTAAGGCTAGAGTGTTCGTACAAATCCACATAATCGGACCAGTCACTCTTACCTAGGAACTCTTGGGGTGAGTGTCCACTTATAGGCTAAAGCATGTCTTCGCGATACATTAATATGACCCGATTACTTTGATTAGTCACCATCTCATTTGTTTGCCTTAGGTAACAAACAAATGATCACATTTTTTATGCGTTGTCATTCTATTTTGATTATCCGATAACATTTCACTTGTTTCTTCCTATACCTTTCATTTCTTCTAGAATGTCTCTTCATCGCAACGACACTCAGATATCCGAGCAGACTACCAAATTTGCCCAGCGAATATGCGAAGTACTCCTGAAGACTGTAGAATTAGCTGCTGCCATGGCTCGTCTCACGGATGAAGCTACTCAAGAGATACCAAAGGAAACAGAAGCCAAGCCTTCACCAAAACCAAAGAAACGTAAAGCCTCAAAGAATCCTGCAGCGGTTGCAACAAAACAAGCAGGACCTAGTCAGGTGGCAGCACCACCAGCCAAGAAGCTGTACAAGGGAACTGCTCCATGGTGTAAGCGATGCAACCGTCATCATCCGAAGCACATGCCTTGTTTCAAATGTACCTACTGTGGATGATGGGGACATTTGGTTAACATATGCCGCTTTGCTATCCAAAACAAAGCTGTTGCAAACCTGACCCACGGATGAGCAGTTGGCTGATTTGAAGATGTTGCTATTTTGAATAGTTTGTATTTGTTGCTTTTGTTCCTTTGTTTTTGTTGAACTCGGAAACAATGTGTTTAGTTTATAAATAAATCATTGTTCGCAAATTCTGATATACAAGTGTAGTTACACGTGTGTATGGCATTCCCCTATGATACCTACATCAAGGATTATGTTCTTTAAACAAACTACTCTTGTAATTCTCCCATTCTTGTGATCGCTCATGATTTCCTCAAAATTTTAAGTATTCGTTTCATTCTAAGAAACGAAGTACAAGAAAATAAGTGACAATTTTAGACGATTACTCAAATTGTTACTTTAAATCCTCGGTTAGATAACTAAGGGTATTTTCGATCTCATACCCATATCATTACATTCTAGTTTTCATAACAACATACATAATATATACTTTTCAAAAACAACCTTCATGATTTCAAAATATTCCATATAGTTTGAAAACATTTTTAACAAAGTATATTTACTAAATATATCAAGTGCATGATTTCGAAAGCATCATTCATGTTTTCAAAAACCTTATACATAATTTCAAAATTCATCTCGCATGATTTTAAAACATTTTATAAATATACTTATCTAATACACCTACTTTATGATTTCAAAAGTATTATGTAAGGTTTCAAAAACATTAAACACATTTCAAAGAGAACCCCATGCATAGTTTTCAAAAGCATTTTGTTCATACATTGACTTAACCTTCAAATTCTGCTTCATATGTCGCCTTGGCATATCTAGCGCCACAACTTCATGAGCATTTTACCTCATGTTTTGACTTAAGCACGTCTAGTGCAAGGTTTCAAAACATCTCCCGCTTTTCAAATTCCAAAATCCATATGGGATCTTCTTACCCTCACAATTAGGTCCTTGTGGATGATTATCATTCAAATCGGAGTCCTTAATTGGATTCCTTGTGTACCTTAATTCGAATGTTACGATTCCTTGTAATCGAAATTGAATTTTCTTTTTAAGATCTTCCTATCTTCATAGTTAGATCCTTGAAATGTTTAAAGTGCCAATTGAAATCCACGGATTGGATACCTGGTGTGCTTTAAATACATGTGCACAGTTAACAAACAAATTAACAAAATGATAACAAATTAAAGATCAAGTTAAACAATTTTGTGGTTATATGATTATGTGTTATGTGTTTTCTTTTGTGCTTTTAATTTCATTATCCAAATCCTCGTAGAATCTTCCATATCTTCATATGAGTGATTCACAGTAGGATATCCAAAGGTACTACCTTAAATCATTAATGGGCTTCTACGTAATAGTTAAGACCCTTGGATTATATAGTACCATTCCATAATTCAAAGAGACCCCTTGAGCGGTCTAGTCAAAGAGATTGATTCAGAATCTGGTTAAGAATGGCATGTGATGATATAGCTGAACATACTCATTGGTAGTCTATTTAAAGAGATCAATTATTGATTTAATTAAAAGGACCCTATGATGGTTTAGTCACAATCATCACAGGTTCGTTCATTATTTTCTTCCCTTACACATTATAAGATACACTGTGTGTGACATTCCCAAGATAGAAATCTGTGGATTTCCCACTCAACAAGTGTTAAGTCTAGGTGAAAACCCTTCAAAACTCTTTTTAAGTTGATTTTTCCACCAAACCAGACCAAAAATGACAAGTATTTCATTCACTAAATAGTGGAACGAGGTAACGTCGAAACCATCTCGAATTGGACTCGAAAATACATCCGATTCAGGCGAAAACACAACACCGAATGCCAAAAACAGCCACGTTTGTGAACTGGACTGTTCTGTGCGAAGCCAGCTTCGTACGAAGGTACTGCCTTCATACGAAGGCTTTGGTTTTACACAACACAACCCAATTTCCATCTGTGACACAATCAAAGACCTCCCGGCTCTAAGCTCAATCAATAGCTTAAGGTTGGAGGGATGAACACTCGATTTTTTGAAGATGACGTGAAGACACTCAATTTTTGGACAACGGAAGCAGCACGTGTACGAAGACCCACCTTCGTACGAAGGGCCCCTTCGTATAAAGGCACCGGCTTCATACGAAGCTTCTTTTTCCCCACCGACACTTTGATTTCTGACCGTTTCAGCACTCTGGAGGACTTATGCTTTTGTTCCCGTACACAGGCTGACCCGGCGCTCCCTTCAACCCATTGAGGATCGTGTTTCTTGATTAGTACACGCTCTGTGAGTATACTTGAACCCATTTTCGTTTAACGCACTTTTGGGTGTTACTTACGTTCTCTATCAAAACACAACACACAACGCAAACACTTTATAAACGCTAACCGCTCCCGAATGCTGTACGTGATTTGTTGAATGCTTGTTACAATGCTTATACAGTGTTACACTAGACCGCCTTTAGCAACGATAGTACTATAGTTTGGACTCAGCACCTGTCGTGGACAGGGGTTGCTAAGGATCACATTACTTTACTTCACGTGTTCGCTTCGGTGAACATGTGTCACGCATACTCTACATCGCAGTCACGTGGTTAGGTGGTATCATTGTTGGTAGTTACATGCTTCGCCCGTTACGTGTTACATGCTGGTTATGCGTAAACGCTTTTCATACTATTATCTATGCGAACTTGTGTACTCACCTTTACTTTATGTATTGACTTTTATTTTAACGTATGTGGGAGGTTGATGGAATGTTATGCTGAAATCAAGATAGGCAGTCTAGAAACTCATCTAATAAAAATCTAGGTTGTCGGACTTGTTTTGTTTAAGAGATGTGACTCTGTGATAACTGTTTATGGAATATTTATTTATTGGTATGGGACAATGAACCTTTTAAATATTGCTATTTAATAGTTGTTATGGATTCTCTTGAGCAATCTGGCTCGCCTAGTGCCGTGCCCCGATGATTCCGCCATCGGTTGGGGAGTGACAGATTGGTATACGAGCCATAACTATAGGGAATTAGGTCGAGTCATGTAGAATTGACCTAGTCTATAGTCTAAGTACCCCAAAACAGACCCTTCGTACGAACCCACTTGGGGCTTCGTACGAACCCACCTGATTCTGCTCTAGTGCGAACCCACCAAATGGTGGCTTCGTACGAACTCAAGATATTACACCGTCGTATGAACACACATACAGCTTCGTATGAAGGAACCTTTCCTAAGGTGAAAATGCATTTTTTCCTTTCCTAAGGCTGACACAATACACACATTTTGAAAACGCTCGCATAACACAACCGAGTGATTGGGTCGAGATTAGGTGTGAACACCAAGAACTCTCGATAAGATCGCTCACTCTACGCGTACTTTTACTCTCAGCACGAGAATCTTCGTTGAGTTAGGGGTGACATCCATACCTCAACCAGACTCTCCCTCTCTATCTCGTGGTCATTGAACCACACTTAGGAACGAGGTTGTTAAGTTAGGGGTGAAACCCGCATCTTAATGACCTGTCCTACTCCCTACTTTGATGATCTCACCAAAGTCTCGACTGTTCCTACGACACAAGTCATGTAGTAACTAGAAGGATGAGTGTCGTTCGCTGTGTTACGGTGAGAGCACAGTCTATTAGGCCAAAGCGTGTACTCAAACTCGTTGGGGATAGTCGAATCACTTTGGGTAATCGACGTCTAACACCCAAGGCACTCTATTTTATTTCTTGCCTACAATCGCCAATTTTACGCGTCATCGATTTTATGTGTTTATATGTTTCGATTTTGGAGATTTCACGCTTTTCGCTCCACGCTTTACAAAACACGCACAACTCGCACAACCCCTCTAATCTAAAACGCTAATTAATCGCGATTAAACTAAGAAGCTTCATACGCTATACTTCTATCTTACGCTACTCGCTACCGCCCACAACTCTCGAACGCGCTACGCGCCCTTGAAAGATAGGTGAATACGTGCAAAATATGTAGGTGAATACGTGAATACGTGCAAAATATGAAGGTGAACATGTGCAAAATATGTGCTTATGTGAACTATGTGTATTCGTGCTTCTGCGAATTATGTGCATACGTGAATATGTGCCTACGTGTTCCTGAGCTTTACTGGGTAATAAAGGTAGTAAACGGATGGTTAAAACGCTAAACTTTTCAAACAAAATCCGATATGATCGAATCTCGTCTAATCTCTCGGAACGATGTCTGTTGTAGAACTCACACTCGACAATGTCTTCTTTTGGTTCTCATACGCACCGAAATGTTCAGAGGAACAAAGCTGACAAGCGCATTGATTCTCTTGTGGCCAAGGAAATGGCCAAGGTCATACTTCAAATTTTCAGTGAAATCAATGAGGTCAGCAGTAACCTAAAGCTCCCTTCAGCTTCAAACAATTCAAGGCCTGCGGTCCTGCAAACTTCACTGGGGAAGATGGACCTAGTGCTATGTTTCAGTGGTTTGACTCGATCGAGGTCACTTTTCGTCAAAGCGGATGCCCAGCAAATCTCCGCACTGTGAATGCTACTGGGGTCTTCCAGTCCAGGGCACTAGATTGGTGGACAACTGAGTGCAACAGGCGCGGTAATGATGCAGCTTATGGACTCTCATGGGAGGAACTCAGGGCGCTTATGATGAAGGAGTTATGTCCTCCTTATGAAGTCCAGAAGCTGGAAATTGAATTCTGGCACATCAAGCAGGAGGGAGGTGACAACGCTGGTCTCACCGCCCATTTCAAACAGTTGAGCATTATCTGTCCCAGTTAGGTGAACATGCCTGATAAAACCATCAAGAAGTATATTCGAGCTCTCCCCGATTGTGTAGCCGACTTTGTCCAGGCAGCAAGACCTGCTACTATTGAGGAAACCTACCAACTCGCAGCTGAGATCAACCATAAACGAGTCTTGCCTGGAGCTTTCAAAACCTCAACCAAGAGCCTCAATCAGGTCACTGCTACTCCTAGTACCGACAATGCAGCATTTCAAGGTTCAAAATCCTCACGCCAAAGCCGCAAGTGAAGGAACAACAGCAATAACAAGAACTATGTGACTACCACCGCAGCTCCACTCAACGCCGTCCCTTTACCGCCCAACAATCAAAATCGTCAAGTTGCTGGTACCAACGCACCGCTTGCCAAGCATGTGTACACTGGTACTCACCCTCTGTATGTCAGACCCCAACCGATGACGGAAACATCGGGGCACGGCACTGAGCAAAACAGATTGTCCAAGAGAAATTCCATAACAACTAAATTACCGGATAGTTAATATTATGTCCCATACCATAACCCATCAAGTAAATCAATTATTACAGACATAGATATCTCAAAGACAGATAACATGTTCTGACAACTCAAATTTTAATAAATAAATAAATTGTCTTTGTTTCTAGACTCCATCCTAACTTAATTTCCAGCATGTAACAAGCAAAGCATCCTAAGCACGTGTCACATACGTTAAAATAGAGGTCAATACACATAGTGTAAAGGTGAGCATACAAGTTGGATAGTAATAGTAGAGTTCGAAAGCGTTTACGCATAACCAGCATGTAACATGTATAATGTGAAGCCAGTAGGTTATCGACAATGAAATATGCATAGACAAGACTGCGAGTTGTAGAATGCGCAAGACATATCACCACTGTGACACGTGAAGAGGTAACCTTAACAACCCCTGTCCACGACAGGTGCTGAGTCCAAACTATAGTACTATCGTTGCTAAGGCGTCAGGCAACAATCACTGTGGTAACATAACATACAAGCATTCATCGAGTAACACGTAACATGCAATAGTGGTCAGCGTATAAATAGTGTTTGCGTCGTGTGATCGATGTGATTTAGAATAAGTAACGTATATAACACCCAGAAGTGCGTAAAGTAAAAAGGGATTGAGTATACTCACAACGATGGAAGTTAATGGATTGAAGGGAGCGCTAAAGTGATTAGCCTGAACAGTTAAGGGTAGCATAAGCGAATGAGTAGCACGTAAAATGGTGCAAGTGAACAAGTGTCGAATGGTAACCCGATCGGATGGCAATCCGATCGGATGGTCATTCGATTGGATGTCTATCCGTTCGGATGGTCATCCGATCGGATGGCCATTCAGTCGGATTGACATTTGTTTGGGAAGATGTGTTTTTGTATGATGGCTTTAAAGTTTTCGTTGTAGCATTTTGAAAACAGAGAAGTATCTCTACCCTTCAGGTCGATTGATTGAACGGTCGTTCGATCGGATAACGATCCGATTGGCAGGACACTTAGTGAGAACAAGTTCACAACAGGATGGTCACTCGATCGGGTAGCAATCCGATCGGATGGCAATCCATTAGAAACTGATGTTCTTTGAAAATTATGAAAATGATTAAGTGTTGAAGTCCAAATGTCAACTAATCAGATGGTCATTTGATCAGATAGCAATCCGATCGGACGGCTATCCGTTCGATGTTCAAATCTTTTAAAAAATTTGAAAATTGTTAACTGTGGAACCAAGTGCAATCCGATCAGATTGCAGTTCGATCGGATGGCAATCCGATCGGATGGCAATCTGATCGGACGACAATCCGTCCCAACGATCCTGATCGTCTTGAACTTGATTACTTTGAAAAGTTTTGCGGTTTGCTCGAGACGGTATGACCACGTACTAAACAACGAAACCTCATCTAGTCCCAAGTCGTCCGATCGAACAGGAATCACCCTGATCTGACCAGTCAGCTGTTCTAGACGGTTTGTTCATGTTCAACCCAAAGTCGGTTGTCTCGTTGATAGGAATCAGATCTAAGACCGACACTTCACTAGAGAACGAGTAGAAGGTCTGAACTAGCTCCGATTCTATCGGTTTTGAGTGCATTGAGTGTAAAAGAGTTGAAAGAAAGTTAGAAACCATCTTTCAATCGCTTTAACTTTGAAAATGTTTAGATCTATGCAAAATCGTTGTGAAATCATGTGGAAATCCTTCAGATCTGAGTTGTTCTTGGTGGAATGAAGCCAAATCTTAAAGTTCATAAGAACCCCATGATGACTTCATCCTAAAACACCTCAAATCTGTTGATTTCATGGTTAAAAGTTAAGATTCAAAGCTGAAAAAGATTAAGGTGTGCATGTAGATCATAGAAGTACAAGATTTGAGTTGAAAACTTACAAGAATCGTGAGAAATCGAGAGAAAGAAGGCCTTGAGCATGATGGTCGAGTGAGGGAGAGCTGTCTCATCATAAGTGATGTGACAGGGAGGGGTATTTATAGGTTTCCAAAAAGGGAAAGTGGGTGCAAGTGTCGGATAGGATGGCACCAATCGGATGACACTCCGATCGGATGGCAATCCGATCGGATGGCCATTCGATCGAGTGGTCACTCGATCGTGTGGCTCCGATGAGTTGTGTTTCGACGTTTTGTTTCGCGTGTTGGGCGTTGCGATGCGTTTCGAGTGAGCAATGCAATAGTATTACCCATTAGTTACACAAATAACCTAGCTACTATATCTAACATACAATCACTATAAATAACTTGCGTTTAGCGTTTGCGATTAGATTGCGATGCGATAGAATTGCGATTGTGATTGCGATTAAACACCTCAACATAAACATAACATGCACAAGTAACACATAATAGCACACACACGTACAACAATATCCAGAGCACATAATTCGAGTTGCGAATGCGATAGCGATGCGATTAGCGATAAGCGACAAAACATGCGATAAACATCGATTATTAATAGGTATTACACATAATACAACTAAAGCAAATAAATAATAGAATTCGATTACAAGTGAAGCACGGTCTACTAGTCAAGCAAGGAGTGACAGATCGCAATTAGCAATCTTTTCTTCCTTTGACTTTGACTTTGACTTGTATTTTGACTTTCCAAAAAGCGGGTTGTTACACTGTGCCCTACATGTACCTATCATCACCCAGCAAGGGTGAATTTCCGTTTCTGTGCAAAGTGCAAAATCTATGGGCACTTTACTACTCACTGCCACTCAGGCCCCCGCCAGCAAGCTCTTCAAGCTCTTCCAGCACCACCAGCTCAACCCCTTGCTCTTCAGGGTAACCCAGCAGTTCCAGCGCTAGTTGCAAACGCTCGAACTTGCTACACTTGTGGTGACCCTAATCATTTTTCTAATGTTTGCCCACACCAAGTTGTGAAACAAGAGCCCCAATAGCAACAACAGCCACAACAGCAACAATAGCAACAGCAGCCTCAGCAGTAGCAGCAGCAACAACCACAACAAGTACCCCGCGGTCGAACCATCAATATCATTGTCCGCCAGGCTCAGACTAAAAACAATGTTGTCAATGGTACATTTCTCGTTAATGGTATTTATGCTTCTTGCTTGTTTGATACTGGGGCCGATAACTATTTTGCGTTGTTTGAATTCGAAAAAATTTTAAAACGTAAATGCACTAATCTCCCAACGACCTTCGAGGTTGAAATTGCCACTGGAAGAACCGTCACCGACAGCTCCATTCTCCGTGATTGTACTCTTACGCTCAACAATCACGTTTTCCCGATCGATCTCATTCCAATGCAACTTGGTAGTTTCGATGTCATAATAGGCATGGATTTTCATCGTGAAAATCGTGCCAAAGTCATTTTTTTCGAAAAGATGATTTGTTTCTCCCTCTCAAATGGCGACCAATTATGTGTTTATGGCGAAGTATCCTCGAAAGAGCTGAAACTAATGTCGTGTATTCAAGCGAGCAAGTATCTCCGTAAGGAATACTTGCCTTTCTTAGCCCACATTGTAGTAGCGGAGGAGGAAAAGAAGCCGATGGAAAAGGTACTTGTGGTTCGTGATTTTCCTAATGTCTTTCCTGACGATTTACCTGGTCTACCCCCTACTCGTGACATCAAATTTCGTATCGACCTTATCCGTGGTGCTAACCCTGTCGCTAAAGCTCCTTATCGCTTCGCACCGTCTGAAATGCGTGAACTTTCTAGCCAACTCCAGGAGTTACTTGATAAAGGCTTCATACGCCCTAGCACATCTCCTTGGGGCAAATCTGTCCTTTTCATGAAAAAGAAGGATGGATCGTTCCGAATGTGCATCGATTATAGGGAACTCAACAAGCTTACTATCAAGAATCGCTACGCTCTACCCCGAATCGACGACCTATTCGATCAACTGCAAGGCGCTACGTGTTTCTCAAAGATCGATCTACGTTCTGGTTATCACCAGTTGCGTATTCAGGAGCAAGACATTCCGAAAATCGCTTTTCGTACCGGTTATGGCCACTACGAATTTGTGGTCATGCCTTTTGGACTCACCAACGCACCCGCGGTCTTCATGGATTTGATGAACCGTGTGTGTAAACCCTTCCTTGATCGCTTCGTTATTGTGTTTATCGATGATATTCTTATATACTCGAAGTCGAGAGCCGAACATGTGCAACATCTTCGTTTAGTCCTCGAGCTTCTCCAAGGAAATCGCCTCTATGCCAAATTCTCCAAGTGTGAATTTTGGCTCAAGGAGGTTCAGTTCCTTGGTCACATCGTCAACAGTCAAGGAATTCACGTCGACCCCGCAAAGATTGAAGCAGTTAAGAGTTGGTTACACCGAAGTCTACATCCGAAATTCGTTCTTTTCTCGGATTGGCGGGCTATTATTGTCGATTCATCGCTGATTTCTCGAAAATCGTCGTACCGCTTATCATTTTAACCCAGAAGGACAAACCTTTTGTTTGGGGTCCCAAACAGGAGGAGGCCTTTCAAACCCTCAAGTCTATGCTCTGAAACGCTCCCGTCCTTACACTCCCTGACGGAAACGATGATTTTGTTGTTTATTGCGATGCCTCTAACCTAGGTCTTGGTTGTGTTCTTATGCAACGAGACAAGGTTATCGCGTATGCGTCTCGACAACTCAAGGTCCACGAGAAGAACTACACTACCCACGACCTCGAACTCGGTGCAGTTGTTTTTGCATTGAAGATTTGGTTACTACCTATATGGTACCAAGTGTACGGTCTTCACAGACCATAGGAGCCTACAACATATCTTGAACCATAAAAAACTAAACATGCGCCAACGCAGATGGGTTGAACTTCTCAACGACTACGATTGTGAGATACGCTACCATCCAGGCAAGGAAAATGTCATAGCCGACGCCCTCAGTCGACGAAGCTATATGTATAGCATTCGCGACGTTCGAGCTCAACACAACCTCGAAGCCCTCATTCGAGACGCCCAACATGCTTGTTTTCTCAAGAACACTTAGAAGGAAGAAAGAATACGTGGAACCAAAAATCAGCTAGTGAATAAACCGTATGGTATTTTTCACTATCTCGACCGTATTTAGACCCCTAGTCGCAATAATCTCCGAAAGATTTTGCTGACTGAAGCCCACAAATCCCGATATTCCATTCACCCCGGTGCCGACAAGATGTACCAAGACCTTCGTTCCAGGTATTGATGACCCGGAATGAAGAAGGATATCACTCTATACATTTCGAAATGCTTAACTTGCTCGAAAGTTAAGGCCGAACACCAACGACCCTCTGGCTTACTCGAACAACCCGAGATCCCGATGTGGAAATGGGAGAGTATTGCCATGGATTTCAATACAAAACTCCCTCGCACACCTTCAGGTCACGATAGCATTTGGGTTATCGTTGATCGTCTTACGAAATCCTCGCGCTTCATACCGATACGAGAAGACTTCAAGGTAGAACGATTAGTACGAATCTATACCGACGAAGTCATTTGTCGAGACGGTATACCTCATGACAGTATATCTGACCGCGATGGTCGCTTTACCTCGCGTCTCTGGGAGACTTTTCAGTCCGCTCTCGGTACTACTCTCAATCTCAGTACCGCATTCCATCCCTAGACCGACGATCAGACTGAGTGCACGATCCACACCCTTGAAGACATGCTTCTTTCGTGCGTTATAGATTTTGGTGGTAATTGGGATTCACATTTACCTTTAGTAGAATTCTCGTACAATAACAATTATCATACTAGTATTCAAATGGCACCCTTTGAGGCATTATATGATAGAAGATGTCGATCGCCTATTGTATGGCACGAGATCGGAGACGCACATATCACCGGTCCTGATTGATACAAGAAAACAACAGACTAGATCCACCAAATAAGGGACAATCTCTTGAAAGCTCGGAGTCGTCAAAAGAGCTACGCCGATAAACGCTGCAAGCCCCTTGAATTTGAAGTTGGTGATCACGTACTCCTAAAGGTTTCGCCTTGGAAGGGGGTGATCTGATTCGGCAAGAAAGGAAAGCTAGCGCCACGATACGTGGTCCCTTTAAGATTCTGGAAAGAATCGGAAAAGTGGCCTGTCGACTTGAATTACCGGTGGGACTCAGCAACGTACATCTTTCTTTCCACGTCTCAAACCTCAAGAAGTGCTTAGGTGAAGAAAATCTTCACGTGCCTCTTAAAGACTTGCAAGTAAACGAGACCCTGCACTTTGTGGAAAATCCAGTGGAAATCATGGATCGGGAGACCAAGAAACTTCGACGCTCATGCATTCCCATAGTAAAGGTTCGCTGGGAAGGCAAACACGTTGCCGAGTTCACTTGGGAAGTCGAAATTGATATGATGGCTAAATATCTGCAGCTCTTTGTTATGCGTGCTCCTTAATTTCGGGATGAAATTTCCTAAAGTAGGCAAACACGATGCCGAGTTCACTTGGGAACTCGAAATTGATATGAAGGCTAAATATCTGCAGCTCTTTGTTATGCATGCTCCTTAATTTCGGGATAAATTTCCTAAAGTATGGGAGGCTGTAACAACCCGACTTTTTGGATCATTACCTGTTTACTTTCACTTCAATTGTAACCAAACTAAATCTCGGGATTCGATATAAACAAAGGGTTATGTTAAACTAAATACTTTTCCATCACACCGCACCACTATACACTTAAACACTTTATATTCGCAACGCCTACGCAACACGATTTATAGAGAACTATACTATTTAAATTGCCGTGTTTGTTTGTTTGGTTATCATACGCCCCCACATATGCTCATCACGACTAACACACTTTACAATCGCAAACGCTGTTATCAGTAGTAGTAATGTTATGTGTGTTCTTATGTGCTTTACTTGTGTATGCTCATTATGTGGATTGTTTTCTTGCAAACAATATCACAAGTCAAAATCAACGCTACTCGCACAATTCGATTTATCACTCTAAAAACGCAACGCAACTCGAAACTCAGTATTATACTAAAATACTTAATGTACCAATACTATCTAACGCAACAAAAAGCATTAAACAAGCATCTTACACGCGAAACGCGGAAAAGGTTGCACAAAACAACACTTTGGTTCGAAGCTAGGCAGCTTCGTACGAAGGCACTGCCTTCGTACGAAGGTAGCCTACTTGAACCAGGCTTTTCTATGTGAACCCACTCCCTCTATAAATACCCAAGCCCTCCTCATTCATTTCTCACTTGCTGATTCTAAGCCGAAAGTCTGCCGAATTACTGTCTAACCATTTTCAAGTAAGATTTAACAGTTTTCTTAAATTATACAACGTTTTCCACATTGATTTTCACAAGAATCACTATGTTTTCATCTAAACTCTTCTGTTTTCACCTAAAAACAATCAACTTTTCAGTTAACTACTTCTTTTCTTCATAAATTCCTGCTTTTCGCAAAACCCCTTCATCTTTTTCATCAAACTTCTTCTTTCATCACTGATTTACACTCGACCGAGTTGATTGGGACTAACTTCGGTTTCCCAAGATAGAAATTTGTGGATTTCCCAGTTCCCACTCCACAAGTGTTAAGTCTAGGTGAAAACCCTTTAAAACTCTTTTAAACTTGATTTTTACACCAAACCGGACCAAAAACGACAAGTATTTCGTTCACTGAATAGTGGAACGAGGTAATGTCGAAACCGTCTCGAATTAGACTCGGAAATACATCCGATTCAGGCGAAAACACAGCACCGAATGCCAAAAACAGCCACGTTTATGAACTGGACTGTTCTGTGCGAAGCCAGCTTCGTACGAAGGCACTGCCTTCGTACGAAGGAACATGGCCTCGTACGAAGGCACTGCCTTCGTACGAAAGCTCTGGTTTTACACAACACAACCCAGTTTCCATCTGTGACATAATTAACGACCTCTCCGGCTCTAAGCTCAATCAATAGCTTAAGGTTGGAGGTATGAACACTCGATTTTCTGAGGATGACGTGAAGACACTCGATTTTTGGACACGGAAGCAGCACGTGTACAAAGACCCACTTTCGTACGAAGGGCCCCTTCATACGAAGGCACCAGCTTCGTATGAAGCTTCTGTTCCCCCACCGACACTTCGATTTCCGATCGTTTCAGCACTCTGGAGGACTTATGCTTCTGTTCCCGTACGCGGGCTAACCCGGCGCTCCCGTCAACCCATTGAGGATCATGTTTCTTGATTATTACACGCTTTGTGAGTATTCTTGAACCCATTTTCATTTAACGCACTTTTGGGTGTTACATACGTTCTCTATTAAAACACAACACACAACGCAAACACTTTATAAACGCTAACCGCTTCTGCATGCTTTACGTTATTTGTTGAATGCTTGTTACTATTCTTATACAGTGTTACACTAGACCGCCTTTAGCAACGATAGTACTATAGTTTGGACTCAGCACCTATCATAGACAGGGGTTGCTAAGGATCACATTACTTTATTTCACGTGTTCGCTTAGGTGAACATGTGTCGCGCATACTCTACATTGCAGTCACGTGGTTAGGTGGTATCATTGTTGGTAGTTACATGCTTCGCCCCTTACGTGTTACATGCTGGTTATGCGTAAACGCTTTTCATACTATTATCTATGCAAACTTGTGTACTCACCTTTACTTTATGTATTGACTTTTATTTTAACGTATGTGGCAGGTTGATGGAATGTTATGCTGAAATCAAGATAGGCAGTCTAGAAACTCATCTAATAAAAATCTAGGTTGTCAGACTTGTTTTGTTTAAGAGATGTGACTCTGTGATAACTGTTTGTGGAATATTTGTTTATTGGTATTGTTATGCGTGAAATTTTGAGCCCATATCTTGACACTATATCTTTATTTTATGATAGCTGATCACGATCAGGATACCGGACCAGGATATCGGTAACATCCTGAGGCAGTATCCTGAATATTACTAATAATTTGCTTGTAAACGTTGGTTACAAGGGACTAACATTCATGAGGACCAAGTCACCATGAAGATTCACTCAAATTGGTTAGGATAAGGACGTTGATGGCTGTCACACCCCGACCGTGTTAAAACAACGAAACCGCGGCGGAAACGTCGGGGAGTGTTGTAACAGAATTATTGGTTCACAACCATGGATACAAAATTTCGTTTTATTGAATTATTAAGTAATGTATATTGTCTTCAAACCAACACAAATAAGTTACATATCGTCTATCATTGTTTTTATGTCACTAAGGCCACGTCCAGATTCTAAGTGAACACGCTTCCTAGCAATCAACATCAACCACACCACCTGAAACATATGTAAAAACAAAGTCAGAAAAGAAATGTTGGCGAGCACATAGGTTTGTGAGAGTGTCGGATTCATGGCTCGTTTATATGTTGCAGTACCTCATTAGACTACAATAGTCAAAAGTACAAACCTCGTTTTGAAAAGTGTATTGCAACATGATCAACCAACTCAAATCAAGTCGGTTATAGTTTATAAAATCTCGTAGCCATTATTCTTAACCCAAAAACATTTGTTTTAGTAAACCAATTCGTAAAAACTCGTTAATAAAACTCGTATGGTTTATATCCTTTAGAAAACCTCGTTGAGTGACATCGTTTTGAAAATCGTTTCCCAAGTGAACTAAATAATGACACAGTATGTAATATGATAAAAGCACTTATATATAAGATGTACCAGCGGCGTATCTACCATCCTTTTATCATGTTACTCCCGTCCCATTACCTAATCACAACCCAAACCAATCGTTCGTTCAATTAGTTTATCTCGTTTAAGTCGTTTCAAATCGTTTAACTCGTCCCAAAATCGTTTAACTCGTTTTAATTGTGAAACTACTTATGGTCGTCTCGCTAATAACATTCAAACCTTCGTGACTCGACTATCTTGTTTCTCGCATTAACAAACCACCAAAGGGTAAGTTAACAATCATCATATTCGGTTGTTACCTACATAACCCCCACGCATAACCATGGGTGTAGTCTGATAACGGGATTTGTCAGATCCTATGGTACCATAACCTAATACTGGTTGGTTCGGCCAAAATTAATGAATGTTATTCGTTATATAACTACAACCAATAAGTTCGTTCACTTCATCGAAATCGTTATTAGATTAATATAAACCATTTAAATCGTTTTTGAAACCATCGTTTAAACCTCGAAATCGTTTAATACATATGAATCACCCCAAAACAATTGAAAATAGTAAAATAGGGGAACTATGGACTCACTTGGGATTGCTTATTAGTCTTGAGAATAAGACCAAATTAAGCTCCAAGTATCACGGAATCAACAAGGCACCAAGTATAGGTAACTATGTTAATAATCGGATCCTACATCGGGAGATAGGATAGAATGATGTTCTATAAATAAAATGAGTATTTGAACTCATATGGTATGATTTAATAGAGCTAACATTCTGATTTGGAAGTCTACCTAAGTGCTCTTGATCCGTTTCGACCCGTTATGGTAGTATAAACTACTATAACGCGTCGGTTGCGCAAAACTTTGGTCAGATGGTTATCTAGATGCTATGTCAAGTCTTACATGCCCAAATACACTTAAATATGTTACCATATCAGTTGAGATGTCAAAAATATATTCACATAGGCAAAATACGGATTTATGCTTCAAAAGGGCATTTTGGTCATTTCCTATGGGCATATAAGCTACTTAACAAACTACTAACCAATCCTAGGTGATCATAAGGTATAACCTCAGGGGTTATTCCCTATGAAACTATGATCACTAATCATGCTTGGTCGGATCCTAATGATCGACCAAACGGGTCGGGTTCGAAAGTCTAAGCGGTGGTTTAGACCGCTTGACTTTACGACTCTAAACAAGCACTAAACTAAAAGTGACGAGCTAAGCATGTTAAAACATGCTTAACTAAGTTAGAAAACAGGTTTTGATATCAAAACAAAGTGTTTTGATACCAAGAGTAGTTTGGTTGCAAAATACGCTTAAATGCACATTTTCACCGAAACTACGACTCGTCACTACGCCTAGTCAACGTGGTAATCAGTAGGTATAGTCACTAAGGACTATAACCATCGTGATTACGCTCACGTTGAGAACTTCAAACGAACTTCGTGTTGACCAACTCATAGTCATAGCAGAAAGTCAAACACTGTTTGACTTTCTCGCTAGGAAAGCGATAAAAGAACAAAGGAAGCTTACAAAGGGTCCTTGCTAGGGAGAACTTGATCTAAATCACTCAGGTATGAAGCAAAGGCTCCAACTTAGAGTGTAATTCAGATCAAGGGTGAAGAGAATGAATGAAATGGTTGCCTATTTATACTTGTTGCAAACTTACAAGATCAAGACACTTGTTTGTGTGGCCAACAAGCATGAAATCCCATCCATACAAGTGTTATGAGCTGATAGAAGCCTTGGAGAGGTGTTAACTTGGTTAACAGCCCCTGAAGTTGCAACAGAATGCTAAAAATGATTTTCTGGTGCTGGGTGTTTTTAGGCGGCCCGCGTAAGCTGAGGGATAGGGCTTACGCGGCCAGCCTAGTCCCTGCAGATCATCAAACTTTCAATATTTACACCATAGGTCCCTGCACTTGTTTGAGCTCAGTTTTGGCACTTTTAACACCCGTTAAGCCATTTTCAAGGCCCTACAAGGTGATCAAAGTATAGAGGACTCAAAAATGCTCGGAAAACTCTCGGATGTCGGCTCGTTTGGTCGTACGGTCACGTTATTCGTCAAATTACGACGAAACTCGAACGGACGCGAAAACGATCCAAATTAAGCGACGAATGGTATTTTTGCATGCCGATCACTAAAATAAAAATATTTTAGTGTGTACAAAAATTTTGGATGTCCAGATGTGGTCAGAATGTAAGATATGCGCGAAAATGCAAACTCATGCCGTTTTTTTTGACACTTTTAGTCCCTCTAAGATCAAATAAGCATATTTTCACACACCGAACCACTCAAAGCTTATTTCTAAGCTATGTTTAGGTTATTTATGGTATGTTTAGCTTATGATCAAGTTCCGGACCGTACGTTGCCTTATGAAACAGCAGACTTTTGCAGTTTGACGCAAATAGTCCCTGTGAGCGAATAAACTTGTTTTCAACACACCAAACCATCCAAAACTTATTTCTAAGTTATGTAAAGGTTATTTAAGGTATGTTAAGCCTATGTCACTATTCTAGAGTGTTTTTCGTGTTAAACTGACTGCGTTTACGCACCAGTTTACGTATAACTTTCCAGAAAGCGATTTAAAGCTTGAAATCGGAATCGAATCAAATCGTAAAATCATCAAACACAAATACACATAATAACACCAAAACACATTGTTTTATTGATAATTAACATTGTTTTACATTTTACATCGATTACAGAGCATAGTTGTCACAACCTCCCCTACTTTAGGAAATTTCATCCCGAAATTTTAACTAGAGGAAACTTGTGAGAACAATTGCGGATATTTCGCCTTCATTTGATCCCCACGTTCCCAAGTAAACTCTGGGCCACGTTTGGATTCCCAGCGAACCTTGATCAATCGAATCCGTTTGTTCTTCAACTGTTTGAATGTATGGTCCACTATCTCCACAGGTTTCTCGACAAAGTGCATCGTTTCATCAACTTGGATTTCGTCGAGTGGAACGTGAAGATTAGCGTCAGCTAAACACTTTCTCAAATTGGACATGTGAAAAGTCGGATGTATATTTCCAAGCTCTGGTGGTAGCTCTAGTCGATAAGCAACCTTTCCAACTCTTTCAACAATCTTAAATGGTCTAACATATCGTGCTGCAAGTTTTCCTTTCTTTCCAAATCTTACCACTCCCTTCCAAGGTGACACCTTGAGTAGGACATGGTCTCTGACTTGAAATTCTAGGGGCTTGCGTCGCATATCCGCATAACTCTTTTGACGGCTTCTAGCTGTCACAAGATTATTGCGAATTTTCCAGATTTTGTCTGTTGTTTCCCGAATGAGCTCAGGTCCAGTAAGCTGAGCTTCACCGATCTCATTCCAACAGACATGTGAATGACATTTTCGACCGTATAGAGCTTCGAATGGTGCCATATTGATGCTAGCATGATAACTATTGTTGTAAGAGAACTCGATCAATGGCAGATGAGAATCCCAATTACCACCAAAGTCAATCACGCATGCTCTAAGCATATCCTCCAAAGTTTGAATCGTCCTCTCAGATTGTCCATCTGTTTGGGGATGATAAGCAGTGCTTAGATTTAGTTGGGTTCCCATAGCAGATTGCATGGTCTTCCAAAAATGAGATGAAAATCGAGCATCACGATCGGAAATGATATCCAAAGGAACACCATGTCGAGATACAATCTCATCAACATAAATCTTTGCAAGTTTATCAGCAATAGATCCTCGCGAATTGGAATAAAATGAGCTGACTTCGTTAATCGATCGATAACAACCCAAATAGCATTGTGACCTTTAGATGTACGCGGTAATTTAGTGATGAGATCCTTCGCAATGTTCTCCCACTTCCAAACCGGTATCTCTGGTTGTACAAGCAAACCAGATGGTCGTTGATGTTCAGCCTTAACTTTGAGACAAGTTAGACATTTCGATACATACAAGGCAACATCCTTCTTCATACCAGGCCACCAACACTGAGTACGAAGATCCTTGTACATTTTATCAACACCAGGATGGTAGAATATCGAGACTTATGAGATTCTTCCATCACTAAAGTGTGAAGATCGTCTTGTTTCGGAATCCACAATCGATCCTTGAAATAGAATAATCCATCGCCTTTCACTTCGAGTTTAAGCTCAAGCTGTTGTGGTAATTCCTTACTCTTCAAATTTCGTGAAACACAAAATTGTTGAGCTTGAAGGACACGAGTTTGAAGATCAGACAGAGATTGAACAGAATGAAGCTTGACTCGCTCTTTTCGACTAAGCGCATCAGATACGACATTTGCCTTACCAGGATGGTAGCGAATCTCACAATCGTAGTCGTTCAAGAGTTCAACCCAACGTCGTTGCCTCATGTTCAGCTCCTTCTGATTAAGAATGTGCTAGAGACTTTTGTGGTCTGTGAAAACCACACACTTCGTGCCATAAAGATAGTGTCTCCAAATTTTAAGAGCAAAAACCACAGCACCCAACTCAAGATCATGAGTTGTGTAGTTTTTCTCATGAACTTTCAGCAGTCTTGACGCATAGGCTATGACTTTACCTCGTTGCATGAGGACACAACCAAGGCCAAGATTCGACGCATCACAATAGACAACGAAATCATCGTTTCCATCGGGCAAAGATAGAACAGGAGCATCACAGAGTTTTCGTTTCAGCGTTTGAAACACTTTTTCTTGTTTGGGTCCCCACTCGAAAGGCTTATTCTTTTGAGTCAAAGCAGTGAGTGGAACTGCAATCTTTGAGAAGTTCGAAATAAATCGACGATAATAACCAGCAAGACCAAGAAAAGATCGAATCTCTGTGGGTGTCGTTGGTGTATTCCAATCCTTAATTGCTGCAATTTTGCAAGGATCCACATGAATACCCTGCTCGTTGACTATATGTCCCAAAAATTGAACTTCTTTAAGCCAAAATTCACACTTGGAGAATTTAGCAAAAAGTTGTTCCTTCTTCAGGAGTTCCAGAGTCAAACGAAGGTGTTGCTCGTGATCGGCTCGAGACTTCGAATAAATGAGAATATCGTCGATGAACACAATGATGAACTTGTCTAAATAAGGCTTACAGACCCTATTCATTAAGTCCATGAAGATGGCTAGAGCATTCGTCAAACCAAATGGCATGACAGTGAACTCGTAATGCCCATATCTCGTGCGGAAAGCAGTTTTGGGAATATCTTCTTCGAATACACGAAGCCAATGATACCCAAAACGCATATCGATCTTGGAAAAACAGGTAGCACCTTGCAGCTGATCAAAGAGATCATCGATTCGAGGTAGGGGATATCGATTCTTGATGGTAAGCTTATTAAGCTCACGATAATCGATACACATTTGAAAAGATCCATCTTTCTTTTTCACAAAGAGGACAGGAGCACCCCAAGGTAAATAACTCGGACGGATGAATCCTTTATCAGATAACTCTTGAAGCTATTTTGATAATTCTTGCATCTCAGACGGTGCAAGACGATAAGGTGCTTTCGCAATCGGGTTGGCATTGGGTACAAGGTCAATATGAAACTCGACTTGACGAACTGGAGGCAAACCAGGCAGTTCATCAGGAAACACCTCTGGATAATCCCGAACAATCGGAATATCCTGGATACTTTTGTTCTTGCCTTTCTCCTCAGTGACATGTGCCAGAAAAGCAACATATCCTTTTCGTAAACAACTTCGGGATTTCGTACACGACATGAGTTTCAATCCACCAGATGATTTCTCGCCACGAACTTCCAGAACATCGCCAGACGAAAGAGGAATATGAATGATCTTATCGAAACAAATCACCTCAGCATGATGTTTGGTTAACCAATCCATCCCCACGATAATGTCGAAACTCCTAAGTTGCATCGGTATGAGGTCAATAGGAAAAAGATGGTTATCGAGGTTCAATTAACAACCACGAAGAACAGAATCGAGTACTAGCGGTTTACCAGTAGCAACCTCGACAGATAAGGGTTTCCTCAGTTTAGTTCTAGGTATCGCAAGTAAAGGCTCAAAGGATAACGAAACAAAACTCCTATCGGCACCAGAATCGAAAAGAACAGATGCAAGTTTATTGTTAACAAGGAACGTACCGTTAACAATCTCGTTGTCCGCCCTCGCCTCATTCGCGTTCAGATTGAATGCTCGTCCACGAGCAGGATTCACATTCGCGATTGCGTTCGGATTTGCATTTACATTTACCAACCTCGGGCAGTTGATACGGAAATGACCCATTTCTCCACAATTGAAACACGAACCAGGTGGGAATCTCGCAACATTCCCTTGAGCTTGTGCTGGAACCTGAGTAGCTTGATTTTGGCCAAAACGACAAATGTTGGCCAGATGCCCAAGTCTACCACACGTAGTGCACTGCTTGCAAGCCTGTTGGGCAACATGATGACCATTGCATTGAGCAAAGTGAGGTGCGGTACCGGCATATTGCTTCTTCGCGGGAGGTAGGGCTGGTGGGTTCTGAGGGTTCTGGTTGGTGACAGCAAAGTTCTGGGAAGCCTTGCGCTTCCTTGACTTTTTTGAAGACTCACCCTACTTCTTACCCTTACCCTTACCCTTGTCTTGTGCAGAATCAACTGTCTTCTTCTTCTTATCACCCTTACGGGTTAGTTTCCCTTTTCTGACCAGAGACTCGGTCAGAGTAGCAGCCAATTCAATTGCTTGACGGACAGTGGTAGGATTACTGCCTGTCACAATATCTTGCACAGAATCGGGTAATCCATCGATATACCTCTCAATTGCTTTCTCCACACCACCTGAAACATATGTAAAAACAAAGTCAGAAAAGAAATGTTGGCGAGCACATAGGTTTGTGAGAGTGTCGGATTCATGGCTCGTTTATATGTTGCAGTACCTCATTAGACTACAATAGTCAAAAGTACAAACCTCGTTTTGAAAAGTGTATTGCAACATGATCAACCAACTCAAATTAAGTCGGTTATAGTTTATAAAATCTCGTAGCCATGATTTTTAACCCAAAAAACAAAGTTTTAGTAAACCAATTCGTAAAACATCTCATAAAAACTTGTTAATAAAACTCTTATGGTTTATATCCTTTAGAAAACCTCGTTGAGTGACATTGTTTTGAAAATCGTTTCCCAAGTGAACTAAATAATGACATGGTATGTAATATGATAAAAGCACTTATATATAAGGTGTACCAGTGGCGTATCTACCATGCTTTTATCATGTTACACCCGTCCCATTACCTAATCACAACCCAAACCAATCGTTCGTTCAATTCGTTTATCTCGTTTAAGTCGTTTCAAATCGTTTAACTCGTCCCAAAATCGTTTAACTCGTTTTAATTGTGAAACTACTTATGGTCATCTCGCTAATAACATTCAAACCTTCGTGACTCAACTATCTCGTTTCTCGCATTAACAAACCACCAAAGGGTAAGTTAACAATCATCAGATTCGGTCGTTACCTACATAACCCCCACACATAACCATGCGTGTAGTCTGATAACGGGATTTGTCAGATCCTGTGGTACCATAACCTAATACTGGTCGGTTCAGCCAAAATTAATGAATGTCATTCGTTATGTAACTACAACCAACAAGTTCGTTCACATCATCGAAATCGTTATTAGTTTAATATAAACCATTTAAATCGTTTTTGAAACCATCGTTTAAACCTCGAAATCGTTTAATACATATGAATCACCCCAAAACAATTGAAAACAGTAAAATAGGGGAACTATGTACTCACTTGGGATTGCTTATTAGTCTTGAGAATAAGACCAAATTAAGCTCCAAGTATCACGGAATCAACAAGGCACCTAGTATAGGTAACTATGTTAATAATCGGATCCTACATCGGGAGATAGGATAGAATGATGTTCTATAAATCAAATGAGTATTTGAACTCATATGGTATGATTTAATAGAGCTAACATTCAGATTTGGATGTCTACCTAAGTGCTCTTGACCCGTTTCGACCCGTTATGGTAGTATAAACTACTATAACGCGTCGGTTGCGCAAAACTTTGGTCGGATGGTTATCTAGATGCTATGTCAAGTCTTACATGCCCAAATACACTTAAATATGTTACCATATCAGTTTAGATGTCAAAAATATATTCACATAGGCAAAATACGGATTTATGCTTCAAAAGGGCGTTTTGGTCATTTCCTATGGGCATATAAGCTACTTAACAAATAACTAACCAATCCTAGGTGATCATAAGGTATAACCTCAGGGGTTATTCCCTATGAAACTATGATCACTAATCATGCTTGGTCGGATCCTAATGATCGACCAAACGGGTCGGGTTCGAAAGTCTAAGCGGTGGTTTAGACCGCTTGACTTTACGACTCTAAACAAGCACTAAACTAAAAGTGACGAGCTAAGCATGTTAAAACATGCTTAACTAAGTTAGAAAACAGGTTTTGATATCAAAACAAAGTGTTTTGATACCAAGAGTAGTTTGGTTGCAAAATACGCTTAAATGAGCATTTTGACCGAAACTACGACTCGTCACTACGCCTAGTCAACGTGGTAATTAGTAGGTATAGTCACTAAGGACTATAACCATCGTGATTACGCTCACGTTGCGAAGTTCAAACGAACTTCGTGTTGACTAACTCGTGGTCAAAGCAGAAAGTCAAACACTGTTTGACTTTCTCGCTATGAAAGCGATAAAAGAACGAAGGAAGCTTACAAAGGGTCCTTGCTAGGGAGAACTTGATCTAAATCACTCAGGTATGAAGCAAAGGCTGTAATTCAGATCAAGGGTGAAGAGAATGAATGAAATGGTTGGCTATTTATACTTGTTGCAAACTTACAAGATCAAGACACCTGTTTGTGTGGCCAACAAGCATGAAATCTCATCCATATAAGTGTTATGAGCTGATAGAAGCCTTGGAGAGGTGTTAACTTGGTTAACACACCAAGAAATTTACATAAACACCCCCTGAAGTTCAAATAAGCATATTTTCGCACACCGAACCACTCAAAGCTTACTTCTAAGCTATGTTTAGGTTATTTATGGTATGTTTAGCTTATAATCAAGTTCCGGACTGTACGTTGCCTTATGAAACAGCAGACTTTTGCAGTTTGAGGCAAATAGTCCTTGTGAGCGAATAAACTTTTTTTCAACACACCAAACCATCCAAAACTTATTTCTAAGTTATGTAAAGGTTATTTAAGGTATGTTAAGCCTATGTCACTATTCCGGAGTGTTTGTCGCATTTAACTGACTGCGTTAACGCACCAGTTTGCGTGTAACTTTCCAGAAAGCGATTTAAAGCTTGAAATCGGAATCGAATCAAATCGTAAAATCATCAAACGCAAATACACATATAATAACACCAAAACACATTGTTTTATTGATAATTAACATTGTTTTACATTGTACATCGATTACAGAGCACAGTTATCACAATGGCGGAAGAATGGGTCTTTTAACGGTCAGCATTGAAGAAAGGAATATTTCACGAGAGTTACGTATGCTGAGTAATGCTATTAATGTTGTAACGGTTATGGGAGCTGAAGACCCTGATCTATAATTAATATGCACGTGGAAAACAAGTTGAAACAGTCCCTAACGTTCAGAAGGGAATATTCCAAGTATCCCAGATTTTTAGCATAGTTAGTTAATTCTTGTAACTATAAATAAGGATGGCCAGATCATAGGAAACACACACTTTCGAGTTCTCCTACTCATTCACTCTCTTTTCTAGCAGCCATCACGCACTAACACTCATCACTTACAATCATTGTACCACTTAGTAGCGATCTGAGCATTATCCTGCACTGTATCCTGGTTATTCAAGCAATAAGAAGAACAAGGCAACAGATGATTGTCAGCTCCCGAGGTTTTATGCCGGAGATCTATATTGATCAAGTGCTTTCCTCATACATCACGTGTCAACCTTTACATTTTTGCTCATTGTTTGATTATTGATATAGCTTGGTATCCTGAGCTATATCCTGAAAACTATTTTTGTAAACAACTAGATAAGCATATTTTCTACAAACACTGCTAGCACACTACCTCACTTAACTAATTTGATCACTAAATTGCTTCGGTAATTTTTGACCAAAACAATTTGGCGCCCACCGTGGGGCAAGTGGTGCTATTTCTACTAAAAGCTTTCTTAAAATCATTACTTGGTTTTCTATTCTCAAAACTTTTTGCACAACTATTTTCAATGGCCTCAAAATCAAACATGAGCTCTTCTACCATGTTTGCTACAACCTCTGCAACAATTGGTTCGGTGCTTCCACCACCTCCAAGGACGAAAGCTTCATCTCAGCCTCAAGCTCCTCCAAGGAGGACCGAAACTCAAACAACTTGGGATATTGTGCCTACTCAGAATATCCATGGATCTGCTGCCTCAGAGAGAACTCCTATTATGGCTTCTAATGATGAAATTCTAACTTTGTTTGGTGGTATACAGGATCAGATGAAGCAACAGCAGGAAACCAACCAAATGCTGATAAGAGAGATACAACTCTTGAAATCTAGCTCAAGCAGGCCTGCTGAGGATACTGTCACTCCCTTGCAGCCCAGAGCATTGAACTTCAGTTCGGCAGTATATACCAAGGATAACATGGGCAATATTGTACCTAGTCATTCCTAGAGTCATACTCCTGAGATACCCTCATCGGTCAGGGTATCAACTATGAGAAGCTCAGGATATGCTCCAGGATATGGCCAGAATCCTCAGGCTGGTAACGTGTCCAATAATACTAATGCTCTTGCTACTAACAGTATTGGATCTTTGCAGGACACAGGTGTGACGTCGGCACTCTCTAGGGAGCTTCAGAAGTTAAAGGATATGATATCCAGTGTACCTGGGGTGGTCCAGTCAATTCCAGAAGTGTCTCAGGATAGCCACAGGATATCCCGGTTTGCATATCCTATTTGTGATGCTGAAATCCCGAAAAGATTTCAAGCCCCCAACATGAAGCTCTATGACGGAACCACGGATCCTGAAGAGCATATTGCTCAGTATAGGGAAATGATGGAAATTAACCCTATCCCTCCGGATCTCAAGGAAGAATGCCTCTGCAAGGGTTTTGGCTCTACTCTAACAAGATCAGCCTTAAAATGGCTCTTAAACGTTCCACCTCATTCGATTACATCATATGCTCACTTAGTTAACTTGTTTAATAGTCAATTTTCTTGCAGTCGATGTTTTGAAAAACTAACCAGTGATCTCTACAAGATAACTCAAGGTCCTCAAGAATCCTTAAGGGATTATGTGAACAAGTTTAGCAGGGAATCCTTGGACATCCCACATCTTGATGTTGCAACGGCCGTGCAGGCATTCAAAATGGGGTTGCAAAAGGATTCCCAATTTTATCAGGATCTTGTGATGAATCCTTGAAGGAACCTGGATGAAACTCGGAATAGGGCTTTGAGATATATCAGACTGGAGGATGACAAATGATGCAAGAGAGGATGAATTCATCCTCAACCTATGAATCAATGATGTGGGGTAAAATACACATATTTGTCCCGTGTAAATTGTATAATGTTTGTATAGTTTTTATTTGTTTTTTATAGTTTTTAGTATTATATTACATTATTTTGTGTTGGTCCAGGTCCTGGTGCAAATGAAACAAAAACGATAATATGAAAATAACCAGCCAGTTGGGCAGAGTGGGGTGTCAGGTACCGAAGTAAAATTGCACTATTTTCTGCCGCATGAAGTTTGGGCTACCAAGATACACACAAGACGAAAGAAGTTGACATATATATTTTTATTGGATTGGATGCTATATATTATAAAATATTATTGGCTTCATAATATTTTGATTGTGAGGACATGTACAGAAGAAAAAAAGAGGTGCATATTAATTCAAACTAGCAAATAGACTCGCGCGCGTTGCGGCGCGGGCATATCGCAAAAATCGAACGGATAACATAACGTTTCAGTAAAAAAATGTCGACTTTGTCAACTACCTATGTAGCTAGTCCAATTTTTGTTGTTGACGCGGAAATGTGGTACGTCGCTTACGCTTCCCTTGATTGCCAAACATGTCATATTGTTGTTGTACGCCGAAATTTACTACTACATATATAGTTAACATAAATTGGTCAATATGTTGCACGAAAAGTAATTGGTAAAGTGGCAAAGTATTTTGTGCACCTGGAAGTTAATTAGATGCATATGGAATTGTTTCGGCTTGCAAAAAAGCTATCTTGACCAGCATTCTTTTACTTTATTGTTTTGCTTGATTTTCTACAGTCTCAATCTCTATGAAACCAGTCCGTCAGTTCCGCCAAACACCAAGTCAAACTATTAGATAACTAAACCATTGTAGCCATAACATGAATTCAAAGAAAATGACTAAATGAAGAATGCGAGTTGCCAAGTCTTTGTTTGTTTTGAAGTTAGACTCATACTTAAAATTACAAATAAAAAAAACTGACAGGTTAAACTAAGTATATGATAACTCATTATCTTTTTGATATTAAAATCATTATCTATATATGCGGTAATGGGGTTGGATTTAAGACATTTGTGTAGATGTGTAATAAAGCCAAGATTGTTAAAACTAACATACAAACCAAAAGATTCACCTGTTTGTAAATGGTAAGAGATCCTTTATATGATAAAGATCTAGGACCGGCTTCAGCTAATGACCTTAAGGTGTCTACGGTACCCTCAAGAACAATCAGATTAGAAAGGCCCATTATTAATGAGTTGTGGCTCTTTACAAGAAACCCAAGCCGTCTATCTAAACACAATGATAGCAACCCTAAGAAATGCAAATCATAAGCCTTGATTTCGTATGACTTGTTGGGTTCCTTTCCAGCAAACTGTAAGAGAAAATTTGAATGATTGTAAAATCTCATCAACAATGAGCATTCAAACCGAAAGTACGCCATACGTCTCTTACATCTGTTTCAATTTTGTTTGAAATCGAAAAGTACGTCATAAGTCTCTTTAATTTTACAATGAGCATTCAAATCGAAAAGTCCGTCATAAGTCTTTACATGTTGAAACACATACAAGGATAAGAATCATGTTAACTCAACAAAACTATCCAAACTCAGGTACAATCAGTTAACAAAAGTACCAATAATAGGTCTTTGTTTAATTTATTTACTAATAAGTGAATAACTGAATGTCATGAAAAATGTAATCTTTTTGGTACCTTATGTTATGATGATTGGGTTTCTCTTCATACGTAGACCTGGTCAACAAAAGATTAAAAAAATGAGAAAAATATAAACATTTTTTTGCAACAAAGAAATTTAAATAACTAACGGTAAAATGAATGTCTGGATAATTAATATTTTAAATTCAAAAAAACATAACCATTATTGTTCGGCTGCTCCCAACTATACGCATACGGCAACATCTATTTTTAATCTTCTACTACTAACTCAAGTGGATTCATGATAGCATCTACCATATGAAGTATATACAATCAAGTAATCCTATAATAAAATGTCATCTTGATGTAGCAATCTAATAGGTGAAACACACATGAAACAACAATCTCATCCTTCTCGACAATCACCCGGATTATTTGCATCGCTCACCAGGCTCTCTCGTATTACCTCTTTACCCTTTGAATTTTACAATTATCTTTCATAATTTATCATTAATACAAAAAGAAAGGAACAACCAGTGGTGGTCAGTGGCTGTGTTGGTTCCTCATTCGACTCGAGCAGCGCTAAATGCGCCACACGGGCTCAACTCTTTTGCAATGGCTCCGGCGGTACACCGTTGGAAATTCTAGCCGAAATTACCCTCACCGCCTATACACACCATGAGTGAATAAACCTACACCTACCTATGTTCTCCTAAATCAATGGCATGAACCATTGTGAAAGTGCTCATCTTCAAATTCAACATATTAATTTCTTTAATTTAAGCATAGTTTTTGTCAACAGAAATCAAACATATGCAACTGGATCAAATTTCCCCAAAATCCAGCAAAATCAATAATAATCCTAGAGTTTGAAGACTCCTCATTCTCCAAAGTATGGCCGGCTCTGCCGTAGCACCGCCGTGGCACCGTGTGTGGTTACCAGAATAGGGTGGTCGACGTCCTTTACTATCTCATCTTCGATCTCCTCCCACTCTCTATGCTTCTCTCTCTCTATGATGTTAGTGGATGTCTGAAAAAAAGGCAGAAACCCTAAACATAAAAGGAAAATAAAACTGAAACAAAGGGGCAAAACTGTAATTTCTGACAAAAGGAGAAAATTGTAACTTCAGTATATGCACCGAATTTGTGCTTTAAGATTTAGTAGAATGATCCTTATCACAACAAGAAAAAGAAGTCACAACATCGTTGGAGGAAAAGTAATACACTGCTAGGGATAGATCAGACGCACGTGCGAATGGAAGGAAGCCTAGTGGGCTATTATTTTGGACCCAACTATTGAACAAGGGGGAGACGCAAATATATATAAAAAGAGGAGGCAGCCCTATTATTTTATATATATTTGACAGAGGGGAGAACCCCACTGGAACGAACTGAGGACGAAAATTAGACGACGGGGATCAGAAGGAACGAATTTTGAAGATCTTTTGGCAAGAAATCACACTACAGAATCGTCGGGATCGAGCGGGAAGCTTGGAGAGCAAGGAATACACAGGTTCTTCTACTCGATTTCTTTAGTTTTCTATTTTTCTTTATTCGTTGTCGATTAATTCTTGTTCTAAACCTTGTTTGATTGTTTTTAAGATTATGATTCTTGGCTAATTTTCTTAACTACCTAGGCTTATGACAACGGTTTAATAAAATTTGGATTTTTATTCGTTTTTAATGTGGTTTATGGGTTTTCTTGAAAAGTAAACAATTATGATATTTTGATTTGGTGTATATGCATGCTTGATATTGTTTGATCATTGATTATTGCTTCGTACGAGTCTTGGTGACGGTCTTTATCACATAATAGAATCGTGCTAGGGTTTTAGATTTTGGTGAGTGTCTATATCACACAATAAATCTTTAATTCTTCAGGGTTAATTGGCCATCAAACCTTAGAAGTAATATTCGATAATCTTATACAATCAAGTATTCTACTAATCTTGTCGCTGTAAGGCTCGGGGTTATTAATAGGTCTCGGTTTGGTATATAGCTAGGATTAGGTTTTGTAAGAAATCGGTCTTAGTTCCCTAATCAATCTCGTGTCTCTTAAACCAAGTTAGAATCCATAGTTGCCTTAGACTTTCGCGATGTAAGGTAGATTGTCATATTAAGGCACTTTTTAAGAAGTTAGAGGACTGTAAGGAAATCTAACAACAGGTAGTCGTAACGGCCTAGGTAGTGCCATAAGTTTCACCTCGAGTAGGGTTGAGGGGCTTAGTTGGTGTCTTAATAGGTTTAGTATCAAAAGATCCCGGTTCCATACCACATTAGTTTCGAATAGAAATCCATTCCAAGTCAAACTTGCGTCTAGACTAGGTAGTCTTCATCGCCTCTGGTTTAAGTCTTCGTCCAAGTTCGTGTTAGTTATTTTAATTAATTTAGTTTAATATTTATTTGTTTATTTAGGATTTTTAGTAAACCCCCCTCAAATATAAAAACAATTAGAGTCCGTGTCAGTCTAAGTCTAGATAGAGTCGTAAACGTAATTAGAGAGTCTCGTGGGTTCGATACTCGGACTTACTTAGGCTATACTGCATTGACCGGTACACTTTCCGGTTGTGTGGTCTAGGTTTAGAGAGTCTTAGTTTTATAAATTTAAAACTTAGAGAGTATAGTTTAGGGTTTAATTTAGTTAATTTATTTAGACCACTTTTAGCACATCAATCAACTAACAGGAAGTCGGAATCCTCATACAAACCATATCGCTCTAAGCCATATGGCAGGAATGACAGCAAGAAAGTGAATGCTGTTGAGGATAAGGATCCTGAGGAGTATCCTGAATTGTCAGAATATTGTTTTTCTGTTAATGTTAGTGCACAGAATGTCTGTTGACTTCGTCTGCATTACGTCTTAGGTCAAGATAGGTCAACATAGGTTTTAGATAGTCAAAATTAGATCCTATGTTGATAGGTCCGCTTATTTGTCAATGTAGTAGGTCCGCTTATATGGACATTGTCCATAAAAGCGAACCATAAGCTAATAGGTCCGCTTATACGGACGTCCATATAAGCGAACCACATCACACTATAAATAGGTTGATAGGTTGAACATTGGAGCGGACCTAGATCATTTCCTGTGGAACGAAACTCTGTTAAATTGTAATCAGAAAGCAATAAAAGAGAAGAAATTAAAGATAATAGCTGTTGTAACTTTGTGTGCATTGATTCCGCCTTTACACATGAAGATGAACGTCCTTGACTGACTTTTCGAGGTCGTAGAACGGTCCAACAAGTGGTATCAGAGCTCAGGACGAGGAGTTCATACTACTACAGCTTGATTCTACCGAATTATCTGATTTCTACTCTCTTTCTTTCATACTTTTTCGATTTGAAGTGGTTCCTACGGTTGAAATTGTCTGATTTTTTAGTATAACGTGAGGAACATACTTTTAACAAACCCTAGAAAGTTTCAAGTTAAAACTCGGCTTAAAAAATGGTTAAAATTGGGTAAACGTTAGGTCCGCTTTTACGGTCATTCGTAGGTCCGCTTGAAAGTTTACATTAGGTTCGCTTCTAAGGCATTGTTGCTCGATATTACCTGTTAGGTCCGCTTATCCGGACAATATTTGTTAGGTCCGCTCATACTGACAATACCTGGTCCGCTTATCCGGACATTGACCTGGTCCGCTTATCTGAACATTATTAGATCCGCTTATTAGGTCCGCTCATTAGGTCCGCTTATCTGTCATCACTGTGGTTTCGCTCTTACAGACATTGCGGGCTAATAACATCATCTTGAAAATAGTATTTGTCAGCCATTGTTTGAAATCCATGTGAAGTATTAATTCATTGTCGGATTAGTGGATGTAAAGGTCCAATAGGATTGATTTGAGATTGTTGATTGTCGGCAGTATTAATCTTGTTTGCAAGTAAATCAATCGGTCAAATAGAATTGTAGTGTCAGTCAATAAGTTCACAGATTCATTAATTACACTTAATAGTTGTCACGTGATGTCTTAGAAAAGTTAGATTTTGTTATCGATTCAATTAAAGTTTGTTTCAATAAGGGTTTTTCGAGGTGGTCTAAATTGAGACGTTCAAGATATTTGATGTAAACAAATATAGCCCACTACAAGAGTTGAGGCCCAATCACGTTTGTTTGTAAATTGATGTTGTCGGATTTAATTGTTTGAACATTATTTTGTCATCAGATCATTAAATCGAACGACCCAATCAAAGACATCATAAAATTTGTGAACTACAAAAATTATTGGATTGAACATTTTGGGTCGTTAAACTTGTGGATAAAGATTTAATTGTGTGATTGTTTGTGATTATAAGCCCAAGATTCATAATTGACGGCTCAGTTCTCGAACATCATTTCGTGTAGTCCATTCGTTTAGTGATTTCATTTAAACAATATTGAATCAAATCCGCGAATCTTCGACAACGAGTCTTAGATTGATTTCATCACTGTTACGTATTCAGTCCGTTTGAACTAATTGTTTGTTTGTTTGTTTGCAGGTGATTCGAGGTGATTTACAAGGTGAAAATACCATGAAGTTGAAACATTGTGGACTTTGAACTAATAACAATTTTTTGAATCATGTCATTTAACGAAGAAAGTGTGGTTAAAATGTTTGACGAAAAGGAAAATGATAATCTTGAAAGATTAAATGATTGGTATAATAGATTCTGGTTTAACGCGAGAGAAAATGGGAATAAGCATGTTTGGGTTAATAGACTTGAAAATTTTTGTTGCAAGAAACATGAACCATTGAATGAGTTAGTAACACGGTATGATCAATTACTTGCAAATTTAAAAACGAATGAGATAAGAATGTCAGATGCTGAACAAATATCAAAATTTGCTGATGTATTACCGGCTGAATGGAATGAATTTTTGACTAATCTGAAAAAGGATTATAGATTTTCAAATTTGAGTCTAAGAGAATTCATCGATAAAATTAAAACACACAATTATGAAAATGAAAAGAAAAAGAAGAAGTTGATAGATGAAATAAACGAGGATTTAGTAAAGATAGATTTGGATGTGATCATTGAAATGAGAAAACGAATCACTGTGTGTCTTGCAGCAAAAAATGTTATGAGATACGATATTAAGAGGGGTTGTTATATTGATGAAAATATGAATCCTCTTGATTTTGTTAAAATTTTCTGTGCAGGAACATACAAGATGGAAACAAAGAAAGAAGTTGATGATGGAAAGATGAATGGAAAATGCTCGAAATGCGAAAAATCAGAAACAGACAATGTCAAACTTCTGAAGAATGTAGAAAGTTTAACATTGGAAATCAAAAGCTTGAAGGATGAAAAAGAATCTGATAGTAAACAGATTCTTGAAATGAGAGAAAATTGTGAAAAGTTGATGTCGGAAAATGTCAAACTGTTGAGTGGTTTGGACAGTTTGACATTGGAAATTAAAATTTTTAAAGAAAAAGAAAATGTTGTTGAAAATGAAAAATTAAAAATTGAAAAAGATTTTCAAAATCAAATAAAGATTTTAGAAGATGAGAGAGATATTTTTGGTAAAGATAATCTTCAAAAACAAATTGAAATCAATTCTCATCTTGCTAAAATCATTCAGCTTGAAAAAGAAGCTGAAAAAGCTCGGATGAAAATCAAAGAGCTTGAAGTGAAATTGCAAGGTTTTGTGAATTTTACATCACATGTTTCTCCAAAACCGATCAATTCTGTTCCAATAAGTGACAATGTCACAAATTTTGACAAAGTCAAAATTGAAGATTGTGATGAAATATCTGATGATGAAAAAGAAAAGAAAAGAAAATTATTTTTAGATTTACAATAAAAATTTAAAAATACTGTTTTGCAATCTACTGAAACAGGTGAATGTTCTAAACAAAAACCTGTTAAGAAGAGTGTAGAACAGAAACAAAAAGATACAAATTTGAAAAATCCTAAAAATGAAAATAAAAGCTCATCAGATAAGTCATCCAATCATTATCAAAAATCACAAAAATCTAAAAATGAAAACTCACAAAATGTTGGTAATAAGTGGTGCAGGTTTGACCACAGTGCTCAAAAGCTAAATCCAGCATTGAAAAGGAGAAATGACTATAACCAAGCCAAACAATGTTATGATCTGAAGGTTTGGACTGATAGAAGAGGATGGTACGATAACAGAGTGTGCTACACTTGTGGTGTGAGAGGACACATTGCTGTTAACTGCCAAAATTGGAGTTATGAGACAAGAAGATGCTATAATTGTCAAATCAGAGGTCATATTGCCAGAGATTGCCCAAGGAGATCAATGGGAAGATCGAGGGTTGAATCTCAAAGAATGGCAAAGAAGCCAGTCAACGTCAAGCCCCATGAACAGAAGGTTCTAAAACCTAAAGTTCAGGATCAGACAATTCAAGAAAAGAAAGTTAAACTTTCACAGGGGCAGAAAGACAGACTGCGAAAGAAAAGGAAAAAGGCGAGAGAGTATCTCGAGAAAATTTTGTCTTCGGGTTCACCGGACAGATTTAATAAGAGTTCTGATGAATCAACTAACTCGATTGCAAAGTCAAGCAAGACGAATTCATCGGATACAAATCTGAGGACAAAAGAAGAAAAGAAGAAGAAGAAAATGGTCGGCGATGAATCTGATGTGTTAAAGTCAGACAAGCCACCATCAGGCAATGAATCTGACAGGTCAAAGTCAGACAAGCCATGTGCAGGCAATGATTCTGGTTCGTCAAAGACAGAAGAGCCTGTAGTTGAGGTAAAATCTAAGAATTCAGGTTTAACAAGGGATGATGCAAATTATCCACCATTGTTGAACAAGAATTCAAAATCATCCAAGGCTGGTCAGGCTTGGGTGAATCTTTTCAAATAGAAAAACCTGACTTGCCGTAGTTCCCAGGTTGGTAAGAGTGGAACATGAATCGGCACATTTCTTGAGAAATTTCACTCTGGTGATTTTTCGCCTTACATGTGGTAAATCAGGGACATTAAGTTGTACTTGATTTCCTACAAGTGTTTGTGTTGATAGAATCTTGAACTGTTAAATCTTTCAAAATGGTTAAAGGAGAACAAAGTGATGAAATAATCTCCTAACCAACAAGTGGTTTGTTAGTTCAACAAAACTAATTTTCCGGAAAAACCATTTGATTAAAACAAACTTAAGTGTTTTGAAATCACAATGGGAAAATAGTTTGTTGTCAGGGGGAGTTCTGATTGTTAAGCCAAGTGAATGGTGAATTGAAGCGATTCGATATCAGTTTGTCACGTTTCTTGTATAGTTTGTTTTCAAATTTTCCCAGAAAATCAAAATTGAAACATATTTTGATTTTAAGGGGAGAAAAATTTTTAAAAATTAGAAAATTTGAAAATTTCAAAAACATTGAAAAAGCAAAAATGAGTTTTGGTGTATAAAAGAGGAAATGATAGTACATCAGTAGACGATCACAGCATGCTAAAGATATGAAATGTCAAATGAGATAAACGGTCTCACTGATGATGTGTCAGTAGGTTTTTGCACATTTAGTAGATTGTGACGAGATATAAACCTAAATTTCAAACTTGCTTATATCATGGGTAACATCTCTCGGATATATGGGTAACCCCCGAAATCTTGTTTGAAAGGTCTCGTATTCTGATATACTAGGTTTTTATACTCAGTGATATCTGGGGTATTATTCCGGGACTTCTGCTGAACGGTGGTTCTGACCTAGTCCTCGAATAATACTTTCTGCAAATGCTTGAAACATAGCATCACCCTCAGCATCAATGATAAGACAATAAAATTGCTTAGCAATGCTGTTGTAAAAAAAGATCCTCTAAAGGGGACACACCCACAAGTTAAGTCATGATCTCTCTGCTGAACGGTAGTTCTGACCTGAGCTCTCATGATTCTTCATAAATTATTAACCCCTTACAGATATCATTTGTGTTATAATTGCCTGTAAGACTGAATATTGGGATCTGGATACGGGAGTATATTCTGAGGTGGGACACGCGATTAAGTCTAAGTATCTAAGACATTAAACTCCTATCTCGAAGCAGTTGAAATGTGTGTTAAAATTTAAGTGGATCAGTATACTGACAATCTAAGTGAATCGTTTAGAACTTAACATGTTTAAAGCTTAACGGTGCTAGTGATTTGTCTCATAAACTGATATGATCCTCTTACACAAACTCACAAAAATATTGTTTGTATATATTTGTTTACTGCATTTCTTTAAACTCAAAATTCAAAAAGATTTTCGACAACTGATGTTGAAGATCTGATATTCAAAATTCCAAGTGCTAAACTTGATGAACTAGAGGGTTGAGAGAATATATTGAAAACTTTGAATGTCATGTAAAAATGTTTTGAAAAGATTGTGTGGTTAGTTAATCAAGGTCATTCATTTGAACTTGAGGTAACTAGTATGTTTGTTGAATTAATGTTGTCTACCAGTAAGTTTATTAAATTCAATTGTTATAAGTTTGTGAAACTTATGGTGAGGTAGAGGATGTGCAGGGTAACAGGTTTTGGACTTCATCATTCCCACGGAAGCTAAATGTTAAAGCTTGAACCAGATACCTCAGATTCTAGCATATCGAGAGGGGGAGTCTGTGAAAGGGGGAGTCTGGATCAACAGTCAAAGGGAAGATGGAAGTTAGAGTCAGGTTGTGATTCTAAACCTGTGAAGAATGCTTATGATGTGAAGACAGAGAGTTGGAGAAAAGACCAAGACTGAAGACTCAGGAGCTGAAGACTTCGTCAACATCCAAGGGGGAGTCTGTTAGTGCACAGAATGTCTGTTGACTTCGCCTGCATTACGTCTTAGGTCAAGATAGGTCAACATAGGTTTTAGATAGTCAAAATTAGATCCTATGTTGATAGGTCCGCTTATTTGTCAATGTAGTAGGTCCGCTTATATGGACATTGTCCATAAAAGCGAACCATAAGCTAATAGGTCCGCTTATACGGACGTCCATATAAGCGAACCACATCACACTATAAATAGGTTGATAGGTTGAACATTGGAGCGGACCTAGATCATTGCTTGTGGAACGAAACTCTGTCAAATTGTAATCAGAAAGCAATAAAAGAGAAGAAATTAAAGATAATAGCTGTTGTAACTTTGTGTGCATTGATTCCGCCTTTACACATGAAGATGAACGTCCTTGACTGACTTTTCGAGGTCGTAGAACGGTCCAACAGTTAATATACCTGAACTAATGTATTCTATGCAAGGTTTGGGAGATAAAGCGAGGTGGCCTAGAAAGAACCAGCAAAAGGCAGATTGGAAGGACAAATCCAAGTGGTGTGCCTTCCATGAGGATTTTGGACATGTCACGGAAGATTGCATAGCCCTGAGGAAGGAGATAAGCTATCTGCTAAGCAAAGGATACCTGAAGGATCTTCTGGGCAGAAAGAAGAATAAGGGTCAGGATATTGAAAAGGATCCTGAACGAGCAGCATCACCTCTTGCGGATGCCAAGATAATTAACTTTATTTCGGGAGGATCTGACATTTGTGGAACCACTTATTCTGCAGCAAAGAGACATGCAAAGGAGGCTAAGGCAGAACGAGGAGACAAGCCGACCAGGATGGTCACAACCGATAAAGTGATAACGTTTGATAGTGATGACATGGATAGTGTCTAGGATCCCCATCATGATGGTTTGGTAATAACTTTATATATTGCTAATCATTTTGTGCGCATGATACTAGTGGACAATGGCAGCTTTGTAAACATTATCCAGCTGGAAACGCTGAAGAGAATGAACATCCCACAGATGGAGATCACTTCAAAATCCACTGTGCTTGTAGGGTTCAGTGGAGAGGCAAAGAATACTGTGGGAGAAATAAAGCTACCTGTACATGTTTGTGACAACTGTCAAAAATCCAGGTATACGTACAATTAATTAAGTGTGATTAGTGCCTAATGACTATGCTGAACCTCAATTAATTGCTTTCTGATTTATACATGCATGTGCATCATACATTGTTTAATGTCATACCAATATTGCATGAAAGCTATATTGCCTTGAATGATGCATTAAGTATAGTTAGCATGACTATCTGATAAATCAGGAAAGTGCTGACAGAACTCAGCACATAGATAGACAGTGCATTAAGGTACAGAATGAACCAGAAACTAAGTATTACACTAGTGTAGTGTATAGGAAAGTAAGGATCACAAAAACTACCTTTATGGTGATAGTTTAAGTGCCGGAAAGTGCCTAAAACTCACCCAAAGTGCTGAATTCTGCAAAATTCAGCAATTTAACAAACTAATGTAATGCAGAAAAATGATTAAATAGTCCTGAATGTTTTCCTAAGTGTCGGGAATCAATAGTGTCACAAAAAGATACATAAAGCACCTTAAACTGCGTAGTTTAGCACTTTAACGAATCAGTAACCAACCGAACAACTAGACACTACCCGAAACACCAAATTTACACTAGAAGCACTGTTTTAACATTTCCAAGCTAGTTATGGTCTCCGAACACCATAACACCTCCTAAAAATATCTAATAACCAAATCATGTAACTAACACTTGAAAATGAAATAGATTGTAACTAATTAAGTTGGAACCTAATCTAAGACCCCCCCCCCCCCCCCACACCTATTTTCGGCCAACATATGGCCCACCAAATGGATTTTATTTCAATTAAAAACTAGATTATGTTCCATCATAATAAGCATATTATTCAAGAGATAAAATGAGGACATGGTTTATAAATATACCTATATGATCAAGACTCTCATTCTCACACCAACTAAACCCACACCAAAGCTCTCTCTCCCTCTCCCTTGTTCTCGGCCGATCACACCACCACCATCATCATCATCATTCAACCTTCTTCAACCATTCCAAGTGTACATCAAGGTGCTAGAAGCAAGACAAGGAAGCTTGGTGGCTTTGGATCTTGAAGAACCTCTCCAGTTTTCTTTTATGCTCTTCATTTGAATCATCCCTAGCCTTGTGCTAGTGGTAAGAGCCTTGATCTATCTATTTTACATTTATTTTTAGTGGTTAAAGAAGATCTTAATAAAAAAATATCAAGAACACTAAAGAACATAAGAAGTAAACATGAACATAAGCTTGTTTAATGAAGTAATCTTGATGAATACTAGTTGTTATGCTTGTTGATCATTGATTGTTTGTAGGAATGATGTTGATCATCATAAGCTCTTGCTAGATCATGATTAAAAACATAATCTAGCATGATGTGAAAGTAGAAATGATGAAGGATGATAAATCATCCACATAAAGATCATGAACATGAAAGAATACTTTGTTTTCTTGAAAAGTAATGAACAAAGTAAATTGTTAAACATGTAGATCTAAAGATTTATGAATAATCTTTCAAAGAAACCAAGTTAAAAATATGAGTTTTATTAAATCTTGGTTCTTACACAAACAAATCTTATTTTTAATGGTTAAACAAGTGTAGAAACACTTGTGTGACAAGAAGATTACATAAAGAAGCATTTTTAGAAAATATGACAAGAAGTTGTAAACAACTAACTTCTTTAAAAATGAAGTTTTTAAAGAACTAATCACATTTTAAAGGGTAAAAAGACTTACTAAGAACCCTAGTAAGTTACTACAAATTTTTGCAAATAATCAAGTTCATGAAGTAGTAGAAGATGCATGATTTTTGGCAAATTAGTAAGTAGAGATTATTTGTTGATGATTGTGAATTGATTGTGATGATTTTTACAAAAGAAAATGATATTCTTGAAAGCATAGAAACCTCCATTTTTAGGGGAAACTATGGCAAAATTTTCTAAAAATATAAACACTTAGAAAAATATTTTTAAGCAAATATTTACAAGTGTATTTTAAACCATGAGTTTGTTACAAAAGCTTTGCCATAATTTTTGTTACAAAAATATAATTATTGGATGTTGGTTTTCATAAATAAAAGTGACTAAATATGTATTAGGAAAATATATATTTAGAAGTCACATGTGTGTGATTACTTGTATAATTTGTGTATTAGTTATATTATTTTAGGACTTGAAATAATATAACACACACAAAATACCAAGAATTCCCATCCCAAAATATTACCAAAATTCCAACAAATAAATATACACATTTACACCAAATATTGATGAAACCGAACTAAGGAATAAGACTTACAAAATATTCCGGAAATTTATTCACGAAGTATATTTTGGTAAATAATATTTTGGACACCAAGGAAGTAAAAATATGATTTTTACAATATTACAAAATATATCATATTTTGACAAGGAAAATATATTATTTTTGGCAAATATGAAATATATATTTTTCTTGAAGTTTTTTTAGAAGATATATTATTTTTAAGAGATATATATTTTCTTGCACAAACATGAAATACAACATTTATGGATGAAAGATACATTTTCTCAAATAAATATGAAGTATGTCATTTTTGGGAAAAATGAGTTTAAGTATATTTTCTAAATTGGACTTGAAAATATATTAATTTTGAAACTTATGAGAAATTACAAATATTTTTGCCCAAAGAAAAATTTTAAATAATTTTTCCAAGTAATATTCTTTAAAATATGTATTTTGGAAATATATATTGGACCTTTATTAAAGATAATATTCCGGAATAATCAATATGAAATTAAGTATAAAGAATACTTAATGAATTCAATAAAAATACGTATTCTCGTACGTATAAATAAACACCGGAATACGACCCCGATGTAAGGCAAAACTATGCAAGTGAAAGATACTCCCATCATTGGGAAGGTTATGCATGTGTAAATACCCGAAGTATATAAAGCCAAAAATATAATATTATTCCAAAAATTTAATAAATATAATTTAAGTTAAAATATTAATTATTTTTAACAAATGATTATAAAATTTGGAATAATATCGAAGACACTAAAAGAATCGTAACTCAAGACATTAACTCTAAGTCAAGGCACGGCCCGTTCTTCTAATAGACATTAGTACGTTGTAGGTAGTTGTGTTTATTCGAAGAGCTAGAGTTACGGTGATTGAAGACGCAAATATGTGAGTTCATGTTTCCCCCTTTTCTATAAATGGTTTTGTTTTATAACTTCGGGGGTGAAGTACATGTTACAACGGTTTACAAACATTTTGATTTTGTATGGTTAGCTAAGGAAGGGTACTGCTTGATCATGTGACTGGTGGGTACAACGCTTAAGACCATTAATCCTCGTAGTAGGACCGAGGGACATGAGTGATATATCTTTTTGGGTGTAGCGAGCCCACACCCATGCGGACCAGGGTGGCCCATGTGGTGACTATGTCTTCATCCCTGAGGCAAATCTGCTAGGTTTGAGTTTTCATGCATCACGTCACAAATATTAATGTATTAGCTACACATTAATTGATATGTTTTCCTTGTTGCTTTCATACCAGGAGTTTTCAAACTTACTTCAATGTTTTCAAAGGTTTATTCACAATCACACACATGAACTCGCTCAACTTTTGTTGATGTTTTCCAAAATACATGTATTTCAGGGAATTAGTAGTGGATCTGGCGGGTGTTGGACGTTTCAAGCTGCGTTAAGAATAAAAGATGTCATCCATGGTCTTAGGGTTGGGTCAGTGTGTCTTATTCCTGGACGAGACACGTCTTCCAAATCCTGGTTTTATTTAATGTCATTGGTCGAGTCTTTGTGAACTTTTAAACAAGTTGCATGGTTGTACTCGAATTTGAATTTTTACGCTTTAAGACAATGTTGTCATATTTTAAAACTTAATTTATGGATGAGCATCTATGGTTTTAATCATATAGTTGTTGTTATGATTAAATGCAATGGTATTAAGAAAGTCACACCATAATCACGTTTCCGCAAAAGTCAGGGTGTGACAGCTTGGTATCATGGCTTCAATTGTAGTGAACTAGGATTCCTTCTCGAGTCTAGACTACAATCATTAGGGCTCTCACGAAAATACTTTTACCGCATGTTTTCATTACATACATGAAACGCCCAGATCCAGGAAAATAAATATTTTTACAAAAGGCACGAAGCACATGTAACATCTGTGCTTGTAATCATTGTGAACAGTTCTATTATCAATAAAACAATGTTATTTGATCCCAATGTTTGTTTGGTTGTGTTTTACATTTTTCATGTTTTGACTTTTATTCAATTTCAAACTCTCTATCACTTTCTGGAGAGTTATACGCAAACTGGTGCATAAACGTACTTAGTTTAACGCGAGAAATACTCCGGAACATCAACATATACTTAACATACCTTAAATAACCTTTACATGACTTAGAAATAAGTTTTGAAAGCTTTGGTATGGCAAAAACAAGTTAATTCGCTTACAGGGACTAAACTTGACAAACTGTGAAAGTATACCAATTTGAACTGTAACGAACATTCCGGAACATGATCATAAGTTAAACATACCATAAATATCCTTTACATAGCTTAGAAATAGGCTTTGAGGGGTTCGGTATGCTAAAACAAACTTTTGGGTCATTCAGGGACTAAAAGCGTCAAAAAGTGCACAAGTTTGCACTTTCGCGCATAACTTACGTTCTGAATACATCCGGACATCCAAAAATTTATGTAAGCACTAAAATATTTTATTTTAGTGTTTGGCTTGAGAAAAATCCATTCGTCGCGTCATTTAGATCGTTTTTCGTGCTTATGCGCATTCCGTCGTAATTAAGCGAACATCGCGATCGTACGGCCAAACGAACCGACATCCAAGATATTTTTGAGCATGTTTTAAGTTCCCTATACTTTAACTTCATTTTAGAGCCTTGAAATGAGGTTAACGGGGTTCAAACGCATCGAAAAAGGCCTTAAACACGTGCAGGGACCAAAACTGTCATTTTTGAAACTTTGCTGAAACTGGTACATGGTGGCGTAGCGCGAGCACTAAGGCCTTTACCTTCGCGCTACGTGAGTGCCTCATCTGGACAGAAACATTGCATTTGGTCCATTTACACTTTTGCACATGGTTTTGGGGCAATCTATGGGCTCAAATGGTTTTCAAAAACCACTATCTTGAGGTGTATGGCCAAGATCAAAGCACGGTTTCCTAGAAACGATCTTAACGGCTCACCGAAAACTATAAATACCCCCCCATGCCATTGCAAAACCCACTAGAATTTTGATTTGAGAAACTCTAAGTTGAAACCATTGTTTCATACCTGAGTTACTTGGATCGAGATTAGCATTCGGGGACCTTTCGTAAGTATTCCTTCGTTCTTTTATTGCTTTTCGAGTCCGAAAGTCAAACTTTGTTTGACTTTCTGCGTTGACCAGTTTATGGTCAATGCGAAGTTCGTTTGAACTTCGCAACGTGATTGTAATCACGATGGTTATAGTTCCTTGGGACTATGCCTACTGATTACCACGTTGTCTAGGGGCGTAAGGGTAAGCGATCTAATAAATCGCTTATACCTTCGAACCCGACCCATTTGGTCGATCATTAGGATCCGACCAAATACCTTAGGTGACTATAGTATATAGGGAATAACCTTCCAAGGTTATACCTTATGGTCGCTTCGTTAAGTAGTTGTATGATAGGTAGTTTATATGCCTTAGGTAAATTACCAAAATACCCTTTTCATGTGTAATTGGTAATTAAGCATATGTAACCTAAAATTTCGTCACTTAACTGATTATGTTACATAATTAAACATTTTAGGCATATAATACTTGTCATAGGACTAGTTAGGCGAACGCGTTTCACGCGAACGACGTGTTAAAGTAGCATAAGCTACCTAAACGGGTCGTAATGGGTCGTAACCACTTAGGTTAGGTTTCATTTAGTATGTAGGCTTTGTTAAACCATATGACACGAGTTTCTATACTCGTTTGGTTTACGAACCCTCATTCTATCTAAATCCTCCGACTTAGGTCCGATTTATTAACATAGTTACCTATATTAGGTGCCGTTTGATTCCGTGATCTCTAGCATTGCTTGGTGGTTATCTTAAGACTTCTGAGCAATCTCAAGTGAGTACATAGACCCCTCTTTTACTGTTTTCAAACTGTTTTGGGGTGGAACACATGTGCCTACTTGTTACTTTCATGCTTTTCTGTTTTCACATCATATACCTGCTATATTTGTTAGTACTTAGTACATCACTTTACATTACATTTCATGCTACGTATGTCCATTGTGTGCATACTTAGTACATTGTTTTACTTTACATTTCTGCTATGTATGTTGACTGATAGCATGCTAGCACATTGATTTACATGACTTTTCTGCTTTGTATGTTAACTTAGCATACTTAGTACATTGTTTTCATATGACATGTATACAACTGCTATAACATTTGGTTTGCACAAACGAGACTTATATACGTTCATTAACATTAGCTACGCCGCTCGGTAGTAAGTACTGGTACCATAGGACTTGACAAATCCCATTCCTGACATCACGGGTTTGTTTGGATCTATGGAATGACTGAATCCGAAAACATTTCTTTTGATAACCTTGACTGAAAGGGTTATCCAACTGTCTCAAGGCTTGAATGTATGCGTTAACTTACCACATAAATGTTTGTATCAATGTGACATGCATCACTTTGCAAAACATAACTTTTTGATATATTCAAAATACTTTGTTTTGTACATTACTACATTTGGACTATGTGACAAAACTTTATTTACAATACATAACATTTGTTACACATTACTTGACTACTTTTGGACTATCAACATTTGACATGGTTTATACAAGGACTTTTGACAATTGGTTTAAACATAGACATTATCCATTGTTGGTTGGTTTAAGTGACTTAAGTAACGAGATGTGAGTAATATGATACAATCATGGTGGATACGCCGCTGGTACTTCCTATATATAAGTGCTTGTGTTATATTACATATCATAGCGTTATTTAAATCATTCATTTTGGACTTATACATTTTTACACAAGTAGCATGTTTTCACAAGACTTTGGTTTACAATACAGTTTATTTTATACAACTCATTTTACTTGGTTATTCATTTAACCATACATTATTCTTTTATTTATAAATATCATTTGATCTTATCGCTTTTAAATGACTTACAAAACAAAACAATTTACAAAGTTCGTGACTGACATTTACTAAACAACTTTTTCTTAAACTTAAGTCATGAATCCTATTTTCACAAAACCTATGTATCTCACAGGCATTTTTATGCTGACGTACCTATTTTCACATGTGTTTTTAGGTGCTTTTTCATAGGATGACGATCGTGACACTAGGGCGGACCTGTGCCTTAGAGACTTAAAATGAAGATAGACTTAGTTAAATTATGTTATAAACTCTTTGATTCCTGTTTAAAACAATGTAACTCTTATGTTGATAAATAAAATACAACTTTGTATGCCATGGTTATGAAACAATTAATTCTGTTACAACACTCCCTGACGTTTTCCGCCACGTTTTGTATGTTATACGTGGTCGGGGTGTGACAGAAGAGTTGGTATCAGAGCCAATGGTTATAGGGAATTAGGTTATTAGTAATGCTTTGACCTAGACTATAACCTTTCTAGGACCCTAACACAAGTTATCTTGTGTTTAGATCTTAAAACATGTACATCACCTATCCTTAGGTGATTAGCAAAACAAGAACCAAATTTTTCCGAAAAGATTTTTGAAAAAACAATCATCTGTTTTTGGATGATTTATTACAAGGTTTTGAACCCTCTATTGTAAGGTTTTGAACCCTCTGTTATATGGTTTTGAACCCCTTTGAATTTTCAAAATCTCGTCAAAGTTTCGGGTTTTAAATAATGTGAACACGTGCAAACTGGAAGGGTGAATGCCTGTACCCTGGGTTTTCTGTCTAAGGCTAGAGTGTTCGTATAAATCCACATAATCAGACCAGTCACTCTTACCTGGGAACTCTTGGGGTGAGTGTTCACTTATAGGCGAGCATGTCTTCGCGATACATTATTTTTGACCTGTTTACTTTGATTAGTCACTGTGTGTCGTTTGTTTGCCTTATGGTAACAAACAAATAACCACCATCTTTGCTGTTGTCAATTCTTGTTTTTATCATCCCATTCTTTTCATCCAAACATCTCACTCGTTTCTTTTCATGTTTCCTCTTTTAGAATGCCTCCTCGACGCGAAACCCAGATAGAGACTGCCGAACTGGCAGAAATAATTGCGCAGCAAATGGCTGCTCAATTCCCAAACCTCTTTGCTCAATGGAACCAAGCCAACAACAATAACAATGCTCCATGCAAATTCAAGGATTTTAACTCGGCTAAACCACTCAAGTTTAGTGGTTCTGAGGGAGCGACTGGGCATCTTCAATGGTTCGAGAGCATTGAGAATACTTTCCGCCACGTGCAGTGTCCTGACAATCGCAAGGTCGAGTTTTCTTCGAGTGTGTTTCAGAAGAGGGCTCTTACATGGTGGAACGGGGTTATGAGAGACCGTGGTGCAGAAATTGCTCTAGCACAAACTTGGGCTGAACTTAGAGCTCTTATGATGAGGGAGTTTTGTCCTCGTCATGAACTGCGATCTTTGGAGAAAGAGTTTGATAATTTGAAGCAAGATAGTGGTGAGCATCGGGCATATACTGATAGGTTTGAGGAGTTGAGTCTGCTTTGCCCAACTATGGTTACCCCACTCGACAAGGCTATCGAAAGGTACATCGATGGTCTACCTGACTCAGTACAAGACATCCTTACTGGTAGTAACCCTACCACACTCCGTCAGGCGATCGAGTTAGCAGCGACATTGACTGAGTCGCAAGTTCGAAAGGGAAAACTACACAAGAAGGGTGACAAGGGTAAGAAGCAGGCATCTGACAAGGGGGATGGCAAGAAAGGTGAAAACAAGAATGGGAAGAATTCTAGTTCCTCAAAGGGTTCTAGGAAGCGAAAGGCTTCCCAAAACTATGCGGTTACTGCACAGGCCCAAGCTGCACCAAATCAGCCTGCGTAACCACTATCCAAGAAGCCATATCTTGGCACTGCGCCTGTATGCAACAGGTGTAACGGCAATCACCTACCACATCTCCAATGTCGTCAATGCACTAACTGTGGGAGAATTGGTCATCTTGCTGCCACCTGCCGTATTCCTGTTAACCAGAACCAGGCAGTTCAAAACCAAGCCCAACAAGTTGCCCAGCCTCTTGCTCAGCAACAAGGTCAAGCTGCACGACCTCATTTTCCTCCTGGTTCGTGCTGCAATTGTGGGGATCTGACCCACTACAGAAACCGGTGCCCAAGGCTAGCCAACCAGAATCAGAATCAGGGTCAGGCTCGAGGTCGAGTCTTCAACAAGAATGCCCAAGAGGCGCAGGCAGACGATAATGTGGTGAACGGTACGTTCTTTATTAATAATCAGCCTGCATCTGTTCTTTTCGATTCCGGCGCCGATAAGAGTTTTGTGTCATTATCTTTTGAGCCAATGCTTCGCGTGTCTAGAATGAAACTAGGTAAGCCTTTGACAGTAGAAGTTGCTAGCGGTGAACCCATTATTCTTGATTCTGTCCTTCGCAACTGCCAGTTGAACCTTAACGACCATCTTTTTCCTATCAACCTCACGCCTGTGCAACTTGGAAGCTTCGACGTCATTGTGGGTATGGATTGGTTATCCAAGCATCACGCAGAGGTAGTTTGTTTCGAGAAGATCGTTCGTGTGCCGCTTTCGACAGGCGAGATCCTACAGGTTCGTGGTGAGAAACCTGCCGGTGGTCTCAAGCTCATGTCTTGTTTTAAAGCTCGGAAGTATCTGCGAAAGAATTATGTGGCCTTCTTATCACATGTCACAGCAGATAAAGGCAAAGGTAAGTCTATCCAAGATATTCCGGTTGTTCGGGATTATTCTGAAGTATTCCCTGAAGATTTACCTGGTCTACCTCCAGCACGCCAAGTCGAGTTCCGAATTGATCTCGTACCTGGTGCAAATCCCATTGCCAGAGCTCCATATCGTCTTGCACCGTCTGAGATGCAAGAGTTGTCTAAGCAGCTTCAGGAACTCTCTGACAAAGGTTTTATCCATCCTAGCTTTTCACCTTGGGGTGCTCCCATTCTTTTTGTCAAGAAGAAGGATGGATCTTTTAGGATGTGTATCGATTATCGTGAGCTTAACAAGCTTACCATCAAGAATCGATATCCCCTACCTCGCATTGATGATCTCTTTGATCAGCTACAGGGTGCTTCTTATTTTTCGAAGATTGATCTACGTTCTGGGTATCATCAACTTCGGGTGCATGAAGAAGATATTCCCAAGATATCGTTCCGTACTCGTTATGGGCATTATGAATTCACAGTCATGCCATTCGGTTTGACTAATGCTCCTGCTGTTTTCATGGACTTAATGAATAGGGTCTGCAAGCCTTATTTGGATCAGTTCGTCATTGTTTTTATTGATGATATTTTGATATACTCTAAGACGCGAGCTGACCATGAGCAACATCTTTGTCTTACTCTGGAACTCCTAAAGAAAGAGCAAATTTTCGCCAAATTCTCCAAGTGCGAATTTTGGCTTAAAGAAGTTCAATTTTTGGGGCATATTATCAACGAACGAGGTATTCATGTAGATCCCTCCAAGATCAGTGCGATTAAGGATTGGGATACACCTTCTACTCCTACTAAAGTTCGTTCTTTTCTTGGTCTAGCGGTTTATTATCGCCGCTTCATTGAGAACTTCTCGAAGATTGCAGTTCATCTAACTGCTCTAACTCAGAAGAACAAACCCTTTGATTGGGGATTCAAGCAAGAGGAAGCTTTTCAAAACTTGAAGCAGAAGCTTTGTGATGCGCCTGTTCTATCATTGCCTGAGGGTGATGATGATTTTGTCATGTATTGTGATGCATCGAAATTGGGCCTTGGTTGTGTTCTGATGCAAAGGAACAAAGTCATAGCATATGCATTGAGGCAGTTGAAGATACATGAGAAGAACTACACCACTCATGATCTTGAGTTGGGTGCAGTTGTTTTCGCTCTAAAGATCTGGAGACACTATTTGTACGGTACAAAATGTGTGGTTTTCACGGACCACAAAAGTCTTTAGCATATCTTCAATCAGAAAGAACTCAACATGAGGCAACGACGTTGGGTGGAGCTTTTAAACGACTATGACTGCGAAATTCGCTACCATCCTGGTAAGGCGAATGTCGTAGCCGATGCTTTGAGTTGCAAGGAACGTACTAAGCTTCATTGTGTTCGTGTTCAATCTGATATTCAAGCTCGATCCGATATCCAAACACGCATTTCTCAGGCTCAACACAATTGTGTTTCACAAGGTTTGATGGATAAGGAATTTCCCTATCACATAGCACCTGCTCTGGAACTGAAGGACAATGGATCGTATTACTTCATGGACCGTTTGTGGGTCCCAAGCCAGGATGATCTTCGTACCTTGCTTATGGATGAAGCCCATAAGTCTCGTTATTCTATTCATCCGGGCTCAGATAAAATGTATAAGGATCTTCGTATTCAGTATTGGTGGCCTGGTATGAAGAAAGACATTGCCTTATACGTATCAAAATGCCTTACTTGTCTTAAGGTTAAGGCTGAACATCAGCGTCCTTCTGGTTTATTGGTGCAACCAGAGATCCCAGTTTGGAAATGGGAAAACATTACTATGGATCTTGTTACCAAACTTCCACGCACAAAGAAAGGTCATGATGCCATCTGGGTAGTTGTTGATCGTCTTACTAAGTCAGCACATTTCTTGCCAATCCGTGAGGATTTTCCTGCTGACAGACTTGCTAAAATCTATGTGGATGAAATTGTAGCTCGACATGGTGTTCCTTTGAACATCATTTATGACAGAGATGCTCGTTTCACTTCTCATTTTTGGAGAACCATGCAATCTGCTATGGGGACCCAACTTAATCTGAGCACAACTTATCATCCGCAAACGGATGGTCAATCTGAAAGAACAATCCAGACTCTGGAGGATATGCTTAGAGCTTGTGTGATTGACTTTGCTGGTAGTTGGGATTCACATCTTCCGTTAATTGAATTCTCATACAACAACAGTTATCACACCAGCATCAAAATGGCTCCTTTCGAGGCTCTCTATGGTTGAAAATGTCGTTCACCAGTCTGCTGGAATGAGATCGGCGAGGCTCAACTTACTGGACCTGCCCTCATTTTAGAGACAACAGATAAGATTAAGAAAGTTCGTGATAACCTTCAGACAGCTAGAAGCCGTCAAAAGAGTTACGCGGACCCAAAACGCAAGCCCTTGGAATTTCAAGTCGGTGATCGAGTATTACTTAAGGTCTCACCTTGGAAAGGTGTGATCATATTTGGAAAGAAAGGAAAACTTGCACCTAGATACGTTGGACCATTCAAGATCGTCGAAAGAATCGGTAAGGTAGCCTACAGACTTGAGTTACCTCCTGAACTTGGAAATGTTCATCCAACTTTTCACGTGTCCAATCTCAAGAGGTGTTTAGCTGATGAGAACCTCCACATACCACTTGACGAAATTCGTGTTGACAAAACACTGAAATTTGTTTAGAAGCCAGTGGAAATCATGGAACGTGAAGTCAAGTGGCTTAAACGCAAGCGCATTCCTTTGGTCAAAGTTCGCTGGGAAGCTAAACGTGGACCCGAGTTTACTTGGGAACGCGAAGATCAAATGAAGGCGAAATATCCGCATCTTTTCCCTCGAGTTTCCTCTAAATAAATTTCGGGACGAAATTTCCACAAGTAGGGGAGACTGTAACATCTGTGCTTGTAATCATTGTGAATAGTTATATTATCAATAAAACAATGTTATTTGATCCCAATGTTTGTTTGGTTGTGTTTTACATTTTTCATGTTTTGACTTTTATTCAATTTCAAACTCTATATCACTTTCTGGAGAGTTATACGCAAACTGGTGCATAAACGTACTTAGTTTAACGCGAGAAATACTCCGGAACATCAACATATACTTAACATACCTTAAATAACCTTTACATGACTTAGAAATAAGTTTTGAAGGCTTTGGTATGGCAAAAACAAGTTAATTCACTTACAGGGACTAAACTTGACAAACTGCGAAAAGTATGCCAATTTGAACTGTAACGAACATTTTGGAACATGATCATAAGTTAAACATACCATAAATATCCTTTACATAGCTTAGAAATAGGCTTTGAGGGGTTCGGTATGCTAAAACAAACTTTTGGGTCATTCAGGGACTAAAAGCGTCAAAAAGTGCACAAGTTTGCACTTTCGCGCATAACTTACGTTCTGAATACATCCGGACATCCAAAAATTTATGTAAGCACTAAAATATTTTATTTTAGTGTTTGGCTTGAGAAAAATCCATTCGTCGCGTCATTTGGATAGTTTTTCGTGCTTATGCGCATTCCGTCGTAATTAAGCGAACATCGCGATCGTACGGCCAAACGAACCGACATCCGAGATATTTTTGAGCATGTTTTAAGTTCCCTATACTTTAACTTCATTTTAGAGCCTTGAAATGAGGTTAACGGGGTTCAAACGCATCGAAAAGGCCTTAAACACGTGCAGGGACCAAAACTGTCATTTTTGAAACTTTGCTGAAACTGGTACATGGTGGCGTAGCGCGAGCACTAAGGCCTTTGCCGTCGCGCTACGCGAGCGCCTCATCTGGACAGAAACATTGCATTTGGTCCATTTTCACTTTTGCACATGGTTTTGGGGCAATCTATGGGCTCAAATGGTTTTCAAAAACCACTATCTTGAGGTGTATGGCCAAGATCAAAGCACGGTTTCCTAGAAACGATCTTAACGGCTCACCGAAAACTATATATACCCCCCCCATGCCATTGCAAAACCCACTAGAATTTTGAATTGAGAAACTCTAAGTTGAAACCATTGTTTCATACCTGAGTTACTTGGATCGAGATTAGGATTCGGGGTCCCTTCGTAAGTATTCCTTCGTTCTTTTATTGCTTTTCGAGTCCGAAAGTCAAACTTTGTTTGACTTTCTCTGTTGACCAGTTTATGGTCAATGCAAAGTTCGTTTGAACTTCGCAACGTGATTGTAATCACGATGGTTATAGTTCCTTGGGACTATGCCTGCTGATTACCACGTTGTCTAGGGGCGTAAGGGTAAGCGATCTAATAAATCGCTTATACCTTCGAACCCGACCCATTTGGTCGATCATTAGGATCCGACCAAATACCTTAGGTGACCATAGTATATAGGGAATAACCTTCCGAGGTTATACCTTATGGTCGCTTCGTTAAGTAGTTGCATGATAGGTAGTTTATATGCCTTAGGTAAATTACCAAAATACCCTTTTCATGTGTAATTGGTAATTAAGCATATGTAACCTAAAGTTTCATCACTTAACTGATTATGTTACATAATTAAACATTTTAGGCATATAATACTTGTCATAGGACTAGTTAGGCGAACGCGTTTCACGCGAATGACGCGTTAAAGTAGCATAAGCTACCTAAACGGGTCGTAATGGGTCGTAAGCACTTAGGTTAGGTTTCATTTAGTATATAGGTTTTGTTAAACCATATGACACAAGTTTCCATACTCGTTTGGTTTTGGAACCCTCATTCTATCTAAATCCTCTGACTTAGGTCCGGTTTATTAACATAGTTACCTATATTAGGTGCCGTTTGATTCCGTGATCTCTAGCATTGCTTGGTGGTTATCTTAAGACTTCTGAGCAATCTCAAGTGAGTACATAGACCCCTCTTTTACTGTTTTCAAACTGTTTTGGGGTGGAACACATGTGCCTACTTGTTACTTTCATGCTTTTCTGTTTTCACATCATATACCTGCTATATTTGTTAGTACTTAGTACATCACTTTACATTACATTTCATGCTACGTATGTCCATTGTGTTCATACTTAGTACATTGTTTTACTTTACATTTCTGCTATGTATGTTGACTGATAGCATGCTAGCACATTGATTTACTTGACTTTTCTGCTTTGTATGTTAACTTAGCATACTTAGTACATTGTTTTCATATGACATGTATACAACTGCTATAACATTTGGTTTGCACAAACGAGACTTATATACGTTCATTAACATTAGCTACGCCGCTCGGTAGTAAGTACTGGTACCATAGGACTTGACAAATCCCATTCCTGACATCACGGGTTTGTTTGGATGTAAGGAATGACTGAATCCGAAAACATTTCTTTTGATAACCTTGACTGAAAGGGTTATCCGACTGTCTCAAGGCTTGAATGTATGCGTTAACTTACCACATAAATGTTTGTATCAATGTGACATGCATCACTTTGCAAAACATAACTTTTTGATATATTCAAAATACTTTGTTTTGTACATTACTACATTTGGACTATGTGACAATACTTTATTTACAATACATAACATTTGTTACACATTACTTGACTACTTTTGGACTATCAACATTTGACATGGTTTATACAAGGACTTTTGACAATTGGTTTAAACATAGACATTATACATTGTTGGTTGGTTTAAGTGACTTAAGTAACGAGATGTGAGTAATATGATACAATCATGGTGGATACGCCGCTGGTACTTCCTATATATAAGTGCTTGTGTTATATTACATATCATAGCGTTATTTAAATCATTCATTTTGGACTTATACATTTTTACACAAGTAACATGTTTTCACAAGACTTTGGTTTACAATACAGTTTATTTTATACAGCTCATTTTACTTGGTTATTCATTTAACCATACATTATTCTTTTATTTATACATATCATTTGATCTTATCGCTTTTAAATGACTTACAAAACAAAACAATTTACAAGGTTCGTGACTGACATTTACTAAACAACTTTTTCTTAAACTTAAGTCATGAATCCTATTTTCACAAAACCTATGTATCTCACAGGCATTTTTATGCCGACGTACCTATTTTCACATGTGTTTTCAGGTGCTTTTGCATAGGATGACGATCGTGACACTAGGGCAGACCTGTGCCTTAGAGACTTAAAATGAAGATAGACTTAGTTAAATTATGTTATAAACTCTTTGATTCCTGTTTAAAACAATGTAACTCTTATGTTGATAAATAAAATACAACTTTGTATGCCATGGTTATGAAACAATTAATTCTGTTACAACACTCCCCGACGTTTTCCGCCACGTTTTGTATGTTATACGTGGTCGGGGTGTGACAACACATTTTCAAAGTTTATGGTTATGGTTCAGTCTGGGAGACTGGGTGGTTCAGTCTGGGAGACTGGGTGGTTTAGTCTGGGAGACTGGGTGGTACAGTCTGGGAGACTGGGTGGTTCAGTCTGGGAGACTGGGTGGTTCAGTCTAAGAGACTAGGAGGTCTAGTCTGGGAGGCTAGGTAGTTTAGTCTAATAGACTAGGTGGCTTAGTCTGGGAGACTAAGAAGGATACGTGATTACATTGTTATTGATTGCATGTTTAATGATAGATTGTTGATATATGTGCATATGTTGTGATTGTTTGTTACTGACACTATGTCATCATCCGAGAGTGGTTTGTCTGATACCGATGACCCCATGACTGTAGTCTTAGATGATGAGATGGCACCAGGGCCAGAGATCTTTACTTCTGACACCGAGAGTGACCCAGAGATGATGTCCGACGATGACGGCGACTTTCAGCCCTTTGCGCTGCCCGATTTCAAAGATGATTTACTGATTACTGATGGTATCCCAGCCGAGGATCCTTTCATTATTCCTATTCTAGTTCACGATCATCTTATCATCGGTCACCCCGATGGTGAGCATGTCGTGGCACCGATCCTCGCTCCCGTTCCCCTCATGGTCATTCCCCCTGAGGATTGGCCTTTTAATGATCTTTTTGACGATGATGTTGACCTGTTTGTCGATGGTCCTCCCGATGACGCTCAGGGTGATGGAGAGCTCGATGAGGACGTTGTTGCTGTTCCACTTCTGGGGATTCCTGTTATTGAGATGGCGGATGAGGACCCTGCTACCCCACTTCTTGAGATCCCTATTATTGAGATTTCTTCTGATTCTAGCTTTCACTCTGTCTCAGACTCTTTTGCGTCTGTGACTTCTTCCGCCTTACAGGCAGTTGGTTTGCGTCGATACGCTACTGATTCTGATGACGATACAGCTATGTCAGCTGCACCGTTACCTCCTCATGATGCCGAGCCTGACTTTGTTCCCCGATGACCAGCCTGTTGATGCACCCGCTGATCCTGTGCAGGTACCAGCTCCTGAGCCGGTGCCAGCACCTGAGCCTTCGCCTGATTTTGAACCTATCCCCTTTGGCATACCTGACATTGCACCACTTATACCAGATCCAGTTTCTGCACCCGCTGACCCTTCTGTCATTGAGTCAGTCACTCCCCCACTTGCACCCTCACCTGTTGATGCTGCTCCTTTCCATCCAGGGACTCGATCGGGAGAGGCACCTCGAGAGTCTGATGTTCACCGTACTGACTTACCTATCAGCTTCTTGCAGGACATCCCTCCACCCCGTCCAGGGGAGGGCATTTCTAGCAAGTGGCCTGGCCCTGACCCACATGTGTCTGCAGCTTTCCCTTGCATGCGTCAGTATACACCTACTGCTCATTTTACTTCTTCACCATTCGATGAGCCATTTCGATGGTTCCCACCTTACACCATGCCGATATCTGATCCCTACCATCCATCGCCCTTTACTGGTTATACATGAGATGAGTTACTTCTTTCATTGCAGCTTCAGTTTGAGATCATGAGTCGCAGAATCCTAGAGCTTGAGATGACACCACGACCTTTGCCATGTCCGTGTCAGCCATCTTTTGTTCCCCCTTGTTCATCACCGTCCCCATTTTCACATCCTCCTGCACCACTGTATCATTTATGGTAGATTGGTAGACATTGTGGACAAGGGTAGTGTGACCCTGTGCTCCCTTTTGATGCTATACATTTGTAAAACATGTAACTGTATTTGTGGTCAATGATTAATGAAAGCTCAATCGTAATGTTCTCATTAAATACGCTGTTGATTTACTTATTTATGTTAGGATTGCCATGATTGCCTGCTTACTTGTTATAACCTACGCTATTATATACATAATACTTATTATATACTTAAGACCTGACCTATACAATCTTCCCTTAGAAGATGCCTCCTCGAAGGAACAATCAGTTGCCCACAACAAAGGCTGAACTACAAGAACGGATTTCACAAGCAATCGCACAACATGAGGCCTTGCGCTCTGAGCACAGCGGAGGTACCTCAAGAAATAACCCACCTCACGGTAATGTTTAAGTCATTAAAGACACATTATGATACGTTTGGACATTCCATGTGCGTTTGCTAATGCTTTTTGTGAATGACGATGCTTGTACAGGTTGCACTTACAAGCAGTTTCTTGATTGCAAGCCTCTGAATTTTGATGGCACTGGAGGTGCTGTAGCTTTCTTTAGATGGGCTGAGAAGACCGATTCTGTGCTGAGGATGAGCAAGTGTGCGTTAGAGCACCAAGTCACCTATATTTCTGGACTTTTCCTAGACGGAGGCCTATCCTGGTGGAACCTCCAAGTTCAGACTTTGGGAGAGGAAGTAGCATATGCTATGACTTGGGATGAGATGAAAGAGCTGATGCGCAAGAAGTACTGCTCGAGAGCTGAGATTCAGAAGCTGGAAACTGAGTTCTGGAATCTAACGATGGATGGCCTGAAGATTGCTGAGTATGTGCAGAGATTCCATGACCTGTCTCGCGTGGTCCCCTACATGGTAGAGCCAGAGTTCAAACGAATTGAGCGTTTCATTTGGGGATTGGCGCCCCAAATCATGAGCATGGTGACTACATCCAAGCCCCCAACGATCACTGAAACCATTGACCTGAGTGTGGCGTTGACCGAAGAACCGATTAGGCTGAACAAGTTTTTGGTCTCTGAAGGAAAGAAGAAGGAGACTCATGTCGAGTCATCAGGAGAGAACAAGAGGAAGTTCTCAAACTTCAAGAAGGGTACCCAAGGAAGCAGCAGTGGTACTAACAAGAAGAAAGATGTGAACCCACCAGCCGAGGTCAGGACTGGTGCTGCGAGTTCAGAGAATAAGGGAAAAGGTTATATGGGAACTTTACCTAAGTGTGATGTGTGCCAGTTCCATCATGCCGGCCAGTGTAGACTAAGTAAGTGTGAGAACTGTGGAAAGAATGGTCATTCGAAGGAGACATGCTGGGCTGGTACTGGTCATGGAAATGGTGGTCAATGAGGTAGTGGTAATGGTAATGGCAGTGGAAACCGTGGTGGAAACGGTTATGGAAACTGCAACCAATGAGGAAATGGCGGTAATGGAAATCGTGGTGGTTCTAGAAACTAAGCCGGTAATGGAAACCACAGCCAAAACAACAACCATGGTGGTACTGGAAACAAGCAAGGATGCTTTAGCTGTGGCGATATTGGGCATTTCAAGCGTGATTGCCCGAAGAACAATCAAGCCCAAGGAAGAGTTTTCAACATAGGAGCTAGGGAAGCTCGCCAGGATCCGAACGTAGTTACGGGTAGGTTCCCTATCAACCAACACTTTGCATCTGTATTGTTTGATACTGGTGCCGATTATAGCTTTGTATCCCTAGAATTTAAGAATATACTTGGGTTAGTAGTGTAGGATCATTTGCACGACCAAAACGAGTCGTTCAGAAGAGTTCTGACCAATACGAAAGGCGGAATCAGACGTATCGGAGTTATTTCAGCTGGTTTGCACTTAGAATCACTTTAAACTGTCTCTATATAGATATCAGATCGTTTTACAATGCTGGAGACACTTCGGCAGAGCTTCGCTACCGGAATCAGAACATTACAAATGAAATCACCAAGGCACGTATTTATAGGCCTACCATTCCGCACGAAACGGTTCACACAAAATGGACTTCCCATTTCGTACGAAATGGCCAAGTTCATTTCGTACGAAATGGACATATTCCATTTCGTGCGAAATGGCCCATCTAACATGTTTTCCCAATTTTATCGTACAACGTGCCCTGATCTATCTAGACTATTACAAGACTCGATACAAGACGAAGTCGACAGACATATGCACCAACAGACTCCCCCTTGGACGTTGATGAAGTCTTCAGTGTCGAGTCTTCGGTATGTCACATCTTCAGTCTTTATCCGTCTTCTCGCTCTTTCCAAAATATTCTCCATTGTATGCATCCTCAATCAATCTCTTTCTCTTCTTCTCTATCTCTCTTCCAGAATCTCATTCTGACTCTATCTTCTCTTGATCAGATCTCTTGATTCTTTAAGATCTTTAGCATCAGCAGCTTGCGTCGACACAGATCCAGGATCAGAAACTCGCTCTTTACATCTTCAGACTCCCTCTTAATGTCTTCAGACTCCCCCTTTCGCTAAGCTGGGATCGCAGTCTGGAATTCACAATCTACAGGCATTGGATCGAAAACCTGGCTCTTATAACTTTCACAGGTTCTAAGATCGTAACTTGGCTCTCCTCATGCTGAAAGTTTACAGAAATCAGAATCTGGCTTTTGCATATCTTTCAGGATTCGAAACCTGGCTGCTTCTGCCTGCACAAACTCTACCCAGAAATAAATTTCACAAATTTAACAATTTGACAAATTTAGAGACCTCAGGTAGATTTCATTCAACATCACCACTCTTATTGTGAGGTAGATATATTTATAATAATTTTCATATCAAAACAAACTCTCCCATCCCTTTTGTCCATCATATTCAGCACTCGGAATTTTGAAAATCAGCTCTTCAACATCAGTTGTCGAAAATCTTTTTATATTTTCAAAAATTTAATCTAAAACACTCCGAAAATCTTTTTGGATTTTTGTTTTTAAAGGAAAAGCCGTAAAGAAATATTTACATACAATATTTTTGTGAGTTTGTGTAAGAGGATCATATCAGTTTTGAGACAAATCACCAACACTGTTAAGCTTTAAACATTTTAAGTTCTAAACGATTCACTTAGAATGTCAGTATACTGATCCACTTAAATTTTCACACAAAGTTCAACTGTTTCGAGATACGAGATTAATATTTTAGAGACTTAAACTTATTCGCGTGTCCCACCTCAGAATATACTCCCGTATCCAGACTCCTATATTCGGTCTTACAGGTGAATGTACACTAGTGATATCTGTAAAGGGTTAAATGCGAGACCATGAGAGCTCAGGCTATTGCTTCCGCAAAATCAGAGAGATGATGGTTCGACTTTCGGTGGGTTCCCTTTAGAGAATCTTTTCTTCAACAGCACATGATTAGCATTTTTCAATGTTTCATCATTTTTATGCTGAGGGTAGGCTTTAATATTAAAGCAATGCAAAGTATTATACGAGGACTAGGCTATTGCTCCTGCAAAATCAGAAGTCCAGGTATAATACCCCAGATATCACCACGCACAAAGACCTAGTATGTCAGAAATAGAAAGCCCTTCAAACAAGATTTCAGGGGTTACCTATATATCCTAGAGATGTTCCCCACGAAATAAGCAAGTTTGATATTTTAGGTTTATATCTCGAACACAATCTACTAAGCGTGTAAAAACCTACTGCCATATCATCAGTGAGACCGTTTATCACATTTGACTTTTCAATTCTTTAGCATGATGTGAATGTCCACTGATGTACTATCATTTCCTCTTTTTCATAACAAAACTCATTTTCATTTTCAATGTTTTTGCCTTTTTAGATTTTATCATGTTTTTGGAATTTTCAAATTTTTGAAATTTCTAAAAAAAATTTACTCCCCCTAAAATCAAAAATATGTTTCAAATTTTGATTTTCAAGTAAAATTTGAAAATAAACTGTACAAGTAAAGTGACAACTGTTGTGAATTGCTTCAAATCGCCATCCACTTGGCATAAACAATCAGAACTCCCCCTGACAACAAACTATTTTCCCATTATGATTTCAAAACACTTAAGTTTGTTTTAATCAAATGGTTTTTCCGGAAAATAAGTTTTGTTGATTTTACCACTTGAAGGAAAGTGTACATATCATAATTTCAAAACACTTAAGTTTGTTTTAATTATGAAAATAAGTTTTGTTGAAATACATTTTATACAACTCACATTTTACAGATACGTTTTATACAACTCACATTTTACAGATACATCTCATACAACTAAACTGCATGAACTCGCTCAACTTTTGTTGATGTTTTCAAACTTAACATGTATTTCAGGGTAACATTGTCTTTAATATGAAACAAAGTGTACATATCATAATTAAACTAAGTCTATCTTCATTTTAAGTCCCTAAAGCACAGGTCCGCCCTAGTGTCACGATCATCATCCTATGCAAAAGCTCCTGAAAACACATGTGAAAATAGGTACGTCAGCATAAAAATGCCTGTGAGATACATAGGTTTTGTGAAAATAGGATTCATGACTTATAAGTTTAGAAAAAGTTGTTTAGCAAAAGTCAGTCATGAACCTTGTAAATTGTTTTGTTTTGTAAATCATTTAAAAAGCGATAAGATCAAACGATATGTATAAATAAAAGAATAATGTATGGTTAAATGTATAACCAAGTAAAATGAGTTGTATAAAGTAAATTGTTTGTAAACCAAAGTCTTGTGAGAATCGTGTTACTTGTGTAAAATGTATAAGTCCAAATTGAATGATTTAAATAACGCTACGATATGTAATATAATACAAACACTTATATATAGGAAGTACCAGTGGCGTATCCACCATGCTTGTATCATATTACTCACATCTCGTTACTTAAGTCACTTAAACAAACCACCAATGTATAAAGTCTATGTTTAAACCAATTGTCAAAAGTCCTTGTATAAATCATATCAATTGTTAATAATCCAAATGTAGTCAAGTAACGTGTAGCAAATGTTATGTCTGGTAAGAAATGTGTTGTTACATAAACCAATTGTAAAAATGTACAAAACAAAGTATTTTGAATATATCAAAAAGTTATGTTTTGCAAAGTAATGCATGTTACATTGATACAAACACTTATGTGGTAAGTTAACGCATACATTCAAGCCTTGAGACAGTCGGATAACCCTAAGTCAAGGTTATCAAAAGAAATGTTTTCGGATTCAGTCATTTCTTACATCCAAACAAACCCGGGATGTCAGGAATGGTATTTGTCAAGCCCTATGGTACCAGTACTTACTACCGAGCGGCGTAGCTAATGTTAATGAATGTATATAAGTCCCGTTTGTGCAAACCAAATGTCATAGCAAATGTGAACATGTTATATGAAAACAATGTACTAAGTATGCTAAGTTAACATACGAAGCAGAAAAGTCATGTAAATCAATGTGCTAGCATGCTATCAGTCAACATACACAACAGAAATGTAAAGTAAATCATGTACTATAAGTGTACTAATGAACATAGTAAGCATATGATGTGAAAACAGGAAAGCATGAAAGTAACAAGTAGGCACATGTGTTTCACCCCAAAACAGTTTGAAAACAGTAAAAGAGGGGTCTATGTACTCACTTGAGATTGCTTAGAAGTCCTTGAGTAACAACCAAACAATGTTAGAGATCACGGAAATCAAACGGCACCTAATATAGGTAACTATGTTAATATACCGGACCTAAAACGGAGGATTGGATAGAATGAGGGTTCGTAAACCAAACTAGTATGGAGACTCGTGTAATATGGTTTAACAAAGACCACATACTAAAATGAAACCTAACCTAAGTGCTTACGACCCATTATGACCCGTTTAGGTAGCTTATGCTACTTTAACGTGTTGTTCGCGTAAAACGCGTTCGAAACGCCTAACTAGTCCTATGACAAGTAAAATATGCCTTAACATGTCTAATATTGTTACCAAAAGTGTTTAGATACCAAAAGTTATGTTACATATGCTTAAAATGAATTTTGGCGTTAAAAGGGCATTTTGGTAATTACCTAAGGCATATAAACTACCTATCATACAACTACTTAAACGAAGCGACCATAAGGTATAACCTCGGAAGGTTATTCCCTATATACTATGGTCACCTAATGTGTTTGGTCGAATCCTAATGATCGACCAAACGGGTCGGGTTCGAAAGTATAAACGATTGTTTAGATCGCTTACCTTACGACCCTATATCAGCACTAAACTAAAAGTGACGAGCTAAGCATGTTAGAACATGCTTAACTAAGTTTAGAAAATACGTTTGGTATCAAAACAAGCGGTTTTGATACCCAAGAGTAGTTTGGTTACAAAATACGCAATAATACGCATTTTGGCCGAAACTACGACTGGTCACTGAGCCTAGATAACGTGGTAATCAGTAGATATAGTCACAAGAGACTATAACCATCGTGATTACGCTCACGTTATGAAGTTCAAACGAACTTCGTGTTGACCATAAACTGATCAGCGCAGAAAGTCAAATATAGTTTGACTTTCGGACTAGAAAAGCGATAAAAGAACGAAGGAACACTTACAAAGGGTCCCCGCTAGTAAAACTTGATCGAATAGCTCAGGTATGAAGCAATGACTTCAACTTAGAGCTTTGAGATCAGATTTGTGGGTTTTGAGTTGAATGGGTTGGGTATTTATAGTAAATGGACAACCGTTAGGATCGTTTATCGAATAACGTGCTTTGATCTTGTCCATACACTTGTTGAAACCTTGTGGTAACTCAAAATGGCCCCTCATGAACTGAAAGGGCAAGTGTGGGTGAGTTTTTGGGTGCTTAACAGCTGTAATCTGCTGTTAAATTGATCTTATCTGATCTAGGAAGCTAACACGGGCCGCGTAAGGGGACTCACTAAACTTACGCGGGCCGCCTGGCCTGTCTGGTCAGAAATAAACTTTCACAAATGACAGTTTTGGTCCCTGTTATGCATTAAAGCCATTTCCGACACGTTTAAGGCCCGTTAAGCCAACGTTAAGGCCCTAAAATGATGCCTAAACATTGTGGACATGAAATATGCTCAAAAATATGCCGGATGTTGGTTCGTTTGGTCGTACGATCGCGATGTTCGCTTAATTACGACGGAATGCGCATAAGCGTGAAAAACGATCCAAATTGCGTGACGAATGGATTTTTCTCATGCCAAACACTAAAATAAAATATTTTAGTGCTTACATAAATTTTTGGATGTCTGGATGTATTCAGAACGTGAGTTATGCGCGAAAGTGCAAACTTGTGCACTTTTTGACGCTTTTAGTCCCTGAATGACCCAAAAGTTTATTTTAGCACACCGAACCCCTCAAAGCCTATTTCTAAGCTATTTAAAGGATATTTATGGTATGTTTAACTTATTTTCATGTTCCGGAATGTCTGTTACAGTTCAAATTGGCATACTTTCGCAGTTTGTCAAATTTAGTCCATGTAAGCGAATTAACTTGTTTTTGCCATACCAAAGCCTTCAAAACTTATTTCTAAGTTATGTAAAGGTTATTTAAGGTATGTTAAGTATATGTGGATGTTCCGGAGTATTTGTTTCATTAAACTGATTACGTTTACGCACCAGTTTGCGTATAATTCTCCAAAAAGCGATGTAGAGTAACAAAAGTCAAAACATGAAAAATGTCAAACATAAAAAAACAAACATTGGGATCGAATAACATTGTTTTATTGATAATTGAACTGTTCACAATGATTACAAGCACAAATGTTACAATTGAAGAAGTGTAACAGTTCTTTGCCTCCTACTGATCACTTTCTATCTTCACCACATCTCATAGAGTTGGGAGCTTGACACATTGATGATATGTTGAGGGGGACTCCCTTCATATCGTGTATCCCTGGCAAGCCAAATATAACATTATAGCAAGATAAGCAATCAATAAGATAGAATTTTTTAACAGCATTCACTCCCTCTATATAAATAGGAAGTTTGATGTCCCCCAATGTATTCTTTGTCTCTCCACTGAATCCCACAAGGATAGATGATCATGGGATAATGTAAGATTCAAGGATGTTCATTCTTTTGAGGACATCCAACTGGATTATGTTCACTGAGCTTCCCCCATCAATGAGAATCCTGCGAACAAAATGGTTAGATATAAATAATGTAATAACCAAACCGTCATGATGAGGATCCTGTATGTCCACACGATCATCCTCATCAAAGGATATGACTTTTTCCTAGGTAAGAATGGAGGTTCGAACAGGTCTGTCCCCATTCTCCATCTTTGTTTTTTTTTGCATGTCTTTTAGCTGTTGAGAACCTCCGGAGATGAAATGGATGATTTGAGCATCAGCTGGTGGAGGAGGAGCTTTTTCAGGAACCTTCTTAGAATGCTGGATCCTTGACTTTTTTCCTTCCAAGCAATTCCTTCAAGTATCCTTTGCTCAAAAGATAACCTATCTCCTTCCTTAAAGCAATTCCTTCCAAGCGTTCTCCGGAGTTGTATAAAACGTATCTGTAAAATGTGAGTTGTATAAAACGTATCTAATCAACACTTAAGTTTGTTTTAATCAAATGGTTTTTCGCTCAACATGTATTTCAGGAAACAATTAATTCTGTTACAACATGTCACACCCGCTCGTAGCGGAAGCGCGAGGTGTGATCTGATCGGTTCTCATTGCATAACAATATAAGTGAACATACTAAATGAATAAAAACAAGCTCCAATGCCATTGTCATAACCGTTTCAAAAGAACGCAACATAAGTTAAATGCATTCGTTACAAACCATCAAATGAAAATATGTTTTCATCGTTCTATACATCAAAATGTAAGTCTTAAAATGTCAAGGCTTTGACCCCTATATCACCGCAAAGAGGCGGTATATAACGGGCAAACCCTTCAAATGGTGGCATGGAGTCTTGATACTTGCTTTCCTTGATTGAAATGTCTGCTAGGTCCACTAATTTCCTGAAATACATGTTAAGTTTGAAAACATCAACAAAAGTTGAGCGAGTTCATGCAGTTTAGTTGTATGAGATGTATCTGTAAAATGTGAGTTGTATAAAACGTATCTGTAAAATGTGAGTTGTATAAAATGTATCCATAAAATGTGAGTTGTATAAACTGTATCCATAAAATGTGAGTTGTGTAAAATGTATCTGTATGTAATGATGTAGTATGTAAAGCGTCAATGAAATCGTTGATCATTAATGTTTCGCGAGGACATTAATATGTGTGATGAATTAGGAAGCAATCCAAACCTAGACGATTTTATGTCGACTGCTATCGACTGGGACACAAACGCACTCATCTGTATGGGTCCACGACCAAGAGTGGGGCTCGCCAATACCCATTAGATCTAACCACTTGTACCTAGGTCCAAACTGGATTAATGGTGCTTAGATGTATAACCCTAATTCGCACATGATCTAAGGTGTTTCATTCCCTAACTTTAACATACGTTGAACATGTATTTTCCCCGATAGTTGTAAAGTTGTAAAACATTTAAATGAATAGGGGACATGAACTCACAGTATCGCGTCCTGTGAATAGAAGTAACTATGATCTCACGTGCGGTCGTCCTGAATAGTGTTGCGACCTACAAATGTTCTTATATTTGTTAGACACTTCGGTCTTTGTAATAACTTGAGTACAAGTCTTGTGTCTTAAATATGTGTGAGACTTGTATGTCTTTACTGTTCGTTGAACTGTGTATTTAGATGAATGATTTGTTAAACTGCTATATATATATATATATATTTCACCAAATATATATATATAAGTCATCTTGTATCTTGTGAGTTGTATCATCGGGTCTAGTCCTCTTAATTTCGTGTCTTATATGTAACAATTGTATGATTGTGTTCACAATAATGGTATCATTGGGCCGAGCCCATGTTTTCATGTTATTGGGCCCCTAATAGTGTTGGGCCTAAATAGTGTTGGGCCTCAATAGTATTGGGCCTAAATAGTGTTGGGCCTCAAATAATGTTGGGCCTCAATAGTGTTGGGCCTCAAATAGTGTTGGGCCTCAATAGTGTTGGGCTTCAATAGTGTTGGGCTTGAATAGTGTTGGGCTTCAATAGTGTTGGGCTTCAATAGTGTTGGGCTTCAATAATGTTGGGCTTCAATAGTGTTGGGCTTCAATAATGTTGGGCTTGAATAGTGTTGGGCTTCAATAATGTTGGGCTTCAATAGTGTTGGGCTTCAATAGTATTGGGCTTTGGCCCATATGTTTGGTGTTTGGGCTTAGCCCATGAATTTATGTTAAGCCCATTAAGAAAAATAAGCCCATTTGTAGAAAAATAGCCCATTAAGTAAAGTAAGCCCATTTGTTATAAAATAGTCCATTAAATAAAGTAAGCCCATTTGTTATAAACTAGTCCATTAAATAAAATAAGCCCACTAGTAAATGTAAGTCTTTCATTTTTATAAAAACCTTTTTATAAAAATTTACCAAGTATACTCTTTAGTTAATAAAAACATACTAGTTTTTGTAAACATCCGAACTTTGTTATCGATAGCATATTTATATTTTCGTGTCGAAAGATCGTCTAAACGTCGTAGTAACTCCTCGGATTGGTGATATGTTCATAGGTTCGTCCGTCGTCCGATTTGACCATAATTAGTATTCAATTACTCGTATCGTCCGTAACTCGCTTTTAAGGCGTAATTATATGAAGTCTTGTAGGACTTTTGTTATAAAGTGTCTTGAGTTTAAATGTAACAATTTGATTCAAGTTCCTATTTTGATATATATAACTAATACATCAAGTAATACATAACCCAAAAATTGTTAAAGTAACCAAATATATATTTTCTAAAAAAAATATATATATTTATCTTGTCTTTTATTTTATAAAAACCTTTCTTTGAAAACCTTTTTAATCTTGTCAAGATTTAACCAAAAATGTTGTTACTTTATAAAATAAAGTTTTTATGAAAAATGGCCGTATAACCTTTGTATTTTAAACTTTACCATGTTTCATAAACATATCATTTTCTTTTTCAAATCACCATCAATTTACTCAACATCTTAACTAAATCATATGAGACTTTTATAACATAAAATTTATCAAGATGATTTCCAAATCATGTAGGGTTTTAAACATGATCATAACATATGCTAACTAGTTCAAAAACCAAGTTTAATTCTAGTTTTAACAACTTTTATAAAAATCTCTAGTTGTATGTTACTTTTTATAATCTTGTGGAAGTATTGTTTTTAAATAAAAACCCTTAATACTTTCACAAGATCAAACGTTATGATCATCCCTTTAGACCTTGATGTTAAAAACCCTTTAACATAATCATGAGTAATTGTTAGATCATATTTTTAAAAACATACTCTAACAATTTATTTATATCATAATCATCATAACAAGATCAAATATGCATATAACAAGTCTTAAATCACAATATAAACCAACATAAATATATCATGATTATTATCTTTGCTTCTTTGTATTTTTCATGTTTATTATATATGATTATCTAGTTATTATTTGTTATAATAACAATCATAACATCATATAAGTGTGAAAAAAAAATAATAGATCTTGAAGCTTACTTCTAGCACTAGGCTAGGGATGATCTTGGAGGATGATTAAGAAATAAAAAGATGAAGATCTTGATGGTAGAATACTCTTGAATGGATGAAAACCCTTCCCTTTGCTTACAAAAGCTTTAGATCTTCTTATGTTACTTGGTAATCCATTTTGATCAACAAATAAAAGACTAATATGAAGTGGGTTTTTGGTGTTCTTGGTGGAAGATGAAGATGATAAGAGAGTTTGAGCAATAAAAGATGAAGTAAGTGGTAAAGTGCTAGTATTTCTTAGTGGTTAAGTGTTATGATAATTCACCAATTTAATCCACTTGCACGTAAACATAATATCTAGATATTTAGTAAAAAAATTAGGGTGTGGGACCCCTTTAAAACCGTTCACAACAACATGGGGGGGGGGGGGGTCTTGAATTGTTGAATTGTTATTAAGTGTTTAAAGTGTTAGAAACTTTTAGCAAAGTTTAGGTGTTTTGGTGTTTAAATGTTTCAAGTGTATAAATGTGTTAAGAAGGTGTTAAGTGACCATTACTAGTCTAATATGATCTAAATAATATTAGATGGTCACTAAAAAAAAGATCCGACATTGTTCGGATATTCGTTTCGAATTGTTTCGGTTAGACGTTATTTGAACGCTAAGTTGTGTAACTTGTATGAATTGATGTAGTTATTGGTTCGGATGATACCCGAAAGTATCCTCATATGAATTATATGTTTAATAACATTTTTACATGTCTTAAAAATATTAGAAAGCTGATTTCTGCAGAATTTCTGCGGAAAAGTGTTGAAATTGTCGCTTTTAGTGCTTTTCGGCAGTTTTTAGTGTTATCGGACATCGGGAAAGTATTAAACCAAACCCTTGTATTTCCATATAGGGTTTAATGTATATTTGATGTTGGACTTTCGTCTGAGTCCTAAAGATGTAATTTAGATGGTTTCTACGGATCCGGAGTTTTCGTCAGCACGCTAGTTCACTAAGTACTACTCTAGTTGTTTCGATGCATTGTTTTAAACTGTTTCAAATATAACCAATAGAAACGAATAATGTGCATCATAAATGAGTGTTCTAAGATGTATATCATGTGATCAAGAAATTCGGATATTCAAAACACATATTTGTATAATGTAATTCATTGCTTTAAATGTACGTAAATTACCAGAAAGTGGCAGTTGTCGCATTCTCCCCCTGTTATTGAGAATTTCGTCCCGAAATTCAAGCTGAGTCATCCTATACAGGAGACTACTCGAACAGGTGAGAGTATTTGGCTTTGATTTAATGTTCACGTTCCCAAGTATACTCGGGTCCGTGTCGAGAGTTCCAAAGTACATTTTAATAATTTTATACGACTCCTCCATGATTTCTAGACTTTACAGTCCATGACTTCAACAGGTTCTTTAGTGAATTGGAGTTTGTCGTCAATGTGAATAGAATGATAACGGTTGCTTGTGTTGGACTCTTTTTAAGATTCGACACATGAAACGTGTCGTGCATACTGTTAAATTCATCTGGTAACTTCAACTTGTAGGCAACAGTGCCAATCTTTTCTAAGATTTCAAATGGTCCAATGTAACGTGGGTTAAGCTTTCCACGTTTACCGAACCTCGCTACGCCTTTTCAAGGCGAGACTTTCAACAAGACTTTGTCTCCAACCTCGAAAGATAATGGTTTTCGTCTTTTATCTGCGTAGCTCTTTTGTCGTTCGCGAGCCGCCTTGATACGGTCTCGGGTCTGAAAAATTTTATCCGTAGTCTCTTGGACTAGTTCCGGGCCAATTAATTGCCTATCGCCTGTTTCCGCCCAACATAGCGGAGAGCGACACTTTCGACCATATAGAGCTTCAAACGGTGCAGCTTGTATACTAGTATGGTAGCTGTTATTGTAGGAAAACTCAACTAAAGGTAGATGAGTATCCCAATTGCCGTCTAAATCCATAACACATGCGCGAAGCATATCTTCGAGTGTTTGGCTTGTCCGTTCGCTCTGGCCGTCAGTTTGTGGATGAAAGGATGTACTTAAATTCAAATGATATCCAAAGGCCTGTTGAAATGATTTCCAAATTCTTGAAACAAAACAACCGTCTCGGTCCGAAATGATTGAAATAGGCACTCCATGACGAGCCACTATTTCTTTGAGATAGAGTTCCGCTAGTTTCTCAGTACTATACTTCTCCCGAATCGGTAAGAAGTGTGCGGACTTTGTCAATCTATTGACGATTACCCATATCATGTCATGGCCGCATGAGGTCCTGGGTAACTTCGTAATGAAGTCCATCGATATTTGTTCCCATTTCTAAACGGGAATCTCGGGTTATTGTAACAAGTTCGAGGGATTTTGCTATACGACCTTAACTTTCGCACAAGTCAAGCATTCACCGACATAAGTCGCGGTATCACTTTTGAGGTTAGACTACCAATAGTATTCTTTCAATACTTAGGCCTATGTGTTTCCTCAAAATATCATCTCGAAAGCCGCCAAAGAATGGAACCCAATTTCGACCCATAAGGTATAAAGTTCCATCTTCTTTCAGCACTAATTGTTCCTTCATGCCTCGAAGTGTTTCTGCTTGAATATGCTCTTCCTTGAGCGCTTGTGAATCATCTTCTCTAATGCTTGAACTCTCAGTGTTCTAACTCGCTCCTTGCGGCTCAAGGCGTCAGCTACAACGTTTGCCTTGCCCGGATGGTACTTTATTTCACAATCGTAGTCGTTCAACAATTCAACCCAATATCGTTGACGCATATTTAATTCTCTTTGGTTGAATATGTGTTGAAGATTTTTATGATCCGTGAAAAATAATGCATTGAGTACCATATACATAATGTCGTCATATTTTGAAAGCGAATACCACCGTACCTAACTCGAGGTAGTGAGTGGTATAGTTATTTTCATGAACTTTTTAATTAGCGCGACGTGTACACGATAACTTTTTCACGTTGCACGAGTACAAAACCCAATCCTTGATGCGAAGCATCATAGTTTACAACAAAGTCATCGGTATCGTCGGATAATGATAAGATTGTAAAATGCTATGCACCAATCTTAAGAATAAGTTGTAATGCTATTTCCTGTTTTTCGATTGGGACGGATTTATTGTCTTTATGTGTGAGGGAGGTTAGCAATTGAGTAATTACAAAAAAAATCTCAATAGATCTCCGATGTTATCACGCTAATCCCAAAATTTGTCGGACTCCAGTTGGAGTCTTGGGCATTTCCCAATTCTCATTTGTTTCAATCTTAGCTGAGTCTACTTGAATGCCTTTCTCGTTCACTACATGCCTGAGAAATTATACCTCGCGAATCCAAAATTCGCACTTGGAAAATTTCGCGTATAGTTTCCCGTTCTTTAGTAGCTCCAAAATGGTTCTCAAATGTTGTTCGTGTTCATCAGTCGATCGTAAGTATATCAAATGTCGTCAATGAATACTATGATGAATTTGTCGAGATACGGCTTGCACACGCGATTCATTAATTCCATGAAGACCGCTAGTGCGTTCGTTAAACCAAAGGGCATAACGAGAAACTCGTAATGACCATAACGAGTTTGAAAAGCCGTCCTTGGCATTCTTTCCTCTTATATTCGTAACTTGTGATACCCCTGATCGTAAGTCTATCTTAGAGTAGAAGCTAGAACCTTTCATAAACCATTTGAGTTAGTTGTTAATTCATTTGTAACATGGTTTAGAAATATGAATTTTCATTCATCGAAATGTTGTGCAGTTTTGCAAAACTTTCATGTCTTTCCACCCCCAAAACCTTTATAAAGATATATAATGGTAAAGAGTGGGGGTTATGAACTCACAACATCCTTATTCGGTCATCTACAAGGTTCAGAAGGTGCTAATCGACATGGAGATTTGGCTATGGGTGCGGCTCCCGGTACCAAGTCGATGTGAAACTCGACTTGTTGATATGGTGGTAGTCCTAGCAAGTCTTCAAGAAAGACTTCAGGAAATTATTTTACCACAGGAATATCTGTCAGCTGTGGCCCAACGGCCTTCTTGTCGACAACTTGTGCTAGGAAGGCAGTACAACCTTTTCGTAAGCACTTCTGTGCCTTCATGCAATTGATGATCCACAACGATGTGTTTAGCTTCTCTCCATGGATAACAAGTGTATCTTCGTTCGGTAGTGGCAAGCGAATGATCTTCTCATGACAGAATACTTCGGCTCGATTATTGGGTAGTCAATCCATGCCAACCACTACATAGAAAATACCCAACTCAATGGGTAAGAGATCGATATAAAATTTCTGCTCTAGACTCGGCTAGTTTACCGTTTGCCAATTCTATAGAATGAGGAGACGTCTAGCTTAATTGACTCTAGGCCAAGTACATTTTGAATTCTATGTAGTAAGGAATTCACTGTACAAATGTAGAGAACTATCCAATCCTTGTGTTTAGATGTAGGATAACCCAATCCCTATTTGTAGCTAGGACAATCCCGTCACTAGCCATGAAACTATGCATGTGAAATGTTGCGATAAAGCTAAAAATCGGCAATGGTATCAAATAATATGGATGTGAAATGTTGATTGATAGGATACGTAACGGTGACCCTTTATGATTTGACAAGAGTCAGCTAATTTCCCATTAGCTAAGTTGATATAGTAATGTGTCTCCAACATGACTCTAATTCGAGTATATGCTTAACATTTAAAGACAATAGCTAAGCTCAGTGTTGGTATTAAAAGAATTGGTACATGATGATCGTAGAGTGTACGTACTCATGACTTCATTGGGATTTTGTGGAGTATTCATAGTTCTAGCCACACACACACTTATTCACTAGCTTGATCCGTTCTTAAGTATTATCGTCTTACTAGCCTTTGTTTTGCGCCCGGTATCAGCACACTGCTACTCTTGGTGCTTTTGCAATTGTCCTCATGATGAACGTCTCACTTGTCACATTTAGGATTTTGGCAAGTTACCAGCATACATCCTGGTGCCAAAATCGTTTATGGCAGCAATTGCCTTCATTTCTCTCATGGCGAGAGTTATTATTTGAGTGATCGAGGTAGGGAGGGATGATGCGGTCATGCTTCGGATCTCCGAGGCTAAACCCAAAATGTAACACTCAGGGTGTTTGAATTCGGGTGTTACGTAGTATGGAAACAACCCTTGAGATATCATGAAAACATCAAGTGTAACCAACAATATTGGCTCCCGTTATGATCGGGTTCTTTTATAAAATCATATGAAAATAGATATGAAAATCAGATGATATAAAGGAATGATGTATGGTTAAATAAATAACCAATAGAAATGTAGTGTATAAATATATCATGTCTTGAAATAGAATATTATGTCTTGTGTAGAAGATGTCGCGTCTTATGCAAAATGTCATGTCTTGTCTTTGTCGAATAGGTTTGAATAACACCACGATATGCAATATAATATAAGCACTTATATATAGGAAGTACCAGCGGCGTATCCACCATGCTTTTATCATATTACACACGTCTCGTTATTTACGAAAATGTCATGTATATACTAACGTCAAATGTCATGTATAACAATGTCTTGCTTAACAGTGTCATGTATAAACCACGTCTTGTATAAAAGCAATGATTTTCAACTCATAACTTTTGACTTAAACATTTGTTTCTTTTGGTGCCATGATATTTTTAATACTCACTATTAAAAGAATCTAGACATATATTTGGATAAATATAGTCTATCATGCGACCAAGAATGAAGAATGCAATCGGTCATGGAAACCTCAAGATCGCATTGTTCATATATGTTTGAATAAATGATAATGTGGATAACCAAAACCAAAAGGTGTAATGCCTCTTGCGTGTATTGGTCATATGTCTAACTGGAAAAAGAGAAAAAAAATCATTGAGGAGGGGAAACCAACCAGTGGTCTTCGTCCATATAATATGTATTCCCTACTCTATGGACCTCGATCGTCCTAAGTAGAGAAAATCCTTTTTCTTACTTGTTCATGTGACAATTTTGGTAATAGTGCTTGAGTTTCACGAGCTCTAGCAAGATCATTAGAATCTCCAAAGATGTTGAATAGAATGCAATGAGGGAGTTGCAGCATGGCTCATGCCATACCATCCCTTGGGAAAAGACAAATGTCAAGCGAAGGAATTTATTGTATCTATTTCCAATAAATATGATAAGGTGGAATATGATAAGGTAAGGTAAGGTAAAGTGGGATAAAGTGTCATAGACACCATGGAACCAACCCATGTTCAAGAATTTCGAGAATGTTGAGGAAAATCCTCCCTGAGTAGCTAACAAGTTTTGTTTGTTTAGATGACTAGTCTCAACTGAATCGTGATATAGATCGAATGTTAGGTGTGAACAAATACGTGTCATCTTCCTGTATTGTATTGTATTGTATGGTGTTATACTAACCACCTCAGTTCGTGTCCTAATAGATAAAAAAATTGCATCTCAAGTAATAACTTAAGAATTTTGAACGAATAGTGATCATTAGCTTGGCCCGCAGAGTCCACCAGAATTCCCATGCACTACAAGTTGTTATTACGTAGGCCTCCGTAATAATAAATTGCCTTGCATGGTCACCCTAGCGTTCTCTCGTACAAAACAGCCGATCAGTCAGAGGGGGGACACTATTGTCTGTATACCTTCAACATAGGAGGGACCTTCGTGATAGATCACGTGTCATCGTCCGTTTTCATTACTCACAAAACAGCACAACGTTAGATGGAATAGAAATGGAAAGAATCTGTAACAATAACAACTGAAGGGGCACCTTCAAGATGAGTACTTCATCTTCCTTATAGGGACAAGAGTATATCATCCTTGATTAGTATGAGTCACAGGGGATCTCGTCCCACTAATGGAGTTGTTGTCCAAGGTTACCACCTCCGCCTCGTCGTCATTTATCATGGTCAGGCATCTCAGCATTCGCGAGAAGCAACCATATTTTACGGAATTAAGTTTAAGATTTCACGTAGGAATCATGTTCGCCATAAGCTCCACAGTAGACTTGAGGTCGATATTTTCATCGTGTGAGTAAAGAATAATAATAGAGTTTGAAGTTGAAGGTATTTTGTCCTTGGCAAAATATTTTGTACAAAACATATATAATCACATGAAATCCTATCTAACAAGGATTTCTATCTTGCATAAGTTGAATTTGTATATGTTGAACTTGTAAACTGTTTATGATGTGTAAACTGATAATGTAATGTGTCTATCTTGTATAAGCACTGATAATGCAATGTATTGTAGGCACATAGTCTGTTAATGTAATGCGCCTATCTCTCATAGACTTCACCCATGGAAATGTCCTCACTTGATTTATGTGAAGTGAATATTTGTTTGTAGTGGACCTTGAAAAATGTTTATGCAATGAAAACTCTTGTTCTTGTGTAAATTGTTTCGTGAGAGGTTCCCTAGTGATTGTAGACTAGACTCGAGAAAGAATCCTGGTTCACTACAATCGAAGCTCTGATACCAATCTGTCACACCCACTCGTAGCGGAAGCGCGAGGTGTGATCTGATCGGTTCTCATTGCATAACAATATAAGTGAACATACTAAATGAATAAAAACAAGCTCCAATGCCATTGTCATAACCGTTTCAAAAGAACGCAACATAAGTTAAATGCATTCGTTACAAACCATCAAATGAAAATATGTTTTCATCGTTCTATACATCAAAATGTAAGTCTTAAAATGTCAAGGCTTTAACCCCTATATCACCGCAAAGAGGCGGTATATAACGGGCAAACCCTTCAAATGGTGGCATGGAGTCTTGATACTTGCTTTCCTTGATTGAAATGTCTGCTAGGTCCACTAATTTCCTGAAATACATGTTAAGTTTGAAAACATCAACAAAAGTTGAGCGAGTTCATGCAGTTTAGCTGTATGAGATGTATCTGTAAAATGTGAGTTGTATAAAACGTATCTGTAAAATGTGAGTTGTATAAAATGTATCCATAAAATGTGAGTTGTATAAACTGTATCCATAAAATGTGAGTTGTGTAAAATGTATCTGTATGTAATGATGTAGTATGTAAAGCGTCAATGAAATCGTTGATCATTAATGTTTCGCGAGGACATTAATATGTGTGACGAATTAGGAAGCAATCCAAACCTAGACGATTTTATGTCGACTGCTATCGACTGGGACACAAACGCACTCTTCTGTATGGGTCCACGACCAAGACTGGGGCTCGCCAATACCCATTAGATCTAACCACTTGTACCTAGGTCCAAACTGGATTAATGGTGCTTAGATGTATAACCCTAATTCGCACATGATCTAAGGTGTTTCATTCCCTAACTTTAACATACGTTGAACATGTATTTTCCCCGATAGTTGTAAAGTTGTAAAACATTTAAATGAATAGGGGACATGAACTCACAGTATCGCGTCCTGTGAATAGAAGTAACTATGATCTCACGTGCGGTCGTCCTGAATATTGTTGCGACCTACAAATGTTCTTATATTTGTTAGACACTTCGGTCTTTGTAATAACTTGAGTACAAGTCTTGTGTCTTAAATATGTGTGAGACTTGTATGTCTTTACTGTTCGTTGAACTGTGTATTTAGATGAATGATTTGTTAAACTGCTATATATATATATATTTCACCAAATATATATATATATATATGTCATCTTGTATCTTGTGAGTTGTATCATCGGGTCTAGTCCTCTTAATTTCGTGTCTTATATGTAACAATTGTATGATTGTGTTCACAATAATGGTATCATTGGGCCGAGCCCATGTTTTCATGTTATTGGGCCCCTAATAGTGTTGGGCCTAAATAGTGTTGGGCCTCAATAGTATTGGGCCTAAATAGTGTTGGGCCTCAAATAATGTTGGGCCTCAATAGTGTTGGGCCTCAAATAGTGTTGGGCCTCAATAGTGTTGGGCTTCAATAATGTTGGGCTTGAATAGTGTTTGGCTTCAATAGTGTTGGGCTTGAATAGTGTTGGGCTTCAATAATGTTGGGCTTGAATAGTGTTGGGCTTCAATAATGTTGGGCTTGAATAGTGTTGGGCTTCAATAGTATTGGGCTTTGGCCCATATGTTTGGTGTTTGGGCTTAGCCCATGAATTTATGTTAAGCCCATTATGAAGATAAGCCCATTAAGAAAAATAAGCCCATTTGTAGAAAAATAGCCCATTAAGTAAAGTAAGCCCATTTGTTATAAAATAGTCCATTAAATAAAGTAAGCCCATTTGTTATAAACTAGTCCATTAAATAAAATAAGCCCACTAGTAAATGTAAGTCTTTCATTTTTATAAAAACCTTTTTATAAAAATTTACCAAGTATACTCTTTAGTTAATAAAAACATACTAGTTTTTGTAAACATCCGAACTTTGTTATCGATAGCATATTTATATTTTCGTGTCGAAAGATCGTCTAAACGTCGTAGTAACTCCTCGGATTGGTGATATGTTCATAGGTTCGTCCGTCGTCCTATTTTGATATATATAACTGATACATCAAGTAATACATAACACAAAAATTGTTAAAGTAACCAAATATATATTTTCTAAAAAAAATATATATATTTATCTTGTCTTTTATTTTATAAAAACCTTTCTTTGAAAACCTTTTTAATCTTGTCAAGATTTAACCAAAAATGTTGTTACTTTATAAAATAAAGTTTTTATGAAAAATGGCCGTATAACCTTTGTATTTTAAACTTTACCATGTTTCATAAACATATCATTTTCTTTTTCAAATCACCATCAATTTACTCAACATCTTAACTAAATCATATGAGACTTTTATAACATAAAATTTATCAAGATGATTTCCAAATCATTTAGGGTTTTAAACATGATCATAACATATGCTAACTAGTTCAAAAACCAAGTTTAATTCTAGTTTTAACAACTTTTATAAAAATCTCTAGTTGTATGTTACTTTTTATAATCTTGTGGAAGTATTGTTTTTAAATAAAAACCCTTAATACTTTCACAAGATCAAAGGTTATGATCATCCCTTTAGACCTTGATGTTAAAAACCCTTTAACATAATCATGAGTAATTGTTAGATCATATTTTTAAAACATACTCTAACAATTTATTTATATCATAATCATCATAACAAGATCAAATATGCATATAACAAGTCTTAAATCACAATATAAACCAACATAAATATATCATGATTATTATCTTTGCTTCTTTGTATTTTTCATGTTTATTATATATGATTATCTAGTTATTATTTGTTATAATAACAATCATAACATCATATAAGTGTGAAAAAAATATAATAGATCTTGAAGCTTAGTTCTAGCACTAGGCTATGGATGATCTTGGAGGATGATTAAGAAATAAAAAGATGAAGATCTTGATGGTAGAATACTCTTGAATACCCTTCCCTTTGCTTACAAAAGCTTTAGATCTTCTTATGTTACTTGGTAATCCATTTTGATCAACAAATAAAAGACTAAAATGAAGTGGGTTTTTGGTGTTCTTGGTGGAAGATGAAGATGATAAGAGAGTTTGAGTAATAAAAGATGAAGTAAGTGGTAAAGTGCTAGTATTTCTTAGTGGTTAAGTGTTATGATAATTCACCAATTTAATCCACTTGCAAGTAAACATAATATCTAGATATTTAGTAAAAAAAAATTAGGGTGTGGGACCCCTTTAAAACCGTTCACAACAACATGGGGGGGGGGGGTCTTGAATTGTTGAATTGTTATTAAGTGTTTAAAGTGTTAGAAACTTTTAGCAAGGTTTAGGTGTTTTGGTGTTTAAAATTTTCAAGTGTATAAATGTGTTAAGAAGGTGTTAAGTGACCATTACTAGTCTAATATGATCTAAATAATATTAGATGGTCACTAAAAAAAAGATCCGACATTGTTCGGATATTCGTTTCGAATTGTTTCGGTTAGACGTTATTTGAACGCTAAGTTGTGTAACTTGTATGAATTGATGTAGTTATTGGTTCGGATGATACCCTAAAGTATCCTCATATGAATTATATGTTTAATAACATTTTTACATGTCTTAAAAATATTAGAAAGCTGATTTCTGCAGAATTTCTGCGAAAAAGTGTTGAAATTGTCGCTTTTAGTGCTTTTCGGCAGTTTTTAGTGTTATCGGACATCGGGAAAGTATTAAACCAAACCCTTGTATTTCCATATAGGGTTTAATGTATATTTGATGTTGGACTTTCGTCTGAGTCCTAAAGATGTAATTTAGATGGTTTCTACGGATCCGGAGTTTTCGTCAGCACGCTAGTTCACTAGGTACCACTCTAGTTGTTTCGATGCATTGTTTTAAACTGTTTCAAATATAACCAATAGAAATGAATAATGTGCATCATAAATGAGTGTTCTAAGATGTATATCATGTGATCAAGAAATTCGGATATTCAAAACACATATTTGTATAATGTAATTCATTGCTTTAAATGTACGTAAATTACCAGAAAGTGGCAGTTGTCACACAACACTCCCCGACGTTTCCGCCACGTTTGATTGTTCCACGTGGTCGGGGTGTGACAGAAAAGTTGGTATCAGAGCCAATGGTTATAGGGAATTAGGTTATTAGTAATGCTTTGACCTAGACTATAACTTTCTAGGACCCCAACACAAGTTATCTTGTGTTTAGATTTTAAAACATGCACTTCACCTATCCTTAGGTGATCACCAAAAATGAGAACCCAACTTTCTAAAACGATTTTTGAAAATCAATCATCTGTTTTTTTTTTAAATGATTTGTTGTAAGGTTTTGAACCCTTCAAGTTTGGTTTTTGGCCTTGTGCCTTCCAAGTTTTCAAAATCTCATCAAAGTTTTGGGTTCTAAATAGTGTGAACACGTGCAAACTGGAAGAGTGAATGCCTGTACCCTGGGTTTTCTGTCTAAGGCTAGAGTGTTTGTACAAATCCACATAATCGGACCAGTCACTCTTACCTGGGAACTCTTGGGGTGAGTGTTCACTTATAGGCGAACATGTCTTCGTGATACATTATTTTTGACCCGTTTACTTTGATTAGTCACTGTGTGTCGTTTGTTTGCTTTGCAATGCGGACAAATGACCACCATCTTTGCTTTTGTTAATTTTTGTTTCATCTCATTCTTTTCACCCAATCATCTCACTCGTTTTCTTTCATGTTTTCCTCTTTTAGAATGCCTCCTCGACGCGAAAACCAGATAGCGACTGCCGAACTGGCAGAAATCATTGCGCAGCAAATGGCTGCTCAATTCCCAAACCTCTTTGCTCAATGGAACCAAGCCAACAACAACAACAATGCTCCATGCAATTTCAAGAATTTTAACTCGGCAAAACCACTCAAGTTTAGTGGTTCTGAGGGAGCGACTGGGCTTCTTCAATGGTTCGAGAGCATTGAGAATACTTTCCGTCACGTGCAGTGTCCTGACAATCGCAAGGTCGAGTTTTCTTCGATTGTGTTTCAGAAGAGGGCTCTTACGTGGTGGAACGGGGTTATGAGAGATCGTGGTGCATAAGTTGCTCTAGCACAGACATGGGCTGAACTTAGGGCCCTTATGATGAGGGAGTTCTGTCCTCGTCATGAACAACGAGCTTTGGAGAGAGAGTTTGATGACTTGAAACAAGACAGTGGCGAGCACAGGGCGTATACTGATAAGTTTGAGGAGTTGAGTCTGCTTTGCCCAACAATGGTTACCCCACTCGACAAGGCTATCGAAAGGTACATCGATGGTGTACCTGACTCAGTACAAGACATCATTACTGGTAGTAACCCTACCACACTCCGTCAGGCGATCGAGTTAGCAGCGACATTGACTGAGTCGCAGGTTCGAAAGGGAAAGCTGCACAAAAAGGGTGACAAGGGTAAGAAGCAGGCATCTGACAAAGAAATAGCAAGAAAGGTCAAAACAAGAAGGGAAAGGATTCTGGTTCCTCAAGGGGGTCTAGGAAGCGAAAGGCTTCCCAAAACTATGCCGTTACTGCACAGGCCCAAGCTGCACCAAATCAGCCTGCGCAACCACTAGCCAAGAAGCCTTATCTTGGCAATGAACCTTTATGCAACAGGTGTAACGGCCATCATCAACCACACCTCCAGTGTCGTCAGTGCACCAACTGCGGAAGATCTGGTCATCTTGCTGACACCTGCCGCATCCCTGCCAATCAGAATTGGGCAGTTCAAAACCCGGCTCAACAAGTTGCTCAGCCTCTTGCTCAGCAACAAGGTCAAGCTGCACGACCTCATTTTCCTCCTGGTTCATGCTACAATTGTGGGGATCCGACCCACTACAGAAACCGGTGCCCAAGACTAGCTAACGCAAATCCAAATCAGAATCAGGCTCAGGCTCGAGGTCGAGTCTTCAACATGAATGCACAAGAGGCACAAGCAGACAATGAAGTGGTGAACGGTACGTTCTTTGTTAATAATCAGCCTGCATCTGTTCTTTTTTATTCGGGTGCCGATAAGAGTTTTGTGTCATTGTTTTTTGAGCCATTGCTTCGAGTGTCTAGAACGAAACTAGGAAAACCTTTGACAGTAGAAGTTGCTCGTGGCGAACCCATTGTTCTTGATTCTGTTCTTCGCAACTGCCAGTTGAACCTTAATGACCATCTTTTTCCTATTGACCTCACGCCTATGCAACTTGGAAGCTTCGACGTTATTGTGGGTATGGATTGGTTAGCCAAGCATCACGCAGAGGTAGTTTGTTTCGAGAAGATTGTTCATGTGCCGCTTTCAACAGGTGAGATCCTACAAGTTCATGGTGAGAAACCTGCCGGAGGTCTCAAACTCATGTCTTGTTTTAAAGCTCGGAAGTATCTGCGAAAGAATTATGTGGCCTTCATGGCACATGTCACAGCAGATAAAGGCAAAGGTAAGTCTATTCAAGATATTCCTGTTGTTCGGGATTATTCAGAAGTTTTCCCTGAAGAGTTACCTGGTCTACCCCCAGCATGCCAAGTCGAGTTCCGTATTGATCTTGTACCTGGTGCAAACCCCATTGCCAGAGCTCCATATTGTCTTGCACCATCTGAGATGCAAGAGTTGTCTAAGCAGCTTCAGGAGCTCTCTGACAAAGGTTTTATCCGTCCTAGCTTTTCACCTTGGGGTGCTCCCGTTCTTTTTGTCAAGAAGAAGGATGGATCTTTTAGGATGTGTATCGATTATCATGAGCTTAACAAGCTTACCATCAAGAATCGATATCCCCTACCTCGCATCGATGATCTCTTTGATCAGTTACAGGGCGCTTCTTATTTTTCAAAGATTGATCTGCGATCTGGATATCATCAGCTTCGTGTGCATGAAGAAGATATTCCCAAGACAGCGTTCCGCACTCGGTATGGGCATTATGAGTTCACAGTTATGCCATTCGGTTTGACTAATGCTCCAGCTGTTTTCATGGACTTAATGAATAGGGTCTGCAAGCCTTATTTGGATCAGTTCGTCATTGTGTTTATTGATGACATCTTGATATACTCTAAGACGCGAGCTGATCACGAGCAACATCTTCGTCTTACTCTGGAACTTCTAAAAAAAGAGCAACTTTTCGCTAAATTCTCCAAGTGTGAATTCTGGCTTAAAGAGGTTCAATTCTTAGGACATATTGTCTACGAACAAGGTATTCATGTAGATCCCTCCAAGATCAGTGTGATTAAGGATTGGGATACACCTACTACTCCTACTGAGGTTCGTTCTTTTCTTGGACTTGCGGGTTATTACCGCCGCTTCATTGAAAACTTCTCAAAGATTGCAGTTCCTCTAACTGCTCTAACTCAGAAGAACAAGCCCTTTGATTGGGGATTCAAACAAGAGGAAGCTTTTCAAAACCTGAAGCAAAAACTTTGCGACGCGCCTGTTCTGACTTTGCCTGAGGGCAATGATGATTTCGTCGTTTATTGCGATGCATCTAAATTGGGTCTTGGCTGTGTTCTGATGCAAAGAAACAAAGTCATAGCATATGCATCGAGGCAGTTGAAGGTGCATGAAAAGAACTACACCACTCATGATCTTGAGTTGGGTGCAGTTGTCTTCGCTCTTAAGATCTGGAGACACTATTTGTACGGAACAAAATGTGTGGTTTTCAAGGACCACAAAAGTCTTCAGCATATCTTCAATCAGAAAGAACTCAACATGAGGCAACGACGTTGGGTGGAGCTTCTAAACGACTATGACTGCGAAATTCGCTACCATCCTGGTAAGGCGAATGGCGTGGCCGATGCTTTGAGTCGCAAGGAACGTACTAAGCTTCATTGTGTTCGTGTTCAATCTATTATTCAAGCTCGATCCGATATCCAAGCCCGCATTTCTCAGGCTCAACAATCTTGTGTTTCACAAGGTTTGATGGATAAGGAATTTCCCTATCACATAACACCTGGTCTTGAACTGAAGGACAATGGATCGTATTACTTCATGGACCTTTTGTGGGTCCCAAGCCAAGATAACCTTCGCACCTTGCTTATGGATGAAGCCCATAAGTCTCGTTATTCTGTTCATCCTGGCTCAGATAAGATGTATAAGGATCTTTGTATTCAGTATTGGTGGCCTAGTATTCAGTATTCAGTATTAAGGTTAAGGCTGAACATCAGCGTCCTTCTGGTTTATTGGTGCAACCAGAGATCCCAGTTTGGAAATGGGAAAACATTACTATGGATCTCATTACCAAACTTCCGCGCACAAAGAAAGGTCATGATGCCATCTGGGTAGTTGTTGATCGTCTTACTAAGTCAGCGCATTTCTTGCCAATCCGTGAGGATTTTTCTGCTGACAAGCTTGCTAAAATCTATGTGGATGAAATTGTAGCTCGACATGGTGTTCCTTTGAACATCATTTCTGACAGAGATGCTCGCTTCACTTCTCATTTTTGGAGAACCATGCAATCTGCTATGGGAACCCAACTTAACCTGAGCATAGCTTATCATCGGCAAACGGATGGTCAATCTGAAAGAACAATCCAGACTCTGGAGGATATGCTTAGAGCTTGTGTGATCGATTTTGGTGGTAGTTGGGATTCACATCTTCCGTTGATTGAATTCTCCTACAACAACAGTTATCACTCCAGCATCAACATGGCTCCTTTCGAGGCTCTCTATGGTCGAAAATGTCGTTCACCAGTCTGCTGGAATGAGATCGGCGAGGCTCAGCTTACTGGACCTGCCCTCATTTTAGAGACAACTGACAAGATTAAGAAAGTTCGTGATAACCTTCAGACAGCTAGAAGCCGTCAAAAGAGTTACGCAGACCCAAAACGCAAGCCCTTGGATTTTCAAGTCGGTGATCGTGTATTACTTAAGGTCTCACCTTGGAAAGGTGTGATCAGATTTGGAAAGAAAGGAAAACTTGCACCTAGATACGTTTGACCATTCAAGATTGTCGAAAGAATCGGTAAGGTAGCCTACAGACTTGAGTTACCTCCTGAACTTGGAAATGTTCATTCAACCTTTCACGTGTCCAATCTCAAGAGGTGTTTAGCTGATGAGAACCTCCACATACCACTTGATGAAATTCGTGTTGATAAAACACTGAAATTTGTCGAGAAACCTGTGGAAATCATGGAACGTGAAGTCAAGTGGCTTAAACGCAAGCGCATTCCTTTGGTCAAAGTTCGCTGGGAATCTAAACGTGGACCAGAGTTTACTTGGGAACGTGAAGATCAAATGAAGGCGAAGTAACCACATCTATTTCCACGAGTTTCCTCTAAATAAAATCCGGGACGAAATTTCCACAAGTAGGGGAGACTGTAACATCTGTGCTTGTAATCATTGTGAACAGTTCAATTATCAATAAAACAATGTTATTTGATCCCAATGTTTGTTTGTTTATGTTTGACATTTTTCATGTTTTGACTTTTGTTCAATTTCAAACTCTACATCGCTTTCTAGAGAATTATACGCAAACTGGTGCGTAAACGTAATCAGTTTAATGCGACAAATACTCCGGAACATCAACATATACTTAACATACCTTAAATAACCTTTACATAACTTAGAAATAAGTTTTGAAGGCTTTGGTATGGCAAAAACAAGTTAATTCGCTTACAAGGACTAAATTTGACAAACTGCGAAAGTATGCCAATTTGAACTGTAACAGACATTCCGGAACATGACCATAAGTTAAACATACCATAAATATCCTTTACATAGCTTAGAAATAGGCTTTGAGGAGTTCAGTGTGCTAAAATAAACTTTTGGGTCATTCAGGGACTAAAAGCGTCAAAAAGTGCACAAGTTTGCACTTTCGCGCATAACTCACGTTCTGAATACATCCAGACATCCAAAAATTTATGTAAGCACTAAAATATTTTATTTTAGTGTTTGGCATGAGAAAAATCCATTCGTCACGCAATTTGGATCGTTTTTCGCGCTTATGCGCATTCCGTCGTAATTAAGCGAACACCGCGATCGTACGACCAAACGAACCAACATCCGGCATATTTTTGAGCATGTTTCATGTACACAATGTTTAGGCATCATTTTAGGGCCTTAACGTTGGATTAACGGGCCTTAAATGTGTCGGAAATGGCTTTAATGCATAACAGGGACCAAAACTGTCATTTGTGAAAGTTTATTTCGGACCAGACAGGCCAGGCGGCCCGCGTAAGTTTAGTGAGTCCCCTTACGCGACCCGTGTCAGCTTCCCAGATCAGATAAGATCAATTTAACAGCAGATTACAGCTGTTAAGTACCCAAAAACTCACCCACACTTGCCCTTTCAGTTCATGAGGGGCCATTTTGAGTCACCACAAGGTTTCAACATGTGTATAGACAAGATCAAAGCACGTTATTCGATAAACGATCCTAACGGTTGTCCATTTACTATAAATACCCAACCCTTTCAACTCAAAACCCACAAATCTGATCTCAAAGCTCTAAGTTGAAGTCATTGCTTCATACCTGAGCTATTCGATCAAGTTTTACTAGCGGGGACCCTTTGTAAGTGTTCCTTCGTTCTTTTATCGCTTTTCTAGTCCGAAAGTCAAACTATATTTGACTTTCTGCGTTGACCAGTTTATGGTCAACACGAAGTTCGTTTGAACTTCATAACGTGAGCGTAATCATAATGGTTATAGTCTCTTGTGACTATATTTACTGATTACCACGTTATCTAGGCTCAGTGACGAGTCGTAGTTTCGGCCAAAATGCGTATTATTGCGTATTTTGTAACCAAACTACTCTTGGGTATCAAAACCGTTTGTTTTGATACCAAACCTGTTTTATAAACTTAGTTAAGCATGTTCTAACATGCTTAGCTCGTCACTTTTAGTTTAGTGCTGATATAGGGTCGTAAGGTAAGCGATCTAAACAATCGCTTATACTTTCGAACCCGACCCGTTTGGTCAATCATTAGGATCCGACCAAACACATTAGGTGACCATAGTATATAGGGAATAACCTTCCGAGGTTATACCTTATGGTCGCTTCGTTTAAGTAGTTGTATGATAGGTAGTTTATATGCCTTAGGTAAATTACCAAAATGCCCTTTTAACGCCAAAATTCATTTTAAGCATATGTAACATAACTTTTGGTATCTAAACTGATTTGGTAATAATATTAGACATGTTAAGGCATATTTTACTTTTCATAGGACTAGTTAGGCGTTCCAAACGCGTTTTACGCGAACGACACGTTAAAGTAGCATAAGCTACCTAAACGGGTCATAATGGGTCGTAAGCACTTAGGTTAGGTTTCATTTTAGTATGTGGGCTTTGTTAAACCATATTACACGAGTTTCCATACTAGTTTGGTTTATGAACCCTCATTCTATCCAATCCTCCGATTTAGGTCCGGTATATTAACATAGTTACCTATATTAGGTGCCGTTTGATTTCCGTGATCTCTAACATTGTTTGGCTGTTACTCAAGGACTTCTAAGCAATCTAAAGTGAGTACATAGACCCCTCTTTTACTGTTTTCAAACTATTTTGGGGTGAAACACATGTGCCTACTTGTTACTTTCATGCTTTCCTGTTTTCGCATCATATGCTTACTATGTTCATTAGTACACTTATAGTACATGATTTACTTTACATTTCTGCTATGTATGTTGACTGATAGCATGCTAGCACATTGATTTACATGACTTTTCTGCTTCGTATGTTAACTTAGCATACTTACTACATTGTTTTCATATAACATGTTCACATTTGCTATGACATTTGGTTTGCACAAACGGGACTTATATACGTTCATTAACATTAGCTACGCCGCTCGGTAGTAAGTACTGGTACCATAGGACTTGACAAATCCCATTCCTGACATCCCGGGTTTGTTTGGATGTAAGGAATGACTGAATCCGAAAACATTTCTTTTGATAACCTTGACTTAGGGTTATCCGACTGTCTCAAGGCTTGAATGTATGCGTTAACTTACCACATAAGTGTTTGTATCAATGTAACATGCATTACTTCGCAAAACATAACTTTTTGATATATTCGAAATACTTTGTTTTGTACATTTTTACAATTGGTTTATGTAACAACACATTTCTTACCAGACATAACATTTGCTACACATTACTTGACTATATTTGGACTCTTAACAATTGATATGATTTATACAAGGACTTTTGACAATTGGTTTAAACATAGACTTTATACATTGGTGGTTTGTTTAATTGACTTAAGTAACGAGATGTGAGTAATATGATACAAGCATGGTGGATACGCCGCTAGTACTTCCTATATATAAGTGTTTGTATTATATTACATATCATAGCGTTATTTAAATCATTCAATTTGGACTTATACATTTTACACAAGTAACACGATTCTCACAAGACTTTGGTTTACAAACAATTTACTTTATACAGCTCATTTTACTTGGTTATACATTTAACCATACATTATTCTTTTATTTATACATATCATTTGATCTTATCGCTTTTTAAATGATTTACAAAACAAAACAATTTACAAGGTTCATGACTGACTTTTGCTAAACAACTTTTTCTAAACTTATAAGTCATGAATCCTATTTTCACAAAACCTATGTATCTCACAGGCATTTTTATGCTGACGTACCTATTTTCACATGTGTTTTCAGGAGCTTTTGCATAGGATGATGATCGTAACACTAGGGCGGACCTGTGCCTTAGAGACTTAAAATGAAGATAGACTTAGTTTAATTATGATATGTACACTTTGTTTCGTATTAAAGACAATGTTACCCTCTTGTTGATAAATAAAACGTAACTTTAATTTCCATGGTTGTGAAACAATTAATTCTGTTACAACACTCCCCGACGTTTCCGCCACGTTTGATTGTTCCACGTGGTCGGGGTGTGACATCAATGAAACCAGCCACCAAGGAGCAAGACGTCATAGAGTCAAGAGAGCAAGACGTCAAGGATATTTTGTTGAACCCAGAGGATCCTGAATCCAAAATTTTTATAGGATCCGGGATCCTAGACAGTATTGAACAGGATTTAGTATCCTTCTTGAAAAGAAGAAAATCTACCTTTGCTTGGAAACATGAAGACATGACAGGTATATCTAAGGATGTTATTACTCACAAACTTGGTATTGACAGGTCTTTCAAGTCAATACACCAAAAAAGGAGAAATTCGCACCCGAAAGAAATGTCATTATCCAAGAAGAGGTAGACAAATTGCTCAAGGCAGGTAAGACATATTGAGGAAGAATAAGAAGTTTGAGTGGACTGATAAGCATGAAGCTGCACTAAAGGCTCTTAAGGATTATTTATCTTCAGCACCAGCCTTGATGGAACCAGAAAATGGAGAATCATTATCCTTATACTTAGTTGTTTCATCTAAAGCAGTAAGTGCGATCCTAGTTAAGGATCATGAAGGCTCTCAACATCCGATATACTATATAAGTAAAATTCTACTTGATGCTGAGGCCAGGTATTCTCATTTAGAGAAATTAATTCTTGATTTAATTATGGCTTCCGCTAAACATAGACATTATTTCGAAACTCACACCATTATTGTGAAAACTAACCTTCCTATCAAGAATGTTCTCAGGAAACTTCAAATGCCAGGTAGAATGGCAAAGTGGGCAATCAAGCTTATTGCATATGACATTAAGTATGAACCCAGGACTGCCATCAAGTCTCAATCTATAGCTGACTTTGTGGCTGATTTCAGTAGTGATCTTCAAAGGGAAGCTGAATTAGATGTTCAACAACTTGATAAGACCAAGGATCCTTGGACACTCTTTATGGATGGAGCTTCAAATGTTAAAGGAACTGGACAAAGCACACTACTAAAATCGCCACAGGGGGATACTATACCCCAATCCATTGCATATGAATTCCAAACCACTAATAATGAGGCAAAGTATGAGGCCTTGATAGTAGGTTTGCAATTAGCTAAGAATATGAGGATCAGGTATCTTCAAATGTTCGTAGATTCTCTATTAATTACTAATCATTATAATGGTTCCTATACTGTTAAAGGTGAAAAACTAATCAAATACCTAGAGGTAGTCAGGAAACTGCCAGATTCTTTTGCTTTTTTCAGTTTAACACAGGTACCTAGAGAAGAGAATGCAGAAGCAGATGCTTTAACTAACCTTGGATCATCCCTAAATATTCCAGAGGATATTAAAATTCCCATCATCCACATCTTAGCTCCTGCTATTGAGGATCACACGGCTATGAAGATAGTGGCGGATTCTGCAATCATACCTAATGATGGTGCACAGTCAAATTCAGGATCCTGGATCCTTCCAATCTTGAGATATATACAACATGGAGAGATCCCTACAGGAGAAAATCCTAGAGCTTTCAAAGTCAAGGTATCTCAATTTACAATATTAAATAACAGGTTGTATAAACGATCTCTTGCAGGTCCATAGCTAAGGTGCATCGAGGATCCTGAAATTCAAGAAGTCCTAAAGGATTTTCATGAGGGAGATTGTGGAAACCACAATGGGGGTAGAGCACTGTTCTCAAGGACCCTTAGAACAGGATACTATTGGCCTACTCTGAAGAGGGATGCTGTGGATTATGCAAAGAAATGTGATGCTTGTCCGAGACATAGCAATATCCTTCATCAACCAGCGGAGCTCCTACATCCTATTATTACCAGATTTGATGACCAGTTATCAACAAAGAATAGCTGGAGTATACAAAAAAAATGTCACGATCAGAAGATTTCAAATTGGTGATTTTATGCTAAGGAAAGCATTCCAGAACACTACGAATTCGGTTGATGGCAAATTAGCACTAAAATGGAAGGTCCCTACCTAATTGAAGCTGAGGCAGGAAAGGGGGCATATCATTTACTGACAATGGAAGGTGATTTACTACCAAGAGCTTGGAATGTTGTCCACTTGAAGAAATACTTCATGTAATAAGGATCCAGAATCCTTAGCTATATTCATGACCGATATCCTTGAAGGATCCTTAGAGGATAAATGATCCTCACTCTGGTAATGATCTAACTTTAATTTATCCACTTCTTTAATTAACTTATTTACAAGGAGAAGGATCCTGGATCCTTTATCCTTCTCTCATTTAGTTCTGAGTTTTGCAGAAGGTTGATGTATCCTTAGCAAAGGATCAAGTAGCCAAAGAAGTCTCCTAAGTTTTATGGGCTTGTCCCCAGTATTTGGGCTTGTCCCCAGTTTTTTGGGCTTGTCCCTAGTTTTTTGGGCTTGTCCCCAGTTTTTGGACTGGTCCCCAGTTTTTGGGCCTGTCCCCAGTTTCGCCAGTAGCGCACGATGATCTTGGTGCAGTTTAAGGCAATGCGACCAGTACCCGCTTTAGGGGCTGACAATTTCATTGTACTGGCTGTATTCAGGATCCTACGTAAAATGGTAGACGTACCATACATCCGTTCCTAAGGTTTCTAACGTTTTCACGTTAGCTAAGGTTTTGGCATTTTCATGTCACTAAGTTTGGATAGTCGCCAGTGAGGGCCATACTCCAGTTTACACAAGATCCTTTGGGCTTGTCCCCAGTTTTTTGGGCTTGTCCGCAGTTATTTGGGCTTGTCCCCAGTTTGTTGGGCTTGTCCCCAGTTTATTTGGGCTTGTCCCCAGTTTGTTGGGCTTTTCCCCAGTTATTATGGGTTCATTCCCAATTATTTGGCTTGGTCCCAAGTTTGTTTTTCTTACAGGATCTTGGAGCTCTAAAGTTATACAAGTTCTGACAACAAGGATCCCGGATCCTTGAAACTTTACTTTTCATAGTTTGTTTATTCAGTAATAATTTACAAGGATATAGAATCCTAACTTGGATTCTCTGGTATGTTATATTCTAACTTTTTCTAAGCTGCAAGTTGTCTCTTATCCTTTTTGGTTAAGGATCATTGATCCACATTTTTCCGAACACTTCAAGTTTTCTGTAAAAAGTTTAACATTATCATTAGATTTCCAATAACTTTTCAGTTGTTTGGCGATGATATCTTTGAAAATAGAAAGCATACGTGAAAAATAAAGAGGGAAGAAACAACAACAAATGTAGCTAAAAAAGTTTAATGTTGTTACCTATTCATTATGTATCAAAATCATCTGGCCTGGATTTCACCAGCAAAACCATGGATCATCCACCCAGGCCAGACAGGGCTATCTAACAGTTAAAGTGTCTATGCAGAAATTAAAGTGCAGGAAGGTTAATAGCGAACTGTGTAGAAGGATTCATTCTCCACAAACAGAAGGATCTTCTTGTCTGTAAAGGCATTTGAGGAGTTATCTCTAACTCTATATTTTGCAATGATGATTATAGCAGGTCTTATCAGTGACGACAGGCAGTGTAACGACTAGTTACCAGTAGCAACGGCTAGTCCGCTTCTAACGGAAATATGACAGATGTGAATCCTTATCACAACTGCCATATTGGGGGCAATTGTTAGGGCATGAATTTTATGCTAAGGATCATCTATCCTGAGACTGACATGGATCACGGATCCTTAATGGATGATGCAGGGAGTCTGAGGATCCAGAGTCTGAGGATCCAGGATCCTTAACAGAACTTATGATTTCTAACAATTGTCACGTTTTTAATGTTTATATGCAGGTAATGGACGACATGGGCTTAGTCTTTGCTGGAATCTCGTGGAATATGCTTCATAGGCACGTGCTTGATGAAGAAATAACCGTTTTGGAGAACATGGGTGACCTCCACCTTTTTAGGAAAGTTTGTTGCTAGATATTTCTTATCTTTTAAGGGGAAAATGAGCTCATTTGAGGCGTAGGTCGAACACACCACAAAAAAAAACACACAACACTCGAATTCTCTGCAAACACTTAGTGAAATACACACACTTATACTAGCAATTCATTGTATTGAGCTTGTTTTCTTCCGAAGTTGTACAAGGATCATTATTGTTTTTGCAATATATTTGGCGATCGGTAGTTTCCATCACCCGAGGTTTTTTATGCCGGAGATCTTCTAAAGATCAAGGGCTTTTTCCTTGTATAAATCTCGGTGTTCATCGTTGATTTCATATACTTGTCGTTCATACAATTAACCAAGCATCATACCTCACAAAATCAGATTTGGTTGCATTATCCTTGTGTGATTTTTGACCAAAACACTTGGAATATCCAGAAACCAAGGAGGTACTTCAGGATATACACGAAGGAGACTGTGGCAACCATACTAGGGGAAGATCTTTGTTCTCGAAGGTGTTGAGAACAGGATACTATTGGCCGACTATGAGGAAGGATGCTGCAGAATACGCTCGAAGATGTGATGCATGTCAGAGGCACAACAATATACTACATCAGACTGTTGAACCATTATATCCTATTGTATCCCCGTGGCCATTCATGAAATGGGGAATGGATATAGTAGGAAAGCTCCCAAAAGCTCCAGGAGGAAAAGTCTTTATGCTGGCAATGACAGATTACTTCTCCAAGCGGGTCGAGGCTGAAGCCTTTGTTCAAGTTAGAGATCAAGAAGTAGTATCTTTCATAAAGAGGAATATCCTGACTAGATTTGGGGTACCAGCTGAGATAATTTGTGATAATGGCTCGCAATTCATCAGCAAGAGAACTACTGACTTTTGCAAAAGTTGGGAGATCAAGATGATTACGTCAACACGAGTGCATCCTCAAGCAAATGGACAAGCAGAATCCTCGAACAAGATAATCTTCAACAACTTAAAGAAGAGGTTAGGTGCCAAAAAAGGAAAATGGGCAGAGGAACTACCATTTGTCCTATGGGCTGATAGAACATCGGTGAAGAATGCTACTGGGCAAACCCCATTTTCCTTGGTATTTGGGGCAGAAGCAGTGATCCCGACAGAGATAGTGATACCAACAGCAAGTTCGAGCCTCCGGGATCCTGAGATGAATCCTGAAGCCTTGTGATGTTCGCAAAATGCAACATATAAATTACATCAAATGTGGCATAAAACTAACCCTTTTTTAGTACTAATGTTGGAAAAAGTGTGTTTTTGTCTTCCTTTTGTATTTTCAGGATTAAATGAGCTCAAATGAAGAAAAGAAGCAAAAAGGTAGCTAAATCTAACATAAATACAAGAAAAGGAACAAATGTGGCATGCCCGACCCCCCGACAATATCTTCCCAAGCAAAAACAAGAGAACAGAAGGCTGAACACGCCCCGTGCTCAGTGAGCATGGGGGCGTGCCCAAGTGTCAGCAGAAAAGACAAAGCTGTAGAAGCTTCTATCACCCACCACGGGGGCGTGCCCAGCGGACATGGGGCTGTGGTCAACTCTAAGATTCGCAGAATCTGGGGAAATCTTGATAGTACAGATACGCTTCTGCACACGGGGGCGTGCCCAGCGGACACGGGGGCGAGGTCAACTAATGCAGACAAACTGCAATTAATGAAGAAAGAGAAGGAAGGTGGACACGGGGCCGTGCCCAATGGACACGGGGCCGTACCCAATGGACACGGGGCCGTGCCCGAGTCTCTATTCAGCCTATAAATAGGGGTGCTTGGCTCATTTGCAAACCATCCCTTGGCACACCACCTCTCTCACACTTCACCCACCACCATCACAACACCATCACAACACCATCATCCACCACCATCATCCATCGTCCATCATAGAGTGTGTGAGTCGTCTCGGGATCCAAGATTGATCGTAAGAGTTCTTGACAATCAAAGGCCATGTTTACCTAAGTCTCTTACATCACTTGGTGAAGACAAGTGTCTAGTGTAATACTTTTTATTTTTAATCTTTTCGCACTTTTTATTTGGTTATTTATTAATGACTTTAATAACTAGTTTCTTATGTTGAAGGTGATTCTTCCTTATCGTTTGTCCGTGGTGTCTTGGCATTATTTTACTGTCTATATAAAAAAAAAGATTTTCACCATTCATATCTCCACGGTCTATATGGAGATATGTTGGCTACCTGGTTGGGGGTTAAGGGAACGGTTTGGTAAGAGTCTTGCCTTGTTCAGTGTATAGATCCTGCAAGGACCTGGGTCAAATTTAGTAGGACCTCCTTCAATACCCACCGATATTAATACTTTAACCCGGCTACTTAGGACTGTATCCCTGCTGACTCAGACTACTTAGCCGAGGGTAACGTCACCTTCAAAAGAGGGGCCTACCACAATATGCATTAATAACTTAATTAATTATCTTTCAATAATCCGACCCTTTAGAATTGTATCTGTCACACCCCAAAAATCCACACGCGGAGTATCACCGCTTGGAGGCGCGACTGACCAGGATCAAGCCACCAATCATATTGAACAAGCATGTAAGTAAACATAATTCAACCAAACAATATGATAGGTGTTCAAAAACCAAAGCATAGTTAAGTGTTTAGCGGAAGCATAATTGTAAAACCCATAGCAAGTATTAAGTATGAAATAAAGAAATGTTTAAAGCATGGCGCACACTGCCATGTCCCACAACGACTGTTTCTCCCTGTGCAAGCTCCATGAGTACCTAATGACCTGCAAGGCATGTAGCAACGAATCAACAACAAAGTTGAGTGAGTTCACAGTTGGTTGTTTGGTTATAGTATTCATTTCGTAAATCGTATGTTCGTTTTGTAAACCATGTATCGTATTAATTCGTATCGCGGCCATTCCAGGCATGTGTGCGATGATTAGTGGGGGCTTCCCATGTGTTACTAGACCACGTGTATCGACTGCTACGAAAATGTAAGAGGTGCCCTAAGTCAATGTCTATCAGCATTGACCCTTTGCCCATAGTCCATTAGTACACGCCCGTCCGACTGGCACGGTGTGAGGTTTGTTAAACCTAATAGCGCTATTAACTAATGACCCGCTCGCCATAGGCCTCGGCGATTAAGTCGATAAATGAGGGACTTCCTTTGATAGAGTTGACGGTCTTATGATCGTGTACGTAGGCTTTACGTACGTGCCCTTCAATCCGAGGACAGTAGTAAGTATAACTGTATGTAGGTTTTACGTACGTGCCCTTCAATCCGAGGACAGTAATAATTAGTTTAATAGTAATGGTTGTACGAGTAGTTATTCAATCCCATTCCCAACCCCTGGGAATCCCATGCCTTGGCTAGTGTAAACTCACCTTGGTTTGCTTGGCAGATACACAGAAAGGTCAAGTCTAGCTGCTAGTGGTCAACCACGTCCTAACATGGTTACCATACAAGTCAGGTTTTGGTTTCGAGTAGAGCACATAAGTATCAAATACGCTAGCAGATAAGGCACACATACAGGTCATGGCAAACACACTTCATCACGTTTAACAGTTATAGTGTATTCAACTTGTGCGATTATAAGATGTATTGGGCCGAATCATTTGTGAAATTCACTAACATATCCCAACTAAACATTTCGGCCCAACATGTTGTGCGGTCGGCACAGCCTTGTGCGACCCACATCATGTTGTGCGATTCGGTAATACACCCGGCCCATCAATTAGCATAACAGTCCAGCATGTATCGGCCCAAATAGACAACACAAGTCTTGTGCGATCCGGGTTGACTTGTGCGATCCAATTGGGTTGTGCGACTGGGTTTGGGCTTTGAGGCCCAACAGTTAAACAAACATCATCATCACTTGTGCGACTGTGGGTGCCTTGTACGACAGATGAAATCTTGTGCGAATGGACCTCTTGTGCGACCAAGAGGTCTTGTGCGAATGGTTTTAAAATTCCGATTTTCATGCACATCAGTTACAATTATTCGATAGTTTCCAAATTTGCCATTTATCAAATAACACAATCACAGATTCTAACCAATCCCTTAATCGATTAAACAAGGTTTTTATCTTACATTTCATATGAACCCTAATATAATTCATAACATGAATATCAACCACACACAAACACATTAACGAGTTCATGGCCTTGATTACTAGCATGTACCCTACACAATCAACATAACAATCATCCGGATAATAATACATCACAGCAGGTTAACAAGCATTCGATTCTTAGAACCATAAAATGCAATCTGATTAACATGAACATTATTTAATACACATATGCAATTCCGATTTCATGAACAATAAACCCCATTATTCATATCTAAACATAACTAAACCATTCGGATCTAAACCCATATAGAGCCGATTACAATCATTCATGATCAATCACATATTATTTATATCAAGATAACTATACATCATCAACCGAAATAAAAATACATAACATGAATCACTAACCGATTAGAGAGTATAACAAGGATGATTCGAATGCTAAGATCTTCGATTGAGAAAGAGTGTGTGTGGCTGCCTTCGGGTTCGTGAGGGAGAGAGAGAGAAGAGCTAGGGTTTGTGTGTGTGTGAAGTGTTTTGCAACAATGAGAAGTGTACCCTATCTCCTTAGTGTTATGCGACATAGGGGAGTGGGCCGAACCCTCACTTGGGCTGCCCATTGGTCCGAATACAAGAGTGTAGCCCGAATGGGCTTGTGTGATCGGGTGAGTGTTGTGTGTTTGGGTCGTTTATATACATACATACATTACACAAGCACCTATCAAACATAACATTCATTTAATCAATCACTATCATATAATCACATCACGTTCACATACGTTACATCAAAGTACAAAGATAGGTTCGAAAATACGAGTTGTCACAGTATCCTTGCTGACTCAAACTACTGGGTTGAGGGTAACGTCACCTTCAAAAGAGGGGCCTACTACAATAACTAAGATAATCTCTTAAATAGTGCAAAAGTGCGGAAATAATCAAAGGTTACACTAAACACGAGTCGGAGCCAAGTGATTCATCTTGTCTGTCTGTTTTTATTTTTATTTTATTTTTTAGCATTTTAGTAGTTTTTATTTTTCTAGCTTAAAAACATTTTTCTAACTTTTTGATTTGATTAGACGTTGAGGATAAACCAGTATTAAAAACTCTTGTGTCCTTGGATGACCTCGGTATCTTGCCAACACTATACTACGCTCACGATGGGTGCACTTGCCCATATGTGTGTTTGGTGTTAGTAAAATATCGTGTTTTATAAATTTCAAACTTAGCTAACGTGTAAAAAGGGGTTTAAAATATACATTAAAACATATACACACTCGCACACATCACCTTGTGTCAAGAGTTGGATACTGTTGATGAGACAAGAGATGCGGCAAAGCTGAGGATGGCAGCATATCAACAGAGGATATCCAGAGCATATAACAAGAATCTAAGGACTAGAAGTTTTCAAGTTGGAGATTGGGTGTTATTGCCTAAGTGTTTCTGGTATGATTTATTATTTTTCAAGTCTTGAAAACCTTATCTAAATGATCTAAGTTTTCTAAAAATCATATTCAACCAAGTTTTGTCTAACATTTTGATGACAAAAGTATTGAACATTTCATCAGTATCCTGACCAGGATATTTGATCAGGATATTCAAAACATACCTTTCAAAATAAAAACATAACAACAACAAATAAGGCTAAAAGGTTAGTTTATTATTAATAGTCCAAAATATTGTATTCTTGGTTTCATCTCAAAAAGAGACCCATCCACCAAGAACACAATTAAGTTTTTAAAGCCTATTTACATAAACCGTTGAAGGCTTCGTCCTGAAAACACAGGATCTGTAACACCCCGTGTTTCGAAAGTCAAAGGCAAAGTCAATATTGAAGTCAAAGGGAGACAAGATTGCTAATTGTGATCTGTCTCTCCTTGCTGAATTCATGTTTTGACTTGTTTGACTTGTAGATAGTCTATCTATGCTTTTACGTTAGTTGTTTTATGTTGAGTACTTGTTAATGATCGAGGTTTAATCGATGTCTATCGCATGATTATTCGCTTTATCGCTTATCGCACTCGCAACTCGAATTACGCGTTCTGAATATTGTTTTACGTGTGTGTGTGCCTTTATGTGTTACTTATGCATGTTTATTTATGTTTATGTTATGGTGATTAATTGAAACGCAATCGCAAACCAATCGCAATCGAATCACAAACGCTAAACGCAAGTTAATTATGATGATTGTATGTTAGATATAGTAGTTGGGATTAAAAGTAATTTGATGAATAACTCTATCGCATCGCAACGCTCAACACACGAATTGAACCCGCAAAACTCGTCGCGCCAATCACTCCAATCGAGTGGCCAGCCGATCGAGCTGCCACCCGATCGGGCTGCCACTCGATCGACCAGCCACTTACCCCCACTTTCCTTTTCTGGAAACCCTATAAATACTCTCATATGTCAACATCACTTGATGTTGACAGCTCTCTCCCTCTCAACTCGCTCCAGCCGCTATTTCTTCCGATTTCTCGTGTTTATGTTTCTCCATCTACTTGACACTAGTTGACTTAAATTGATTTTTTATGTTAAATAAATGATAGATTTAATTTTCAAGAATAGATATTGGTGTTACGAGAATAGATTTGATTTACTAGATGATTCTGATGATACTGTTTCCGATCTATGAATAAATGCAAGATGAACTAGTTATGATTCATGAATGATGTTAGAATGAAGTAAGGGTTTGTATGTTTGGAAGGTGTAACGATATCGTATGGAATGGTGTGTTTAATGATGATTTATGTTAGGATATTCACTATTTGTTTAAATAATTTTAGGTGACATAATGTTCATAGATCTAAATGGATGAGTTCGTATGATGTTAATGATGATTTGATTATATATGATAGTGAATGAGTTGTTTGTTGGTAATGATGGATCCATGATGTTGAATCCATTTGATGATTGTTGATAATAATTTACTTGTAATAGGATTTTGATGATATAAGAAACCTAGATCCATTTTGATGAATATTTTGATAATGATAATTTGGTATTCATAGTTTGTTCAAATGATTAGTTAGTGACAGTTAAATAGATCTGCTTGTGCTCGATGGAAAGGATATTAGGTTTCATGATAACTGATGTGAAAGTTGTAAATTTTGTTTGTTTGATTTTGTAAAAACTGAATGAATACCTATTGTTAAATCAGTAGAAATGAACCGTAGACTACGGTTCAATAGTGTAGCCTATGGCAGGGTTTATGACAACGCACACTCTCAAATGTACACCTTAGACTGCACATTGTACACATTCATGATGCACACCACACACTATTGCACCGCACACTTCTGCATCGTACACCCCTTGGCTGCACGTCGTACAATCAGAATATGCTAGGTCGCACTCCGTTGGCCACACATTCATGATTATACAACCCAATGATGCACAGAGTACAACACATCTTATGCATGACTGCACATGTCAAACCCCAACCGATGGCGGAATCATCGGGGCGCGGCACTATGGCTAACCAGATTGCTCAAGAGAATCCATAACAACTATTAAATTGCAATATTTAAAAGGTTCATTGTCCCATACCTGTTTTGGTAAAAAATTACCGAAGCAATTTAGTGATCAAATTAGTTAAGTGAGGTAGTGTGCTAGCAGTGTTTGTAGAAAATATGTTGATCTAGTTGTTTACAAAAACAGTTTTCAGGATATAGCTCAGGATACCAAGCTATATCAATAATCAAACAATGAGCAAAAATGTAAAGGTTGACACGTGATGTATGAGGAAAGCCCTTGATCAATCTAGATCTCCGGCATAAAACCTCGGGAGCTGACAATCGTCGGCTGCCTTGTTCTTCTTATTGCTTGAATAACCAGGATACATTGCAGGATAATGCTCAGATCGCTACTAAGTGGTACAATGATTGTAAGTGATGAATGTTAGTGCGTGATTGCTGCTAGAAAAGAGAGTGAATGAGTAGGAGAACTCGAAAGTGTGTGTTTCCTATGATCTGGCCATCCTTATTTATAGTTACAAGAATTAACTAACTATGCTAAAAATCCGGGATACTTGGAATATTCCCTTCTGAACGTTAGGGACCGTTTCAACTCGTTTTCCATGTGCATATTAATTATAAATCAGGGTCTTTAGCTCCTATAACCGTTACAACATTAATAGCATTAATCAGCATCCGTAACTCCCGTAAAATATGCCTTTCTTCAATGTTGGCCGTTACAAGACCCATTCTTCCGCCATCAACGTCCTTATCCTAACCAATTTTAAAAAGTTTTCAGGGTGACTTGGTCCTCATGAACGTTAGTCCCTTGTAACCAACATTTACAAGCAAATTATTAGTAATAGTCAGGATACTGCCTCAGGATGTTACCAATATCCTGGTCCGGTATCCTGATCGTGATCAGCTATCATAAAATCAAGATATAGTGTTAGGATATGGGCTCAGACCAAAAATATAACTGTTGGATATCCCGATTCCAGCGGATATATTTTTCAGTCGTTCAACATCCTTAATGAGATAGAGACGTTAATGCGACTTCGTGCAACTTCCAAGGTTATACTTTCTCATAAGTAGGTAATATTCTGGCATGTCTGGTAAGGATATCTGTTTTAAATATACCTACATATGTTTGGTTACTTCAGAATATTATGTAATGAAATTAAAATTACTCCCTTTTCTAAGCCTGCCTTGGTGAAAAAGGAGCCATCTGTTGCCACCAGCTCTAAGCCCTCTGATGCTGCTGCCGAAGGTTTCTCTTATGATGACCTTGGCTTCATGGAATCCATCGAGCCCATGACCTCCTTTCTTAATAAGGTAAATATGAAATTCTGTATCCCGTACACATATACTGAAGATGTATCCTGGTTAGTTTGTCTTTAATGATACCTGTATTTTTCTTTGTAGGGTTTGAATCATCTGGTCGTCCTGTACTCAGAACAATTTTAATTTCCTGCATGCTTTAGAACAATTTAACAGTTGGAGGTGGAGGGATCCTGTCACACCCCAACCGATGGCGAAAACATCGGGGCGTGGCACTGAGCGAAACAGATTGTCCAGAAGTTTCCATAACAACTATAATTACCAATTATTTAAAGCATCACGTCCCATACCATGACATAAAAAGTAACATAGTTATTACAAACAAAATCTAGTCAAATTGTTCTGTTCCGACAACTCAGATTTCAAATACAGATAATTCTTTTATTTGTTTCTAGACCTTTCCTAGCCTCGATTTAACAGCAAGCCAAGTATTTAAACATCTTAAGCACCTGCCACATAGATTGAAGTAAAAGTCAATACACATAGTGTAAAGGTGAGCATACAAGTTTAATAGAAATAATAGAGTTCGAAATTTTTTATGCATAACCAGCATGTACACAGTGTGAAATGAAGCACGTTAGTTATCGACATGAACCAATCGATACCAATGACTGCGGGTTGACTGCCCAAGGCAGTTCGTAATACACACTCACCACTGTGAGCCATGTAATTAATTGTCCTTAACAACCCCTGAGTGAACAGGTCCTGAGTCCAAACTATAGTACTATCATTGCTAAGGCAGGTAGACAGCATTCCATGTGTAAACATAACAAACAAGCATTCATTAAGTCACGTATAACATGCGGTAATGGTTAGCGTTAAAGTATTGCGTAGTGTGTTGGATGTGATTTAGTATAAGTAATGTATGTAACACCCAAAAGTGCATAAAAGGGTTGGAGTATTGTCACGGCCCCCGACCCGGTTTGACCCGTTTCAGGAGCCGCGGGACAGAAATCCCGTGGTATTTATTTAACAGCAGAAGTTTTCTTCAGGATCTTTTAAAAAAACTGCAATTTCCCGATTATTTTATTTCACAACTCGGGATAAAATCCCGGTAATTTACAATCATAAGATTTCACGGAGAAATCTTTTATTTTACAAAACATGTTTCTTTATTTTATATTGAGCCACTTCCTTAAGCTTGTAGTGCTTCTCGGCACTTTTCTTGGATCACAACAGATCACCTGAAACATGTTTGAAAAAGGTTTTGTCAGCGGGAAATACTGAGTGAATCATTCTTTTTATGAAAACGACTCATTTGTTATAATTTACAGTATTAAGAGAGATTACAATGTTTCCAGATATCAAACCAACTACCCACGGTATTTTGTCACTCGATCCATTAGCCCTCCCGTTGTCCAATGGTGTCTGTGACTATGGTCATATCACCCCTTGGCTGCCCCAATGGTGAAGATTATCAAGTAATGTATACAAAACCCCACATACCAGCTGTAACTTGGTGATTACATATACTTAATCACTGTAATTATAACTTTTGAAAATAAACATGCTTATGTAAACCAATTTGATAAAAAGAGAATGACTCACATTGCAGATTTAATTTGAGCAGAGCCTAGCCTACTGATTAGCCTTTTAACCTAAATTTAATAACATGCACACAACTCGGTTAGTAACTTAATACAGCATTTACGATAACTCACGAGATCAAACCCTCACATCGAATGACAAGGTGCGATACTTAAACATCCATTGAATTTACAACGAATGACAAAGCATAAACCCTAATGTTGGCAGCACTTAAACATCCATTGGATAGTTTAATCGATCGGACATTGAATCGTATCAGCGATCGAGTTATTACCCTGTTTTGTGGCGACAATTAGTGATCCGTGTGTGTTTTTGTAGTATTCAGAACGTAACTCAGTGTGTATGATGAGTTTTTACGTCGTTTCAGTGCCAGAAATCAAGTCCCAATGTCTACTATTTATACACAATTTTTGACCCCCCTCGCGTGACGCGAGGGGTCCCCTTAGGGGCTTCGCGTGACGCAAAGGACCCTATTCTACCATAGGGTAGCTTCGTGTGTGTGTAGGCTTGCTGAGTCGACAGTTTCGTAAAATTAAATTTTGACAACGTTTTATGTAGATAATCGTAACTAGGGTTTACCCCCCCTGAGTTTTAGGGGCCCTGATCCTGATTCTGATTATTCTGAAAATTTTAGGGTTTGTGCAGAATGACTTGAGTGTCTCAATTAGGGTTTCCTATTGGACAATTTAATTTAATAAATATAACTTTTGATGAGAGTTGTTACATTCTCCCCACCTTAAAAAAAAATCTCGTCCTCGAGATTTACTGGAATAAATGAGGATACTTTCGCTTCATTTCTGATTCCAGCTCCCAAGTGTATTCAGCTCCTCTCTTTGAATCCCACTTTACTTTAACTAGCACTAGTCGTTTGTGCTTGAGAAACTTCACTTTTCTGTCTTCTATCTAAAGAGGTTTCCCAACAAATTTTAATTTTTCGTTTACCTCTATATCTTGGAGAGGTACTACCAAAGATTCGTCTGATAGACATTTCTTGAGGTTGGATACATGAAATACATCATGTACTCCAGCTAACTCCTCTGGTAGTTGTAAACGATAAGCAACCGGTCCTATACGTTGGATTACTGGAAATGGTCCTACATATCTTGGACTTAGCTTTCCTTTCTTACCGAATTGAACAACTCCTTTCCAAGGGGAAACTTTCAACAAAACTCTGTCTCCAACTTGGAATTCTAACGGCTTAAGTCGATTGTCGGCATAGCTCTTTTGACGATCTCGAGCTGTCTTTAGTCTTTCCTTGATTTGTGAAATTTTGTCGGTCGTCTCTTGCACTATTTCAGGACCTGACAATTGACTTTCTCCTATTTCTGCCCAACAAACTGGAGTTCTGCATTTTCTTCCATATAATGCCTCGAATGGAGCAGTTTCAATACCTGAATGATAACTATTGTTATAGGAGAATTCGATCAGAGGTAAGTGATCGTCCCAATTTCCACCAAAATCTATCACACATGCTCGAAGCATGTCTTCTAGAGTTTGGATCGTCCTTTCACTTTGCCCGTCTGTTTGAGGATGATATGCAGTGCTTAGGTTTAGTCGAGTTCCCATTGCTTCTTGGAAACTTTTCCAAAAATGAGAAGTAAAACGACTATCCCTATCCGAAACAATGGAGAGTGGAACTCCATGTAAGGATACTATTTCATCTACATATAACTTTGCCAATCTTTCCATGCTAAAGGTTTCTTTCATAGGTAGAAAGTGAGCTGATTTGGTTAATCGATCCACAATTACCCAAATCGCATCATTACCTTTTCTGGTTTTGGGTAACTTAGTAACAAAATCCATTGTTATGAATTCCCATTTCCATACAGGTATTTCCAGTTGTTGTAGTAGACCTGAAGGTTTCTGATGTTCTGCCTTAACTTGTGAACAAGTAAGACACTTAGAGACATATCTAGCTATATCCTTTTTCATGCCTATCCACCAGAAATTATTTCTTAAATCTTGGTACATTTTATTGTTTCCAGGGTGCATGGTATACCTAGATTTATGAGCTTCCTCTAAAATCTTATTTCTTAATTCTTCCTGCTTAGGTACCCAAATTCTGCTTTTATGGAATCTCCAAATTCCATCAACTCCTTGTTCTAATTCTTTTATTTGCCCCTTCATTCCTTCAGCATCATCCTTGATTGCTGTTTTCTGAACACTCTTTATTTGTTCCATTAAATCTATCTGTAGATTTAATCTGAGAACACGAACTCGCTTTTTCTTTTCATGATATTTACGACTTAAGGCATCTGCAACTACATTTGCCTTTCCTTCATGATATTGAATATCACAGTCGTAGTCACTTAGGATTTCCATCCATCTCCTTTTCCTCATATTTAACTCTTTTTGCCCAAATATATATCTTAAACTTTTATGATCTGTATAGACAGTAAACTTACTTCCGTACAGATAATGTCTCCAGATTTTCAGGGCAAAAATTACAGCTCCTAATTCTAAGTCATGAGTCGTATAGTTTTCCTCGTGCTTTTTCAATTGCCTTGAGGCATACGCAATTACATTTTTGTGTTGCATCAATACACATCCAAATCCTAGTTGTGAAGCATCACAATATACTTCAAAATCTTCAGTTCCTTCTGGTAAGGCTAAGATTGGAGCATTGGTTAATTTCTGTTTCAAGATTCTAAAAGCTTCTTCTTGCTTAGTTCCCCATTCAAACTTAACTGCTTTACAGGTTAGCTTAGTTAATGGTACAGCTATTTTGGAAAAATCCTTAATAAACCGTCTATAGTATCCAGCTAAACCTATAAAACTTCTAATTTCCATTGCGGATTGTGGAACCTTCCATTTAGTAATTGCCTCTATCTTAGCAGGATCTACATGAATACCTTCGTGATTCACCATGTGTCCTAAGAATTGCACTTCTTGTAGCCAAAATTCACACTTCGAGAACTTGGCGTACAACTTTTCTTTTCTTAACAAAGTTAAGAGGGCATGCAAGTGTTCACAGTGCTCGTTCTGACTTTTGGAATAAATCAGTATATCGTCGATGAAAACAATTACAAATTTATCCAAGTACGGTTTACAGATTCTATTCATCATGTCCATGAATGCTGCAGGTGCATTCGTTAACCCGAAGGGCATGACTGTAAACTCGTAATGACCATACCTAGTTCTAAAAGCAGTCTTAGGTATGTCTTCCTCTTGCACCTTCAATTGATGATATCCGGAGCGTAAGTCGATCTTAGAAAAATATCTAGCTCCTTGAAGTTGATCGAATAGATCATCAATCCTAGGTAATGGGTATTGATTCTTAATTGTAACCTTATTTAATTCTCTATAATCAATACACATTCTCATTGAACCATCCTTCTTTTTCACAAACAATATTGGTGCTCCCCGCGGGGATGAACTAGGTTGTATGAAACCTTTACTTAGTAATTCATCTAATTGCTTTTTCAATTCTAACATTTCTGTGGGTGCTAACCGATAAGGTGCCTTGACTATCGGTATAGTTCCGGGAATTAGATGAATCCTAAATTCTACTTCTCTATCTGGTGGTAACCCTGGTAACTCTTCTGGGAATACATCTGGGTATTCCGAGACTACAGGAATCTCCTTAAATTCTTTTCCCTTAGTACTAATGATTACTGAAATCATATATACTATTCCTTGCTTTCGTTCATAACTAGCAACTTTCATTACTGATATGAACTTCATGGGCTTACGTGGTTTATCTCCTGTAATCATAATTACTTCTCCAGTAGGTGCTTGAATTTCTATGGAATTCTGATCACAAAGAATTCGAGCATGGTTGGCTACTAACCAATCCATTCCTAACACAACATCAAATTCGGCTAATTTCATAGGTAATAGGTTTGCAAAGAATTTATGACCTGAGAGTTCTATATTTTCCTTTTGCAAAACTTTATCTATGCTAACAGAATTTCCGTCTGCCATTTCAACTGTAAAAATCTGCCTAAGGTTGGTTAAGGGTAAATTAAGAGCTTGGCAGAATGAAGTATTGATAAAACTTTGGTTTGCACCAGAGTCAAAAAATACTTTTGCATATACGTTGTGAACTAGGAACGTACCAGCTATCGCATCTGGAATTAACTCGGCCTCCTGAGTTGTTAACTGAAAGGCTCGAACATTCTTCTCGGTAGCTCCATCGGTCGTCTTGGCTTTGTTGTCCGCTGGTTTGATCAGTTTAGGACATTCTGTTTTGAAATGCCCATTTTCTCCACAGTTGAAGCAGGTTATAGTTTTCTTTCTGCAGTTTTCTTCACGATGTCCTACCATTTTACAAAAATTGCAGGTTATATTGCATCTTCCAAAATGTTTCCTTTTGCAATTCCTGCAGAAAGGTGGATTTGAAAATTGCCCTGTTCCTCTTTTCTTGAAGTTGCTATTATTACCCATACGAACTCCTTGGGTAATTTTCTGAGCCAATTCCTTTTTCTGTTATCATCTCTTGTGCGTACTAGTTCATCAGTTAGGGTGTTGGCTAATTCCACTGCATCGTCAATAGTGCGAGGTCTCGCAGCTTTAACGATATTGCGGATTTCACCAATAAATCCCCAAACATAACGAGAAATGAGTACCGGTTCTGGCGAAGCCAGTGTTGGTACCACTCTAGCATATTCAAAGAATGTCGAAGTATAACCGCGACAATCTACACCCATCATTCGATGATTTAGAAACTTATTTGCCATTTGATCTCTTTCATATTCGGGATAGAATTTTCTTTCTACAAGAATCTTAAATTCTTCCCAGGTCATGGCATATGCCCTATTTCTTCCTTTGGCTTGTAGTACTGTATTCCACCATTCTAGCGCCCCCTCTTTAAAAAGATTTGACGCATACATGACCTGATCGTCCTTGGCACATTTACTTATTGTAATCACTGCCTCGGTCTTCTCTAACCAACGCAGTGCTGCGGTTGCTCCTTCATTGCCTGCAAATTCAATGGGTTTGCAAGCAAGAAATTCTTTATAAGCGCAACCAGGTGTTGCAGCTTTCAATTTCTTAGGGAGCGGAGCCTGCCGTGAATCATTATCGTGATTATGATTACTGCCTCTGTTTATGCTATTACTGAAGTTATCTTCAGAAATACGTTTGCTAGGAACGATTGGTTGAGGTTCGATTGGATTTTTAACAGCAGCAACGATTGCTGGAATAGCATTGGCTATCCCTTGAGCAACGATATTTTCTGTATCCTGCCTAGTCATATATTGATCTCCCGGTTGTTGCTCGGATTGATTAACCTCATTTACTGGTTCATTATTAGCGTTTTCCATCTGATAGTTTAATTTTTATTAGTATCAAATAAATAACAATTATACACAAAATAATCATACTAATTTTCATAATACACATATAACCCAAAACTATCGATCTCTCGATTTCCATTTATATTTAATAGTATGCATCAATACACACCATTATCTTACAAAGTTTTATTTTAGATTATTTCTCATGATTATATTATTATTGCTAATTTACAACCACAGTCTCATAAACCACTACCCTTTGTCAGTTGGTATTTTAATAACGGCGCTCCCTCTCATCATACTTCCCTGATCCTATTTCCTGCATCCATTAACTCCTCGCCAAAGTGGCGGAGTTAAGCTAAATTCTCATTGCTCATAGGTGGATTAGGTATTGGTTCAGGGTTGAATTAAGGAAGAAAGGAATAAGGACTGTTGAGCAGGTTTTGGAACTGCCAATCATTCGTCCACCACTCGTCCATTCCTAAAGGTTGGGTGTGAATTATAGGTTCTGGAATTGCTGGTTCCAAGTTTATGGGTAACTGTGTTTCAGCAGGAAAAGGGTATAGATTATAATTAATAGGCCTGACGACATCACAGCTCGCCAATGCACGATCCAATTCCTCCTGAAATGTCATTTCCTGATTTTGCTTGGAGCTCTCTCCAATTTCTATCTGAGAACCTCCTCCAATCTCTATTTCTATTTGCTTAGAATATTCATCAAACTGTAATCCCATCTGCCTAGACTCTTCCCCGACTTCAATTCCCTTCCCTTTATCTAAGGGATTTTCTATTTTGGGAAGTCTCTTGGCTGGCTTTTTCCTATGCACATGCCTCCCCCATACATATCTCTTCCTTTTCTGAGGTTTTGGCTTTTTCGGAGGTGAAGCATTGAATTCAATAGGTTCTTCTATATCTGGTATATACCTATTGAAATATCTGGAAACCTCTATTTTTACCGGATAGAGATTTAAATTCTGAAGGGCGTCAGACAAGTCACTCATGCTGTTTAGCACATATGCAAAATACACACAAATACTAATGTTAAAATTTAATAACAAATTTTCATAGAAAACTTTTTAAATATTATTTCATATTGGTTAACTACAAAATAACCGAAAATTAAAACATACTAAGTTTTATTTATTTATTCACTGGATAAGGTTTCTGGACTGTAGGTGATAAAGTTACTAAAACTTGAGTTAGAATATTTAAAGATTTGTATTTACTGCTACAGTAGCTAGCATATAAAGATCTGCCCATTTTTCATCTAACTTGTCTTCCCAAGGTGATTTACTGATTAATTCCTGAGTTTCCTGTTTAATCTTCTTTTCTCGGAATTTCTTTACTTTCTCTTGACTCTTCTTAAAAATCAAACTTCTTTTATTAGGAGAAAGTGGTTCTTCATATTGTGCCTTTCGCACAAATATTCCTTCTTCAGGAATTACAGAGTGGTTTGAGGATTTGGTTTGGGATGAACTTCCCTTCTCGTTGGATGACCTATCTAATTTAAGATAGATGTTTGACAGCTTTTGTTTACCCATACTGTACACAAATATTCAAATAAGAAAACACATAATCACAGAATGACAAGTAGAAAAAAATTAAGTATTTTCTAAATACTTAATAGGCTTAAATCAGTGGCTCTGATACCACCTTTTTCTGTCACGGCCCCCGACCCGGTTTGACCCGTTTCAGGAGCCGCGGGACAGAAATCCCGTGGTATTTATTTAACAGCAGAGGTTTTCTTCAGGATCTTTTAAAAAAACTGCAATTTCCCGATTATTTTATTTCACAACTCGGGATAAAATCCCGGTAATTTACAATCATAAGATTTCACGGCGAAATCTTTTATTTTACAAAACATGTTTCTTTATTTTATATTGAGCCACTTCCTTAAGCTTGTAGTGCTTCTCGACACTTTTCCTGGATCACAACAGATCACCTGAAACATGTTTGAAAAAGGTTTTGTCAGCGGGAAATATTGAGTGAATCATTCTTTTTATGAAAACGACTCATTTGTTATAATTTACAGTATTAAGAGAGATTACAATGTTTCCAGATATCAAACCAACTACCCACGGTATTTTGTCACTCGACCCATTGGCCCTCCCGTTGTCCAATGGTGTCTGTGACTATGGTCCTATCACCCCTTAGCTGCCCCAATGGTGAAGATTATCAAGTAATGTATACAAAACCCCACATACCGGCTGTAACTTGGTGATTACATATACTTAATCACTGTAATTATAACTTTTGAAAATAAACATGCTTATGTAAACCAATTTGATAAAAAGAGAATGACTCACATTGCAGATTTAATTTGAGCAGAGCCTAGCCTACCGATTAGCCTTTTAACCTAAATTTAATAACATGCACACAACTCGGTTAGTAACTTAATACAGCATTTACGATAACTCACGAGATGAAACCCTCACATCGAATGACAAAGTGCGATACTTAAACATCCATTGAATTAACAACGAATGACAAAGCATAAACCCTAATGTGGGCAGCACTTAAACATCCATTGGATAGTTTAATCGATCGGACATTGAATCGTATCAGCGATCGAGTTATTACCCTGGTTTGCGGCGACGATTAGTGATCCGTGTGTGTTTTGTAGTATTCAAAACGTAACTCAGTGTGTATGATGAGTTTTTACGTCGTTTCAGTGCCAGAAATCAAGTCCCAATGTCTACTATTTATACACAATTTTTGACCCCCCTCGCGTGACGCAAGGGGTCCCCTTAGGGGCTTCGCGTGACGCGAAGGACCCTATTCTACCATAGGGTAGCTTCGTGTGTGTGTAGGCTTGCTGAGTCGACAGTTTCGTAAAATTAAATTTTGACAACGTTTTATGTAGATAAGCGTAACTAGGGTTTACCCCCCCCCCCCCCCCCTGAGTTTTAGGGGCCCTGGTCCTGATTCTGATTATTCTGAAAATTTTAGGGTTTGTGCAGAATGACTTGAGTGTCTCAATTAGGGTTTCCTATTGGACAATTTAATTTAATAAATATAACTTTTGATGAGAGTTGTTACAAGTATACTCACAGCGATGATGGATAGAAGGGAGCGCTTAGAGCGGGTTTAGCCTGATCAGAACGATAGCATAAACGATAAGCGGCGCGTAAAATGGTATGAAGTGTCAATGGATCGGACAGTAATCCGGTCGGGTGGTAATCCGATCGGGTGACCATGCGAGTGGATTGTTTCCTCGTTTGGGATGGATGTGTTTGTGTATGATGGCTTGTCTTTTGAAGTTTTCGTTGTAGCATTTTGAAAATCGAGATATATCTCTACCTTTTAGGTCGGTCGATCGAACGGCCGTTCGATCGGGCAGCAATCCGATTGGCGAGACTTCCTGGATTGAGAACAAGTTCACAGCAGGACAGTCACTCGATCTGATGGCTATCTGATCGGGTGGCAATCCGTATGCATTGAACATGTTGAAAATTGTTTAAGTGTTGAAGTCAAAACATCACATGGTCGGGTGGTAATCCGATCGGATGGCAATCTGATCGGACGGCAATCCGTTCGATGTTCAAACCTCACAAGTTGAAATAATAGCTAAGTGTGGGACCCAAGGTGCAAGCCAATCGGGTGGCTGTCCGATCGGGTGGCAATACGATCGGATGACAATCCGATCGGACGGCAATCCGTCCCAGATGACCTGATCGTCTTTATACTTGGCTGTTTTGATAGTTTGCGTTTTCTCGAGACTGTAGGATAACGTGTCAAGCAATAGAAACCTCGTCAGGATTTAGTGACCCGATCGGACAGGAACCACCCTAGTCCGACCAGTTAACTGTTCGAGACGGTGTTTCATGTTCAACCCGAAATCAGTATTCTCATGGATAGAACCCAGATCTTGAACCAACACATCAACAAGAAGGAGTAGAAGATTAGATCAAGCTCCGATTCTATCGGTTTTGAGTGCATTGAGTGTAAAAGAGTTGAAAAAAAGCTTGAAAACCATCTTTCAATCCTTTTCACCATGAATATGCTCAGATCTATGAAAGATCTTTGATTATTTATGTGGAAATCATTCAAATCTAAGTTGTTCTTGGTGGATTGAAGCCAAAACATGAAGTTCCTATGAACACCATGATGACATCATCCTAGAACACCTCAAATCTTAGTGATTTCACGATGAAAAGTTAAGATTCAAAAGATAGAAAGGTGTAGGAGTGCGTGTAGATCAAGAAAGTACAAGAATGGTGGGTACTAACCAGGAAATTGTGAAGGAGAAAGAGTGTGCAGGAATAAAATAGAGATCTTTGAGCTGAAATAGGGAATCTTTGAAGAAAAGGGCTACTACTAATCTTCCAAAAGTGTGGGGGAATATTGCTGGAAAGAGGAGGGAATGTTTGCTGAAAAGGAAAGGCTGTCGTCACAATGATTGGGAAATATTCTAGGGTTTTGGCCGCTAGGGTATTTATACCCAAGGAAGAGGCCGCACATGCTGGTGTGCGGTCCACATTAATAGCCTTTTGGGTTGTGTTGGGCTCTAAAAAGGGGTGTGCGGTCAAGAGTGTGGGCGCTCAATGGTGCGCGACAAGATTGGTGTGTGGCTGGAATGATATGTGGCCGCACAATGGTGTGCGACCAGTTCCATATAATGTAATTAAATCCATGCATTCACAAACAACTCACAAACTTAAATAAATAATTCTTGTTTATTAATTTCACAGAAGTACGACGTAAGGTGGAAAGTGAAGGGAAAATTCGAGGTGTCACACTTAGGCACCATTAATCCTATTGAGGACCAAGGAACAAAAGGGATAAATCTATCGGGTACGGGCGAGCCCCACTCATGTGTCCTTGTGAGGCCACATGGATTGCTTTTGTGTCCCAGTCGAATGTAATCGACACTGAATCGTCTATGGGTTGAGTGCTTCCTATGTCGGCACACATATTAATGTCCTAGCTACACATTAGTGATCAACAAGTTCATTGACACTTTACATACCAGTTTTCGATACTTGAACTTTCAAATGTTTTTAAGATTCATTTGATGCGAACTCAAAAACACATGAATTCACCAAACTTTGGTGACGTTTTTCAACTTGCATATAAGGGGATGGGTTGGTCCTGTTTACAGACTCAAATGGGCTAGGCCCATTCTCACTTGTGTAAGGCACACAGAAACTAGTGGGCTAGGCCCACCTATGCTCATGCGAGGCACGAAGCCTCAGGGACTGGATTGTCCTACATACAAAGTTTTACAAATTCAAAGTTTTCATATGACGTACCGAGGAAAAATGATTTTTATTACGTTTCCTCAACATTATTTAAGCTGGTTATCAAAAAGATTTATTTTAAATCTTTTTCAAACATACTATGAACTCTCCAAATTTATGTTGATTTTTCACATGCTCTTTCTCAGGTTGCATTTTCAAACTATGCCATAGTTGGAATAGGAGAACCCACGGGGATTCGAGTACTTAGCAGGTGTTCATTTTCTAGAAGTCTTAGAACATTATACTTCCGTTGTGCAATGAAGATACTGGTCAGATCACACCAACTCTGATTTTGGCGGGTGTGACAAGAGGGCACGACCTCGTGGTCATGTACTTGCTGTACTATATGAGATTTTGCATATCTGGGAGTTGACCACGGCGGACACGGCCCTGTATCTCTTATCTTGCTTCTATTTGTCTTTTTCTTCATGGACTCTGGAGTGGGGCACGACCCGTTCTTGTCTTCTGATTTGTTGTTTTGGTCTTGGGGTGAAGCTCGAAGGCTCGGTATGATGTGTTAACTTCTCTTCTTTTGTATTTATGTTGGTTTTTGCTGCTAATTTGTTCTATAAAACAATAAAATTATAAATCAAATCTAGAACTTTTCAAACAAAAATGTACAACTTTTCAAACAAAAACACAAGAAAATACACCAAACAAAACACCACATGCCTATGCGCTGCGCTTAGGCCTAAGAGCAGCATATAGGTACAGCCGACAGACAAAGACTGACACCGTCAATCTCTGGTCGTTGACCTGGTAGTTATCCGCTACTCTTAGCCCAAAACGCAGTGCATGGGGTGTCAAAATAAACAAAAGGGGTGTGGGACTGGACCGAGTCTTGTTTTTTTAACAAATTTTATTTATGTTTACCCAATAACCTACAAAAGTAGGGTTGCAAATGAACTGAACAAACACGAACAATACATTGTTCGTGTTCGTTTGTTAAGAAATATATGGTTCACGAACTGTTCATGAACACTTACCGAATGAGATTATATGTTCGTGTTCGTTGGTTACGAAAATGAATTTGTTCGTGTTTGTTTGTTAATTTTAGGCAACGAACGAAAACGAATGTTGATGAACACAAATTAGGACAAACCAATGTTCATGAAAACAAATGGAAACAAAAGAACACAAACAAGCATTTATGAAAAAAGATATATAATAGAATGACACTTATTAAATTTTTTATTTATCAGAATTTTGAAGTATTTAAATCAAATAAAACCACTAATGAACTATCGAACACAAACGAACACATTACGGAACGTTCATGAACATAAATGAATGAACGCGACCTCTGTTCATGTTCGTTCATTTAACTACACGAACGAATTTTCTTGTTGGTGTTCGTTTGTTTAATAAACGAACCAACACTAATGGCCTTCCCGCACGAACGGTTCACGAACTGTTCACCGAACGTTTGGTTCAGCTGCAGTCCTATACAAAAGCCTAAAAGGTGAAGTTATAATAATCTAGGTGTATATAAGCTAATGTGGGGCTAGCTCACTTGGTATAAAGGCACTTGCCCCTTAGAGAGAAGGTCTCAGATTCAAAGATGAGGAGCAACATGAGTATTTTAGTATAATTAGTTTTAAATAGAGTAGGGGTACTATTTGCTATATAAAAAATGGCACTCCAAAATATTATAGAGAATGTTAAGGTTTTATAGTACCATTTTTGCATATTTTGTGTAAAATAGAGTAGGAGCATCATTTTCTGTTAAAAAAAATTGAAATATATATTGCATATTTCTTTAACTCTATTAATTTGAAAACACATTTATTGATCACAAGTCGGTGTAGCTAAAATACCTTAATATTATCTCTTTTATAAAACTTGAAAACATTAAGTTCTCTCCGCCTATAATTTTAAAACATAGTTCAAATAAATATTAGTTTTTTTTTTTTTTGCGAGATCATCCTCCGGTTAGTTGCTCTTTATTAACTTTTATGTATATGTTAGAAAAACTCATATGTCGATTTTATATATAATCTTATAGATAGATATAGATGACAACTTTTTTTTGTAATTTAAACTAATTTATTTAAGAAGTATTAAAATCATAGTTTTTAAAATTATAGATCATTTATGTATATTTTTTAATCATAAAATAATTAGATATTGATTATTATTATTATTATTATTATTATTATTATTATTATTATTATTATTATTATTTTATTAATTATTAATGAATTAAAGATGATAATGCCATGTGTCATCAATACTCGAGGGTGTAGAAGAAGTTGCTATGTGGTATTTTATGTAATCTTTTATTATAATTAGATTAGATTTATGAAAATACATTTATGTATCACAAGACAATATAGTGTTGTGTATCGATTGTTAAACATTCGAATGAGTGTATTCTAGTCATTAATATTTGCATTTCAACATGGGGATATAGAGTTTGAAGAAAACAAATGTTTTTTTCGGTTGTATAACTTGACCTTGAAATTGATAGAAGAAGATTCGTGTGTACATGTTGAGTACAACGTAAGGACAAACTAATACAAATATACAACACTACGCTTTTGCCAATATAAGAACACATATCATAAATTTGTGCCTTTAGAAATTAGATAAAAAATGTGTCATCATATTCCTACGTGTTAACATTCTAAAAAAAATATATATTTTTTACAGAAAGGACCTCGGTTTTAAGTTCTCGTTAGGGCCCAAAAAGGTTGGCCACCCATCCTCGCACCACCACCTATAGGGATTCAACAATGGGGGTTTTGATTTTATAGGTTTTAGGATCATGAATTACAGGTGCAAAGACTTCATTTGGAGGATGGCGGGAGGTCGGGTTGTCAGCATGGTGGTCGATGAGGTGCAGTGAAAGTCAGGTATTTCACTTGTTCTTTGTATGAAAACTGTCCATTGGCCACAACATGAACATCAATAGATACTTGTTTCCTTTATTCTTTCACATTTTTACCAACATTTTAACTACCATAAATGTTGATTGCATTCACAATCTATAATAAAATCTATTAGCTTAATCAAAGTACATTTAAATACTAAAGATACCTAAAACAACCGTGTATCGTGTGTTACCACCTTGTCCATCTATTTTTGTTTGTCGATGCCTGGGTAGAGTCCCAAAATGTGCTCTGGCATGAAGTCATGACGGGTCAAAATACCGACTATTGGCGGCCTCTGTAAAAACATAAGAAAAACCAAGTGTGATCCTATTATCCGAGACTACATTTATCAAGTATCGTAAGGATTTAATTGAATGAGGCAATTTCGACCCGTTTACATGGGATGGCCACTTCGAGGTATTTCAATATCTAATGGGTCAAAGAGGGTGTCAAAAGGGTATTTTAAATGTATAAAACCATCTAAATCATTTTATTAGATGCACTTCAGGTGTCGGTAAAAAATTGCGTGTTTTGACCCATTACCCAACCTGTCCCTTGCCATCACTTGCTACACCTCTGTTTTACATTGTAAAAAAATGAGCTTACCCCAGGAGTCTTTGGTACTACACACAAATGCCGAAGCCCGAGCTCTCTGAAAGCAACAGCAGCTTTGGCCAGAGACATTGACTCAATAACGGTGTAAGGTGACGTGTTAGTAATCGGATGAAGGTCAACATACATATCCATATCTTCTGGCTTAATATCCAAATCTTCCAATTTCGGCCCCTTACCCAATCCTGCTTTTGCAAAATCTGATGCTCGGTACCTTTGTAACATTTCGGTCCCAGTCAAACGTCTATCTTTAGTAAACATCTTTCCTTTAAGCAATACAATCAAATGAGACCGCAAAACGACCCCACAAAGTTCCGGGGCGTCCAAGAAAGGTGGCTCATCAATGACAGGAAAACCGTTATGTGAAGTCAATCTTAAAGAATGTACGATGTTACTAACTTTTTCAACTCCAGAAAACGAGATCAACGGTCCAGAAACAACATCACCTGCAACCAATTGTCTGAGGTATGGTTCAGCATGGGCTTCAAGAAAGGGCAGCCCTTTCATTTTCACAATCTGGTCATAAACACCCTTGTTGAAATTATCAGCAACAGATTTTGAAATGAGGAGAACGAGCATCATTAATGGAAGCATAAGGAGATTATTTGTGAGTTCAAGAAGTATGACACAGAGGGACACAGTCATTCTCATTGTGCCACCTAGGAAAGACGCGGCCCCGAGGAGCGCAAAGAGACCAACATTAAGATTTGAGAACGAAACTAGTAGACTGCCAACAAGACGACCGTATGATGCTCCAGCAAGAATAACGGGAATAAAGAGTCCAGATGGAATTGCAATGCCATAAGTTATGATACCAAGGGCATACATTAAAATAAAGAAAACAAGAAGAGTGGTTATACGGAATTCATCTGCATTAAGAGAGCTAAATAAGCTGCGAATGGCATCATCATTAGTGTTGAGTATAAGCGATGCAAGATCGTTATAATGACCCGGTGGACACTGGAAGTATTTGTAGCTTCCGGAACGGCCCACCGCAGGGCATTCTACCTCCAAGCCAACGGGGCACGGGACACACTTTCTGAACCACGGTATGCCATAAGCACAACAAGACGTCAAGAGCGAAATTACAACGACCAAAAACACCCTAAAAGTGGGACCTTTCCTGCAAAAATCAACAAATATAATCTGAACATTTGTTTTCATAGGATTGGTAGAATCAGATTGGGTTCTATGATGAATCTGTGAATATTAAATATGAACAGTAAGAGGGCTTACTCATTGATCATGCTATACGTACGCAGAACCTTATCAACGAGATAATTATACAAACTTCCTAAGATTCCTCCAATCACTCCAATTAATGTAACAGCCAAAAGATCTACCATGTTATAATCGGGTATTGAGCTATTGATATCGAACATGATGAGACCTCCTTCGCCAAATAAGCCACAATATCCACTTCTACAATATTCTATAAGAGATCTCAACACCACAGCTACTACAGCCGTGGTGAAAAAGGTTCTCCACAGAAGAGCACTCCGCCACCTACAAGATGTTGAATATTGCATACATTATTAACTATAGAAGTGACAAAACTTTCTAATGTACTTATGATCGGGTCAATTTGGATTGCGTTTTACTTTAAATGGGTAAACTAATATAAACTTAGCTATACGGGTAATGAGTCAAACGTGTTGAGGGTTGCCTGAAGTCCAGTTCTATGCATACAACCTCGTAGATAGTTTTAACAAAAGATCTAAATTATTATCGTAGTGATTGTTTTTGTAATTATAACATTAAACATCCATAACCTTTTTGTATGGAAATAATTATGAAGAAAAGGGTCTTTGCAAGCCAACCCGACAAGATGTTACTTAAAAAATGACTCTATTCACCCCGAGCCCACCCCGCACATCAATGGACTTGTAGATAAATTTCTCATGTAACATTTTTTACTTTATTAATCCAAAATTTCAATGTAAGTGTTTATGAGAAAGAGATATAGAGAGACCACGAGGCTACTTCTTCAAGAGCGAAAAGGACTCCGCCAACCGGGGCACGGAAGGCGGCTGCAACACCAGCAGCAGCTCCACATGTGATTAGGTCCCTTCGGTCCCGGTCATTTTTAAAGTATCTTAGCCATTTCCATGTCAAATGGTACTTTCTAGAGCCTCCTTGACCAAGTAAGTTGGCTATGCAAGCCCCAGTGTGCACCATGGGTCCCTCCTTCCCCACAACAAATCCAGCAGCAACACCAAGTATGGATCCAAATATCTATACAATTAACGGAATCCCCATTAGTATTACTATAGTATTTTATCCCCAATATATATTCTCAGTTAGTTGATTCACACCTTTACAAAAAGCGTACTAGGGGCAAGAATAGAATGTGCATCTATTCCATTAAGATAAGCTTTAACTTCCGGTATACCGGATCCAGCTGCTGCAGGGGCAATATAAGCGCAGAGGACACTAGCGCAAGTTGCAAGAACCAGATTTATACCAGCAAACGCAAGAAATGCCTGATAATATCTGCACTGAAACACAAATCAAATAACGAAGTTGCATACGCAACATGTCTGGTTAAATTCAAATTAGCCTCACTTTTGCTGGAGCATAAGCTTGCTGGTGAGTAGAAATTTAAAGCCAGCAATGTTCTCCACTGCAAGGTTGTTAAAGAATCCAACCAGCCCTGTAGATACTCCTATAAGAAGTGCAAGTGTCCATTTCAATGTAATGTACTGTAGTATCTGCACCTTCTTCCTCGACCTCCAGTCCTGCTTGAACAGATCATTTTCGAGAATCCTGCAATAAGTGTGAATTAAAATCATGGTCAGCTCAACTTTTTGGGTCCAAAGCGTTAAAAAATCGGGGCCCTTTGCGTAAAAAAAAGATCTTTGCTTATGATTCTAACACACGGAAATATTATAGATTAAGTGAAAACTCTTCAAAGTATACTGACTAACAAAACTGAAAATTAAACGAAGTTAAGCGTAAATCACCAATTCAAATCCAATTAGTGAAACACACACACAAAAAAATATATGTATATCACAAGGATAAATGACATAAATTCTTTATCCCAACATTTTCTAATATGTCGACGGACCAAAACTTACACAACCAAATCCAAATAATCGAAAAAAGATGACGCTTTTAGTATATAAGAAAAGAAAAATTAGTCCCCTTAAATGTGGGGCCCTAAGCGATAACTTATTTTTTTATACAGTCGAGCCATCGCTGATTAAAATGTATTTTCAATAGAATATTAATGCATCATGTTGATTAATTGGTATACTAAATGAATTGTTCAAGCAGATGACACAAACTATTATGCAATTCAACTTGTGAGATCTCATCTCGAACAAACAGAAATTATTCAACTGATACGAGTATAACGATTCATGATCTATACATATATATTATCAATAGTGGCAGGATCAAAGACTAATAGATCTTAGCCTAAGAAAAGTAGGAAACCGGAAACAAACTTCGATTCAACTCATTTCAGCGGCGTTTGGAACCGGCTTGTCGAACCTATGAGTGTGTGTATATATATATAGGGTTTAGAGTTTAAGGTATAGGATTTAGCTTTAGTTCGATCAGAGTTCGTTTGAGCCGCTTATTTATTTAGGTTAAGGACGGAACAACCCTCTCGTGTATATGTATATATATGTTTGTGTGTTTATAATAGCAAATGAAACGTGAAAACTTCTGTAACTGATTACTCTCTACAATTAACAAAATCAAAATGTAAAACATGAACGAATCGATTGAAAACCGAACAAATTAAGGAGAATCATTACTCGTAATCAAGAGACTCGATCGGACACACATTGGAACCAACAATGGCGATCTGCGACGACGTATTGACTCTGTTCTTCGAAAGAAGCGGTTGCCTGATCATTCCTCTATCATCACACGCCGATTCATTCCTCTCCATCTTTCCTCCTTCACATTCTATATCAACCTTAGCCTCCATCTCTCTTTCTCTATCTCTACATATACGTACAAATGTTAGCGTAAATCATACACACCTTCGAAGTTGTTAATCGTCTGGAATCAACAATTGTATAAAGAGTTTATGTGTGTAACGATCAGATACAGATTGAGATGAGGAAATGTCAGCGATTTGAGATGAATTAGAATGTGTCAGTTGCACTCAATCTTCCTGACAGTTTGATATGGGAAAGTTGTTATATGTGTGTGTATTGAAGGTGAAGAAAGCTGACAATACTTTTTGACAGTGGGATGGGAGCCACATAAATGTTATAAAACTCGTGAAAGTGAAGAGTGCCGAGTATAAAGAGAGAGAAACAAAGAAAGATCTCGATGTTTAGATTTCCTTCTTATCCGTAGTATAATTACGTTATTAAGAGAACAGTATTATTATATTGGATTTAACTTTTTTACCATAGATGACGCAACAGTTGATCTTGTGTAAAAATCGATTCTTTAGAAACAAACCAACTTTACATAGGTCATGTGTAAAAATCGATTCTTTTAGAAACAAACCAACTTTACACAGAAATTGTCCTATACTTTTATTTATCTTTATGGCAAAACATAGGGCGAGAGGAAACTATCATCTTTTCAATTTAAACGGAATTCTTCTATTTGACAGGATTAAACGAAATCTAGGGATAAACGTTCAAGTGCCAATATTATTTCAGGATAATATGAGTGCCTCAATAACCTAATCACCCAGTGATAGGACATGTAGTCGAGTTCCATTACATAAATCATTCTTTCAATCAATATTTCTTGATAACGTCACTGGAACACTAACCTTTGGTAATTATCAATAGTTTGGCATGTCTGAAAATATAACTCCATATAGGACATCCGGTGAATATAGATTTACATCAAAATTATTATGAAGATAATCTATCCTTAAACTTGTTTATTACACAGATCTAATAACATTAAAAGTGTTTTCAAAGCATGGAATTAAACCGGTTTTCAAATATCGGATTAACCTATTCTTTACCATTTTCCCCATGGCATGTTTTTATAAAAGAACAAAGGAACGGAACAACTTATGGTTTTGGAACAACATTAAAACGCTCAACCAACTGTGAACTCGCCAACTTTTTGTTGACAAACTACTGCATGCTTTGCAGGTCGTTAGGTACATGGTTGGAGCTTGCACGAGGAGTGGACATTGTGGCTAGGAATCAACTGTTGGATTCCTACTATCAAACATTATGGCTTTTAATTTACTTAATGAGTTTTAAACTTTATGCTTCCGCTAACACTTAAACTTGGTTTGGAATATTGTTTTCGTAAACATTAAACATTTGGATTGTGATGGTTTTACTTTATTTTTACTTATCGTTCAATATGATTAGTGGTATGATCCTGGTCAGTCACACGCATCACGGTAATACTCCGCTTGTGGATTTTGATGGTGTGACAGTATGGTACGGGTTTAGTAGCTTAAAACAATGGGGTATCTCCCCATGACATGTTTTATAAAGAACCGAGTAATTTAACAAACTTACGTTTTTGGAACAACACTAAACAACTGTGAACTCGCCAACTTTATGTTGACACGCTACTACATGCTTTGCAGGTCGTTAGGTACTATGCTGGAGCTTGCACGGAGGAATGGTCGTTGTGGCGGGGAACCGCTTGTTGGGTTCCTATCAAACTTTATGAACTTTTAAACTTTTGAGTTGGGTTTTAGACGTTATGCTTCCGCTGACACTTAAACTTGGTTTTGGACGTTTGCTTTTGTATACACTAATCGTATTGTTTGTGATGGTTTTTATTTACTTTGCTTATTGTTCAATATGATTGGTGGCATGATCCTGGTCAGGCGCGCGCCTCACGGTAATACTCCGTATGTGGATTTTGAGGGTGTGGCACACACACACACACACACATATATATATATATATATATAGGACAAAGATCCGTTAGGAACTACCCTTTATTGCGAGAACTGCGAGAACAAGTGTGAACACAAACAGTAATTCCTAAAAAAATCTAAAAAACACCCAAAAAATTTTTTATGTATTTTTTTACTATTTTTTTTTTTTTTGGAAAAATCGCTATATTTTGTTAATAAAAAAATTTCAAAAAAAAAATTCGAGTAACAGTTTTCCATGCACATGTGCATATGTATCATTTCTTTGTCAAATTCCGTAATTCATTACAAATAATAGTCAATTGCACTTTCATTTACACTACCACGTGTAATACACTACTTTTTACGTTAACAATATTAGAAATGCACATGTGCATCTATATGTATCAACATGAAATAAGGTGTTTTGGTACACTACTTTCTCTTTCATCTATCATTCCATCCATAATACACAAGCATGCACATGTGCATTTTTGTCATTTCTTTGACAAATTCCGTAATTCATTACACATATTAGAGAATTGCACTTTCATTTACACTATCATATGTAATACACCACTTTTTACATTACCAATATTAGAAATGCACATGTGCATTTATATGTATCAACATGAAATAAGGTGTTTTGGTACACTACTTTGAATACACTTTCCCTTTCATCTATCATACCATCCATAATACACTACCATTACATCCTACCATCCTTAATACAATACCATTACCTCCTACCATCCATAACACAATACCATTAACAATATTTTCACTTTATTACATGTATGTAAACATCATTTATACCATCCAATCAACATATTACATCATAAATTGACAACTATAACCAAACCATCAACCACTAGATATAACTAACCAAAAAACATGTATATGGGCCTACTTCTCCATTCAAAATCACAAACTTTTTGTACCAAAACACGTTATATCATGGTTATACCTAATGATGCACATGTGCATTTTGAATATTGGTAATGTAAAAAGTAGTGTATTACGAATGGTATTGTAAATTAAAGTGCAATTGTCTATTCCTGATAACGTATTACCGAATTTGTCGAAGTAATGACACATATGCACATGTGCATGGATAACTGTTACTCGAAAAAAAAAAGTTTTTTTAATGGTAACGAAATATAGCGATTTTTTTAAAAAAATATTAAAAAAAATAAATTTTGAGTGCTTTTTTGATTTTTTTAGATTTTATTTTGTGTTCACATTGGTTCTCGCGGTTCTCGCAATAAGGGTGGTTCCCGCATGAACCTTACCCTATATATATATAAATGGGATCAGGAGAAAACGGTTGGAAGTGTGAAAACGGTGAGAACGGATCCTGGTCGAACACCTGGCGCGTGATATAATCAAGGCGGAGGGGCTTTTTTGTCCTTTTATTTTCTTTTTCAATGATCTCTCACACACCATTGTCATTTGTGGCGTGTAGGTTTTTTTGGTGTGTAGTTAAAAACAAAAACTCCCTTGTGTTTTATTGTTTTTTTCAATGTTGTAAAAGTCGCTAGGCGGTCCCTAGTCGGCCGACTGGGGAGTTGGGAGTAATCGGAGTACTCGGAGAGTACTCGGGGAGTACGCGGACATGGTAAATATAAAGAAAATTAATTGTTATATATTATTTATGTGTTAAAATAAGCATAATTCATGTCAACTGAGTATAATTTAAAATGAAACATGTTTAAAGTTCAAATATTCTGAATACAAGTCCGACTAGTCTGAGTACAAGGCCGATTAGTCCGAGTACAAGGCCGAGTAGGCCGATTTTGACCGAGTTTGACCGATTAAAAGTCAACAAACCACGTTGACCGCCTAGACCGACTAGGCCGACTACGTCCGACTAGGCCGACTAGGCACCGAGTACTCCCGAGTAATCCCGAGGCCGACTAATTGAGACCGCCTAGGAGGAAGTCGCCTCGGAGGGGGTCCGAGGACCGAGTACTCGGCCGAGTAATCCGACTTTTACAACACTGGTTTTTTTAGATCTACCGAGATGAATTAACCCTTTTGTCTTATAAAGTAAATATCTTGGCGTTTATGGCGGTCCCAAATTCATCATAATCGATTAATAATTCAAACATTGCACTTTTTTGGCGTTTTCCTTTTTTTGTAGATCTGTCCAGTTGAAGTAATCCCTTTTGTCTTATAAAAGTAAATATCTTGGCGTTCATGACGTTCCCAAATTCATTATAATTCATTAATAATTCAAACATTACAAATAAGATGAAATCAAACTAAACTATTATTCTTATGTGCATGGCGTATAACACCATAATCTGAATTAGCCTGCCTCGCATCCTATATTTAAATATAATCACAATCCTGGATGTTGCATCGTTCGAATGTGTTAAATCAGAGAGTTTTTCAATAACGTGTAGTCTATTTGTGTTCAGCACATCGTCCAATGTCAATAAATCATCCTCCCCGTTTTGATAAGTCATTTTCACCGTTCTAGATTGTTCATTCAAACTCCAACCGTAATTGTTGGTACATCCAAAACGACGTCATCATCATCATCTACTAGAAATCTTCTCTTCAATCTTCTTATTACTGTTTGAGTCGTTTCACAATCGTTGGCCATTGGAACCCCAAGGGCCAGAATATCTCTCTGAATGGCCTCATCCATACTAAGTATGGCTTTGATGGTCTTGACTTTCACCCTTCTCTTGTCAGAGAACTTTAGGACAAAACGTCTTTCCGACCTATCAAACCTCCATGCAATAACCTGAGCCATTTTTTTAATGACCTTTTTTGGCGCGAAGTAGATTAGGTCTATATGTTTTGGGCACGAAAAAACAATAGAAATTATCTTTTTTCATGTGTATTTTTTATCTTTGTCGTGTGATGTAGGATGCAGACCTATAATGTGATAAGTAATTATAGCGTTTTGAAAATATAAAAAAATACAATTATTTAACTTTTGTAAGGCAAAATAAAATAGGTTAGGATAAACTCAATAAGATTTTGCTCAATGAGATGGACAATATTCTCACCTAAGAATTTTGTCCAACACATTGAGTGAAACTTTATTGAGAACAAAACTGAATCTCAAAGAACAATTGCCATGGGGTGGTTTTTGAACTTTCTGGCGTTTTATTATATGGTGTTTGTTTTTGGTGTGATCAATGAAAGGTCCTGAGAAGTTTATATAAGATGTTTTTTACTCGTAGTTTAGGCGGTATTTTTGTGACAACTGGTGATTTACGGCTCTTAATTACGTGATTAACAGACGATTAACGGGACTACGATGGATGCCGACATTATTTTTACATGTTTTTAACTCTGAAATATTATTTTACTAGGCTACGGTGATTTCGGTTTTAAAAACGTGTCTCGTAGGAGTTACGGGTAACTTACACATAAGATGGGCTTGTGGGCCCTGGGCCCAAGCCCAAAACCCACAAGCCTAAACCTGCACATAATATATTAGAATCTTATCAAGATTTACAAAATCTATACAAGATTTATAAAATCTTACCAAGATCTTACAAAATCTCTGCAAATCTCACAAAATCTCTACAAAGGATTTTTTTTGTTTCAAAAAAATGAACACACAAGATCTCTTGAGAGATCTCAACATCTCTATATAAGACCTTATGTCTTTTAATTCTCATTCACAAACAAACACAGAGAAGTTATATTCTCTAAACACAAAACCAGACATTCCCCTCTTCTCCTTCATTCTTTCAAAAGGTGATTCCTAAACAACACTTACACACACAAATAAAATGAAGGAACCTCATATCCTTCATCCTAAGTTCAGTCAAACACAACACACAGCTCTATTCACCCTCCTTCTCTCGATGACTGTCCGACGACTCCGAGGAGGAGCCGGCGCCGGTTCACCGGCCACGCATACCCCTCCTCTTTCCTTCCACCGGTGAAACGACAACCCCTCGGCCCCCTCGATTTCTTTTCCGGTGACTGAAATCGAGATGACAGAGCCATTGTGAAGCTGGAGTTGACGAGGATGACGATGATTCTGTTGCTTGACGGGTGATGATGATGAAGAGGCTGCTGTTGATTTTCATGAGTAAGGACGGGATCGTACTGGTTATAATACGGGGCTGGGTTGGTCTGCGTACGTAAAACGAGACAACTCAGTGAGTTCATGTCCCCATTTTTAAACTTTTACATGCTTTTAAACTTGGGGAAAATACATGTGTTATGGTATGTTGAATACAAAAACTAAGGAATGATACTTTAGATCATGTCACGAATAGGGTACCAGAAGCACCATTAATCGTGTACATACTAAGACCGCAGAACAAAAGGTTAGATCTAATGGGTTTTCGGGCAGCCACACTCTTAGTGATAACTAGTACCAAGCAGTGCTTTTGTGTCTCAGTCGTGAATCGACTACTAAAATGCCTATGGTTTGGATGCTTCCTATGTCGTGTCACATGTTAATGGCCTTGCAAACCATTAGCGATCTTGATTTCCTGATATTTACAGAAATACTTGTTACATACAAATTACATACCATGTTTTATACAAATTTAAAGCATAGGATTATGCGGGCATGAAGTTAAAGTCAGGGTGGGCATTGACGGTTATACAAACTTTACAAATACATGGTTCTACGAACATAATGCGTTACAAATACAAAGTTTCTATATAACTTGACAAGAAAATGATTTTTAATTTCGTTTTCTCAATAATATTTCACAAACCGGTTATCAAAAAGATTTATTTCAAATCTTTTACAAACAAACTATGAACTCGCTCAACATTATGTTGATTTTTCGCATGTTTCTTTCTCAGGTTACTTTTCAAAGTTATGGCACGGTTGGAATAGGAGAACCATGTGGAGTCGAGTACTTAGTGGGCGTTCGCATTCTAAAAGACTTAGCTTATTTGCTTCCGCTGTGCAATGAAGATACCAGTCCAGTCACGCCAGCGCTGATAAATTTCGGGGTGTGATTTCCTTATATTTACAGAAATACTTGTTACATACAAATTACATACCATGTTTTATACAAATTCAAAGCATAGGATTATGCGGGCATGAAGTCAAAGTCAGGGTGGGCATTGACGGTTATACAAACTTTACAAATACATGGTTCTACGAACATAATGCGTTACAAATACAAAGTTTCTATATAACTTGACAAGAAAATGATTTTTAAATTCGTTTTCACAATAATATTTCACAAACCGGTTATCAAAAAGATTTATTTCAAATCTTTTACAAACAAACTATGAACCCGCTCAACATTATGTTGATTTTTCGCATGTTTCTTTCTCAGGTTACTTTTCAAAGTTATGGCACGGTTGGAATAGGAGAACCATGTGGAGTCGAGTACTTAGTGGGCGTTCGCATTCTAAAAGACTTAGCTTATTTTCTTCCCCTGTGCAATGAAGATACCAGTCTAGTCACGCCAGCTCTAATAAATTTCGGGGTGTGACAATTTTAATATAATAAATGTTAGTAATAAAGTTTCCGACGTTTCGGTTACTGTTTGTTCAGCTTTATCTGTTAAGGCTGTAACATGTCCCATCATTGAGTTTGGCATTTTGTATGAATGGCGTTTTAAAGAAAGATGGCAAAATACAACTTTTGTAAGACACCCTTTGTTCTATTCTCTTGCACCTTGCTTTACACAATTCAGTAATTTTTGGAGTTTTTTAATAATACATGATTAAAGGAAATTATTATAGCTTTGGTGTTTGGAATTTGTGGCATTTTGGTGTTTTATTAGTAATCAGAGAAATAATGTATTTTATTAGCGGAAAATTAAATAACAAACCACAGAAAATGACACCAAAAAAATAGAAAAGAAAAAAAAAATCCTAATCTAATTTCTGATCCAAATCTTCACAGTCATCAGCCTTTTCTTCTTGAAGTTTTTGTCCCCTGAACCTTTGAATTCCTTATATAGATGCCGATTTCCTACACAGCTGAAATGCCCGGCTCTAGACGAAGCTGATCATTTATGGCGTTTTGTTTTTTGGTGTGATCTATTGTTGTTGATTGTTGAAGTGGTTTTGTGGATGGTTGGAGACATAGATCGATGCCGTATGTGTGGATGCTTTTTTCTGGGTGTGATTTTGAGTGGGTTTTTCGCTTGGTTGATCTTTGGTCGTCATCTTCATATTCATCCCACTCTTCATGGTTAATAATGGAGTCGAAAATTGTGACACCTGTGTCACTTCAACCATCAAACAAATGCCAAACCAATGAAATATTGTATTTCATACTTGGGATTTGTAAAAACATGTGTATCGTTTGCACATATCAACTCTTGTTCGATTTCAAGCTTTAAATCGCTTTCTGGAGGGTTATACGCGCTCTGATGCGTAGATATAACCAGTTTAATGCAACGAACACTCTGGAATAGTGAAATAGGCTTAACATACCTTAAATAACCTTTACATAACTTAGAAATAAGTTTTGAAGGCTTTGGTATGGCAAAATCGAGTTAAATCGCTTACAGGGACTAAAGTTGACAAACTGCGAAAGTATGCCAATTTGAACTGTAACATACATTCCGGAACATGACCATAAGTTAAACATACCATAAATATCCTTTACATAGCTTAGAAATAGGCTTTGAGGTGTTCGCTGTGCTAAAATAAACTTTTGGGTCATTCAGGGACTAAAAGCGTCAAAAAGTGCACAAGTTTGCATTTTCGCGCATAACATACGTTTTGAATACATCCGGACATCTAAAAATTTATGTAAGCACTAAAATATTTTATTTTAGTGTTTGTCATGAGAAAAATCCGTTCGTCGCGCCATTTGGATCGGTTTTCGCGCTTATGCGCACTCCGTCGTAATTAACCGAACAACGCGATCGTACAGCCAAACGAACCGACATCCGTGATGTTTTCAAGCATATTTCATGTTCCCTATGTCTTAATATCATTGTGGAGCTTGAAATTGGGTTTGACGGGTGTTAGAAGTGCCAAAACACGACGATACGCGCACAGGGGCCTGTTCTGCCATTTTTGAAAGATTCAGGTCTGCAAGGTCCTTACGGACCTCAACACTGATAATGTTGAGGTCCGTAAGCAAGGTTCAGATGCAGAAAATCGTTTTTCTCAGCTGTTAACAGCCCTTAAACACTTTCCCAAGGGCCAAGGCCACATGTCAATCTCTTGTGGTGGGCAAAATCAGTTACCACAACATTCTGACAAGTGTACGAGCGAGATCATTTCCTCTTTTCCAAGAAACGATCCTAACGGTGAACCGAAAACTATAAATACCCACCTCCACCCTTCACTTTTCCTCACAAGAATCTGATCTAATGTGCTCTAAGTTGAAACCTTTGTTTCATACCTGAGCTATTTTGATCTAGATTAGCATTCGGGGACCCATTGTAAGTGTTCCTTCGTTCTTTTATTGTTTTTCGAGTCCGAAAGTCAAACTTTGTATGACTTTCTATGTTGACCAGTTTATGGTCAATGCGAAGTTCGTTTGAACTTCGCAACGTGATTGTAATCACGATGGTTATAGTCCTTTGTGACTATGCCTACTGATTACCACGTTGTCTAGGGTCGTAAGGGTAAGCGATCTAATAAATCGCTTATACCTTCGAACCCGACCCGTTTGGTCGATCTTTAGGATCCGACCAAATACATTAGGTGACCATAGTATATAGAGAATAACCTTCCGAGGTTATACCTTATGGTCGCTTCGTTTAAGTAGTTATATGATAGGTAGTTTATATGCCTTAGGTAAATTACCAAAATACCCTTTTCATGTATAATTGGTAATTAAGCATATGTAACATAACTTTTAACATCTAAACTGATTTGGCAACAATATTAGACATGTTAAGGCATATTATACTTATCGTAGGACTAGTTGGGCGCTCCGAACGCGTTTTACGCGAACGACGCGTTAAAGTAGCACAAGCTACCTAAACGGGTCGTAACGGGTCATGAGCACTTAGGTTAGGTTTCATTTAGAATGTAGGCTTTGTTGAACCATACTACATGAGTTTTCATACTCATTTGGTTTACGAACCCTCATTCTATCCGATCTTCCGATTTAGGTCCGGTTTATTAACATAGTTACCTATATTAGGTGTCGTTTGATATCCGTGATCTCTAGCATTGCTTAGTGGTTATCTTAGGACTTCTGAGCAATCTCCGGTGAGTACATAGACCCCTCTTTTACTGTTTTCAAACATTTTGGGGTGGAACACATGTGCCTACTTGTTACTTTCATGCTTTCACATCATATACCTGCTATGTTCATTAGTACATTTATAGTACATGATTTCATTACATTACATGCTATGTATGCCCATTGTGTGCGTACTTAGTACATTGCCTTACATTACATGCTATGTATGCCCATTGTGTGCGTACTTAGTACATTGCCTTACATTACATGCTATGTATGCCCATTGTGTGCGTACTTAGTACATTGTTTCACATTACATTTTATGCTATGTATGCCCATTGTGTGCGTACTTAGTACATTGTTATACATTACACTTAATGCTATGTATGTTCTTTGTTGCATACTTAGTACATTTATTATTCATCACATGCTTACATTTTGGATACACACTACATGATTTACATTAGACATAAACATTTTACTTTGGTAGTTTGGTTTGAGTAAGTGATTTAAGTAACGAGGCGTGTGTAATATGATACAAGCATGGTGGATAAGCCGCTGGTACTTCCTATATATAAGTGTTTGTATGGTATTACATATCGTAGCGTTATTTGAATCATTTCAATTTGCGACATATAACAATTTATACAAATAACATACTTTTCACAAGACATTGTTTTACAAACAACTTATCTTATACAAACTCATTCTCCATGGTTATTCATTTAACCATACATTATTCTCTTATTTATACATATCACCTGAACTTATTATTTTTCAAACGATTTACAAAACAAAACAATTTACAAGGTTCATGACTAAACTTTATTAAACAACTCTTTCTAAACTTACAAGTCATGAATCCTAATTTCACAAAACCTATGTATCTCACAGGCATTTTTATGCTGACGTACCTATTTTCACATGTGTTTTCAGGAGATGATGCATAGGACTTATCAAGACATACTTAGGCGGACCTGTGCCTTAGTGACTTAAAACGAGAAAAGAACTAGTTAATTTATGTTATGTACTCTTTGTTTCTTGTTTAAAACAGTGTAAACTCTCATGTTTGATTAATAAAACGAAACTTTAATTGCCATGGATTTGAAACGATTAATTCTCTTACAACACTCCCCGACGTTTCCGCCACGTTACGTTGTCTCACGTGGTCGGGGTGTGACAAAAATAACATTTACACTGTCATCGGTCTCCTCTTCTCATCCAAACCTTCTTCAAGAACAAAGCACACAAAAGGACATATCACTGTCATCAGTCTCTTTTTCTTGAAGATTTTCTATCTCATTCAGCAAAATCTTATTGAGTTAACCCCTCAATTAAGAATCCATTCAGTGAAACTTTATGGAGAACAAAAATGAATCTCCAAGAAACGACGTTTGCCATCTGTGGTTTTTTTAACTTTTTCTGACGTTTTAAAGTGAATGGTATTTAGTAAAACATGGCGTTTGTTTTTTGTGCGATCAATTGAAGGTCCTGAGACGTTGTTTATATAAGATGTTTTTTGTGACAACTGCCACTTTCTGATAATTTTTGTACATGTAAATTGATCATTTAAGCTATACAGTTATGTGTTTTAAACATCCGAACTGCATGATTTCATGACATACACTTAGAAAACTTATGGAATACATATTTATGATGCACATTATTCATTTTTACTGGTTACATCGGAAACAGTTTAAACAATGCATCGAAACAACTAGTATAGTACCTAGTAGACTATTGTGCTGATAGAAACGCAGGATCCGCATAAACTAGTTTAATGACATATTTAGGACTTAGACGAGAGTCCAACATCAAATATACATTAAACCCTAATTAGGAATGCAAGGGTTTGGTTTAATACCTTCCCGAAGTCTGACAAATACTAAAAACTGCCTGAAAAGCACCATAAGTCACAAATTCAGCACTTTTCTGAAGAAATCAGCATTGTAATTTTTATGCAATGTGTAAAAGTGTTGTTTAAATCAAAATTCATATGAGAATACATTGGGGTATCATTTAAACCAATAACCATATCAATCCCTACATCTTACACAAGCTAAACATTCAACTATCAACTAACGGAATCAACGCCAAACGAATATCCGGACATTATCTAAACTTTTTTTAGTAACTAACTAACATTATTTTGATCATTTTAAGGCTAGTTATGATCAGTAAACACCTTGAAACAATTGAAACACCTAAACATCTAAGCTTTCTAAACCTTTTCCCTAAGTTTCTAACACTTGAAACTACATGAAACAATTCACCAAACAAGACCCCCCCCCCCCCACATACATGGGCCGCCCCCAAGTGGGACCCACATAACTTGGCCACTGGGTGAAATATCTAGATATTTCACCAAGTCTTGTAAGTGGTAAAGTATGAATGATTTACAACATTGAATCTTACTTTCACTTAACCATTTCAAGACCATTTTTCACCTTATTTTTCACACACAAAATCATCCTTACCATTTTCAGCCAAGAACACCCCGAAACCAACTTCATTTTCAAGCCACTTTCTTGATGATCAAGATGCATTTTCATGGAACTTGAGAAGATCTAAGGCAATCACAAGTTAAAGCAAGCAATTTCATCCATCCAAGAGCTTTCAACCATCAAATCTTCATCTTCTTTGCTTTTTATTTTCATCAATATCATCCCTAGCCACAAGAGCTAGAAGTGAGCATTCTAATCTCTTTTTCATACTTGTTTATGTATATATTGTTTATGAACAAGTTATTATCTAAAACAACCATACAAAAATAAGATGAAAATACATAAAAGTAAACTAAAAATCATAATAAATAAGACTGTTTATGTTGTGATTTGAAGATTATTACTTGCTTATTTGATCTAGTTATGATGAATATCATATGAAAAACTTGTTAGATGATGTTAAAAAACATGATCTAACAAGTGTTCATGAAAGTGTTATAAGGGTTATGTTAAACATGATGTTTAATGGATGATCATAATATTTGATATTGTTAAAGTGTATAAAGTTTTTCACTAAAAATAATGCTTTTTACAAGATTTATAAAAGAAACATACAAGATGGGTTTTGTATAAAAGTTTGACAAAACTAGAAGTAAAGTATGATTTTTGAACAAGTAAACATATGTAAAGATCATACTAAAACCCCACATGTTTACGAGTTCATCTTGTTAAAAGTATGTTATAAATCTCATGTATTTTTGTTAAGAAATGATATGAGTGAATTGTTGATGATTTGAAAAGAAAATGATATGTTAATAAACATGGCAAAGTTCATATTTCAAAGGAACTATGGCCAATTTTTCTTAGAAATCATATGTTAGAAAAACTATCAATTTTGACAAAGTCTTTACAAGAATACAAGATTTGAAGGAATAATTTTTATAAAAGCAAAAATAGATATAAATATATATTTTTGAGAAAGTATATATTTAGTGATCTTAACAACTTATGTGCTATGTGTTTATTAATTGTATTAGTTATATACATGAAAGTTAGGAACTTGAATACAATGATACAAATAAACACAAGACACATTGCAACTAAAGACTTACAAGAATACATATAAACACACCTTGAATACAAATTACAGACGATTCGAACCTTCGGATACAAGTTATGGACAATACAGGCATATGAACAAATAAACGGACTATATAAGTATTTCGGACTACAATATATAATATATCAAAGCTTGGTAAACTACATTTTAAAAACCGAACAAGTAAACATATATATATTTCACAAGTATACAAAATATATGACACATTGGTTTATCTTAAAAAGGTATTATTTATGAAGTATATAAAGATATATATATATATATATATATATATGTTAGTGCATATGTCTGATTGACTTCGTCTTGTATCGAGTTATGTAATTAGAATAGATAGACCAGGACACGTTGTACGAGAGAAACGGAAAACAGACCTGAACCAGCCACCCCTCACGAAGTGGCTAGGCCACCTCGCACGAGGTGACCAAGTTCGTCTGGCCAAGTCGTCCGACCTGGGCGAGCTCGTGTTGTCTGGTTCATGGGGTCTGGCATTCCTATAAATAGGTGAGTCCAGGTCTTCATTTGTAACTTTGTGATTCCGGAGACGAAGTGCTGCCGAAGTATCAAACGATCTGTAATCAGTTTCAAATCAATACAATTGACAGTTAAAGTGATTCTACGTGCAAATCTAGCGGCTATAACATCAATACGTCTGATTCCGCCTTTCGTATTGATCGAGAACTCTTCTGAACGACTTGTTTGATCGAATCCCGATCCTACAAGTGGTATCAGAGCTCAGGAGGAAGAGTTTTTACCATTTCAGCTTGTTTTCACGGATAAAAACTGCTTTCTATTCACTTTCTACACGTTTTTCTCAAAATTAACCGTGAATTCGTGGTTAAAATGAGCTGATTTTGACAAATAATACGTAAAACGCTGTTTTGAACAATCGGTGAACAAATTTGACCGTAAATTCAAACTAAAAACTGATCAAATTTGACAAAATGATGAATTTTTGGACTTAGAAGTTTCAAACGGGGTGAATCTCAGTCCAAATCGTGTGAAAAACCCTTCAGATCGTTCGAAAAAATCTCTTGATCGTTTGGAGGTGGTCCAGGTCATTTGAAGTTGGTCCAGGTCATTTGAAGTTGGTCCAGGTCGTTTGAAAGTTTTTCAGGTCGCTTGAAATTGAACCAGGTCGTTTGGTTCAAATCTCAGGTCGTACGAGTTGAGTCCAGCTCGTATGAATTGAATCTTATCAGACTGTTTGAACTTCAGACTGCACGAACTGATCTCAGATCGTGTGAATTACCAGATAGTTTGAAAACTCAACTCGTTTGAACAATCTGTTTTTGTGAACTTTCGATACCAAAACATGGACAACGGATTTTATAACGTTTTTGCTACTGCCCCGGTTACTCCAGTTACCGTTGCCGAAACTGTCGGTATCGAGAATGAAACGGGAACTTTCCAAAAACCTCCAAAGCTTATGTATATTGAGGATTTTAAAGGGTGGCAAGACCATTTTGAAAACTGGGTACAAGCGAACAAGTTTGATGCATGGGTTTCTTTAGAGAAAGATTATACTTTACCGAAAGATGAACTTGGAAATGAAAAACAATTAAGTCAATTTTTACCGGATGAAAAATTAAGATACACCAGTGAAAAAAATGATGATTAGCATTCTCCAACAAGCAGTAAAAGAAGATATTTTTGTTTTGCTTCAACATGAGGGAACTGCTAGATCAATCTGGAGAGCGTTGATTAAAAAGTTTAAGGGTAGTGCCGATATGATAAAAAATAAACGAGCATTACTAAAGAAATCGTTTGATATGTTTACAGCTTTTGAAGGTGAGACGACTAGGAAGATTATCGAGAGATATTGTCATCTAGTCATGGAGATGAAAAGATTGGACATCAAGAAAGAAGATGATGAATGGGTTGATAAATTAGCCGATGCGCTACCACATAATGAATGGGGAACATATCTGTTGATTTTAAAGCATAACCGACAATTTGAAGATATGAATTTGAGTAGGTTTATCCAGAAGTTGGAAGAACATGAACTATCAATTTGAAAAACTGCTACAATGAGAAGTCCGGGTGCTCAACAGGATGTTAGTCTGTACTACAGAGAAAACAGGCTTGAGACTACTCCTAGTCCGAAGATTCAAACTGCGTTCAGTGCTGAAAATTCTTCCAGAACAAATGTAAGCAATACAAATCAGAGAAGTGGATATTCTTCGTCTTATTCAAGTTTTGAACCAAATTTCTCGACACCGAGCTCTCAACAACAAAGTTCAACAAATTTTACCGGTCAAGTATTGCAATGCAATGTTGCATTATATATTCAAAATGGTCAAAATTTTTCTCCAGATATTTCGAAGCAACACATGGCATCTCTTGTCACTGTGTTAGAGTCGTATGAAAGCTTAGTTGCTGGACAAATCGGAAATCCGATGCTTACTAAAGAGGATTATGATCAGATTGATTCTAAAGAACTTGAGTTGATGGACATCAAGTGGTGTTTAGCTAGTGTTTTGAGAAGAGCAGAAAAGTTCAAACAGATCACCGGAAGAGATGATCTTCGTGAAGCTGCAACATCTCAGCTAGGTTTTGACAAATCGAAGGTTACTTGTTTTCGTTGCCGAGAAAAAGGGCATTTTAAATGAGAGTGTACAAACAGAGAAGCAACCGGAAGACAAGATCCTTTCAGAAACAATGATTATCATAGAAAAGCAATTTATCATTAGGTTGCTCAACAACCATGTCAACAACAATCTTCACACTCACGTACTATTCCGATTGAAGAATCAAAGGGTAAAGCTTGTTTTGGTATGGTAGACCAAGAAGATGAAAGGATTCCGAAAGATTTCAATTGCGATGATTATGATCCTTCTAGACCTTCAGTTTCTAAAGCATTTGTTGCTCGAATCTTTGAAGATTCAACCTCGGAAGAAGAATCAATCAAATCTAAGAACAGTCCTAGAAGACAACTGATTTTTAAGTCTTCAGTATGTGATGAAGACACTGATGATGAGGAAGAGTATATTAATAAAGCTAGAAAACAATTGGATCCTTATAGTTTTGATTTGTTTTTTGCAGATAAAATAGAGATATTGAAAGAGAAAAGGGCTGCTAGACTGAAGAGAGAAATGAAAGCAAGAAGGGTTGCTGAAGAAAAGACTGAACTTAAGATAGAAGCTGATAAGGCAAAAGTTGAAGAAAAACCGACAGAGAAGGTCGAGGTTGAAGAGAGTGAAGTGAAGATAGAAGTTGAGAAAGAACCGATTGTGATCAGAAAGGTGGCGGAGAAAATAGTTGAAAAAAATGTCGAAGTTGAAAAAATTGTTGAAGTTGAAAAGATTGTAGAGGTTGAAAAACCTTGTGCAAAGTGTTTAGCACCTTGCAAAAATTGTGTTGAAAAAGATACAAAATATGCTGAATTAGAGAAGCTCAAAGAAAATTTGCTATACAATGTGAGAAGCATAAATGAATCATATGATCTCCTAAGCAGCAAAGTGAACTTGTATAAAGGAGCTAGTGCTGAGGATATCCAGACGAAGAATCTTCTGAAAGCAACAGTTCTTCAAAAGCAAACTACAATCAACAAATACATTGAGATTATTGCAGGGCTTAAACAAGAATTGGCAGCAATGACGATCGAAACAGAAAGAGTGAATACTTTACTTCGAAGTTATCAAAGTTCAGAGTATGTTATTGATCGCATCTATCCTACTGTTGCAGCTCATAAGTATGCAGAAGATGAAGAAAATTCTGATAAGAAAACTGGTTTGAAGTATAACAGAGTACCAAATCCAATGTGGGATGGCTATACCCCCCGACACTTTGAAAAGGTGGCTGAAGCACTCAATCTGAATCTGAAATCCGAGTCTATCGATGGATTACCAGATGATATTGATGTCACCTTCACAGCGTCTGACACTGATCATGAGTCCGAGTTAATTAAGAAAGTGGTCGATCAGGTGTTGGATAAAGATGAATAGTCAAAGTCAGAGTTTAAATCTGAAAATTTGAGTTCATCAGACAAAAGCTCGAGTTCACCGGTCAAAAGGGTTTACAATAAAGATTTTCTGATGTCACAAATTAATTTGAATGACAAAACATTCAAAGTAGCATATACTTTGAATGATTCCGACAAATTATATTCTGATGAAGAATTTTCAATAAGAGGTGTTAAAACTGAAATGATTAACAAGGTTTTCAAATTAACAGAAATTAATATTTCTGAAATAAAAGATGTAAATCTTACTGAAAAACCTAAAAAATACACTTCAAGAGTTCAACAAAGATTGAACAAGAAAAAGGGTTACAGTTCTGGTTCGGGTTATCGAAAGAAACCAAACCATAACAGTAATTTCAAAAAGAAAGGATTAGGTTTTATTCCACCAGAAAATCATAAAATTATAAAGAAGTTAAACCAAAAACTAAATTTGTTTCAGGAGCAAGTTCTAAAGAGGAGAAGGAGAAACCTTTCTGGAAACAGTCAAACAAGGAGTTTCTCGCTGAAAAGCAAAAGAATATGTTGAAGGAATCTGAACCGAGAGTTGAAAGAAGAACCTGTTTCAGATGTCGAGAGGTTGGACATATTGCTTGGAATTGCCCAAAGCCCACAACACAAAACAGGGAGTTTCTTCTAACTCTAAATTGAAAGAGAAATGTGTTGATAAAAAGGAACAACCAATAGAAAAATTTAAGGAGTTCATAAATTCGACTTTCGAAGTTGGTGAAAGTTCGAAACATTTTTACAAAAGAAGAGCCAATTTAAACAAACATAAATGTGTTGTTAAGAAATCAGAGGTTGTTTCTAGCAATGAATCTGATTTGTCAAAGTCAGAGGAACCATCTGTTGTACTACATGATGAGAATTCCGTTCCAACAATAGATGATGAAAAATTTCCACCATTGTCAAACGGAAACTTGAAATAAAAAATTGGTAAGATTGAGATTTCAGATCAATTCTTCTCTGATAAGAAAGAATTTGATGCTGAAAAATCATTTAATGGTAAAGTGCTACATATTTTTGGTAAGATGGCTGATGGGAAGGTGAAGGGAGTGAAAGATTTTTATGAATCGAAAATTGTTAAACCAAATGAGGATGGTTCACCCATGATTGATCAGGCAAGGGTGAGATTCTTTAAAAAGTAAAATCCTGATTGCCGGAGCTCCCAAGTTGGTAATCGTGGAGCATGAATCGGCATCATTCTTGAAAAATGATTTTGTGAAAAATATTCAAGTGTTAGTTTGTACAAGTGGTTGAAAGAACAAAGTGATGAATGAATCCCCATGATGTGTGAATTCAACAAAACTATTTTTCCGGAAAAACCATTTTGATTAAAACAAACTTAAGTGTTTTGAAATCATAATGGGAAAATAGTTTGTTGTCAGGGGGAGTTCTGATTGTTTTAGCCAAGAGAATGGAGAATTGAAGCAATTCACATCAGTTTGTCATTTTATTTGTACAGTTTATTGCTTTTACTTTCAAATTTTCTCGGAAAATCAAAAATTGAAACATATTTTTGATTTTAGGGGGAGTAAAAAATTAAAATTTTGAAAATTTGAAAAATCCAAAAACATGATAAAATAAAAAATCCAAAAACATCGAAAAATCAAAAATGAGTTTTGTTGAGAAAAAGAGGAAATGATAGTACATCAGTAGACAATCACAACATGCTAAAGAATTGGAAAGTTAAATATGTGATAAACAGTCTCTCTGATGATATGCCAGTAGGTTTTTACACGCTTAGTAGATTGTTTTCGAGATATAAACCTAAATATTAATAGCTTTCTTATCTCGTGGGGAACATCTCTCGGATATATAGGTAACCCCTGAAATTTTGTTTGAAGGGCTTTCTATTTCTGACATACTAGGTCTTTGTACGTGATGATATCTGGGGTATTATACCGGGACTTCTGATTTTGCGGGAGCAATAGCCTAGTCCTCGTATAATACTCTGCACTGCTTTAATCATAAAGCCCACCTTCAGCATAAAAAATGATGAAACATTGAAAAATGCTAATCATGTGCTGTTGAAGAAAAGATCCCCAAACGGGACACACCTAAAGTCGAGCCATCATCTCTTTGTCTGAACGGAAGTTCTACCCTGAGCTCTCATGGCCTCGCATTACCCGTTTACAGATATCATTAGTGTACATTCACATGTAAGACTGAATATAGGAGTCTGGATACGGGAGTATATTCTGAGGTGGTACACGCGAATAAGTTAAGTGCTTAAAACACTAATTCTCGTACCTCAAAAAAATTGAACTTTGTGTGAAAATTTAAGTGGATCAATATACTGACAATCTAAGTGAATCATTTAGAACTTAAAGTGTTTAAAGCTCAACGGTGTTAGTGATTTGTCATAAACTGATATGATCCTCTTACACAAACTCACAAAAATATGTTTGTATATTGTTTATTTCCCAAAATCCAAAAAGATTTTCAGTGTGTTTTAGCATAAAATTTTGAAAAATCAAAAAGATTTTATTTCATCTTATTTTCGACAACTGATGTTGAAAAGCCGATTTTCAAAATTCCGAGTGCTAAACATGATGAACGACAGTGGGTTGGGAGAGTGTGTTTGAAATGAAAAATGAAGTCAAAGTTTGAAATAATTTGAGAAATGTTTTAAGATAATCTTACACGTGATTTTTTAGGCTGATTTTACTGTTAGTTAATCAAGGTCATTAATTTGAACTTGATATAACTATTGTTGATGTTGAATGATACCTACAAGTGGTTTCTAAATTTGTTAAATTTTAACAATTGTGAAATTTACTTTTGGGTAGAGAATTGTGCAGGTTACCAGGTTCCTGATCCTGTTGCTACGGAGAGCCAGGAGACGTTCCTGAACCTGTGAAAGCTGTAAAGCCAGATCTCCGTGTCTAAGCCTGAGCAAAGTTTGAGCCAGGACACGATCTTAGAACGAGTGATATGTCAGATTGCGATCCCGGAACAACTTAAGATGGAGTTTGTTAGTAAAGGGGAGTTTGAAGTTTAAAAGAGCCAGACTCAGAACCTAGAACATTGCTCGAGATAGAAACTGCTGATGCTGATGAGCTTAAGGAATCGAGAGATCTGATCAAGAGAGATTGAAAGATAGAGATTGAAGGATGCTTACAGAGAAAGATATTTTGGTAAGAGCGAGAAGACCGATCAAGACTGAAGACTCAATACACTGAAGACTCGTCATCATCCATGGGGGAGTTTGTTAGTGCATATGTCTGATTGATTTCGTCTTGTATCGAGTTATGTAATTAGAATAGATAGACCAGGACACGTTGTACGAGAGAAACGGGAAACAGACCTGAACCAGCCAGCCCTCACGAAGTGGCTAGGCCACCTCGCGCGAGGTGACCAACTTCGTGCGGTCTGGCCAGGTCGTGTGACCTGGGCCAGCTCGTGTGGTCTGGTTCATGGGGTCTGGCATTCCTATAAATAGGTGAGTCCAGGTCTTCATTTGTAACTTTGTGATTCCGGAGACGAAGTGCTGCCGAAGTGTCAAACGATCTATAATCAGTTTTAAATCACTACAATTCACAGTTAAAGTGATTCTACGTGCAAATCTAGTTGCTATAACATCAATACGTCTGATTCCGCCTTTCGTATTGATCGAGAACTCTTCTGAACGACTCGTTTGATCGAATCCCGATCCTACAATATTGTAACATATCTATTTTTTTACCATATAAGAATTATAGATTGTTTAAATTTATTAACCACTAGTAACTAGTTTTATTTTTAATATAATTATTCGACCCAAATAGTTTTAAAAACTATTTTATATTTATAGTTGGTTGGAATGTTATACTAATTAATTGGCCTGTATATGGGTGACCTTTCTATTAAAATAAAAGTATATAAAAACTTATATAATTAGACAGGTAGATTAAGGGTAAGTTGACTGTTAAAAATATGAAGTACCTAGATGTCACACCCTGATATTTCCACATATCACCGGTGGGCCCTATGGGGAGTATCATGACGTAGTTGATATCATCATGGTCAAACATACACATAATAGCACAACGGAAGTCTTGGAATATAAAATATTATTACAAACTCAAATGTCTAAAAATATCAAAGTATTTATTATAGACGAGCCTGTAATATCAAATCCACAGGAGGATCATTATAGGTTGTATAGAATGAAACTTAACAGACTTTATGGCATCTTTAAGGATTTGCAAGATCCTCTTTTTTGACACCGAGCAACTCCCAGCCTATTACGAGTAGTACCTGCCTGTCACACCCCGACCACGTATAACATACAAAATGTGGCGGAAAACGTCGGGGAGTGTTGTAACAGAATTAATTGTTTCATAACCATGTTATTCAAAGTTGTATTTTATTTATCAACATAAGAGTTACATTGTCTTAAACAGGAAACAAAGAGTTCATAACATAATTAAACTAGTCTATCTTCATTTTTAGTCTCTAAGGCACAGGTCCGCCCTAGTGTCCTGATCAACATCCTATGCAAAAGCTCCTGAAAACACATGTGAAAATAGGTACGTCAGCATAAAAATGCCTGTGAGATACATAGGTTTTGTAAAAATATGATTCATGACTAGTGTTTAAGAAAATGTTTAGTCATGAACCTTGTAATTTGCTTTGTTTTGTAAATCGTTTGAAAAACAATAAGTTCAGATGATATGTATAAATAAATGTAAGGTTAAATGAATAACCATGTAAAAATGGGTTTGTGTAAGATAAGTTGTTTGTAAACAGTGTCTTGTAAAAAGTATGTTATTTGTATAAAATGTCATGTGTCATAAATTGAAATGATTTAAATAACGCTACGATATGTAATACCATACAAACACTTATATATAGGAAGTACCAGCGGCGTATCCACCATGCTTGTATCATATTACACATGCCTCGTTACTTAAATCACTTACTCAAACCAAACCACCAATGTAAATTGTTTATGTATAATCAAATGTCAAACTGTTATTGTGTAAACCATATCAAATGTCTGTGTTTAATGTAAATCATGAATTGTGTATATCAATGTCAAAATGTTTATGTCTAATGTAAATCATGTAATGTGTATCCAAAAATGTCATGTATGGTATGTGAAATATATCAACTAAACCATATGTAAAATGCACAAAAACAAGGTATTGAAGTAAAACATGGTTTAAATCAAAGTTATGTTTTGTGGAACAAATGCATGCTATACTGATACAAACATTTATGCGGTATTGTGAAAATGCATACATCCAAGCCTTGAGACTGTGGTGATAAACCCTTAAACAAATTAAAGGTTTATCTAAGTTATGTATATCGAATTCGGTCATTCCTTCCAATCCAAACAAACCCAGGATTTCAGGAACGGGAGTTGTCAATTCCTATGGTACCACTACCTACTAACGAACGGCGTGATCAATGTTAATGAATGTATTGTTCCATGTTAAACAAACCAAATGTCATACCAAAATGTAAGCATGTGATGTAAACAATTGTACTAAGTATGCACACAATGGGCATACATAGCGTGAAATGTAATGTAAAACAATGTACTAAGTATGCACACAATGGGCATATATAGCATGAAATGTAATGTAAAACAATGTACTAAGTATGCACACAATGGGCATATATAGCATGAAATGTAATGTACAACAATGTACTAAGTACACCCACAATGGGCATATATAGCATGAATTGTAATGTAAAACAATGTACTAAGTATACACACAATGGGCATACATAGCATGAAAGGTAATGAAATCATGTACTATAATGTACTAACGAACATAGCAGGTATACGATGCAAAAACATGGAAAGCATGAAAGTAACAAGTAGGCACATGTGTTTCACCCCAAAACAGTTTGGAAAACAGTAAAAGAGGGGTCTATGTACTCACTTGAGATTGCTCAGAAGTCCTAAGATATCCACCAAGCAATGCTAGAGATCACGGAATCAAACGGCACCTAATATAGGTAACTATGTTAATAAACCGGACCTAATATCGGAGGATCGGATAGAATGAGGGTTCGTAAACCAAACGAGTATGGAGACTCGTGTAATATCGTTTAACAAAGCCCACATACTAAAACGAAACGAAACTAAACCTAAGTGTTTGTGACCCATTACGACCCGTTTAGGTAGCTTAGGCTACTTTAACGTGTCGTTCGCGTAAAACGCGTTCGGAACGCCTAACTAGTCCTATGACAAGTAAAATATGCCTTAACATGTCTAATATGGTTGTCAAATCAGTTTAGATGTCAAAAGTTATGTTACATATGTTTAAAACGAATTTTGGCATCAAAGGGGTATTTTGGTAATTTACCTAAGGCATATAAACTACCTATCATACAACTACTTGAACGAAGCGACCATAAGGTATAACCTCGGAGGGTTATTCCCTATATACTATGGTCACCTAATGTGTTTGGTCGGATCCTAATGATCGACCAAATGGGTCGGGTTCGAAGGTATAAGCGATTTATTAGATCGCTTACCCTTACGACCCTAGACAACGTGGTAATCAGTAGGCATAGTCCCAAGGGACTATAACCATCGTGATTACAATCACGTTGCGAAGTTCAAACGAACTTCGCATTGACCATAAACTGGTCAACGTAGAAAGTCAAACAAAGTTTGACTTTCGGACTCCAAAAGCAATAAAAGAACGAAAGAATACTTACGAAGGGTCCCCGAATGCTAATCTAGATCAAAATAACTCAGGTATGAAACAATGGTTCCAACTTAGAGTCTTTTTGATCAGATTCTTGTGAGGAATGAGTGAAAATGTGATGGGTATTTATAGGATTTCCCGAACCGTTAGGATCGTTTCTTGGAAAATGTGATCGAATCTCGTGCGTACGTTTGTTGGAAAGTTGTGGTAACTAAAAATGGCCTCTCATAAGCTGAAAGGGCAAGTGTGAGTGTGTGGATGAGGTTTAATCAGCTGAAATCTGCTGACTAATCAGTCTTATCTATTCTGGGAGCCTGATGCGGGCCGCGTAAAGATGCACATAAAACTTGCGCGGGCCGCATGGCCATGTCTGATCAGAACTAACTTTCAGAAATGATAGTTTTGGTCCCTGCACGTGTTTAAGGCCATTTCCGACACTTCTAAGGCCCGTAAAGCCAAATTTAAGGCCCTAAAATGATGCCTAAACATTGTGGACATGAAACATGCTCAAAAATATGTCGGATGTTGGTTCGTTTGGTCGTACGAACGCGATGTTCGCTTAATTACGATGGAATGCGCACAAGCGTGAAAAACGATCCAAATGACGCGACGAATGGATTTTTCTTATGCCAAACACTAAAATAAAATATTTTAGTGCTTACATAAATTTTTGGATGTCCGGATGTATTCAGAACGTAAGTTATGCGCAAAAGAGCAAACTTGTGCACTTTTTGACGCTTTTAGTCCCTGAATGACCCAAAAGTTTATTTTAGCACACCGAACACCTCAAAGCCTATTTCTATGCTATGTAGAGGATATTTATGGTATGTTTAACTTATGGTCATGTTTCGGAATGTTCGTTACAGTTCAAATTGGCATACTTTCGCAGTTTGTCAAGTTTAATCCCTGTAAGCGAATTAACTTGTTTTTGCCATACCAAAGCCTTTAAAACTTATTTCTAAGTTATGTAGAGGTTATTTAAGGTATGTTAAGTATGTGTTGAAGTTCTGGAGTATTTTTCGCATTAAACTGATTACGTTTACGCACCAGTTTGCGTATAAACCTCCAGAAAGCGATGTAGAGTTTGAAATTACATAAAAGTCAAAACATGAAAAATGTAAAACACAACCAAACAAACATTGGGATCAAATAACATTGTTTTATTGATAATTGAACTGTTCACAATGATAATAAGCACAGATGTTACAGTCTCCCCTACTTGTGGAAATTTCGTCCCGAAATTTATTTAGAGGAAACTCGTGGAAAAAGATGCGGATACTTCGCCTTCATTTGATCTTCGCGTTCCCAAGTAAACTCGGGTCCACATTTAGCTTCCAAGAATGCGCTTGCGTTTAAGCCACTTGACTTCACGTTCCATGATTTCCACAGGCTTCTCAACAAATTTCAGTGTTTTATCAACACGAATTTCGTCAAGTGGTATGTGGAGGTTCTCATCAGCTAAACACCTCTTGAGTTTGGACACGTGAAAGGTTGGATGAACATTTCCAAGTTCAGGAGGTAACTCAAGTCTGTAGGCTACCTTTCCGATTCTTTCGACGATCTTGAATGGTCCAACGTATCTAGGTGCAAGTTTTCCTTTCTTTCCAGATCTGATCACACCTTTCCAAGGTGAGACCTTAAGTAATACTCGATCACCGACTTGAAATTCCAAGGGCTTGCGTTTTGGATCCGCGTAACTCTTTTGACGGCTTCTAGCTGTCTGAAGGTTATCACGAACTTTCTTAACCTTGTCAGTTGTCTCTAAAATGAGGGCAGGTCCAGTAAGTTGAGCCTCGCCGATCTCATTCCAGCAGACTGGTGAACGACATTTTCGACCATAGAGAGCTTCGAAAGGAGCCATTTTGATGCTGGTGTGATAACTGTTGTTGTAGGAGAATTCAATTAACGGAAGATGTGAATCCCAACTACCCCCAAAGTCGATCACACAAGCTCTAAGCATATCCTCCAGAGTCTGGATTGTTCTTTCAGATTGACCATCCGTTTGCGGATGATAAGCTGTGCTCAGATTAAGTTGGGTCCCCATAGCAGATTGCATGGTTCTCCAAAAATGAGAAGTGAAACGAGCATCTCTGTCAGAAATGATGTTCAAAGGAACACCATGTCGAGCTACAATTTCATCCACATAGATTTTTGCAAGTCTGTCAGCAGGAAAGTCCTCACGGATTGGCAAGAAATGTGCTGACTTAGTAAGACGATCAACGACTACCCAGATGGCATCATGACCTTTCTTTGTGCGTGGAAGTTTGGTAACAAGATCCATAGTAATGTTTTCCCATTTCCAAACTGGGATCTCTGGTTGCACCAATAAACCAGAAGGACGTTGATGTTCAGCCTTAACCTTAAGACAAGTAAGGCATTTTGATACGTATAAGGCAATGTCTTTCTTCATACCAGGCCACCAATAGTGAATACGAAGATCCTTATACATCTTATCTGAGCCAGGATAAATAGAATAACGAGACTTATGGGCTTCATCCATAAGCAAGGTACGAAGATCATCCTGGCTTGGGACCCACAAACGGTCCATGAAGTAATATGATCCATTGTCCTTCAGTTCAAGAGCAGGTGTTATGTGATAGGGAAATTCCTTATCCATCAAACCTTGTGAAACACAAGATTGTTGAGCCTGAGGAATGCGTGCCTGGATATCGGATCGAGCTTGAATAACAGATTGAACACGTACACAATGAAGCTTAGTACGTTCCTTACGACTCAATGCATCGGCTACGACATTCGCCTTGCCAGGATGGTAGCGAATTTCACAGTCATAGTCGTTTAAAAGCTCAACCCAACGTCGTTGCCTCATGTTGAGTTCTTTCTGATTGAAAATATGCTGAAGACTTTTATGGTCCGTGAAAACCACACATTTTGTACCGTACAAATAGTGTCTCCAGATCTTAAGAGCGAAGACAACTGCACCCAACTCAAGATCATGAGTGGTGTAGTTTTTCTCATGTATCTTCAACTGCCTCGATGCATAGGCTATGAATTTGTTCCTTTGCATCAGAACACAACCAAGACCCAATTTAGATGCATCACAGTAAACGACGAAATCATCATTGCCCTCAGGCAAAGTCAGAACAGGCGCGTCACAAAGTTTCTATTTCAAGTGTTGAAAAGCTTCCTCTTGTTTGAATCCCCAGTCAAAGGGTTCGTTCTTCTGAGTTAGAGCAGTTAGAGGAACTGCAATCTTTGAGAAGTTCTCAATGAAGTAGCGATAATAACCCGCTAGACCAAGAAAAGAACAAACCTCAGTGGGAGTAGTAGGCGTATCGCAATCCTTAATCGCACTGATCTTGGAGGGATCTACATGAATACCTCGTTCGTTGATAATATGTCCAAAAAAATTGAACTTCTTTAAGCCAAAATTCGCACTTGGAGAATTTGGCGAAAAGTTGCTCTTTCTTTAGGAGTTCCAGAGTAAGACGAAGATGTTGCTCGTGATCAGCTCGCGTCTTAGAATAAATCAAGATGTCGTCAATAAAAACAATGACGAACTGATCCAAATAAGGTTTGCAGACCCTATTCATTAAGTCCATGAAAACAGCAGGAGCATTAGTCAAACAGAATGGCATGACTGTGAACTCGTAATGCCCATACCGAGTGTAGAACGCCGTCTTGGGAATATCTTCTTCATGCACACGAAGTTGATGATACCCGGAACGCAGATCAATCTTCGAAAAATAAGAAGCGCCCTGCAACTGATCAAAGAGGTCGTCTATGCGCGGTAGGGGATATCGATTCTTGATGGTAAGCTTGTTAAGCTCACGATAATCGATACACATCGTAAAAGATCCATCCTTCTTCTTGACAAAAAGAACGGGAGCACCCCAAGGTGAAAAGCTAGGACGTATAAAACCTTTGTCAGAGAGCTCCTGAAGCTGCTTAGACAACTCTTGCATCTCAGATGGTGCAAGACAATATGGAGCTTTGGTAATGGGATTTGCACCAGGTACGAGATCAATGCGGAACTCGACTTGGCGTGCTGGAGGTAGACCAGGTAACTCTTCAGGGAAAACTTCAGAATAATCCCGAACGACAGGAATATCTGAAATAGACTTACCCTTGCCTTTATCTGCTGTAACATGTGCTAAGAAAGCCACATAGTTCTTCCGTAGATATTTCCGAGCTTTAAAACAAGACATGAGCTCGAGGCCACCAGACGGTTTCTCACCTTGAACCTGTAGGATCTCGCCTGTCGAAAGCGGCACACGAACAATCTTCTCAGAACAAACTATCTCTGCGCGATGCTTGGATAACCAATCTATACCCACAATGACGTTGAAGCTTCCAAGTTGCATTGGCGTGAGGTCGATAGGAAAAAGATGGTCGTTAAGGTTCAACTGGCAGTTGCGAAGAACAGAATCAAGAATAATGGGTTCACCACTAGCAACCTCTACTGTCAAAGGTTTACCTAGTTTTGTTCTAGACACGCAAAGCATTGGCTCAAAAGACAATGACACAAAACTCTTGTCGGCACCCGAATCAAAAAGAACAGATGCAGGCTGATTATTAATAAAGAACGTACCGTTCACCACTTCATTGTCTGCTTGTGCCTCTTGAGCATTCATGTTAAAGACTCGCCCTCGAGCCAGAGCCTGATTCTGATTTGCATTCTGATTCTGGTTAGCTAGCCTTGGGCACCGGTTTCTGTAGTGGGTCAGATCCCCACAGTTATAACAAGCACCTGGTGGGTAGTGTGGTTGTGCAGCTTGACCCTGTTGCTGAGCAGGAGGCTGAGCAGCTTGTTGAGCCGGGTTCTGAACTGCCCGATTCTGAGCAAACCGACAAACATCGACAAGATGACCTGACTTCCCACAGTTAGTATAGAAACGGCACTGATGTTGCGGCTGATGGTGACTGTTGCACCTATTGCACAAAGGTGCATTCCCTGAATAGGGCTTCATCGCTGGAGGCGGTGCGGGTTGGTTGGGAGCTGTCTGGTTAGCTTGGGCAGTGACAGCATAGTTTTGGGAAGCCTTACACTTCCTTGCCCTTTTCGATGAACCAGAATCCTTTCCGTTCTTGTTTTGACCTTTCTTGCAATCTTCCTTGTCAGACGACTGTTTCTTGCCCTTGTCACCCTTCCTGTGTAATTTATTCTTCCGAATCTGCGACTCAGTCAATGTCGCCGATAACTCGATCGCCTGACGGAGTGTGGCAGGGTTACTACCAGTAATGATGTCTTGCACTGAGTCAGGTAGGCCGTCGATGTACCTTTCGATAACCTTGTCGAGTGGGGTAACCATTGTTGGGCAAAGCAGACTCAACTCTTCAAACCTATCAGTATACGCCCTGTGCTCACCACTATCTTGCTTCAAATCATCAAACTCCTTCTCCAACGCTCGCTGTTCATGACGAGGACAGAACTCCCTCATCATAAGAGCCCTAAGTTCAGCCCAAGTTTGTGCTAGAGCAACTTCTGCACCACGGTCTCTCATAACCCCATTCCACCATGTGAGAGCCCTCTTCTAAAACACACTCGAAGAAAACTCGACCTTGCGATTGTCAGGACACTGCACGTGGTGAAAAGTATTCTCAATGCTCTCGAACCATTGAAGAAGCCCAGTCGCTCCTTCAGAACCACTAAACTTGAGTGGTTTAGCCGAGTTAAAATCCTTGTATTTGCATGGAGCATTGTTGTTGTTGTTGGCTTGGTTCCATTGAGTAAAGAGATTTGGAAATTGAGCAGCCATCTGCTGCGCAATGATTTCTGCCAGTTCGGCAGTCGCTATCTGGTTTTCGCGTCGAGGAGGCATTCTAAAAGAGGAAAACATGAAAGGGAACGAGTGAGATGTTTGGATGAAGAGAATGAGATGAAACAAAATCAACAGAAGCAAAGGTGGTGGTCATTCGTCCGCATTACCAAGCAAACAAATGACGCACAGTGACAAATCAAAGTAAATGGATCAAAAATAATGTATCGCGAAGACATGCTCGCCTATAAGTGAACACTCATCCCAAGAATTCCCAGGTAAGCACAACTGGTCTCGCGTCTGATGAGATATATACGAAGTGCTTGCCTAGACAGAAAACCCAGAATACAGGCATTCACTCTTCCAGTTTGCACGTGTTCACACTATTTAGAACCCAAAACTTTGACGAGATTTTGAAAATTTGAAGGCACAAGGCCAAAAATTTAGTCAAACTGGAAGGGTTCAAAACCTCACAAAAGAGGGTTCAAAACCTTGTAATAAATCATTCAAAAACAGAAGATTGTTTTTCAAAAATCGTTTCGGAAAAATTTGGTTTTTGTTTTGATAATCACCTAAGGATAGATGAAGTGCATGTTTTAAAATCTAAACACAAGATAACTTGTGCTAGGGTCCTAGAAAGTTATAGTCTAGGTCAAAGCATTACTAATAACCTAATTTCCTATAACCATTGGCTCTGATACCAACTCTTCTGTCACACCCCGACCACGTATAACATACAAAACGTGGCGGAAAACGTCGGGGAGTGTTGTAACAGAATTAATTGTTTCATAACCATGGTATTCAAAGTTGTATTTTATTTATCAACATAAGAGTTACATTGTCTTAAACAGGAAACAAAGAGTTCATAACATAATTAAACTAGTCTATCTTCATTTTTAGTCTCTAAGGCACATGTCCGCCCTAGTGTCCTGATCAACATCCTATGCAATTGCTCCTGAAAACACATGTGAAAATAGGTACGTCAGCATAAAAATGCCTGTGAGATACATAGGTTTGGTAAAAATATGATTCATGACTAGTGTTTAAGAAAATGTTTAGTCGTGAACCTTGTAATTTGCTTTGTTTTGTAAATCGTTTGAAAAACAATAAGTTCAGATGATATGTATAAATAAATGTAAGGTTAAATGAATAACCATGTAAAAATGGGTTTGTGTAAGATAAGTTGTTTGTAAACAGTGTCTTGTAAAAAGTATGTTATTTGTATAAAATGTCATGTGTCATAAATTGAAATGATTTAAATAACGCTACGATATGTAATACCATACAAACACTTATATATAGGAAGTACCAGCGGCGTATCCACCATGCTTGTATCATATTACACATGCCTCGTTACTTAAATCACTTACTCAAACCAAACCACCAATGTAAATTGTTTATGTATAATCAAATGTCAAACTGTTATTGTGTAAACCATATCAAATGTCTGTGTTTAATGTAAATCATGAATTGTGTATATCAATGTCAAAATGTTTATGTCTAATGTAAATCATGTAATGTGTATCCAAAAATGTCATGTATGGTATGTGAAATATATCAACTAAACCATATGTAAAATGCACAAAAACAAGGTATTGAAGTAAAACATGGTTTAAATCAAAGTTATGTTTTGTGGAACAAATGCATGCTATACTGATACAAACATTTATGCGGTATTGTGAAAATGCGTACATCCAAGCCTTGAGACTGTGGTGATAAACCCTTAAACAAATTAAAGGATTATCTAAGTTATGTATATCGAATTCGGTCATTCCTTCCAATCCAAACAAACCCAGGATTTCAGGAACGGGAGTTGTCAATTCCTATGGTACCACTACCTACTAACGAACGGCGTGATCAATGTTAATGAATGTATTGTTCCATGTTAAACAAACCAAATGTCATACCAAAATGTAAGCATGTGATGTAAACAATTGTACTAAGTATGCACACAATGGGCATACATAGCGTGAAATGTAATGTAAAACAATGTACTAAGTATGCACACAATGGGCATATATAGCATGAAATGTAATGTAAAACAATGTACTAAGTATGCACACAATGGGCATATATAGCATGAAATGTAATGTACAACAATGTACTAAGTACACCCACAATGGGCATATATAGCATGAATTGTAATGTAAAACAATGTACTAAGTATACACACAATGGGCATACATAGCATGAAAGGTAATGAAATCATGTACTATAATGTACTAACGAACATAGCAGGTATACGATGCAAAAACATGGAAAGCATGAAAGTAACAAGTAGGCACATGTGTTTCACCCCAAAACAGTTTGGAAAACAGTAAAAGAGGGGTCTATGTACTCACTTGAGATTGCTCAGAAGTCCTAAGATATCCACCAAGCAATGCTAGAGATCACGGAATCAAACGGCACCTAATATAGGTAACTATGTTAATAAACCGGACCTAATATCGGAGGATCGGATAGAATGAGGGTTCGTAAACCAAACGAGTATGGAGACTCGTGTAATATCGTTTAACAAAGCCCACATACTAAAACGAAACTTAACCTAAGTGTTTGTGACCCATTACGACCCGTTTAGGTAGCTTAGGCTACTTTAACGCGTCGTTAGCGTAAAACGCGTTCGGAACGCCTAACTAGTCCTATGACAAGTAAAATATGCCTTAACATGTCTAATATGGTTGTCAAATCAGTTTAGATGTCAAAAGTTATGTTACATATGTTTAAAACGAATTTTGGCATCAAAGGGGTATTTTGGTAATTTACCTAAGGCATATAAACTACCTATCATACAACTACTTAAACGAAGCGACCATAAGGTATAACCTCGGAGGGTTATTCCCTATATACTATGGTCACCTAATGTGTTTGGTCAGATCCTAATGATCGACCAAATGGGTCGGGTTCGAAGGTATAAGCGATTTATTAGATCGCTTACCCTTACGACCCTAGACAACGTGGTAATCAGTAGGCATAGTCCCAAGGGACTATAACCATCGTGATTACAATCACGTTGCGAAGTTCAAACGAACTTCGCATTGACCATAAACTGGTCAACGCAGAAAGTCAGACAAAGTTTGACTTTCGGACTCGAAATGCAATAAAAGAACGAAAGAATACTTACGAAGGGTCCCCGAATGCTAATCTAGATCAAAATAACTCAGGTATGAAACAATGGTTCCAACTTAGAGTCTTTTTTATCAGATTCTTGTGAGGAATGAGTGAAAATGTGATGGGTATTTATAGGATTTCCCAAACCGTTAGGATCGTTTCTTGGAAAATGTGATCGAATCTCGTGCGTACGTTTGTTGGAAAGTTGTGGTAACTAAAAATGGCCTCTCATAAGCTGAAAGGGCAAGTGTGAGTGTGTGGATGAGGTTTAATCAGCTGAAATATGCTGACTAATCAGTCTTATCTGTTCTGGGAGCCTGATGCGGGCCGCATAAAGATGCACATAAAACTTACGCGGGCCGCATGGCCATGTCTGATCAGAACTAACTTTCAGAAATGACAGTTTTGGTCCCTGCACGTGTTTAAGGCCATTTCCGACACTTCTAAGGCCCGTAAAGCCAACTTTAAGGCCCTAAAATGATGCCTAAACATTGTGGATATGAAACATGCTCAAAAATATGTCGGATGTTGGTTCGTTTGGTCGTACGAACGCGATGTTCGCTTAATTACGACGGAATGCGCACAAGCGCGAAAAACGATCCAAATGACGCGACGAATGGATTTTTCTTATGCAAAACACTAAAATAAAATATATTAGTGCTTACATAAATTTTTGGATGTCCGGATGTATTCAGAACGTAAGTTATGCGCGAAAGTGCAAACTTGTGCACTTTTTGACGCTTTTAGTCCCTGAATGACCCAAAAGTTTATTTTAGCACACCGAACACCTCAAAGCCTATTTCTAATCCATGTAGAGGATATTTATGGTATGTTTAACTTATGGTCATGTTTCAGAATGTTCGTTACAGTTCAAATTGGCATACTTTCGCAGTTTGTCAAGTTTAGTCCCTGTAAGCGAATTAACTTGTTTTTGCCATACCAAAGCCTTTAAAACTTATTTCTAAGTTATGTAGAGGTTATTTAAGGTATGTGTTGTAGTTCCGAAGTATTTTTCGCATTAAACTTATTTCGTTTACGCACTAGTTTGCGTATAAACCTCTAGAAAGCGATGTGGAGTTTGAAATTACATAAAAGTCAAAACATGAAAAATGTAAAACACAACCAAACAAACGTTGGGATCAAATAACATTGTTTTATTGATAATTGAACTGTTCACAATGATAATAAGCACAGATGTTACACTGCCACTTAGTCTTTGGAAAATACGTCAGTTTTCACTGGTAAATACAATTAACCGACTCTTTTGAAAAGAGTTTATGAAAATTGATTTAAGTGCACAAGGCACAAACCATTTATAACTTGGGACAATCTTGAATAAAATCTTGTATACTGTTTCACATGTTTGTCAAACATATGGGGCCGGTTTGGAAGCCGATCATGATTAATTGACTCACCACTTATAAAACCCACGAAGGAGTTATCCCCAACATGTGGGTTATTTATATTTTAGCATTTGCATCTATCGGGTGTATGCCTACACCCCATGCATAGGTCGTGGCCATTTTTAACTTTAATGAGCCGTGGATATCCAGGACACGGTCGTTAACCCCCAATTTTATTTTATCAAACAATACAGATTAAAACGGGTTATGTAGATTTATTAAATCACAATCCGACTAAATGATCTCATACCCGACCAAGCGGTATTTTTATGATACCGTATCCCAAGCCCGTATAAGGGAAAATAAGTTAAAAGTATTTACCTGAACAATTATACTTGATTCACAGCAAACTAACTCAGTCGTATCCAATCTATCTAAATGCAGGTAGATTTTACCGGGTGGCTCTAGTCTGGAGTGATGGTAATATATAACCAAATTTAGAATGCTAACGGTCTCATTTAAGTCGTAGACTTAGACCGGCTAGCTTAAAGTATCTAAAGCGGTACGATACGCTAGATTAAGCGATGCCCGGAATAAAATGTTATTTAGACCCAACAAGTACGAAGACTTGTATAATATGGGTAAACTAAACACATTCCGGATTTTGAGATAAAAACTATAAGGTTAGACCCGTTTCGGCAATATTACGTAAACTAGTTACATAAACCGATCCGAATGCGTAAATGTGTAACGGGCAACCCAATGGACCATATACAAGTCTCATATGTTATTATGCTTAGAATATGTTAATACATCAATAGGATGTTAACATACATGCCCAAAAAGTATTTAAAACCAAATTAAGTCCCGTAGGGGCATTTTGGTCATTTTACCCTTTATAAAAGATGTTTTAAAGAAAATTGAGGTTCTGGTTTAAAACATTCAGTAAAAACATTTATTTTATCACATTACATCAGTAAGATATCATACACATGTGAGATTTACCATTTATGGCCAAACTATGCCCCGAAAGGGTATATTGGTCATTTCACATATGCTTTTACGGACATTTTTGGAAGTCTGAGTTCAAGACTTATACCTATTGTAATTATATTAATTTTTTTTAAAAAATTCTGTAGGTAACAAGTCTTAGGTGTTAATTATGGTTTAAAACCATACTATGCACCTAAATAGCGTAAAAATCGCTAATTGACGATATTTAAGGATGTTTATGTAAATCTGAGGTTTTGATCAGTTTTGAATGCTCAAAATAATTTATTTAATGTATGGAATCAGTAGAAAAATGTTTGGCATTCAAATCATTTATAAATCTCATTTTATGCATGAAAAGGGTATTATCGTCATTTATAGCGTTACACAAGAACTCTATGATACGATCAGTTTATAATCTGATCCTAAATTCCAAAAATCTCTAAAAATAATATCTTAACAGTAGGTAATGAGTTTTGGGTCAAAATCCAAGTTTAAACATGCCTTATGCAAGATATCGCAATTTAATTAATAAAAAGCTTCTATTTACGATATCGAGCATAACTCCTGTTTGAGACCAAGAACTGATGTGAAATTTTCGGGACATACTTATATGTCAGTAACAAAGGTTTTTGCCCTCTCACATTTCTAAAAATCTCATTCATATGTCAAAAGGGAAAAAATGGGCATTTATAAGCATAATAACGGAAACTAGCATATAATTCAAACTACTAAGGACCAGGTAATATAACCTTAGGGGGTTATACTATATCATAATATGGTCCTAATGGAAGCTTAAAACATAAAGGATTTAAGCTAGATTGGGTCAGAACTGGAAGTTAAAGCAAAAGTCAAGCTTTTGTGACTTTCGGTTGCGAACCGACCCTAAACTCATAATTGTCAGGTTGAACATGCTTAGACATGTTCTAATAATAATTAACAAGTTATTAGAGTGTTAAAATATAATTTATAACCTCTGCATCAATGGTTTTAATTATTATTTATAAATTTTGCCAAGTTTGACTTTTACCTAAATGATTTGACCCGACAATTAACTAAGCAAACGGAGGAATTAGGAGGTGCCCATTTAAGGGTTAATCACCTACCTAACTATGGTCTTATACCCACATTCATTTTGATCAGTGGCTGGACCATTAGAGTTTAAACCGAAAGTCAAAGTTAATTTACGATAACTTGACTTTTCGGTTTTTAAATCATAAAACTGAATTATAGAGAGGGCTAAGACACTTACAAAGGGTCCTAGCTATCTTTTCTACAAGAAAATAAGTTCCAATTCAGCTTGGAAGCTCCAGATTTGGAAGATAAGAAGATAGAATGAGAGGTGTGGAGAAAATGGGTGAATATGCTTCCTATTTATAGTTTTTTGGATGTTGATTGGATCAAGACATGTGTATAGAGGGTCAACCAGATCATTACACTTGTTATAACAGCTGTTATAACTGTCTTGGTGTCCAAGGTTTCGAATATAATTAGCTTAGAAGTGAAAGGAGTGGTCACCAAGCAAGAAAAAAATAAAAAAAATAAACTGGCTATAGATACGGGGCTCTCGCGGCCCGCGTCCGCTCACAGCCCTTCTTACGCGGCCTGCGAGCTAATCAAAGCTGGGCAAAAGTTTGGCAGTTCAGCGATTTTGGTCGCTGTGCTTTCTATACTTATCAAACAGCATAATATGTTGCTGTTAGCCCACGAAATAGGCAGCCCAATGGGCTCATGGCCCGCTATTAGGCCCAATTCAGTCCAAGCATGTTTCAGATGTTGATAACATCAGTCCCAGTCTCTTTCTGAATCACTTTTATACTTCCAAATGTGACATAAATGGCCCAAAACTTCATGTATACATGTATATTGATAAAAATAAGGTACCATATCATCAATGATCAGTCTTAGGCACACCAGGAAGTATAATCAATCATTGCGGAGTTCCCGGTTCTTTTAAAAGGTCACTCGAAGCGTAATTTCACATGTTTAACGCTTTTAGTCCTTTTTCACGTAAAGTGACGTGTAATAACGTTTATCAATATCAAAGCCTTCCATGGCCCATACTAGGCATTCCCGAGCGCATGCTCAAATATTTTGATGCTCCAGTTCGCTTACAAGGTCACTCAAAGGTGTATTACCCGACGTTGACGCTTTTGGTCCCTTAAATGCGTAAACTTGCGCATATCGTCATTTAATAGCATCAAAGCCTTATGTAGCTCATGTTAAGCATTCTCGAGAGTATGGAAGTGCATCAAAATGCTTCGGGTTCATTAAAAAGTCATTCAGAGGTATAATTAAACATGTTGACGCTTTTAACCCCTCTAACTTACAAACTTGTGCGCAACTTCACTTATTGGCATAAAAGCCTTGTATAGCCAATATTAGGCATTCCCGAGAATATGATGAAACATAATGAAGCCCTCGGTTTGTTAAAAGGTCACTCAGAGGTAAGAATTAACATGTTGACACTTTTAACCCTTCATCGTGCAACTTTCAAATAATTACGCAAACGGCTCCTCTCGTCCAACAAGTGGCTCATTTGAGAATACGGACACCGTATAAGGTCACTCAGAGGCCTAGTTTAGGCATGTTGACACTTTCAGTCCTTCTAAAATCAAGGTTTTTGATTTTTGATGAAATTAGTCCCTCATAGTCAACGTTTGACTTTATTAGGGTTTATCACACGTGTCAACACATCATTGGACACGACTTTACGAGGTGTTACACTAGACGGGCCAAGGAACCATCTAATAATTAAATTATAAAAATAAATTGTATTTGGACTTATTCCGTTTTTAATGAAACTTGGTTCAAAATGTAGATAAGATTATTCTCGTTCTAATGACATATTCATTGTTTTATAAAACATCATATTTTAGAAGTTATAAGCGCCAAATAAGTGAAGCAGCTGAATTAATTATAATATATAAATAATAAAATTAAAATCAAACAATTAATTTCATTAAATAATACATGTTGTACACGTTTAGTGATGTGTGCACACATGTCCTACAAAATTGTGAATAACATATATTTGGTGTGAGCATACGTGTAGTGTAGGATAGAAAGGAATATTTTCCTTTAATTATTGACCAAGTAAACATTCACTATAAATGAGAACCATCAGTCACCATTTTCATTCCTTCAAAGTTCCCTTTTTTCGCCACTATCTTCTTTACATACATATATATATTTCAGTAATTCACCCCATAATAATAATAATGCCCTGCCCCGTTTTAAGTGTTTTAACTCCCGATCACTGATACCCTTTCTGATTGATCTGGAGCCCCATAACGCATGTCAAGGCTCTGCCCGACTAAGTTCGTTGGGGTTCTGTCTCGTGACATAGGGAAAATGTTGAATTAGGGGTACTATACGTAACACGAGTGCATTATATATTTATTAAATAGCTCAGGAGTTATACCCAAGATTTATACCAGGAGGCTTTCTAGTTGAATCCTAAAGTTACAAGGTGAATCAATTCTCTTTTCTCATAGTTTGTGAGTCATTCTTCTTTTTATCACCTTTTTGTGATACAATTATATTTAAAACTACTTTCCAAAATCCTAAATATTTATCAATTATACTTACAGTGATTAAATTTTTGTATTCTGCAATAACTAACGGTATGGAATGTTTTACACATTACTTGACCCTCGTTACTATTGACCAAAAAGTTAGCCAATAGTAGCATGACCACAAGCACGGGGGAAATTGTGCCCTAGTGGCCATAGCCTATAACTAATATTATTTTTTCAATAAATAATTAATAAATTTAATGTATGATTAAAATAAATCTAAATAGTGTAAATATAAAATAGAACTTTATTAATCATCATTAAAGTATATTAGTTACATTAAAGAAAATATATTTAATAAACCTAAATTACTATTAACATTATAAAATAATGTTCAGCCCATAAATGTATACCATAATAAAATAGTCAAATATAATATATTCTACTATACTAAAATTATATTTTTAGTTTTAGTCACGTTAATATATTAAATAATAATATTACAATTATTAAATTAATATATTATATTTGATAAAGTTATAGCTATTAGTTTGACAGAAAATGATATATTTCATTTTCTGGGCTAAGTGGTTTTGTGCCATAGAAAATATAATTGACAAAGTAATGTCACGGTACCCTACTAAGTCCAGAGTTACTAGTTGAAAGAATGATCAACAGTGACATGACCAAAGGCACTAGTTGAGAGAATGATCAACAGTGTTAGGACCAAAGTCATTAGTTGAAAGAATGATCAACAGTGACATGACCAAAAACACTAGTTGAGAGAATGATCAACAGTGTTATGACCAGAGTCACTAGTTGAAAGAATGATCAACAGTGGTATGACCAGAGTCACTAGTTGAAAGAATGATCAACAGTGAATTGACCACCGTCACGGGAATCGCCTAGTGACCGATACCATTAAATCATAATAAGATATATTTTATATTTATTACTTGATAAACTTCATTATTGGACGAAAGTTAGCCAATAAGTAATATGACCACTGTCACATCGGAACTGCCACTATGTGACAAATACTGATTGAGTTTTGGGTAAATATAAACAAATATAAAAACCTTAATGCTGTAAAGTATAACAATATATTTTATAAAAATGGAATGAACTCGCCAGTATTTATTACTGATAAAATGTTTTCAAAACATGTTTCAGGTAATTTAATGTAAAGATAATAGAAGACAGCTGTTATGGGTCATTTTCCGAGCATATATATCCTGACTAATATTCTGCTTTTGAGTGTTTGCCTGCGACCAGGATACCGGATCAGGATATTGGTAACATCCTGGTGCGATATCCTGGTGTTTACTAAATTGACCACGTGCAGGTAAGAAGCTGTAGGTCACTAACGGTCAGATGGACTTCTTCTCCTTAAGATTCGGGCAAACCAGTTAGATGAGAGACGTTGAACCCAAAGGACCAGGTCTACAACGTTCAACTAGGGAATATCCGCTGGATCCTGGTTTAATAGGGTAGTTTGTTACATTTCTTTTACTATAAATAGATGGATCGGATCAGTTAAGGCACACACTTTTTCATTCGCACACTTTACTCTCAAGCTACTGGCAACCACTACACACAAACACTTGTACTCGAATCACATTGTAACACTTAGTTGATCCGCATTAAATCCTGCACTGTATCCTGATATTTGAAGTAATAGAAGAACAAGGCAGCTGCGATTGTCAGCTCCCGAGGTTTTGTGCCGGCGATCTAGATTGATCAAGGGCTTTCCTCGTACATCTCGTGTCACCCCTTTACGTTTTTCACTCATCGTTTGATCATAGATACAACTCTATATCCTGAGCCATATCCTGAAACTGTTTTTACAATTAATTTGATTAACATATTTTCGACACTCATTTCTAGCACACTACCTCACTTAACTAATTTGATCACTTAATTGCTTCGGTAATTTTTGACCAAAACAATTTGGCGCCCACCGTGGGGAAGTGGTGCTATTTTTACTAAAAACTTTAGTAAAATCATTACTCGGTTTTCTATTCTCAAAACTTTTTGCTACATTGTTTTCAATGGCCTCGAGATCAAACATGAGCTCTTCCACCATGTCTGCTACAACCCCTGCAACAATTGGTTCGGTGCTTCCACCTCCTCCTCCAAGAATGCAAGCTTCTTCACACGGAACTGAGAGTCATGTGGCTCGGGATGTTATCCCCGCTCCCAGTACCCAGGGATCTGGTCCTGTTTTGGCTTCTAATGATGAAATTCTGAATTTGTTTGGTAGTGTACAGGAACAGATGAGGCAGCAGCAGGAAACTAATCGGATGCTGATGAGAGAGATACAACTCTTGAAATCCGGCCCAAGTAGACCTGCTGAAGAAACTGTCACTCCTTTGCAGCCTAGGGCTTTGAATTTCAGTTCTGCAGTTTACACTGAGGATAACCGGGGGAATATCGTGCCAAGCCATTCTCAGAATCATACTCCTGAGATACCCTCCTCGGTCAGGATGTCAACTGTGAGGAGCTCAGGATATGCTTCAGGATATGGCCAGAATCCTCAGACCGGTAACGTGTCAAATAATAATATTCTTGCTACTAACAATAATGGGTCTTTGCAGGATGCAGATATGACGCCAACATTTACTAGGGAGCTTCAGAAATTGAAGGACATGATATCCAGTGTACCTGGAGTGGTCCAGCCAATTTCGGAAGTGTCCCAAGACAGCCACAGGATATCCCGCTTTGCATATCCTATCTGTGATGCTGAAATCCCAAAGAGATTTCAAACCCCCAACATGAAACTGTATGATGGGACTACGGATCCTGAAGAGCATATTGCCCAGTATAGAGAAAGAATGGAGATTAACCCTATCCCTCCGGAGCTCAAGGAAGCATGCTTGTGCAAGGGTTTCGGTTCTACCTTGACAGGATCAGCCTTAAAATGGCTGTTAAATGTTCCTCCTCACTCAATTACTTCGTTTGCTCATTTGGTTAATTTATTTAATAGTCAGTTTTCTTGCAGCCAGAGTTTTGAGAAACTAACCAGTGATCTTTACAGGATAACTCAAGGACCTCAGGAATCCTTGAGGGATTATGTGAACAAGTTTAGTCGGGAATCCTTGGATATCCCACATCTTGATGTTGCAACAGCTGTGTAGGCTTTTAAGATGGGATTACAAAAAGATTCTCAGTTTTATCAGGATCTTGTAATGAATCCCTGCAGGAATCTCGACGAAGCTCGTAACAGGGCCTTGAGATATATCCGCTTGGAAGATGACAAAAAGATGCAAGAGAGGATGAATTCTACCTCAACCTACGAATCAACCAACAGGAAATCAGAATCCTCATATAAACCGTATCGCTCCAAGCCATATGGCAGAAATGACAACAAGAAAGTGAATGCTATTGAAGACGAGGATCCTGAAGAATATCCTGAATTATTTGAATATTGCTTTTCTGTTAATATACCTGAGTTAATGTATGCTATGCAGGGTTTAGGAGACAAAGCTAGGTGGCCTCGAAAGAATCAACAAAAAGCTGATTGGAAGGATAAATCCAAATGGTGTTCCTTCCATGAAGATTTCGGACATGTGACTGAGGATTGCATTGCTCTAAGGAAAGAAATAAGCTACCTATTGAGCAAGGGATATCTGAAGGATTTGCTGGGAAGAAAGAAAAATAAAGGGCAGGATACCGAGAAGGATCCTGAACGAGCAGCATCACCCCCAGCAGATGCCAAAATAATTAACTTTATTTCAGGAGGATCCGACATTAGTGGGACTTCGTATTCTGCGGCCAAGAGACATGCAAAGGAGGCTAAGACTGAAAGGGGAGACATACCAGCCAGAATGACTACCCTCACATCTAACAAAGTGATCACTTTCGACAGTGATGACAGGGATATTGTCCAGGATCCTCACCATGATGCCCTCGTAATAACGTTATATGTTGCTAACCATTTTGTACGCAGGATATTAGTGGATAATGGCAGCTCTGTCAACATAATTCAGCTGGAAACATTGAAGAGGATGAATGTATCTCCGATGGACATTACTTCGAAATCCACCGTGCTCATTGGCTTCAGTGGGGAAGCTAGGAATACCGTAGGGGAGATAAAGTTACCAGTATATGTTGAAGGGGTCAACTCGATACAACGTTTCTGTGTGATGGACTCCCTATCCTGCTATAACATCATACTAGGCAGGCCATGGATCCATGATATGAAGGCTGTGCCATCGACTTATCATCAGTGCATCAAGATCCCTACCCCTTGGGGGGTTGTCAAGGTTGATAGTGATCAGCAGGAGGCGAAGGAATGCTACTCATCTTCAATGAAATCCTCAACCAAGCCTAGTGCAGCATAGCAATTAAAGATGCGGGCCCAGGATATCATGGAAGCTTCGGAGCAGGATGTAAAGAAAGTTATCCTGGATCAGGATAATCCGGATATCTCGGTGCTCGTAGGAACCAATATCCCTCAGGATATTGAAAATCAATTGACTAATTTTCTGAAATGCAGGATGTCAACATTCGCATGGAAGCACGAGTATATGACAGGTATTTCCAAGGATATTATAACACATAAGCTCAGTATTGACAGGTCATTCAAGTCGGTCCAACAAAAGAGAAGGAAATTTGCTCCGGAGCGAAATGTGATCATCCAAGAGGAAGTTGAAAGACTACTAAGGAGCAAGAGGATTAGAGAAGTGAAGTTTCCTAAATGGCTTGCGAATGTAGTCGTGGTACGAAAGAAAAATGGGAAATGGAGAGTTTGTGTAGACTACACAGACTTAAACAAAGCCTGTCCGAAAGACCCGTTTCCTCTACCTCATATTGATTCAATGGTAGATGCTACCGCCGGCCACGAGATGTAAACCTTCATGGATGCCTCTTCAGGATTTCAGCAAATCCAAATGGAACCCTCTGATCAGGAGGATACTGCTTCCATGACACCCACAGGTATTTATTGTTATACTGCTATGCCCTCTGGTTTGAAAAATGCAGGTGCAACATACTAGAGGTTGGTAAACATGATGTTTAAAGACAAGCTGGGGGACACCATGGAGGTATATATTGATGATATGGTGGTGAAATCTAAAAAGGCTGAGGATCACCTCCAGGATATTAAGGGAGCGTTTGATATCCTGGATCAATATAAAATGAAACTGAATCCTGATAAGTGCCATTTCGGAGTGGGGGCAGGAAAGTTTCTAGGATATATGGTGACCAAAAGAGGGATAGAGGCAAGCCCGGAGCAGATTAAAGCTATCCTGGATATAAAATCACCTTCGAATATGAAAGACGTTCAACGGTTAACAGGCCGAGTAGCAGCGTTGAACAGATTTATTTCAAGATCCTCGGAAAAGTGCAAGGAATTTTACGATATCCTCAAGAAGAATAAGAAGTTCGAATGGGGAGCAAAGCATGAAGCAGCCTTGCAGGATTTGAAGCAGTATCTTTCAACCGCACCCTTATTGATGAAGCCTGAGGATGGCGAACCATTATCCTTGTATCTTGCAGTGTCAGGGAATGCAGTAAGTGCTGTCCTTATAAAGGATCATGAAGGTCAGCAGTATCCTGTCTATTACGTTAGTAAAAGTTTATTAGATGCTGAAACTAGATATTCTCATCTAGAAAAATTGATATTAGCCCTAGTTATGGCATCGAAGAAACTTAGACATTATTTTGAGACGCATAGGATTCATGTTAGAACTAATTATCCTGTTAAGAATGTGCTTAGGAAACCCGAGTTGTCGGGTAGAATGGCTAAGTGGTCAGTGAAATTAAGTGCTTATGACTTAGTGTATGAACCTAGAAATGCCATAAAGTCTCAGGCTTTAGCTGACTTTGTGGCTGATTTCAGTAGTGACATTCAAAATGAAGTAGACCTAGAAGTACAGCAGCTAGGAGAAAACTTAGAATGCTGGACATTGTATACTGATGGTGCATCTAATGTAAGAGGTGTCGGTCTAGGTATACTACTAAAATCGCCACAGGGGGACATATTACCCCAGGCTATTAGGTGTGAATTTCCTGCTACTAATAAGAGGCAGAATATGAAGCTTTGATTGCAGGATTAGAGTTGGCTAAAAATATGAGTATCAAGAATTTGCAAGTATATGTTGACTCTTTGTTAATCACTAATCATTTTAATGGAACCTATGCAGTTAAAGGAGAGAAGTTAATCGAGTATCTCGAAATTCTCAAAAAATTAGCAGGATATTTCGATATTTTTACACTTGAACAGGTACCAAGAGAGGATAATGCTGAAGCTGATGCCTTGGCAAATTTGGGATCATCGGTCAGGATACCGGAAGGAACTCGAATACCAATATTACATATCCTATATCCTGCGACGAATCCTCAGGATAAGGAAGTAATAAGTATTCAGGATCCTGATGATGAGTATCCCGAGGAGGATCCTAAGTCCTGGACGGCTCCAATCATGAGATATCTCAAGGAAGGACACATCCCAAAGAATGAGAATCCTAAGGCCTTTAGAATGAGAATCCTAAGGCCTTTAGAATGAAGGTATCACGATTCACTATTATAAATAATGTTTTGTATAAGAAATCTCTTGCAGGACCATATCTGAGGTGCTTGGAGGATCCCGAAACCAAAGACGTACTTCAGGATATACATGAAGGGGATTGTGGTAACCATACTGGGGGCAGGTCATTATTCTCAAAAGTATTAAGGACGGGATATTATTGGCCGACGATGAGAAAAGATGCTGCAGAATATGCTCGAAGATGTGACGCATGTCAAAGACATAGTAATATATTACATCAGCCTGCTGAACCACTGTATCCTATTGTTTCCCCTTGGCCGTTTATGAAATGGGGGATGGATATAGTGGGAAAGCTTCCAAAGGCTCCAGGAGGAAAGGTTTTCATGTTGGCAATGACGGATTATTTCTCCAAGTGGGTTGAAGCAGAAGCATTTGTTCAGGTTAGAGATCAAGAAGTGGTATCCTTCATAAAAAGGAATATCCTGACTAGGTTTGGAGTACCAGCTGAGATAATTTATGACAATGGATCTCAATTTATAAGTAAAAGGACTACTGACTTTTGTAAGAGGTGGGGAATCAAAATGATCACGTCTACTCCGGTACACCCTCAAGCAAATGGACAAGCAGAATCCTCGAACAAGATAATTGTTAACAACTTGAAAAAGAGACTAGGGGCTAAGAAAGGAAGATGGGCAGAAGAATTACCCTTTGTTTTGTGGGCTGATAGGACGACGGTGAAGAGTGCAACTGGCCAAACCCCGTTTTCCTTGGTGTTTGGAGTAGAAGCGGTGATCCCGACAGAAATGGTGATACCTACAGCGAGATCCAACCTCAGGGATCCTGAGCAGAATCCTGAAGTCCTATGCCAGGAACTGGATACTATTGATGAGACAAGAGACTCTGCAAGGCTAAGGATGGCAGCATATCAACAGAGGATATCTAAAGCGTATAATAAGAATATAAGGACTAGAAGATTTCAAGTTGGAGATTGGGTATTGAGAAAGACTTTTCAGAATACTACTAATCCTGCTGATGGAAAGTTGGCTCCAAAATGGGAAGGACCCTATGAGGTTGAATCTGAATCAGGAAAAGGAGCATACCGACTCAAGAATATGGAGGGAGATATGCTACCGAGATCCTGGAATGCTATACATCTAAAACTCTATTTTAAATGAGTATGGTATTTAAATTCTAACTCAGGATGGTATGGATTCTGTCTCTTTTATTAAATTTTGATATTATTTACTGTTTTGAACCCATTACTGACTTAAGCATCGGAGGGGTGTTAGCCAGGCTAACACCCACCTTAGCTTACGATTGTTTTGCAGTATATGCTTCGGGATGTAGCACCAAGATACACATTCAGGATACTTCGGAAGATTAGAGGATTGGCCCCCTCTCTCACGTCTAAGGGATCCTGATCCCTTAACAGGTTTAAAGGTATTCACCTTTCTTCCGATTTGGGTTTAAACACCCCGCCTGGAGCGCAAGTTATTCGGGAATAGTTCAAGGTGGCGGGACCAGTTCATGTAAAAGTGGCTGACAATTTCGTTACTATTGGCTATATCCTGAATCCTAAAGGTATATGAGGATTGATCATCCTCTCTCACGAAAGGGTATTTTCATACTCTCTAAGGTTTAAAGGTTTTCACCTTTCTAAGTCTCGGAGTTTATACACTCCCGCCTGTAGCGCATGAAAATTTGGGATTTACCCCAGGATACCAAGGATTTATCTCCAGTATATTTTTGGGTTTTACCCCTATAACACAAGAATTGTCTAAACAATCGGAACTAATGTTCAAAAATTTTCTAAGTATTTAAAGACTTCATGCACAGGGGACATTCATTCTAAAGCAATTGTGTGGAGCTCAAAAGATCAAAATTGGGCTAAGTGTCTCGGACTGGGGACATCTTAGTGGGAGAAGTTGCAAAAGGGGTTGCAGTTTGATACTAGGGTTACACTCAATTTGTGACAACTCGTATTTCAGAACTTATCTTTGTGCTAAGTGTAGCATGTTTGAACACTATGTGATTATGTGAACTTTGATGATTAATGAAATGTTATGTTATGTTATGTGTTTATGTGTAACGATTGTATGTATATTAAACGAACTCAAACACACAACACAACCCGATCGCACAAGCCCATTCGGGCTACACTCTTTGCATCCGAACCAAGGGCAGCCCAAAGCTGGGTTCGGCCCACTCCTCTTATACGCATACATTGATCCCTTAGGGAGTTTTGTTCCTCATAACTTGCAAACACAAGGAAACACACAAAACCCTAATCTCTCCTTCTCTCTCTCGAACCCGACGGCAACAACATCCATCTCTTTGAAGCTCTCTCGATTCGGATTATTCTTATTTGAAGCTTGCTAACCGGTTAGTGTTTTATGATGCTTGTTGTTAGATAATATTATGGTTGCCATGATTTTATGTGATAGCTAGGGTTCTTGGTATGAATAATGAATGGTTCTTGATGTGGTAATATTTATATGATTCGGGTTGCATGTTATTAATCTAGGGCCGTGTAGATGTTAATCGGGCATTATGTTCCTGTTTTTGGATTGTTGTATAGGGGAATATTGTATCTTAATGATTAATCAAACAGTTTGGTTCAATAAAGATTAAGTTGGATTGTTATGTTTAGATGAATTGTTAGGGTTCATATGAAATTGGAGATAAAAACCTTGTTTTGATCGATATATGGTTTGATTAAGAATTGTTGATTGATTTTATGCAAATATGGAAACTGTTAAATGATATAACTAAATAGCATAAGTTTCGGATATTAAAACCAATCGCATAAGCTTGTCGGTCGCACAAGATCAGATCATACAAGACCTGATCTGATCGCACAAGTTCTGATCGCACAAGCCCTTGGATCGCACAAGGGCATGTCGCACAAGAATTGGTACAATTACTTATAGCACAGTGTACAAGCAGGATATGCATGATCTCACAAGACTTGTGGATCGCACAAGACAGTGCCGATCACACAAGGCTTAGGCCACACACATTCGTTGAACATTTTTATACTGTTGGGCCTTAAAGCCCAAATCTCAATCACACAAGACATATTGTAATCGTACAAGATGAATTAGATCGCACAAGTTGGTTATTCGTTTAAATGGTTGGGCCGTACATATGTTGAACTGCTTATGTTAATTGGGCAGGGTAATATTGAATCGCACAACCCATTGTGGATCGCACAATAGTTTGGGCCGCCTGTTATTGGGCTTTATCTTTTGGGTCGTACAAGTTGGACATGATGAGTACTTGACTGCTACTGTTAATGTGTTATACGTGTTTGCCATGATCAATACGTGTTCGTAACCTGTTAGCTTATGTGTAAACATACGTGCACTACTTGAACCTAGACCTGACTTGTATGGTAACCATGTTAGGACGTGGTTGACCACTAGGAGCTCAATCGACTTTTACTTATCTGCCGAGCTAACCTAAGGTGAGTTCACACTTTCTACAAAGCATGGGATTCCCAGGGGTTGGGAATGGGTTAAGGAAGATCGATTCCTCGTCCTTCTTGGGTAGGACAGTACGGGTTCAGGAATATAATTCCTCGTCCTCATGGACAGTTAACTTTCACTAGACCGAAACTCTATCACGAAGTCCCTCCTTTTTATATCGACTTAATCGCCGGGCCAATGGCGAGCGGGTCATTAGTTAGATAGCGCTATTTAGGTCCGACAAGCCTCACACTGTGCCGCAGAGGACGGGCGTGAACTAATGGATCTGGGCACGTCAATGATGATAGACATTGACGCTAAGGGCACATAAACATGACTACAGTCAGCGGTCGATATGCTAACGAGTCTAGTAGTATATACATGGGGTAGCCCCCACAGCCGAAGAGTCAGATAATTAAACATGGGGTAGCCCCCACGGCTGCATTGCCAGAATATACGGGATTAAACAAAACACGTTTTCAACTATGGGGTAACCCCCACGGCAGGATGCCAGCTAAAGGAAACTGTTTTTGGAACAACTTAAAACAAACACCCAACTGTGAACTCGCTCAACTTAGTTGTTGACTCGTTACTACGTGCTTTGCAGGTCACTAGGTACTTAGCTGGAGCTTGCATGGGGAAGAGTCGTTATGGGACATGGACAGCTGTGTGCCATGTTAAACATTGAAACGTTTAAACTTATGTTTTGGTTTTAAACATTATGCTTCCGCTTGCAACTTAAACTATGTTTTGTTTGGACACCAATTGTATTGTGTTGGATTTTATAAACTTATATGCTTGTTCAATATGATTGGTGGCTTGATCCTGGTCAGTCACGCCTCCAAGCGGTGATACTCCGCCGGTGGAATTTGGGGGTGTGACAGATTGGTATCAGAGCCATTGATTATAGTGAACTTGGTTTTAATAAGGGAAAAAGTTTTTGTTAAAACCAGACTATAACCTGTACAGTGCTCAACGATCCACAACGACGCTTCACTCCACGTGCAAGACTCGACATTCTAGGTGATATGGTTTATGTTTTATTGCCTACTTGCTAGATTACATAGAACTTTGCTCATGGTATGCTTAGATAAACGTAGCAACTATTGTTTGAACACACGTGTGTGCTTACTCCCTTCTGTCATCGCATTTTCACGAACCCCTCTCACTCATGTTTCCCTTGATATGAAGATCATGGCTGGATGCATTAACATGACTTAAGCCCAGTTGACGGCTCTGATTAACCAACAAGTTGCTGCGGCACTTGCAGCCGCACAAGCAGGAGGTATATCCTGCAGTCGAAACTCACTCTAGGATCCTTAGATCCTACTCTCGTGAACCAACCTTAGTGTTAAACTTTATACTTTCTTACTCTCACGACAGGTCAACCTGCACAGCCTCCTGTGTGCACTTTCAAGACCTTTATGGACTGTCTACCTAGTACCTTCAGTGGTACCGAAGGAGCTGTAGGTCTCCTCCACTGGTTTGAAAAGCTCGAATCTGTTTTTGAGATGTGTGAATGCCCTGAGGCTCGCAGGGTGAAGTATGCTACTGGTACTCTAGAGGGTGCAGCGCTCACGTGGTGGAACGCTCAGGTTCAAATGCTGGGGTTGGTTGCTGCTAACGCCACCCCATGGAACAATTTTATGGAAATGATTAAGGAAGAGTACTGCAATCGTGATGACATCCACAAGTTGGAGGTAGAGTTCTTCAACCTCAAAATGACAGGGTCAGAAATTGAAACTTACACAAAAAGATCGAATGAGCTAGCTATCTTGTGTCCCACTATGGTGGATCCTCCCATCAAACGCATCGAACTATACCATAAGGGATTAGTGCCAGAGATTCAAAGTCATGTGACTTCAGCTAACCTCGCCACCATCCAGTAAGTTGTTCAATTGGCTCATCGTCTCACTGATCAGGCGGTGGAGCAGAACAGGTTACCAAAGCGTATTAGTGATACAGCTACTTCAGATGCTCCTAGTGACAACAAGCGTAAATGGGATGGAACTTCAAGCAAAGGTTCGGCTTCTGTTCAGTCTCAGTCTCAGCAGAGAAGGACTGACGACTACAAGAGCCTTGGTCAGCAATCATCTGGTAGTCAAAGTCAAGGAGGGTACAGGGGAGTTCACCCCAAATGCAATCGCTGTAACCTACACCACAGCGGGCCATGCACCAGGAGTAACTGTCATCGGTGCAACAAGCCAGGCCACGCCGCAAAGGATTGCAGGAGTTTACACCCCGCAAATCAGAATCGTCATCAACAACAAGCCCCACAGAATCAACGCTAGGTGCAGCAGCAGCAAGGTACCAACAGAGGATGCTTTCAGTTTGGAGCTGAAGGCCACTTCAAGAGAGACTGTCCCCAACTGAACCAGAACAACAACAACAACAATAATAACAACTAGGGAATGGAAACAACGGGGGTAACAACGGCAATGGTGCAAGGGGTCGTGTATTCGTTATTGGCCAGGGTGAAGCGAGGAATGATCCCAATGTTGTGACAGGTAAGTTCCTACTGGACGACTTTTATGTTACTGTTTTATTTGATTCGGGTGCCGATACTAGCTACGTGTCCTTAAAAGTTAGTCAAATGCTTATGCGTACCCCAACACTTTTGAACACCAAGCACACCGTAGAGCTAGCTAATGGTAAGAGTTTAGAGGCCACACACGTAGTCAAGGGTTGTAATCTTGTTCTTGCTAATCAGACCTTCGCTATCGACCTCATTCCTATCGTCCTGGGTAGTTTCGACGTTGTTATTGGGATGGACTGGTTATCCCAACACCAAGCAGAGATTCTTTGCAACAAGAAGATCGTCCGTATTCCTCGCTCAGGTGATGAACCTCTCATGATTCGTGGCGACAAGAGTGGTGCTATTGTGAGCATCATCTCTTTCCTTAAGGCCCAGAAGTGTTTGAGAAAGGGCCACACTGCTATTTTGGCTCTCGTTACTGACACATCGAAGAAAGAGAAGAAGATAGAAGATATTCCTATTGTACGCGACTATCCTGAGGTATTTCCTGAGGAACTACCTAGTCTTCCGCCTCATCGTCAAGTCGAGTTTCAAATCGAGCTGGCTCCTGGAGCAGCGCCCATAGCTCGAGCACCCTATCGTCTAGCTCCATCTGAACTAGAAGAGCTGTCCACGCAACTACAAGAGCTTTTGAATAAGGGTTTTATTCGTCCTAGCTCTTCGCCATGGGGAGCTCCAGTGCTTTTTGTGAAGAAGAAAGACGGTACCTTCAGAATGTGCATCGACTACCGTGAACTCAACAAGGTGACGGTGAAGAATCGTTATCCTCTTCCACGTATTGATGACCTGTTTGACCAGCTGCAAGGGTCGAGCTACTACTCGAAGATCGATCTGAGATCGGGATATCACCAGCTGAGAGTCCGAGAAGAGGACGTCTCCAAAACAGCCTTTAGAACTCCTTATGGACACTACGAGTTTTTGGTCATGCCTTTCGGGCTGACAAACGCACCTGCGGTTTTCATGGACCTTATGAATCGAGTGTGCAAGCCTTACCTAGATAAGTTCGTTATAGTTTTCATCGACGACATCCTGATCTATTCTAAGAGTCAGGAAGAACATGAGCAGCATCTACGACTTATTTTGGAACTTCTTCGAACAGAACAGCCTTATGCAAAGTTCTCGAAATGTGACTTCTAGCTTCGTGAAGTCCATTTCCTAGGCCACGTGGTAAACAAGGATGGGATTCATGTTGATCCATCCAAGGTAGACTCGATCAAGAACTGGCCTGCGTCTCGTACACCAACAGAAATTCGCCAATTCTTGGGCTTGGCAGGTTACTACAGAAGGTTCATCAAGGATTTCTCCAAGATTGCGCAACCTCTCACCTCACTAACTCAGAAAGGTGTCACCTATCATTGGGGTGATGCACAGGAAACTGCGTTTCAGCACTTAAAGGATAGACTTTGTAGCGCCCCTATCCTCTCATTGCCTGAAGGCATAGATGTGACACCTGTGTCACTTCAACCATCCAACAAATGCTAAACCAATGAAATATTGTATTTCATACTTTGGACTTGTATAAATATGTGTATCTTTTGCACATATCAGCTCTTGTTAGATTTCAAGCTCTAAATCGCTTTCTGGAAGGTAATACACGCACTGATGCGTAAATGTAAGCAGTTTAATGCAACGAACACTCCAGAATAGTGAAATAGTCTTAACATACCTTAAATAACCTTTACATAACTTAGAAATAAGTTTCGAAGGCTTTGGTATGGCAAAAATAAGTTAATTCGCTTACAGGGACTAAACTTGACAAACTGCGAAAGTATGCCAATTTGAACTGTAACAGACATTCCGGAACATGACCATAAGTTAAACATACCATAAATATCCTTTAAATAGCTTAGAAATAGGCTTTTAGGGGTTCGGTGTGCTAAAATAAACTTTTGGCTCATTCAGGGACTAAAAGTGTCAAAAAGTGCACAAGTTTGCACTTTCGCGCATAACTCACGTTCTGAATACATCCGGACATCCAAAAATTTATGTTAGCACTAAAATATTTTATTTTAGTGTTTGGAATAAGAAAAATCCATTCGTCACGCCATTTGGATCGTTTTTCGCGCTTATGCGCATTCCGTCGTAATTAACCGAACAACGCAATCGTACGGCTAAACGAACCGACATCCGAGATATTTTTGAGCACATTTTAAGTTCCCTATACTTTAACTTCATTTTAGAGCTTTGAAATGGGGTTAACGGGCCTTAAACGCGTCGGAAATGACCTTATAGCACAATAGGGACCAAAATTGTAAATCTGCCAAACTTGGCCCTTGCGCACCGTAAGGGTTTATTTGTTACGGTGCGCAAGCAGTGTCCAGATGTAGCAAATCGTTTTTTGCTGCTGTTATCTGCCCCTAAACATTCTCCAAAGGTCAAGTGCCACTTGTTAAACTCTTATGGTGGCCAAAAATCAGTCACCACAACATTGCAACAAGTGTACGGGCTAGATCATTCCCTCTTTTCCAAGAAACGATCCTAACGGTGGACCGAAAACTATAAATACCCAACCCATTTCACTTCTTTTCTCACTAGAATCTGATCAATTGTGCTCTAAGTTGAAACCTTTGTTTCATACCTGAGCTATTTTGATCTAGATTAGCATTCGGGGACCCTTCGTAAGTGTTCCTTCGTTCTTTTATTGCTTTTCGAGTCCGAAAGTCAAACTTTGTTTGACTTTCTGCATTGACCAGTTTATGGTCGATGCGAAGTTCGTTTGAACTTCATAACGTGAGCATGATCACGATGGTTATAGTCCCTAGTGACTATACCTACTGATTACCACGTTATCTAGGCTCAGTGACGAGCCGTAGTTTCGGCCAGAATACGCATTCTTGCGTATTTTGTAACCAAAATACTCTTAGGTATCAAAACCGTTTGTTTTGATACCAAACTTGTTTTCTAACTTAGGTAAGCATGTTTCAACATGCTTAGTTTGTCACTTCTAGTTTTGTGCTTGTCTAGGGTCGTAGGGTAAGCGATCTAATAAATCGCTTATACTTTCGAACCCGACCCATTTGGTCGATCATTAGGATCCGACCAAACACATTAGGTGACCATAGTATATAGGGAATAACCTTCCGAGGTTATACCTTATGGTCGCTTCGTTAAGTAGTTGTATGATAGGTAGTTTATATGCCTTAGGTAAATTACCAGAATACCCTTTTCATGTATAATTGGTAATTAAGCATATGTAACCTAAACTTTTGTCACATAACTGATTATGTAATATGTTTAGGCATATAACACTTGTCATAGGACTAGTTAGACGTTCCGAACGCGTTTCACGCGAACGACGCGTTAAAGTAGCATAAGCTATCTAAACGGGCCGTAATGGGTCGTAAGCACTTATGTTAGGTTTCATTTAGTATGTAGGCTTTGTTGAACCATATTACACGAGTCTCCATACTCGTTTGGTTTACGAACCCTCATCCTATCCGATCTCCCGATTTAAGTCCGGTATATTTATATAGTTTTAGATTGCCGACCGATTCCGTGCTCCCTCTAGCTTTGTTTGATTGTTGTTCAAGACCTCCAAGCATTCTCAGACGAGTACATTATTCCCCTCTTTTACTGTTTTCAACTGTTTTGGGGTGACTCATATGTGCTAAATGTTTTAACAATGATTTCAAAAACAATTACAATGGTTTCAAAAACAATTACAATGTGGTTTCAAGAACGATAACAATGGTTTCAAGAACGATAACAATGGTTTCAAGAACGATTACAATGGTTTCAAAAACAATTACAATGTGGTTTCAAGAACGATAACAATGGTTTCAAGAACGATTACAATGGTTTCAAAAACAATTACAATGGTTTCAAGAACGATTTCAATAAAGTGAACAAACTTGTTGGTTGTAGTTACATAACCAATGACATTCATTAGCAATGATCAAGCCGACCAGTATTAGGTTATGGTACCATAGGATCTGACAAATCCCGTTATTCTCTATACCCATGGTTATGTGTGGGTATTTTGGGTAACGACTGAATCTGTAATTATTAATTTACCCTTTGGTAAGGGTTTGTTAAGAACGAGAACGAGTTGGAACGATGAACGAGTCAAGAAGGTTTGAATGTTATTAGAAAATCGACTATAAAGTAGTTTCACAATTAAAACAAGAACGATTTGAACGTTTAAAACAACAAGAACGATTTGAACGATTTCACAAAATGTTTTAACGATTGGGTAAACATTTGGACATGATTTACATTTGATTATGCATTTCCACGAAACATAGTATTGATTTAAACCAAGTTTTACATCAATACTTTGTTTTGTGCATTTCACCTATGGTTTAGTTGATGCATTTCACTAGCCATACATATCATTTTGGTTACACATTACATGGTTTACATTTGACACAAACACTTTTGACATTGGTTATACATAACATGATTTACATCTTAGCATAAACATTTTGGTATATTATTCAATACATTTGACAATTGGTTTAAACATAGACATCTTACATTGGTGGTTTGGTTTGATTAATTGATTAAGTAACGATGCGTGTGTATTATGATACAAGCATGGTGGATACGCCGCTGGTACTTCCTATATATAAGGGTTTGTATGGTATTACATATCGTAGCGTTATTTGAATCATTTCAGTTTGAGACATATAACATTTTATACAAATAACATACTTTTCACAAGACATTGATTTACAAACAATTTATCTTATACAAACTCATTTTACAGTGGTTATTCATTTAACCATTCATTATTCTCTTATTTATACATATCATCTGAACTTATTATTTTTCAAATGATTTACAAAGACAAAGCAAATTACAAGGTTCATGACTAAACATTTTCTTAAACAGAAGTCATGAATCTTATTTTTCACAAAACCTATGTACTCGCCAGCATCTCTTTGCTGACCTCGTTTTCACATATGTTTCAGGTATTGTTGAAAGATATCGATTGATAGGATGCATGCTCACATAGGACTGGACAAGGCCTTAGTGACTCAATAACAATGATAGACTATGTTTAAATTGTGTATTTAGATTTCCAGACGATGTAATTATTCAATTTTTAATAAAACGAAACACTTTTTGGTATCCATGGTTATGAAACATTAATTCTGTTACAACACTCCCCGACGTTTCCGCCACGTTTTGTATGTTACACGTGGTCGGGGTGTGACAGAAAAGATGGTATCAGAGCCAATGGTTATAGGGAATTAGGTTATTAGTAATGCTTTGACCTAGTCTATAACCTTCTTAGGACCCTAACGCGAGTTTACTTGCGTTTAGTCATAAAACAATACCGTCACCTATCCTTAGGCGACGACCACAACAAGAACATAAAATTCAAAACCGCTTTGAAAACTAATCATCTATTCTAGGATGATTGATTACTAGGTTTTGAACCCTCTATTGTAAGGTTTTGAACCTTCTGTTATATGGTTTTGAACCCCTTTGAGTTTTCAAAATCTCGTCAAGGTTCTGGGTTTTAAATAATGTGAACACGTGCAAACTGGAAGGGTGAATGCCTGTATTCTGGGTTTTCTGTCTAGGCAAGCACTTCGTATATATCTCATCAGACGCGAGACCAGTTGTGCTTACCTGGGAATTCTTGGGATGAGTGTTCACTTATAGGCGAGCATGTCTTCGCGATACATTATTTTTGATCCATTTACTTTGGTTAGTCACTGTGTGTCGATTGTTGCTTTGTAGTAACAAACAAATGACCACTATCTTTGCTTTCATCAGATTTGTTTCATCTCATTCTTTTCGTCTAATTCTCTCACTCGTTTCCTTTCATGTTTCCTCTTTTAGAATGCCTCCTCGACGCGAAAGCCAGATAGCGACTGCCGAGTTGGCAGAAATCATTGCGCAGCAAATGGCTGCTCAATTCCCAAACCTCTTTGCTCAATGGAACCAAGCCAACAACAACAACAATGTTACATGCAAATACAAGGATTTTAACCAGGCTAAACCACTCAAGTTTAGTGGTTCTGAAGGAGCGACTGGGCTTCTTCAATGGTTCGAGAGCATTGAGAATACTTTCCGCCACGTGCAGTGTCCTGACAATCGCAAGGTCAAGTTTTCTTCGAGTGTGTTTCAGAAGAGGGCTCTCACATGGTGGAACGGGGTTATGAGGGATCGTGGTGCAGAAGTTGCTCTAGCACAGACATGGGCTGAACTTAGGGCCCTTATGATGAGGGAATTCTGTCCTCGTCATGAGCAGCGAGCTTTGGAGAAGGAATTTGATGAGTTGAAGCAAGATAGTGGTGAGCACAGGGTGTATACTGATAGGTTTGAGGAATTGAGTCTGCTTTGCCCGACAATGGTTACCCCACTCGACAAGGCTATCGAAAGGTACATCGACGGCCTACCTGACTCGGTACAAGACATCCTTACTGGTAGTAGCCCTACCACACTCCGTCAGGCGATCGAGTTAGCTGCGACATTGACTGAGTCGCAGATTCGGAAGAATAAGTTACACAGAAAGGGTGACAAGGGTAAGAAGCAGGGGTCTGACAAGGAGGATAGCAAGAAAGGTCAAAACAAGAAGGGTAAGGAAGGTGAGACGTCAAAGAAATCAAGAAAGCGAAAGGGTGTTCAGAACTTTGCTGTTACAGCACAGACTGCTCAGAACCCGCGGAACCCACCAGCTCAGCCACCTGCAAAGAAAGCATATGCCGGTACCGCACCTCATTATGCACGCTGCAACGGTCATCACGCGGTACAACAAGCTTGCTGGCAATGCACGACGTGTGGTAAACTTGGGCATTTGGCCAATGTTTGTCGTTTGGGACAAAATCAGGCTGCTCAGGTTCAAGCTCCGGTTCAAGGGAATGCTGCAAGATTCCCACTGGGGTCATGTTTCAACTGCGGAGAGATTGGTCACTTCCGCCACAACTGCCCGAGACTGGTGAATGCAAATTCTAACGCAAACCCAAATGCGAACGTCAACGTCAATGTGAATCCAGCACGTGGTCGAGTGTTTAACATCAATGAGGCACTCGATGATGAAGGAGTGAACAATTAGCATTTTGTATTTCCTCTGGTTGTTATCTTGTAACATTTAAAGACAATGCGGTTGTTATATAAATAAAAATTTGTGGTTTTATTTTTAACTAATGCAATTGTATGAATGTTTGATCCAACCTTATGATGTCAACACAAAGACAAAACTACTCGTGTGGTTCTGTCATTTTTATGATCACTTGTGATCTCCCTAAGAACCTCAAACACTTGTTTCTTTTAAATCTAAAGTATCTTATCGTCTTGCACCGTTCGAGATGCAAAACAGCTTCAAGAGTTGTCTGATAAAGGATTCATCAGTCCGAACTTTTCACCTTGGAGAAACTCCTGTCCTCTTTGTGAAAAGAAAAAAAAATGGATCTTTTTGAATGTATATCGACTAACGTAAGCCTAGTAAGCTTACCATCAAGAATCGATATCCCCTACCTTAAATTAACGATTTCTCCGATCAACTGCATAGCGTTTCATGCTTTTCCAAGATCGATTTGCGTTTTGGGTATCATCAACTTTGTATTTTCGAAGAAGATATTCCCAAAACGGCTTTCTACACGAAGTATGGCCATTACGAGTTTACAGTCATGCCTTTTGGATTGACAAATGCTCCAGCCATTTACATGGACTTAATAAATAGAGTCTGCAAGTCTTATTTGGATCAGTTCATCATTGTTGTTATTGATGACATCTTGATCTATTCATGTCCCGAGCCGATAACGATCAACACCTTCATTGACACTGGAACCCTTAAAGAAGGAACAAACTTTTCGCTAAATCCTCCAAGAGGAAATTTTGGCTTAAAGAAGTTCAGTTTTTGGGTCATGTAGTCAACAAGCAGGATATTCATATGGATTCATCCAAATTGCTGCAATTAAGGATTTGATTCCTTGTATGCTTTAAATACCCGTGTCCAAAGATAACAAATTTAAAGGTCAATTTAAACAATAATGCGAGTGTGCGATTATGCGATTATGTGATATGTGTTTATGTGTTCTCCTCTATGTTTTTGTGTGATCCGATTTTCAAATCCTCATAGAATCTTTCATATCTTCATATGAGGGATTCATAGTAGGATATTTAAAAGGTACTACCTTAATCCTTATGGGCTTCTACGTGGTAGTTAAGACCCTTGGGTTATATAGTACCATTCCATGATTCGATGAGAGACCCTTGAGTGGTCTAGTTAAAAGATTGATTCAAGATCTGGTTAAGAATGGCATGTGATGATACAGCTGAAAGGACCCTATGGTGGTCCAGTCACACTCATCACAGGTTTGTTCATTTGGTTTTACCCTACACATTATAAAATAGACTGTGTGAACTGTGCAAGGAATTGTCTAATTATGGACGCGTACATAATTAAGAAATTTAGTGCACAGAAACCCAGTAAGGTTTATTATGTGTAAGAATCGATAGTGACAACAATAACAAAATGAGAACAACGTAATGGAGGCACGGTGGACGCACCAATGACACTTCATATACTTGTATATAAGTGTCCCTCTTACATTGCAAGCATAATGTTATTAAGGTTACTAGAAGTTCAGAACCCTAACCAATGTTGTTCGATCTTTTCAACTTCATGTTTTAAACTCTCACAAGTTTCCTCTAAATAAATTTCGGGACGAAATTTCCTAAAGCAGGGGAGACTGTGACACCTGTGTCACTTCAACCATCCAACAAATGCCAAACCAATGAAATATTGTATTTCATACTTTGGACTTGTATAAATATGTGTATCTTTTGCACATATCAGCTCTTGTTCGATTTCAGGCTCTAAATCGCTTTCTGGAAGGTTATACGCGCACTGATGCGTAAATATAACCAGTTTAATGCAACGAACACTCCAGAATAGTGAAATAGGCTTAACATACCTTAAATAACCTTTACATAACTTAGAAATAAGTTTCGAAGGCTTTGGTATGGCAAAAATAAGTTAATTCGCTTACAGGGACTAAACTTGACAAACTGTGAAAGTATGCCAATTTGAACTGTAACAGACATTTCAGAACATGACCATAAGCTAAACATACCATAAATATCCTTTAAATAGCTTAGAAATAGGCTTTGAGGGGTTCGGTGTGCTAAAATAAACTTTTGGCTCATTCAGGGACTAAAAGTGTCAAAAAGTGCACAAGTTTGCACTTTCGCGCATAACTCACGTTCTGAATACATCCGGACATCCAAAAATTTATGTAAGCACTAAAATATTTTATTTTAGTGTTTGGCATAAGAAAAATCCATTCGTCACGCCATTTGGATCGTTTTTCGCGCTTATGCGCATTCCGTCGTAATTAACCGAACAACGCAATCGTACGGCTAAACGAACCGACATCCGAGATATTTTTGAGCACATTTTAAGTTCCCTATACTTTAACTTCATTTTAGAGCTTTGAAATGGGGTTAACGGGCCTTAAACGCGTCGGAAATGACCTTATAGCACAACAGGGACCAAAATTGTAAATCTGCCAAACTTGGCCCATGCGCACCGTAAGGGTTTATTTGTTACGGTGCACAAGCAGTGTCCAGATGCAGCAAATTGTTTTTGGTTGCTGTTATCTGCCCCTAAACATTCTCCAAAGGTCAAGTGCCACTTGTTAAACTTTTATGGTGGCCAAAAATCAGTCACCACAACATTGCAACAAGTGTACGGGCTAGATCATTCCCTCTTTTCCAAGAAACGATCCTAACGGTGGACCGAAAACTATAAATACCCAACCCATTTCACTTCTTTTCTCACTAGAATCTGATCAATTGTGCTATAAGTTGAAACCTTTGTTTCATACCTGAGCTATTTTGATTTAGATTAGCATTCGGGGACCCTTCGTAAGTGTTCCTTCGTTCTTTTATTGCTTTTCGAGTCCGAAAGTCAAACTTTGTTTGACTTTCTGCATGGACCAGTTTATGGTCGATGCGAAGTTCGTTTGAACTTCATAACGTGAGCGTGATCACGATGGTTATAGTCCCTAGTGACTATACCTACTGATTACCACGTTATCTAGGCTCAGTGACGAGCCGTAGTTTCGGCCAGAATACGCATTCTTGCGTATTTTGTAACCAAACTACTCTTAGGTATCAAAACCGTTTGTTTTGATACCAAACTTGTTTTCTAACTTAGTTAAGCATGTTTCAACATGCTTAGCTTGTCACTTCTAGTTTTGTGCTTGTCTAGGGTCGTAGGGTAAGCGATCTAATAAATCGCTTATACTTTCGAACCCGACCCATTTGGTCGATCATTAGGATCCGACCAAACACATTAGGTGACCATAGTATATAGGGAATAACCTTCCGAGGTTATACCTTATGGTCGCTTCGTTAAGTAGTTGTATGATAGGTAGTTTATATGCCTTAGGTAAATTACCAGAATACCCTTTTCATGTATAATTGGTAATTAAGCATATGTAACCTAAACTTTTGTCACATAACTGATTATGTAACATGTTTAGGCATATAACACTTGTCATAGGACTAGTTAGACGTTCCGAACGCGTTTCACGCGAACGACGCGTTAAAGTAGCATAAGCTACCTAAACGGGCCGTAATGGGTCGTAAGCACTTATGTTAGGTTTCATTTAGTATGTAGGCTTTGTTGAACCATATTACACGAGTCTCCATACTCGTTTGGTTTACGAACCCTCATCCTATCCGATCTCCCGATTTAAGTCCGGTTTATTTATATAGTTTTAGATTGCCGACCGATTCCATGCTCCCTCTAGCTTTGTTTAATTGTTGTTCAAGACCTCCAAGCATTCTCAGGCGAGTACATTATTCCCCTCTTTTACTGTTTTCAACTGTTTTGGGGTGACTCATATGTGCTAAATGTTTTAACAATGATTTCAAAAACAATTACAATGGTTTCAAAAACAATTACAATGTGGTTTCAAGAACGATAACAATGGTTTCAAGAACGATAACAATGGTTTCAAGAACGATTACAATGGTTTCAAAAACAATTACAATGTGGTTTCAAGAACGATAACAATGGTTTCAAGAACGATTACAATGGTTTCAAAAACAATTACAATGGTTTCAAGAACGATTTCAATAAAGTGAACAAACTTGTTGGTTGTAGTTACATAACCAATGACATTCATTAGCAATGATCAAGCCGACCAGTATTAGGTTATGGTACCATAGGATCTGACAAATCCCGTTATTCTCTATACCCATGGTTATGTGTGGGTATTTTGGGTAACGACTGAATCTGTAATTATTAATTTACCCTTTGGTAAGGGTTTGTTAAGAACGAGAACGAGTTGGAACGATGAACGAGTCAAGAAGGTTTGAATGTTATTAGAAAATCGACTATAAAGTAGTTTCACAATTAAAACAAGAACGATTTGAACGTTTAAAACAACAAGAACGATTTGAACGATTTCACAAAATGTTTTAACGATTGGGTAAACATTTGGACATGATTTACATTTGATTATGCATTTCCACGAAACATAGTATTGATTTAAACCAAGTTTTACATCAATACTTTGTTTTGTGCATTTCACCTATGGTTTAGTTGATGCATTTCACTAGCCATACATATCATTTTGGTTACACATTACATGGTTTACATTTGACACAAACACTTTTGACATTGGTTATACATAACATGATTTACATCTTAGCATAAACATTTTGGTATATTATTCAATACATTTGACAATTGGTTTAAACATAGACATCTTACATTGGTGGTTTGGTTTGATTAATTGATTAAGTAACGATGCGTGTGTATTATGATACAAGCATGGTGGATACGCCGCTAGTACTTCCTATATATAAGGGTTTGTATGGTATTACATATCGTAGCGTTATTTGAATCATTTCAGTTTGAGACATATAACATTTTATACAAATAACATACTTTTCACAAGACATTGATTTACAAACAATTTATCTTATACAAACTCATTTTACAGTGGTTATTCATTTAACCATACATTATTCTCTTATTTATACATTGTTAGTGCAGTATGTCTATCGCCTCCGTCATCTCAAGACCGTAGCTGAAATAGTCTAAATCATAGCTTTATATTGTAATACTTAGGAAAATGGCAAGGTGGCATTTCTGTAATAATGAGGAATCTCATTAAAACCCCTTGGCCTATAAATAGGAGTTTAGAGGCTTAGGTTTAGAACTTTTGAGACTTTTGCCATTTCACACTTTGGAGAGATCTAGTTCTAGAGAGAGAAACTAGAGAGAATCTAGAGAGAGAAAGGCAAAAGGTGATTCGTGTTTCTTGTACGATTTCAGATCTTCAATAGAATCACAGTTATAATTACTGTTCGTGTGTTCGGTCACGATCGTTCAAGGATTCCGCACTTCGAACGGTCGATTCGCAATCGAAACGGAGACGATTCCGGACCTAACAAGTGGTATCAGAGCAGGGAGTTCGATTGCTCAGATCAAACGCACGATTTCGTTCAAGATTTGATCAGATTCAGAGCCTAAATCATCCAGATTTGTCAAAATTCTCATATTTTCTTGTTCTTCACGTTTTTATCTGATTTTTGTTGATTTGAACAGGTTTTTACGGTCGAAAATTGCTGAATTTTGGATATGAGATGCGAAAGTTCCTGATCTACAAGCGTACAAATTTTCAGATCTAAATTCAAAGCCGATCGTGAGATATCTTGATTTTTGTGGTGCGAAAAAGTTGAAAAATGATGAAGAATGTTGCTGTTAACCGCACGGATTGCCACCCGTGCGTATGACCATCCGCGTTGACTGTTTGTTGACCTGTACGCACGGATAGCATCTCCGCACGCACAACTTATCCGGGTTGACCTTCTTTGACTAACCGGACGAACAAACGAATAACAATTCACGGATAGTAATTCGTGTCATTACATCACACCCAAGCTAGTTCTTAAAGTCAACACTTTCAGGACTTGTCAGTCAACTTTATTAACAAAACATGTGGGTCTTTAATTGCTTTCGGTGATATTGTGTATTAGATAACAGTTGTCAACCACTTTGAGAATTACTCAAAGCAATTCACGTGATCATCTGTTTGGGGTCCAATCAGGTCACGTTGGTATTGTGTCATTTGTTCAACACAAAGTGGTTTTGTTGGTCGAATAAGAGTTGTGCCACACGTACGTATAGCATCATTCATCATACGTACGGATAGCTATCATACGCACGGATAGCTTCACTAGTCATACGTACGTACGAGCCATACGCGCGGATAGCCAAACGTGCGGATAGCCCACCCGTACGTATCACCACCCGTGCGGATAACATCACACGGATCCCCATCCGCACAGATCTTCGTCCGAACGGATCTTTATCCGGATATTATCTCACCCGAACGAATTCAGTCTCATCCGAACGGACAACGTTGTCACACGATTATTTTCACTATTGACTTGTGTTGACTCACTCGAACGGATACTTGTCCGATTCATTTGTTTGACATTGATTAAACTGGTTGTGGTTGTTTGTTTGTGATTCAGGTGATTCAAGATGGCTAAAACGTTTGATGAACGGGAAAATGAGAATCTTAAAAATTTAAACGTTTGGACTTCTGGATCTTGGATTGATAAGAAAAATAAGAAGGATGGTTGGATTAAAAGATTCGAAAATTTCTTGTGCATAAAGAATGAATCTTTGGAAGAATTGAACAGACGGTTTGATGAGTTGATTGGTAAGTTAGATAGATATGAGATAGGGGTTTCAAATGCTGAGAAAATTTCAAAATTTGCTAATGCATTACCTTTAGAGTGGGAAAAATTTTTAAATGAACTAAAAAGGGATGCTAGTTTCTCAAAGCTTCATTTTAGAGAATTCATCAATAAGCTTAGTTCACATAAGTTTGATAAAGAAAAAAGAAAAGAAGAGTTGATGAATGAAATGAAGAGGGATTTAGAAAAGATAAATTTGGAAGTGATCATCGAAATAAGAAAAAGATTTTCTGAATGTCTTGCTGCAAAAAATGTCATGAAATATGATATTAAGAGAGGTTGTTTTATTGATGAATATGCAAACCCTCTTGATTTTGTTAAAATTTTTTGTGCAGGAACATTCAGGATGGAAACAAAGAAAGAAGCTGATGTTGAAAAGATGAATGAAAAATGCTTAAAATGTGATAAACTTGGAGCAGACAATGCCAAATTCTTGAGTGATGCGGAGAATTTGACATTGGAAAACAAAGCTTTGAAAGATGAGAAGAAAACAATTGATGAACAGATTCTGGAGTTGCACTTAAATTGTGAAAAACTGATATCTGAAAATGACAAACTTTTGAAAAATGTTGAGAGTTTGTCATTAGAAAACAAAAATTTTAAAAAATTAGAAAATGATTTGAAAAATCAAATAAAAGTTTTAGAAAATAAAAAATATGTTTTTGAAGAAAATAAAATTGCAAATGAAGAGGCAATAAATTCTCATCTTGAGAAAATTTCTCAACTTGAAAAAGAAGTTGAGAATGATAGAAAGAAAATTGCTGATCTAGAAAACAAATTGAAAAGTTTTGTGACTTCCGCACCATATGTGTGTCCAAAACCGATCAATTCTGTTCCAATAAGTGACAATGTCACATACTTTGACAATGTCAAAGTTGAAGATTGTGATGAGAAAACTGATGATGATGAGAAAAAGAAAACATTTTTGAAATTAAAAGAAATGTTTAAAGAAACTGTTCTACATTCTACTGAGAAAGGTGAATGCTCAAAGCAAAAACCTGTAAAGAAGAATGTGGAACAAAAACAAAAGGATAAAAAAACGGAAAAATGTTCAAAAAGAAAATAAAAGCTCATCAGTTCAATCATCCAATCGTGATAAAAAACCACAAAAAATGGAAAATCATAACTCAAAAACTGTTGGTAATAAGTGGTGCAGGTTTGACCACAGTGCTCAAAAGACAAATCCAGCATTGAAGAGGAGAAATGATTATAACCAAGCCAAACAATGTTATGATCTGAAGGTTTGGACTGACAGAAGTGGATGGTACGATAACAGAGTGTGCTACACTTGTGGTGTGAGAGGACACATTGCTGTTAACTGCCAGAATCGGTATCTTGAGACAAGAAGATGCTTTGAATGCTATATCAAAGGTCACATTGCCAGAGATTGCCCAAGGAGATCGATGGGAAGATCGAGGGTTGAATCTCAGAGAACAGTAAAGAAACTAGTCACTATCAAGCCCAATGAACAGAAAGTGGAAGATAAGAAAGTAAAGCTTTCACAGGGGCAGAGAGACAGACTGAGGAAAAAGAGGAAGAAGGCGAGAGAGTATTTGGAGAAGATTTTGTCTTCGGGTTCACCGGTTGGTTCGAATAAAAGTTCTGATGAATCGATTCACTCGACTGCAAAGCCAAGCAAATCGAATTCTTCAGATGCAAATCTGAAGACAAACAAGAAGAAAAAGAAAGTTATTGGCGATGAATCTGGCTCATCCAAGTCAGACAAGCCAAGATCGGGCAATGAATCTGATTCCACAAAATCAGATGAGCCACAAGTTGAGGTAAAAAAGGAAGAGACAGTTCCATTAATGAATGATGAGAACTTTCCACCATTACGAGCCGCAAACCTAAAATCAAAAGGTGTTGATGCTGGAAAAATGTTTAATAGCAATGTTAAACATATTTTTAGCAAGATGGCTGATGGAAAGGAAAAAGGAGTGAAAGAGTTTTATGAAGAAAAGAGAAAAGCTCAAAATGCGCCTAAGGCTGGTCAGGCTTGGGTGTCAAAATCTGTTGGTTGAATTCCTGACTTGCCGGAGCTTCCAGGTTGGTAAGTGTGAAGCAGGTATCGGCATCATTCTTGAGAAATTCACAGGATGGTAACTGTGATATTTCGTCTTACAAGTGGTTAATCAAGGACATTAAGTTGTACTTGATTTTCTACAAGTGATAGTGGTGTTTGACCTAATATTGTTAAATTTTCAAAATGGTTAAAAGAGAACAAGGTGATGTCATGACCCCGAACCCACAAGTGATGGGTAAACAAACTAATTTTTCCGGAAAAACCATTCTGATTAAAACAAACTTAAGTGTTTTGAAATCATTATGGGAAAATAGTTTGTTGTTAGGGGGAGTTTTGATTGAATACGCCGAAACCCTCACGGCTGAACAAACATGATTACTTTCACAAGATTGAAAAAACGGTTTTCAAACTGTTGAAAATCAATGGGTTGTAAATCATGGGGGTACTTTATATTAGTTTTTCTGCAAATCAGTGCATGTGAAGCAGAAAATGGATGGCGAGACAAAGCTATCTACATCGGTTTGTCAAATTTTCTTTAAATGGTTTTGAATTTTAGGGGGAGTAATATTGTCAGAAAATCCAAAAACATTAAAAAAATTGAAAAAGCCAAAAACATGATAAAATTCAAAATTGAGTTTTTGTGTAAAAAGAGGAAATGATAGTACATCAGTAGACAGTTACAGTATGCTAAAGAATTGGAAAGTTTAAATGTGTTAAATGATCTCACCATGGATGTGTCGGTAGATTTTTATACATTTAGTAAACTTTTTCGGGATATAAACCTAAATTCAAACTTGCTTATTTCGTGGGGAACACTACTTGGATATATAGGTAACCCCTGAAATCTTGTTTGAAAGGTCTCATAATCTGATATACTAGGTCTTGATACTCAATGATGTTTGGGGTATTATTCCGGGACTTCTGCTGAACGGTAGTTCTGACCTAGTCCTTGGATAATACTTTCCACAAATGCTTGAAACATAGCATAAACCCTCAGCATGCCGATGAAACAATAAAATTGATAGTCGCTGCTGTTGTAGCTAAAAGATCCTCTAAAAGGGGACATTCCGTAAAGTCGAAGCTGATATCTCTCTGTGTATACGGAAGTATCGATCTGAGATCCCTCGGCCCTCGCATACCTAATTTATGTACAGATATCATTGTAGTATACTCACCTGTAAGACTGATTATTGGGATTCTGGATACGGGAGTATATTCAAGAGGTGGGACACATGAATGAGTTTAAGTTCTTAAAACATCTAATTCATATCCTGAATCAGTTGAAATTTGTATGAAAATTTAAGTGGATCAGTATATCGACAATCTAAGTGAATTGTTTAATTCTTAATGTGTAACTAAGCTCAACGGTACTTGTGACTTGTCAGAAACTGATATGATCCTCTAACGCGAACTCAAACAAAAATATTGTCTGTAAATATGTTTGTACATATTTCTTTACTGCTTTACATTTCAGAATAGGTACAAAAAGATTTTGATTTCTGCTTTATTTTCGACAACCGATGTCTGAATGCTGAGTTTCAAAATCTGAGTATGCTGATCGTGTTTCTGAAAAATAAAACAAGTTCATTAATTTGAAACTTGAAGTTTTTAAAATCAAAAATTCAAAAAACAGTTTGTGATATCTCCAAGGTCATTAGGTTGGACTTGGATGATTAATTGTGAGGGATTTGGATGCTTATACTGTTAAATCTGTAAAAGAGCCAGTTTCCGATCCGATTCGTTGAAACTGCCAAATCCATAAAGATTGTTGATAGGGGGAGAATATCAAGTAATCTTGGATATATTCATATTATTATATCTTAGTCCCAGGATCTTGATTTAGAAAGTCTAATAGTGCCAGGTCACGATTCCTGGAACAACAGAAAATGCTTTCATTGTAAAATATTTTAGCAAAAGTTGAGAGAGCCAGGTTTTCAATCCTGGAAGTTCAAAACGTTGTTACTTATAAATGTTTGAGTATTGCAGATGTTGTACCAGACTACGATCCCGATAGCCGAGTCTAAGGGGGAGTCTGAAGACGAGCTCAACGCAAAGGGAAGCATGCATAGGACCCATGAACTATTCTGGAGGAGCTTGTAACCGGAAAGCCAGGTGTCGATCCCAAAGCACGAAAGCTTGACGAAAGGGGGAGCCTGAAGAGTCTACCAAAAGGAAGGAGCTGGAGCTGAAGACAGATCCACGAGGATTCTGTTCGAGCTAAAGAGAGAGAAAGACCAAAAGCTACGAGTCTGATAAAATGTTTGAGATTGACTGCGGCAATATCCAAGGGGGAGTCTGTTAGTGCAGTATGTCTATCGCCTCCGTCATCTCAAGACCGTAGCTGAAATAGTCTAAATCATAGCTTTATATTGTAATACTTAGGAAAATGGCAAGGTGGCATTTCTGTAATAATGAGGAATCTCATTAAAGCCCCTTGGCCTATAAATAGGAGTTTAGAGGCTTAGGTTTAGAACTTTTGAGACTTTTGCCATTTCACACTTTGGAGAGATCTAGTTCTAGAGAGAGAAACTAGAGAGAATCTAGAGAGAGAAAGGCAAAAGGTGATTCGTGTTTCTTGTACGATTTCAGATCTTCAATAGAATCACAGTTATAATTACTGTTCGTGTGTTCGGTCACGATCGTTCAAGGATTCCGCACTTCGAACGGTCGATTCGCAATCGAAACGGAGACGATTCCGGACCTAACATACATATCATCTGAACTTATTATTTTTCAAATGATTTACAAAGACAAAGCAAATTACAAGGTTCATGACTAAACATTTTCTTAAACAGAAGTCATGAATCTTATTTTCACAAAACCTATGTACTCGCCAGCATTTCTTTGCTGACCTCGTTTTCACATATGTTTCAGGTATTGTTGAAAGATATCGATTGATAGGATGCATGCTCACATAGGACTGGACAAGGCCTTAGTGACTCAATAACAATGATAGACTATGTTTAAATTGTGTATTTAAATTTCCAGACGATGTAATTATTCAATGTTTAATAAAACGAAACACTTTTTGGTATCCATGGTTATGAAACATTAATTCTGTTACAACACTCCCCGACGTTTCCGCCACGTTTTGTATGTTACACGTGGTCGGGGTGTGACAACAGACGATTTTGTATTTTATTGCGATGCATCCATTCAGGGTCTTGGATGTGTATTGATGCAACGTGACAAGGTTATTGCTTATGCGTCACGACAACTTAAGATTCACGAAAGGAACTACACTACGCATGATTTGGAGCTGGGAGCTGTTGTTTTCGCACTCAAGATATGGAGACATAACCTGTACGGTACCAGGTGCACCATTTACACCGATCACAGGAGTCTCGAGCATATCTTCAAGCAAAAGGAGTTAAACATGCGTCAACGACGATGGGTCGAGTTATTGAATGATTACGAGTGCGCGATCAAGTACCATCCAGGCAAAGCCAATGTTGTGGCTGACGCCCTCAGTCGAAAGGACGCTACGCCTAAGTGTGTGCGAGCATTACAACTCACCATCTAGTCTAGTCTTCCTGCACAGATACGAGATGCTCAGGTAGAAGCATTGAAACCAGAAAAAGTCAGGGCTGAAGCTCTACGTGGCTCAAGACAGTGGTTAGAACAAAAGGCAGACGGTGCCTACTACGTAACAGGACGCATTTGGGTCCCACTCTATGGCAACCTACGAGAACTTGTGATGGATGAGGCACACAAGTCTCGTTACTCAGTACATCCTGGTTCGGATAAGATGTACCACTACCTGAAAACTACGTATTGGTCGCCTAGCATGAAAGCTCTCATAGCAACCTACGTTAGCAAGTACTTGACTTGTGCGAGAGTTAAGACTGAATACCAGAAACCCTCAGGCCTACTCTAACAACCAGAGATACCACAATGGAAATGGGAGCAAATTTCCATGGATTTTGTTACTGGCCTGCCTAGACCTCAACGGGGGAACGATACTATTTGGGTGATCGTGGATCGACTCACAAAGTCTGCACACTTCTTGGCTATCAAGGAAATGGATAAGTTCTCCACTCAAGCAGACGTATATCTTAAGGAAGTTGTCTCGAGGCACGGGGTGCCCACCTCTATTATTTCCGATCGTGATGCACGTTTCACTTCAGAACTTTGGCAAGCGATGCACAAATCCTTTGGCTCACGTTTAGATATGAGCACAGCTTATCACCCGCAAACGGATGGGCAGTCTGAACGCACCATACAGACCCTTGAAGACACGCTTAGGGCATGTGTGATTGACTTTGGCAACGGTTGGGAAAAACATCTGCCACTAGTGGAATTCTCGTATAATAACAGTTACCACACCAGCATTCGGGCCGCTCCATTTGAGGCATTGTACGGGTGTAAATGCCGATCACCTCTTTGTTGGGCAGAGGTGGGGGATAGTCAGATCACTGGCCCAGAACTTGTGGTAGACACAACAGAAAGGATTGCTCAGATACGACAGCGAATGGCGGCAGCTCGTGACCGTCAGAAAAGCTACGCCGATAAGGGCAGGAAACCACTCGAGTTCCAAGTTGGGGATCGAGTGCTACTCAAAGTTTCACCCTGGAAGGGTGTGGTTCGTTTTGGCAAACGAGGCAAACTTAACCCACGATACGTCGGACCTTTCGAAATCATAGAGAAAATAGGCAAGGTGGCCTACAAACTGAACCTACCAACAGAACTCAGTGCAGTTCACAACGTATTTCACGTCTCAAATCTGAAGAAGTGTCTGTCATATGAGACCCTCGTAGTTCCTTTGAAGGAGCTCATTATCGATGAACAGTTGCGATTCGTCGAGGAACCAGTTAAAATCACGGACCTAGATGTTAAGGTCCTCAAGCACACCAGAATTCCTCTCGTTCGAGTTCGTTGGAACTCGGGTCGTGGCCCAGAGTTCACCGGGGAACGCGAAGATCAGATGAAACAAAGGTATCCCCAATTGTTCGCAAACAGTACAACCACTACTGAGGCTGAAGCTACCATGGAATTTCGAGACGAAATTCCAGATCAATGGGGGGAGGATGTGACACCCCAGGAAAACCATGCAACTTAACTAGCTTCCTCAGTGAGTACGTACCAAATTTTGGGACGAAATTTCTTTCAACTTGGGGATAATGTGACAACTCGTATTTCAGAACTTATCTTTGTGCTAAGTGTAGCATGTTTGAACACTATGTGATTATGTGAACTTTGATGATTAATGAAATGTTATGTTATGTGTTTATGTGTAACGATTGTATGTATATTAAACGACTCAAACGCACAACACAACCCGATCGCACAAGCCCATTCGGGCTACACTCTTTGCATCCGAACCAAGGGCAGCCCAAAGCTGGGTTCGACCCACTCGTCTTATACGCATACATTGATTCCTTAGGCAGTTTTGTTCATCGTAACTTGCAAACACAAGGAAACACACAAAACCCTAATCTCTCCTTCACTCTCTCGAACCCGGCGGCAACAACATCCATCTCTTCGAAGCTCTCTCGATTCAGATTATTCTTATTTGAAGCTTGCTAACCGGTTAGTGTTTTATGATGCTTGTTGTTAGATAATATTATGGTTGCCATGATTTTATGTGATAGCTAGGGTTCTTGGTATGAATAATGAATGGTTCTTGATGTGGTAATATTTATATGATTCGGGTTGCATGTTATTGATCTAGAGCCGTGTAGATGTTAATCGGGCATTATGTTCCTGTTTTCGGATTGTTGTATAGGGGAATATTGCATCTTAATGATTAATCAAACAGTTTGGTTCAATAAAGATTAAGTTGGATTGTTATGTTTAGATGAATTGTTAGGGTTCATATGAAATTGGAGATAAAAACCTTGTTTTGATCGATATATGGTTTGATTAAGAACTGTTGATTGTGTTGATTGATTTTATGCAAATATGGAAACTGTTAAATGATATAACTAAATAGCATAAGTTTTGGATATTAAAACCAATCGCACAAGATTGTCGGTCGCACAAGATCAGATCATACAAGACCTGATCTGATCGCACAAGTTCTGATCGCACAAGCCCTTGGATCGCTCAAGGGCATGTCGCACAAGAATTGGTACAATTACTTATAGCACAGTGTACAAGCAGGATATGCATGATCGCACAAGGCTTAGGCCACACACATTCGTTGAACATTTTTATGCTGTTGGGCCTTAAAGCCCAAATCTTAATCACACAAGACATATTGTAATCGTACAAGATGAATTGGATCGCACGAGTTGGTTATTCGTTTAAATGGTTGGGCCGTACATATGTTGAACTGCTTATGTTAATTGGGCCGGGTAATATTGAATCGCAAAACCCATTATGGATGGCACAATAGGTTGGGCCGCCTGTTATTGGGCTTTATCTTTCGGGTCGCACAAGTTGGACATGATGAGTACTTGACTGCTACTGTTAAGGTGTTATACGTGTTTGCCATAAGCAATACATGTCCGTAACCTGTTAGCTTATGTGTAAACATACGTGCACTACTTGAACCTAGACCTGACTTGTATGGTAACCATGTTAGGACGTGGTTGACCACTAGGAGCTCAATCGACTTTTACTTATCTGCCGAGCTAACCTAAGGTGAGTTCACACTTTCTACAAAGCATGGGATTCCCAGGGGTTGGGAATGGGTTAAGGAAGATGGATTCCTCGTCCTTCTTGGGTAGGACATTACGGGTTCAGGAATATAATTCCTCGTCCTCATGGACAGTTAACTTTCACTAGACTAAAACTCTATCACGAAGTCCCTCCTTTTTATATCGACTTAATCGCCGGGCCAATGGCGAGCGGGCCATTAGTTAGATAGCGCTATTTAGGTCTGTCAAGCCTCACACCGTGTCGCAGAGGACGGGCGTGAACTAATGGATCTGGGCACGTCAATGATGATAGACATTGACGCTAAGGGCACATAAACATGACTACAGTCAGCGGTCGATATGGTAACGAGTCTAGTAGTATATACATGGGGTAGCCCCCAGGGCTGAAGAGCCAGATAATTAAACATGGGGTAGCCCCCACGGCTGCATTGCCAGAATATACGGGATTAAACAAAACATGTTTTCAACTATTGGGTAACCCCCACGGCAGGATGCCAGCTAAAGGAAACTGTTTTTGGAACAACTTAAAACAAACACCCAACTGTGAACTCGCTCAACTTAGTTGTTGACTCGTTACTACATGCTTTGCAGATCACTAGGTACTTAGCTGGAGCTTGCATGGGGAAGAGTCGTTGTGGGACATGGACAGCTGTGTGCCATGTTAAACATTGAAACGTTTAAACTTATGTTTTGGTTTTAAACATTATGCTTCCGCTTGCAACTTAAACTATGTTTTGTTTGGACACCAATTGTATTGTGTTGGATTTTATAAACTTATATGCTTGTTCAATATGATTGGTGGCTTGATCCTGGTCAGTCACGCCTCCAAGCGGTGATACTCCGCATGTGGAATTTGGGGGTGTGACACAATTCCTAGTATGATCTTTCCTTTGTGAATCTTACATGAATTATTTAACTCTGATTAAGGCTCAAAATATCCTGAAAACGACATATCTTTAGGATATGTCTTTAGAATATGTTTTTGGGATACGTTTCGGGATATTTGATTGAAATATTTGGGAGGTGATACTTGATTGAAAATAAAAACTCTGATTAAACAAGTATTATCAAAACAGGTTTTAGAAAATAGACTATCTTTTATTCTCTAGAAGTCTTGTCTAAAATTGATTGGATTTTGAGAAATTCTAAAGATCTTCATAATATATCACTAAGTATATTGATCAGGATATTTTCAAAAGATAGTTGCACAAATTTTTACAAAGCTAAAATTTAAACTAAGTAATGCATGACAAAAAATTAAAAGGCAATAAAAAATAGGTCAAGAGGTGGTTATATTATTAACAAGTCAAAAGTTGTGCTTTTGGTTTCACCTCAAACCGAGGCCCATCCGCCAAAAGCACAAATTAGTTTTTGCCATATTTACGCAACGGTAGAAGGTTTCATCTCAAAATGAGACCCATCCGCCTCCAACCGTTGCATCATCCAAAACAACTTGTGCTAACTGATGACCAAAGGCTTCATCCTAAAACCCAAGACCCATCCACCTTTGGTCATCATATTGTTCTAGTGCAGGAAATGTAAATTGTTCAACGACAGGAAAAGTAAATTGTTTATACAGACCACAACCATGGAATAAAAAAAAAGTGGGCTACGGCCTTGGCACGTATATCCATCATCGCCCACTTCGCTGCCTCTAAGGGCCTGCTCCTCCTTCCGTCATAACCTCATCGGCAGTATCCTCACCAGCATTTCCCCCAGAATCACATCCAGCATCGCCACCAGCATCCTTCGAAGTTCTAGCATCATCTACCTTCTCGGTCGCCTTAGTGGGCTCCTCTGCAGCAGCCTTTGGAGGGGGTTCCACAGGGTTACCACCAAGATCCTTCAGTTTCACCTCCCAGGCTTTAACATTCCATGAAGGGCATTCAACGCCCAAAGCCATGGCTTCGTAAGCCATCTTCAGTCTAGCCTGGAGAAGGGAAATGATAACAGAATTCTTGAGGCTTTCCCGATATGAAACCATGTCCTGCTCATGTTGAACTTGGGCTGCATCGGACTTGGCCTGAGCCTCTTGAGTGACCTTTTGGATGGCAGCCTGGTGCTCCTGGACCATTGCCTTATATTTAGCCTCGTAATGCTCCGATTTGGCGGTGGCAATTGCTGCTTGATCTGCGATGGTGACTTCGGCCTTCTTCAGCCTGCTCTCCAGCATGGTGTTTAGACCACATGCATCTTCATAAAGGAACATTAAGCGTCCGAGACCCTGCAAAATAAAGGAACATGTATTGACTTTAATAAACTTTAATAACCAGCATATGTTGCAGGATATGATTCAGGATACTAACCTGGTTAAGGAAGCCGGTCATGAATTTGCTGGATTCCGTAAACCCAGGGTTCTCAAATGGGAAGACATGAGGTGTAGCGGGAGGTTCAACTTCTTTTCTCTTCCGGGAACTAGAGGCCCGGGTCCTGGATGCCGGAGGAGCTTTGGGAGCGGTGGTAGTCTTCGAACCAGTAGGCTTCGGTGTGACGGATGACTTTGGATTAGATTCTTGCTTGGTAGGTGCGAGGCTAGAGTAGCTGTCCAACTCGTCAAGTTGGAATCCTTCGAGGTTGATAACTGGCACTGCACAAGGGAAGATGTCTTATACTTATTCTACCTCTAAAAAATAATCGGTTTAATATATAAAGATAATTCCTGAAAATATGCTTACCAGACATGTTGGAACTTGATCTTTGACTTGAACTTGTGAGTAGCAAGTTAAAGGTTCTTTCACTTTCCGGAAGCTTGTAGATTTCTTTTATTCTTCCTTCCGATTTGGCACTTGGGGGAGCTAATTCCTTGAAGTTTGCTGCAAGAAAGGAAATAAACACATCAAGATACCAATTCAGGATGTAGTTTCGGGATATGATTGGGGATATTCCTAAAACCCTAAATCCTACCAGAAGTCAACCATCTCTTAGGAAGGTCAAAACCCTTATCAATGGAGTCTCTTTTCACAAAAAAGAATTTTCTTGTCCATTTATCCTCGTTCTTGGTAGCTTTAAGAATGAGAGGATCTTTGGAAATAGAGAATAAAAGGAACCGGCTGGAACCATGAGATCTTAAACGATAGGCCATCGGCAGATCTTCGATGCACAGGTCGGGCATGTGACGAGCCTTAATCCGCTCCAAGGTGACTAATACGCGCCAAACCATGGGCATGATTTGGGCGAAGCTAAGGCGAGTAAGCTCGAAGAAACGAGAAATGAAGGGAGAAAACGGATACTAAAGTCCTATGGAGAAAGGATAAGCAAAAAAGAAAACCCACTCGTCGGAACAAAAATCCGATCGGACCTCTCAGTCGAATGGACGAAAGATTGTCCCGGCAGGAAAGGCACCGGAAGCTCGTAAAGCCGCAATATCGGCATTATCAAAAGAACACACCTCTTTTGAGGGTTCCTTAAGCAAGTTTTGTCTATGAAAGGGGGAAACAGAGTCCGCCGTTTGGGATCTAGTGCGGGTCGCCATGGAGGATCACAACCGGAGAACAAAGGATTTAAACAAGGAAAATAGGGAAGAGAGAGAGAAAAGTACCTGATATTCGGTTGAAGATAGAGATGACCATAATGAGAAGTCCCTCAGTTAATATAGGCTGGATGTAGGGGTAAAGAGTAAATAGCGCTTTGGAAGTTGCACGTTGTCATTTCAAGAGTCTCGTCATATTTATTGCCTCGGTTTACGAGATAAGATTTTTAAAATATATCCGTTGGATTGGTATACCAAAATATATATTTGGGGACAATTGTTATGGGTCATTTTCCGAGCATATATATCCTGACTAATATTCTGCTTTTGATTGTTTGCCTGCGACCAGGATACCGGATCAGTATATTGGTAACATCCTGGTGCGATATCCTGGTGTTAACTAAATTGACCACGTGCAGGTAAGAAGTTGTAGGTCACTAACAGTCAGATGGACTTCTTCTCCTTAAGATTCGGGCAAACCAGTTACATGAGAGACGTTGAACCCGAAGGACCACATCTACAACGTTCAACTAGGGAATATCCGCCAGATCCCGGTTTAATAGGGTAGTTTGTTACATTTCTTTTACTATAAATAGATGGATCGGATCAGTTAAGGCACACTTTTTCATTCGCACACTTTACTCTCAAGCTACTGGCATCCACTACACACAAACACTTGTACTCGAATCACATTGTAACACTTAGTTGATCCGCATTACATCCTGCACTGTATCCTGATATTTGAAGTAATAGAAGAACAAGGCAGCTGCGATTGTCAGCTCCTGAGGTTTTGTGCCGGCGATCTAGATTGATCAAGGGCTTTCCTCGTACATCTCGTATCACCCCTTTACGTTTTTCGCTCATCGTTTGATCATAGATACAGCTCTATATCCTGAGTCGTATCCTGAAACTGTTTTTACAATTAATTTGATTAACATATTTTCGACACTCATTTCTAGCACACTACCTCACTTAACTAATTTGATCACTTAATTGCTTCGGTAATTTTTGACCAAAACAACAGCTATGGAGCACTGAAGGCTTAAATAAAGTGGCTATAAACACCTGAATAAAAGAAGAAAATTATTTTATTTATTTATTTGGGTTTATCCCTATAAAAACAATTGAATTAAATATGGTTTTAAGCCCATTTGTTTAATATTAAAAGTTTAGTGTTTTACAAACTCTGAAATTATTTCCTAACTAAGATCCTGATGAAAAATTTTCCGCCGCGTAATTAATAAACACCGATACCATCTGATTGGTTCACGGCTCCCGCTCCCAGGGTGGGGTCAGGGGCTGTGACAGAATGTGGTATCAGAGCCACTTGTTTAAGCTATTTAGGTGTTCTTTTAATACCTAAACTTAAACAATAATGTTAGAAAATTAATACAAAATAACCTATGTGTTATTTTTGTAGATTTAAATATAGGTAAATATATATATGCACATATGATTCTTGAAAGTATTATTTTGTTTTAATTATTCTGTGATATTAATAATTGATAATATTTGCAATTCAGATGTCGAATGAAGTATCACATAATCCAGAAGTTCATACTAATAATGAAAATCCTTTGGATAAAAATGCTATAGAAAATATGATAGCCCAAAGAATAGCTAATGCTATTCCCTTTAATAATTAAAGCCGTTAAAAACCCCGTAGAACACACCAATGTTGTGAGTAGCAAGCATACTCGCAATGACAGTTTTAGCCATAATGTCATTGGAGACAATGATGATATTATCAAAACCCCATTTCCCAAGAAAAAGAAGGCAATGACTCTCGGGTGTACCTACAAAGAATTTCTAGCTTGTAAACCAACTGAGTTCGCAGGCAGTGAAGGAGCCACGACTGCTTTGCGATGGTTGGAAAAAACGGAGGCTGTTCTTAAAATCAGCAAATGTGCCGAAGAAGATAAGGTGACGTATGCTTCCAACCTCTTTAAAGAAGAAGCCTTAGAATGGTGGAATACAATCCTTCAGGCAAAAGGAAGTGACATGGCTTATGGCATGAACAGGGAAAAATTCAAGGAAATGCCAGAAAGGAAATTTTGTCCTCCTTATGAAAAGGAGCGAATGGCTAACGAGTTTCTAAATCATAAAATGATCGATGTGAATTGTCGTGAATATACGACAACGTTCTTCGAATATGCAAGAATGGTACCAACTCTGGCTTCGCCAGAACCCGTACTAATTTCTCGTTATATTTGGGGATTAGTTAGTGAAATCCGAGACATGGTCAAGGCCGCTAGGCCACAGACTATTAAAGAAGCAGTTGAACTAGCTAACATCCTGACAGATGGACTAATCCGCACAAGAGAAGAAAACAAGAAGAAGGAGTTAGCCCAGAAAATTTCCCAAGAATTCAAGAAGAAAGGAACTAAACCGTCATTGGAGCAACCTACCTGCAGAAACTGTAACAAAAAGCATTCAGGAAAATGCTGTTATAGGAGAACACCCTACTGTAACTTCTGCAAGATGACCAGACATATAGAGGAAGAATGTAGAAGGAAAACTAATATCTGTTACAATTGCAGAGAAACAGGACACATCAAACCATATTGCCTGAAACTGACTAAAGCACCCGACAACCAGTCAAAAACAACAGACTGAGCTAAGAAGAACGCGCGATCATTGGTACTTTCTACGCAAGAAGAAGAAATGATTCCAGACGTAATCGCTGATATGTAATATCTAAGTTAAGTTATTATTTGACTCTAATATAAATCAAAGTTATTAAATAAATGCATTCTGTCAAGTACTTCATCTATTCAGAATCATAACAGACTTGTTTGATCTTCTCTTTCATTGAATCATTTAATTGGTTACGACACCTTGTGGTGGCGTTTTCTTTAATTTGAAGCTTGAGCTAATCTCAATCTCACACCTGATGTACGAATTTATTTATTTAATTTCTGTTGATTCATTATCTTAAACTGTCTTCATACAATTATGTGTTAAGATAAGAGTACACAAATTCGTATTATATTCCGGTGTACCTCTTAACGTTTCTTTCATCATTAATCGAAAAATCTATGATATTCATTTGGTCTTTCATCATCAGTTGAAAATCCTATAATATTTATTTGAAATTTTCTTCATTAAAACTTTCAGTTGATTAAGAAAACGGTGAATTTGTTCGGCCACCGTAATTATTGAGCTATTTCAATCATTTCGACACCTTGTGGCGTCGATATAAACTTGTAGCTTGGGCTAATCATAATCATACGAATCATTAAAAACCACGTATGTCTTTCGTTTGACTCATCATTGAAAATAGTCTTAATACATAATCGAATAGTCTTAATGCAATTATGTATTAAGACAATGATACACTAACTCTGTTGTATTTCGGTGTATCCTTGCAATTCCATAAATGTCAACACATTAATTTTTCTTATATCATGGTTTAATAGTTGACAATTTATTTTCGTGCTTCTATTTCATTTTGAGCTTGTTGATTCTAAATCTTCCTCGGTTGACAATCAAAGTAAGTTTCCTTTGACAATGAATTCTATTGTTTCTAAAAGTCATTTACAACTTGTAAACATTCAATTTAGATATCTATTGATCATATATCTCTTTTGACTTGAACCTAGTCACCTTGGAAATTATATCATTTCATCTCATTCGTTTGACATCGATTTCTTGAATTGATTCAGTTGAATTATTGAGTCCTATTTATTGTACAACTCATATTCACAAAAAAATGATATTTTGATTCTGTACCATCTACCTTAATAGTGTTCTTATTGACAAAGACGTGACATAACTCTAAAAGAGACATCGTAGCCCAAATCTCAAGGACGAGATTTAAAACAAGGTGGGGAGGATGTAACATATCCATTTTTTTTACCATATAAGAATTATAGATTGTTTAAATTTATTAACCACTAGTAACTAGTTTTATTTTTAATATAATTATTCGACCCAAATAGTTTTAAAAACTATTTTATATATATAGTTGGTTGGAATGTTATACTAATTAATTGGCCTGTATATGGGTGACCTTTCTATTAAAATAAAAGTATATAAAAACTTATATAATTAGACAGGTAGATTAAGGGTAAGTTGACTGTTAAAAATATGAATTACCTAGACGGGCCTAGGAACCATCTAATAATTAAATTATAAAAATACATTGTATTTGGACTTATTCCGTTTTTAATGAAACTTGGTTTAAAATGTAGATAAGATTATTCTCGTTCTAATGACATATTCATTGTTTTATAAAACGTCATATTTTAAAAGTTATAAGCGCCAAATAAGTGAAGCAGCTGAATTAATTATAATATATAAATAATAAAATTAAAATCAAACAATTAATTTCATTAAATAATACATGTTGTACACGTTTAGTGATGTGTGCACACATGTCCTACAAAATTGTGAATAACATATATTTGGTGTGTGCATACGTGTAGTGTAGGATAGAAAGGAATATTTTCCTTTGATTATTGACCAAGTAAACATTCACTATAAATAAGAACCACCAGTCACCATTTTCATTCCTTCAAAGTTCCCTTTTTTCGCCACTATCTTCTTTACATACATATATATATATATATTTCAGTAATTCACCCCATAATAATAATAATAATGCCCTGCCCCATTTTAAGTGTTTTAACTCCCGATCACTGATACCTTTCCAATTGATCTGGAGCCCCATAACGCATGTCAAGGCTTTGCCCGACTAAGTTCGTTGGGGTTCTGTCTCGTGACATAGGGATAAGGTTGAATTAGGGGTACTATACTTAACACGAGTGCATTATATATTTATTAAATAGCTCAGAAGTTATACCCAAGATTTATACCAGGAGGCTTTCTAGTTGAATCCTAAAGTTACAAGGTGAGTCCATTCTCTTTTCTCAAAGTTTGTGAGTCATTCTTCTTTTTATCACCTTTTTGTGATACAGTTATATTTAAAAATGCTTTCCAAAATCCTAAATATTTATCAGTTATACTTACAGTGATTAAATTTTTGTATTCTGCAATAACTAACGGTATGGAAGGTTTTACACATTACTTGACCCTCGTTACTATTGGCCAAAAAGTTAGCCAATAGTGGCATAACCACAAGCACGGGGGAAATTGTGCCCCAGTGGCCATAACCTATAACTAATATTATTTTTACAATAAATAATTAATAAATTTAATGTATGATTAAAATAAATCTAAATAGTGTAAATATAAAATATAACTTTATTAATCATCATTAAAGTATATTAGTTACATTAAAGAAAATATATTTAATAAACCTAAATTACTATTAACATTATAAAATAACGTTTATCACATAAATGTCTACCATAATAAAATAGTCAAATATAATATATTCTACTATACTAAGATTATATTTTTAGTCTTAGTCACGTTAATATATTAAATGATAATATTACAATTATTAAATTAATATATTATATTTGATAAAGTTATAGCTATTAGTTTGACATAAAATGATATATTTCATTTTCTGGGCTAAGTGGTTTTGTGTCATAGAAAATATAATTGACAAAGTAATGTCACGTGACACTACTAAGTCCAGAGTTACTAGTTGAAAGAATGATCAACAGTGACATGACCAAAGGCACTAGTTGAGAGAATGATCAACTGTGTTAGGACCAAAGTCATTAGTTGAAAGAATGATCAACAGTGACATGACCAAAGGCACTAGTTGAGAGAATGATCAACAGTGTTATGACCAGAGTCACTAGTTGAAAGAATGATCAACAGTGACATGACCAAAGGCACTAGTTGAGAGAATGATCAACAGTGTTATGACCAGAGTCACTAGTTGAAAGAATGATCAACAGTGGTATGACCAGAGTCACTAGTTGAAAGAATGATCAACAGTGATTTGACCACCGTCACAGGAATCGCCTAGTGACCGATACCATTAAATCATAATAAGATATATTTTATATTTATTACTTGATAAACTTCATTATTGGACGAAAGTTAGCCAATAAGTAATATGACCACTGTCACATCGGAACTGCCACTATGTGACAAATACTGATTGAGTTTTGGGTAAATATAAACAAATATAAAAACCTTAATGCTGTAAAGTATAACAATATATTTTATAAAAATGGAATGAACTCGCCAGTATTTATTACTGATAAAATGTTTTCAAAACGTGTTTCAGGTAATTTAATGTAAAGATAATAGAAGACAATAAAGTGGCTATAAACCCCTGAATTTATCCCTATAAAAACAATTGAATTAAATATGGTTTTAAGCCCATTTGTTTAATATTAAAAGTTTGGTGTTTTACAAACTCTGAAATTATTTCCTAACTACGATCCTGATGAAAAATTTTCCGCTGCTTAATTAATAAACACCGATACCATCTGATTGGTTCACGGCTCCCGCTCCCAGGGTGGGGTCGGGGGCTGTGACAAATATATATATTTCCTGACGTCTAAAATGTATTATTTTGGTGAAAGACAAATTATATATTTCTAGAACTAGTCTTAAAAATAGATTATTTTTAAGATGATTTTTATACCTTTTACTAAGCATAGATTATATATTCATATGAAATATATATATATATATATATATATATATATTTTAAAAATACATGATCACGTATAATGGATACAAGGATATGCGTATTCCTTTGCGTACAATTATATACTCACTTACATCACCAACACTTGGTGAAAATACAATTATACAAGTATGGTACTTAATCAAAGATACATAGTTATGTATACAAGTACTCATAATACAAGTATGGCCATACATGGGAATTATTCATACACATACAGTTTACTCATACGAGACACATTCATACACATACAGTTTACTCATATGAGACACATTCACACACATACAGTTTATTCGTGCGAGACACGAAGTCAAGAAGTATACATATACAAATTATTCATACGAGACACGAAGTCAAGAAGTATACATATACAATTTATTCATACGAAACACGAAGTCAAGAAGACTTGATCCGATAATACTACTCACAAGATACAAGAATTTAATATTTAGCGAAATATACATTGAACAGTTTATCAATTCTTACATCTAATACACAATTCAATGAATAACAATTCCATACAAGTTTTAATACATATTCAAGATAGAATACTTGTACATGAGTCAATACAAAGACCAAAGTGTCTAACAAATCTAGGACCTTTGTAGGTCGTGATACAACTCAAGATAACTGCAAGTGAGGTTACAGTTATATACATTTTACAGAACGCAATTCTGTGAGTTCATGTCCCCTATTCATTTTCAATGCTTTACAACTATCGGGGAAAATACATGTTCATAGTATGATAAGTCATGGAATGAAACACCTTAGATCATGTGCGAATAGGGTTATACAACTAAGCACCATTAATCCAGTTTGGACCTAGGCACAAGGGTTTAGATCTAATGGGTTTTGGCGAGCCCAACTCTTGGTCGTGGACCCATACAAAAGAGTGCTTTTGTGTCCCAGTCGAGGATAGTCGACACAAAATCGTCTAGGTTTGGATTGCTTCCTATTTTGTCACACATATTAATGTCCTTGCAAAAAATTAATGATCAACGATTTCATTGACGCTTTACATACTACATCTTTACAAACTGGTTTTCATCTTATATAACTCACATTTTACAGATTCATCTTATACAACTCACATTTTACAGATTCATCTTATACAACTCACATTTTACAAATACATTTTATACAACTCACATTTTACTGATATATCTTATACAACTAAACTGGATAAACTCGCCAACTTTTGTTGATGTTTTCATCTTAACATGTATTTCAGGGAATTAGTAGACCATGCAGATATTTCAGTCAAGGAAAGCATTTATCAAGACTCCATGCCACCATTTGAAGGGTTTGTCGGTTATATACCGCCTCTTTGCGGTGATATAATGGTCAAAGCCTTAACATTTTAGAACTTGCATTTTGATGTATGAAACTATGATAGTGTATTTTCAGTTGATGGTTTGTAACCAATACACTTAACTAGTGTTGTGTTCTTTTGAAACAATTATGACAATGGCATTGGAGTATGTTTTATTCATTTAGTATGTTCACTTATATTGATTATGCAGTGAGAATCAATCAGATCACACCTCGCGCTTCCGCTACGAGCTGGTGTGACAGGTTGGTATCAGAGCATCGATTGTAGTGAACCAAGATTCTTTCTCGAGTCTAAGTCTACAATCACTAGGGACCTCTCACGAAAACAATTTATACAAAGAACGAGAGGTTTTCATTGCATAAACATTTTTCAAGGTCCACTACAACAAAATTCATTACATATAAACCAACAAGGACATTTCCATGGGTGAAGTCTATGAGAAATAGACACATTACATTAACAGACTTTGTGCCTACAACACATTACATTATCAGTTTACGTGTTATAAACAGTTTACAAGTTTAGCTTATACAAGATAAAAATCCTGGTTAGATAGGATTTTATGTGATTATATATATAAATTATTTATATATGTATTATACATAATATTTGGCAAGACGAAATACCTTTAAGTTCGAATTCTACTATTATTCTTGACTCGTACGATGAGAATATCGACCTCACGTCTATTGCGGAGCTTATGACGAACGTGGTTCCTAAGTGAGACCATAAAGCATTGATCCCGTGGAAGATGGTTGCTTTCTCGCGGATGCTGAGATGCCTGACTTCAGTAGTGATGATGAGGCGGATGTGGCAGCCTTGGATAACAACTCCATTAGTGGGACGAGGTCCCTGTGGCTCATACAAATCATGATTGATGACACTCTTGTCCAGACAGGGAAAATGAAGTACTCTTCTTAAAGGTGCCCCTCCTGTTGTTATTGATACGAATTCACTCTATTTCTATTATATCTAACGTCGTGCCGTTCCGCGAGTAATGACAACGGATGTTGACACGTGAACTATCACGAAGGTCCCTCCTATTTTGAAGGTATTTAGACAATAGTGTCCTCTTTCTGACTGATCGCCTGTTCTGAATGAGAGAATGCTAGGGTGACCATACAAGACAATTTATTATTACGGGGGCCCACGTAATAACAACTTGTAGTGCATGGGAATTATGGTGGACTCTGCGGGTCAAGATAGTGATCACTATCCATTCGAAATTCCTAAGTTGTTCAAGTTTCTATCCAGTAGAACACTAACCGAGATGGTTACTATAACACCCTACAATATAATACAAGAAGACGATACGTATTGTTCGCACCTAACATTCGATCTACAACACGAGTTGTTCGAGACTAGTCATCTAAACAAGCAAAACTTGTTAGCCACTCATGGAGGATTTTCCTCAACATTCTCGGAATTCTTGAACATGGGCTGGTTTTTTGGTGCCCATGGCACCTTACCTTGTCTCCGTCATTTGACATTTGTCTTACCCCTAAAGGATGGTATGGCACAAGTCATGCTGCAACTCTCGCATTGCAATTTGTTCGACATTTATGGAAATCATAACAATTTTGTTGGAGCTCGTGGAGCTCAAGGGATATCAACATATTCGTCACACGCGTTAGTGAAGTGAAGGATTTTTCCTACTTTGGACGATCGAAATCCATGAAGTATGGAATACACGGTTGTAAGATTGGAGACGGCCGTTTGGTTTCTCTTCCTCAACGAATTATTTCGTTTTCCACTTAGACATATGACCAATACACGCAAGAGGCACTACGCATTTAGTTGCGGTTATCCACATTATCATCTATTCAAACATGTATGAACAATACGATCTTGAGGTTTCCATGATTGATTTCATTCATCATTTTTGGGCACATGATAGACTATATTTACCCAAATATAAGTCTAAATTCTTTGATACTAAGTATCAAAAGTAACATGGCGCTAAAAGAAAGTGTACAGCCAAAAAGTTACTGATAAAGCTGAACTAAAGTTCTGATGGAACAACATGAGGGTGCATAAATTGCACAACATGAGGTTAATCGAGACGACACTAGTGACGGTACTGGTGGTACTGCTAGTTCAAGTGGTTCAATCCCCGATGGATTGGGAACAGGTGGCAGCGCCACATCCAAAGATGCGACCGCACAAGATTTTAAGTCTAAGGCCTTTCCGGACTGTAAGCCACAAGACCTCGTTAATATGAGAGGTGCGGTAGGTTCTGTCCGCCAAATAAAGACAAAGAAGTCGATTAGTCATACTAGTAAACGTATTTCTGAGTAAACAATTAGATACACGGAGAGTCTCCTGCTGAATGCAGCCTAAACTTGGTGGAATCTCCAAGTAAAAACGTTAGGGAGTGATACTGTGAAGAGGTTGACATGGGAAGAACTCAAGGATCTTATGCGAGAAGAGTATTGCTCGCTGATTGAAATTCAAAGGTTGGGAACAAATTCTAGAACTCGATCATGACTAGAGCCAATGTTGTTGGTTATACTCGACGCTTTCGCGATCTCTCAAGGGTTGTTCCATACTAGGTAACGCCCGAATTCAAACACATTGAGTGTTACCTGTTGGTACACAATGTCTATCGCCTACGTCAACAGTCTAGGTCGTGTCAAGTAGCTTGTAATAAGGGTTTAAAGTGTAAATATTTAAGTTTATTTGTGTTGTAACCATTTCGTACGAAATGGATTTTGGTAAGTCATTTCGCACGAAATGGAGTTTGCCATTTCGTGCGGAATGGACTGTCTATTTCGTGCGGAATGGAAACCCTATATGTAGGGGTGTTGGGTTTTCCATTTGGAACGGTTCGGTGAAAGTTGTAATGAAGTGCTGTCAAATTCTCTGCGTGTATTAACGTCTAAAATCAATGGAAAACCAGGTTAAAGTGTATTTCTCTGCTTCTACTCACATTCTAACACCGATTCTCAGTTACTAGATTGTTTCCGCCTCTCTAGTGACTTAGATTTGACTCAGACCGACTCATTTAGGTCGAATATGGATCTTACAAGTGGTATCAGAGCTCAGGATGAGTCAAATCGGCTGAATCAGTGCTTTGAATGGCTTAGAACTCTCTACTTCTACTCATTCTTGGATTTTTGAACATTTCCACGGATAAAATGGACTGAGATTTGGATATAACGTGTAAAACACCATTTTAATCAATCCTTCAAAGTTTCAGACCTTAATTCGGACTAAAATTGATCAACAAGTGTCAAAAACTTCATTTCGTGTGAAAATTGTGTTCATTCCGTACGAAATGAATCATTTCGTGTGAAGGTTTACCATTTCGCTTGAAAATCCATATTATCTGATCATTTCGCACGAATTGGAACCTTTTTACTCATTTCGCACGAAATGACATTCCAATTCGTTTGAAATTGTCATTTCGCTTGAAAGTTGATTTCGTTTGAATTCATTCCGTTTGAAACAGTCCATTTCGTTTGAAGGTTCATTCCGTTTGAAAATCCATTTCGTGTAGAAGTCATTTCGTTTGAAAGTGTCAGTTTTCAAAACTTAAAATTTTTCCGAAAAAATTTTCGAAGTATAAAATGGATAACCAAGAATTTTATAACATGTTTTCCGGAGGGGGAATGACAGCAGTTCAAACTCCAGCGGGTATTATTCAGAATGTAAACATGGAAAACGAGCTTGGTACAATGCAAAAGCCACCAAAATTAATGAACATTGACGAATATTCTGTTTGGTCAGAGAGATTTAAAACCTGGGTACAGGCAAATCATTTTGAGTGTTGGATGAAAATTGAGTCAAGGTATGTACCTCCGACGAATGGAGCGGGTATTGAGAAGGCACTTCATCAGTTAACTCCGATTGAACAGGATAGTTTTAAAGCCGAGAAGAAAATGATGAGTATCTTGCAACAAGCAATCAAAGAAGATATTTTGGTTTTGCTACCAAATCATAGTGACTCACAGTCTATCTGGAATTCACTAAAAGTCAAGTTTCTTGGAAGTGTTTTGATGATAAAGAGCAAGACGGCATTGATGTAAAAGGAATTTAATATTTTTACTGCTATGAAGGGTGAGTCAACAAAAGAGTTGATCGAGAGATATTGTCATTTGGTTGTAGAAATGAAGCGTTTGAGCATTGAGAAAACAGATGAAGAATGGGTTGACAAACTGGCAGATGCCTTACCGTATGATGAGTGGGGCACATATTTGTTGGTTCTGAAAAAATAACTTGGAATATGTTGGTTTCAATCTAAGCACATTCATCGAGAAAATTGAATCACATGAACTTGAACTTAAAAAGATCAGAAAAATGAAATCTACTAATGTACAACAAGATGTTCAGTTGTACTACAAAGGAAGCTCATCAGCAACATCTACCCAAAGTCCAAAAATTCAGACAACATTTAGTGCTGAGCCTACATCTGGAGTTTCTACACCAAGCAACAGTCATTCACCGTTTGCAAGTTATGAACCAAATCCTAAGGTTCAAGAACAAGTGTCTCCTCAAAGTTCATCAAATTCAAATAATCAGAGTTACGTTTCTGGGATACAGTGCAATATTGCTGTAAACATCAAAAAGGTCAAGATTTTAGAGAAGCAGCTGCAAAGCAACATATCGCACTATTAGCTTCCGTTCTTGAATCATATGAGAGTCTAGTTGCTGGACGGATCGGTAATCCAGACATGACAAAGGAGGATTACGATCAAATTGATCCTGAAGAATTAGAGCTTACTGATATCAAATGGGGAATGGTGAGCTTAGTGAGGAGAGCACAAAGGTTTATGGAAATAACCGGACGAAACAGTCTCTCAGGACCTGATCAAAAGCTTGGATTTGATAAAGCGAAAGTAACTTGCATCAAATGCAAAGAAAAGGGGCATTTCAAACGTGAGTGTCCAAACAGGGAAGTAAACAATCATCAGAATCCGTTCACAAATGACTACTACCGACAAGCAATCTATCACAAAACTAGTCAACAACCATTTAATCAAAGACCTCAAATTGAAAACAAACCAGAAAAGGCTCTTTTGGTTAATCAGGATGATGAGAAGATGCCGGAAGGTTTTAGTTGGGATAAATATGTTCCTGGTGAGGGTCTTGCTATGATGGTGGAGATTATTGAAGAGCCAGAATGTGTTGTTGAAACTAAGGAAGTCGGTGAAGTAATGAGTGAAGAGAGTCTGGCAGAGCTTGAAGAGGCAGCAGCAGAAGTTTATTATTATCAATCAAAACAGGATATTATTGCTAATTCCTTTAAATCCATAATGCCTCCTAACATGTTTGATTCTTTTGCAGGATTCTTCAGCGAGCCAACTACAGGTTTTTGTCCACAATATGACGTCGAAAAAGCTCGGGTTGAAGAAATCATAGATGATTCTAAAGAAATGAATGAAGAAACTCTGAAGGAGATAGCTGACAAGGCGTTGATGGTCAAGCTGAAAGATGCAGACAAAACTCAAAAGTCAGTGTCTGTCGAAACGGAGTCTGTCGAAACGGAGTCTGTCAAAACAGAGTCAACCGAAAAGGAGTCAGTCGAAAAGGAGTCCGAGTTCAAATCAGAAAATCTGGATATCAAATCAGGAGAAAATCAGGGTCTGAGTCTGACGGGTTTGGTAAACCAGAAATTAAAACTGATAAAGAAGAAAAGGTTTCTGAAAAGATTGATCCAATTCCTGAAACACCATGGGAAACTGTTTAAAACCCTGCATGGATTGTCTTGAAAAAGACAAACAGTTTCAAGAATTGAAAAAATATACCGACGAAGTAAAATTTGATCTTAATGATGTGAAAGAAGCTTATGACACTTTAACACGTTCAATCAAAATGATTCAAAAAGAAAGTATAGAAAATGATAAAGCTACTAAGTTGTTCAAAGAAACTGTCATGGAAAAGCAGATGGAAATCAACATTCATCTGGATACAATCGCATTTTTGAAAAAAGAACTTGAATTGATGCGTATTGAAAAAGAAAGAGTTGATAAGAAATTGATTAGTTATATTGCTTCATCTTATGTGATTAATCAAATTCTTCCTCAACTATCTGATGCTAAACCTGCTTGCAACAATGTTCCACCCCCAATGTGGAATCATTATACACAAAAATATCCAGATGGGGTGGAAGCAGCTTTGAATCTCAAGTTGAGAACTGTGGAGAATGAGTTACCTGAAAGCATTGATGTTACATTTTCTCCATCTGACACTGACAACGAGTCACAAGTGATTAAAACTGTTGTTGACCAAGTGTTGGATGAAGAAAGTGATAACTCTGATTTCGGAACAGTTAAAACTCACTTGGAAAATCCAAATTCTGATTCTGAAGATGATGGAAATTTTCTGGACAAATTCATCCCAAAATCAGATAAAGTTGTGAATGACGATTCGATCATTGTGGTTTACACAATGATCGAAACCGACAAACTCTATACTGATTTTGAGTATCCAATTCAGAATGCAAAATTGGAAAATGTTGAAAAAGTGTTCAAACTTGTGGAAATTGATATTTCGGAAGTTAACAACAACGCATTTCTATCAAAACCAAAAACATCTTTTGTGAAAGAACCAAACAACCAGGGAAAGAAAGAATGGATGGGTAACAATGGTCACAACAAAAGACATGGTAACAATTTCAAAAAGAAAGGTGTCGGTTTTGAGAAGAAAATGGCTAAAAAGGAGGTTAAGCCAAAAGAAAAGTTGAGTGAAGTATTTGTTGCAGGAAAGAACAAAGTTGCTAAAAAATATTATATTCATAGTCAGAAAGCAATTGACGATTTCAATGCAGCGAAAAAGTTGAAAGATGAGACCAACAGATCCACTTTTGTCGAATATGATAAAAGAATCTGTTATCGCTGCAATGAAATTGGTCACATGGCCAAACAGTGTGTTAAGAGGATTGAAAAACCAGTTTTCCAGAAATCCAAACCTAAAACTTCAAATGATGTTAAGGGTAAAACACCGATGGTTTCCCCCGTGCGTATTCTGAAAAGCGGTGAATTTTTGAAGTCCGAGGACAAGCCAAAATCAACCTTTGATATTGGTGAATCTTTGAAAACTCAAAAGACTTCAAAGATTTATCCTAAAACAAAAACTTTTCAAAACCAATCATGGGTGGAGAAACCTAAACGTTCGTTTGAAGAAAAGAAAATGGAAAAGGATTTAAAATCTGAATCAAAAGTTTTTGCAACCGATGTTGAGAATCTTGAGTTTGAATTGGACAAATTGATTGAGGAATTCCCACCAATCAAGGAGGGAGATCTAAAATCAAAGTCAAAACCTGTTGTTCCAAACGTTGTCTTCAACATTCCGAAAGTTGACGTGTCTTATGATCTTGTATTTGGTAGTGTTCCAAATGTGAAGAAATCTTGGGCATCGTTGTTTGAGTGAATGTCCTTGATGTGTGCAGGGGCTTCCGAGGTCGATTATTTCCAAGTGGATCATGGATAGCGGCGCCTCGAGGCATATGACTGGGATGTTAGCACTACTCTATGATGTCAAATCAATTAATGGAGGATATGTTGGCTTTGCGGGAACTCAGGGAGGAAGAATCGTTGGTGAAGGAATTCTTACCAATGGAGTTGTAATGTTTGATAAAGTGAACTACATCGTTGAACTAGAAAACAATCTGTTGAGCATATCGCAGATTTGTGACAAGTCGTTCACAGTTCATTTTACAAAAAAATGAGTGTTTGATCATTAAACCAGGTTTTAAAATTCCTGAAGATTTGGTATTGATGCGAGCTCAATGTGAAAACGATTTATATGTCCTAGACATGAGCGTCGCAACAACATCAGACAAAAAGAAACAATGCTTTGTAACTAAAACAAAAGCAACTGAAAAAGAATCAAGAATGTGGCATCGTAAGATGGGTCACCTTCATGTAAGAAAAATGAATTTCTTAGTTCACAATGATCTTGTTGAGGGTGTTAATCTGAAAAATTTCCCTCTGAATGATGATTGTGTAGAATGCAAAAAGGGGAAGCACACAAAGAAGTCACACCCAAAGAAGCTCTTGAACTCCATCAGACTACCGCTCGAAAGACTCCATATGGATCTGTTCGGACTGGTAAATGTGAAGAGCGTAAGTGGAGATCTGTATTTTTTAGTTGTTACTGACGACTTTTCAAGATTCTCCTGGGTGATGTGTCTCTAAAGAAAAGATCAAACATTTGATTCGTTGATGATTTTATTCAAAAAGATGGAGACGTTGTACAAACTGTCGATAAGAAGAATTCGAAGCGACAACGGAACGGAGTTTAAGAACAATCGTATGCTCGAGTTTTGCAATGACAAAGGCATTCTTCATGAATTCAGCGCATCGTATACTCCACAATAAAACGGTGTCGCAGAACGAAAGAATCGCACACTGATCGAAAAAAGCTCGAACTATGTTAGCCGATTCCAAATTGCCGATATTCTTTTGGAGTGAAGCAGTTGCTGCAGCATGTTATACGCTAAATCGTGTTCTTACAGTAAAGAAGTACAAGAAAACTTGCTTCGAATTACTTCATCGCTATAAACCAAATCTGAAATTCTTAGAACCTTTTGGATCACCTTGCACATTTATTGATCCAGATGGTAAATTTGGTGCAAAAGTTAACGAAGGTTTTTTTGTAGGTTATGCAAGTCCACTGAAGAGAGTTTTTGTTAATCATGTGTTGTTGTAAAGAAGATCCCCAAGGGTGACCCACCTAAAAGTCGAGCCATCATCTCTCTGATTTTGCAGAAGCAATAGCCTGAGCTCTCATGGCCTCACACTAACCCAATTACATATATCATTAGTGTGCACTCACCTGTAAGACTGAATATAGTGGTCTGGATACGGGAGTATATTCTGAGGTGGTACACGCGTATAAGTTAAGCCTTAAAACATTAATTCGTATCCTGAACAGGTTGAAATTTGTGTGAAAATTTAAATTGGATCAGTATACCGGCAATCACTGTGAATTGTTTAATGCTTAGTATGAAATCAAAACTTAACGGTACTTGTAGCTTGTCAGCAGCTGATATGATCCCCTAACACGCTCAAAAAAAATATGTTTGTACAGTTTACTGTTTCTTAAATTCCAAATCATTTCCTGTTTGTTTAGCTAAATGTTGAAAAATCCAAAAAGATTTGATATTTCATCTTATTTTTCGACAACAGACGTTGGGGATCTGATGATCAAAGTCTCACAGTGCTAAACAAATTGGATCATGTGGGTTGGTAAAGAAAAATTTTGAGAAATTGTTGGTAAATTGCTTGAAATGTTTAAAACTTCATTAATTTGAACTTAAATCTGTTTCAAAAAGTCAGCAATTTCATAAATTGGTCAGCCAAGGTCATTAACTTGGACTTGGCAGGCTAAACAGTTGACCAGGGTCATTAACTTGGACTTGGTTAACTGGGTGGGATGGTAAAAAATCAAAAATAATCAAAAAGATAAAAAATTGAAAAATTTTGAAAAATTTTGAAAAATTGAAATTTCAAACGAAATGACCATTTCGCAAGAAATGGCCATATCGTTTCAAATGTCCATATCGTTTGAAATTGTCACACTGCCTCTTTGTTCATTTCGTACGAAATGGGCTCATCTATATAAAGGGTGTGACAAATATCATGATTACATGTATCCGTACGATTAATTGATGTTAATTAAAGTGCTTGATGACTGTGCTGAATTACTTAACTGCTTTCTGATTACTGCGTCATACTTACATGTGTTTGTTAACATAATAGTCTTGTGCAGAAAATTGACTAAATGGTCCTGAATGTTTTCCTAAGTGTTAGGAATTAAAAGTGTTTCAAAAATATATATAAAAGACACTTTACGGAATAATTAAACACTTTAACGGAACGGTATCTAACCGAACAACCGGACATTACCCGGGACACTAAATTTTTGTCAAGTACATTGTTTAATTATTTCTTGGCTAGTCATGATCCCCGTACACTATAACACCCCCCTAAATATCAACTAACTAACATAAGGAATTATATACTTGAAGTTCAACTTACCATTACCTACTAGTTGCAAAAATTTACATCAAGCCCCCCCCCCCCATGTCCGATTTCGGTCCAATGGACCCCACCAAGATCACCACCATGCTACTAGATTTGATCTCATATCTTACTTAGATTGTTACTTGATTTTGTGTACAAAATATAAGATGTAAGATTATAAGTATGGAGCATATATCTTCCAAGATCTCCACCATACCATTCATATCTTCACAAAGATGCCGCCCCCATCACCACCACAAGTCCACCATCTTCATCAAATTTTCAAGTTCCATTCAAGCTTATAAGGTGATTCAAGGAAGTTGCAACTTGTGGAGCTTCAAAGGACTTTGCTTCTTGCTTTTTCATCATCATTCTTCATCATCTTCTTCACTAGAATCATCCCTAGCCTTTGTGCTAGTAGTAAGTCCTTGTTACACCCTTGTTCATCTTGTTTCATAGTTAAAAGTTGATGTATGATGAATATTACAAGAAAACTAAGAACTAGAACTAAAAACATGAACATAAAGCATTACATAAGGTTTACATAAAGATGTAAAATGATGATTATGTGCTGATTAGGGTTACACAATATGAATGGCTTATAACCTACTGTAAGTGTGTATGAGAGTCGTTGTTGTTCGCTAAACATGTTAACGGAATCAATCGAACATGCGTTAGAAAGTTAAGAGCTGAAAACAGGAAGCTGGTTGGTGTTTACAGCCAACTTCAGTTGGCTGTAACCAGATCATAACTTAACGAAAAACTGATTTTCTTGATTCTATAACATGTTATTTTGAAATACGGTTCTAATGGCACTGGAATCATAATTTTTGGACTTCGTTTACTATTTTTAAATGGGTTATTTTTCACAGCAGCAAAAGCTGCATTTTTTTGCAGAAAATATGGGTTATGTTTTTTGTCATAACTTGAAATCTGTGTAGAATTAGGTCACGAAATTTATACTGTAGATGGACACTGATGTCGTAGCATTTCTCCAACTGGAATTTCATAAATCAGACTTACAATGAATTTTAAATAAATTATTCCGTGGACTGCAGTCAGAAAGTGATGAATCTGATTGCAGTCCGGTAAATGAATTTTTGTAAAATATTGGTAATGAATTGGATCCCGAGATTTTTACACAATAATACTTGGATCGTTTAAGACATTCTGTCAAAATTTGGGAATTTTTGGAGTAAGTTAACTATTTTATTAAAATTTCCGAAAACAGCCCAGTTTTGAAGATTAAAGCTGAAACGACATAAGTAGTAAATTGTGTGTCTAAATGTCGGGTAGGTTATCTGAGAATAATCTAACATGTTATATGTCAATAAAAAGTGTTATGTGCAATGTCGTATGTTTGCTTATAAACGGGAATAGATGGGAAGTTTATATGGGCATGAACCGTTAAAGTGATGCATGTTATGTGATAGATACGTGTAGGAAATTTGTGCTCTATTTGAAACCAGTAAATGACTAACTGGTAATCATATTAGGACGTGATTGCCGGCCTTGACTGTTAGCTATTTTTGAGAGTCAAACCGAGCAACCAAAGGTGAGTTCACACCCTTACTAAGGCATGGGATTCCAGGTGGCTGGGAATGGGATTAAATAGCTGAGACGGAACTTGTATTTTCACCAGTACTAGACTACTTACCTCCGTCCTCGGATTGGGAAGGACGCCAACGCTAAACCTACGTACTCACTACGTACCACTGTCCTCGGATTGGGAAGGGCACCAGCGCCAAACCTACGTATTCTTATACGTACCTATGTCCTCGGATTGGGAAGGGCACCAACGCAAAACCTATATATTCATTACGTACCACTGTCCTCGGATTGGGAAGGACACCAGCGCTAAACCTACGTATTTAATATGTACCTCTGTCCTCTGATTGGGAAGGACACATATATATACATCTAGTCTAGTGGTTTACAACATGGAGCTTGCACGAGGAGGAGGTCGTTGTGGGATAGGGATTGTTATGTCCCGTGCGTAATATTTATTCCTTATGAACCTATTAAACTTACGTTTTGAACTTTAAACTTATGAACTATGGAACTTATGTTTTGGACTTACGTTTTTTGCTTCCGCTGTTAACTTAAAGTCGGTTACTTTCTTTTGGTCACCAATTGTATTGTGGTTGGTTTATTTACTAAATTGCGTTGTTCAATATGATTGGTGGCTCGATCCTGGTCATGTCATGCCTCCAAGCGGTGATACTCCGCATGGTGGGTTTTGGGGGTGTGACAGATTGGTATTAGAGCCATTGGTTATAGCGAACTTGGTTTTTTAAAAAAAAGGGGAAAAGCTTTTTGACAAAACCAGACTATAACCTGTACAGTGCTCAACGATCCACAACGACGCTTCGCTCCACGTGCAAGACTCAACACTATAGGTAATATGGTTTTTGTTTGTATTGCCTACCTGCTAGTAGCGCATTTGATCATGGTATGCTTAGTTAGTGTAACAACTATTGCTTGAAACCCTGTGTGTTTGTTCTCTTCTGTCACTCCACACTTACGCACTTTCGCGACACCACTTCTTACTTGTGTTTCCTTCGATGTGAAGATCATGAGTGGACGTTTGAACTTGACTCAAGCCCAGCTGACGGCTCTAATCAACGAACGAGTGGCTGAGGCACTCGCAGCTGTCCCTGCAGGAGGTATAACCTGCTATTTTGACCTATCCTAGGATGTTTAGATCCTACTCTCGTGAACCAACTCTTATGCTTAACCTTTTCTTTTATTCTCGCGCAATAGGTCAACATGCTCAACCTCCAGTATGTACGTTCAAAACATTCATGGATTGCCGACCTAGTACTTTCAGCGGCACAGAAGGAGCTGTAGGTCTCCTCCACTGGTTTGAGAAGCTTGAGTCTGTTTTTGAGATGTGTGAATTCCCTGAAGATCGTAGGGTAAAATTTGCTACTGGAACACTCGAAGGTGCTGCGTTAACCTGGTGGAAAGCACAGGTTCAACTGCTTGGGCTGGCGGTTGCTAATGCCACCCCATGGAACGATTTCAAAGAACTGATCAAAGAAGAGTACTGTAGTCGTGATGACATCCACAAGCTAGAGGTAGAATTTTTCAATCTGAAGATGACGGGGTCTGAAATCGAGGCATACACAAAGAGGTTGAACGAATTAGCTATCATGTGTCCCACTATGGTGGATCCTCCTATTAAGCGTATCGAGCTGTACCTTAAGGGTTTGGTGCCAGAAATTCAAAGCCACGTGACCTCAGCTAATCTTGGCACCATTCAGCAAATCATCAAGTTGGCTCATCGTCTCACTGATCAGGCAGTTGAGCAGAACAAGCTGCCCAAGCGTATTAGCGCTACTACTACTTCTGATGCTCCCAGTGATAACAAGCACAAGTGGGATGGAAATTCGGGCAAGGGTTCTACTTCAGTTCAGTCTCAGCAGCGAAAGACTGATGAGTACAGGATCCCCAGTCAGCATTCTTCTGGGAATCAAGGTCAGGGTGGATACAGGGGAAATCACCCTAAGTGCAATCGATGTAATTTGCACCATAGCGGGGCGTGCAGCAAGGGTCGTTGTCAAAGATGTAACAAGCCTGGACATGAAGCCAGAGATTGCAGGAGCTCATGTCCTGCGAATCAGAATCGACAACAGCAGCCACAAGCTCCACAGAACCAACAGCAACACCAGCAGGGTAATAAGGGATGCTTCCAGTGCGGTGCTGAGGGTCACTTCAAGAGGCACTGTCCACAGCTGAATCAAAATCAAAATCACAAAAAAAACAAGGAAACGGGAACAACAATGGAGACAACAATGGAGGCAACCACGGGGGTAACAATAATGGCAATGGTGCCAGGGGACGTGTTTTCGTGCTAGGTCAGGGTGATGCAAGGAACGATCCCAACGTTGTGATGGGTAAGTTTCTTCTAGTTGACTTCTTTGTTACTGTTTTATTCGATTCGGGTGCCGATACTAGTTATGTGTCCTTAAAAGTTAGTCAAATGCTTAAGCGCACCCGAACACTTTTGAACACCAAACACACAGTAGAACTAGCAAACAGTAAAAGTCTTGAAGCCACACGCATAGTTAAGGGCTGTAACCTCGTCTTAGCTGGTCAGACCTTCTCTATCGATCTTATCCCTATTGTACTTGGTAGTTTCGACGTCGTTATTGGGATGGATTGGCTATCTCATCATCAAGCGGAGATTATTTGCAAGGAGAAAATCGTCCGCATCCCTCGTTCTGGTGAAGAACCCCTCATAATTCATGGCGATAAGAGTGGTGCAGTCGTAGGCATCATCTCTTTCCTTAAGGCCCAGAAGTGTTTGCGAAAGGGCCAAACTGCTATTCTAGCTCTCGTTTCTGATACATCCTCGGAAGAAAGGAAGATAGAAGACATACCTATTGTACGTGATTTTCCTGAGGTATTTCCTAAGGAATTACCTGGTCTTCCGCCTCATCGATAAGTCGAGTTTCAAATCGAGCTAGCTCCTGGAGCAGCACCAATAGCTCGTGCACCTTATCGACTAGCTACGTCAGAACTTGAAGAACCACGCAATTACAAGAACTCTTGGAAAAGGGTTTCATACGTCCTAGCTCTTCGCCCTGGGGAGCTCCAGTCTTGTTTGTGAAGAAGAAAGACGATACTTTCAGAATGTGTATTGACTACCGCGAACTCAACAAGGTGACCGTGAAGAATCGTTATCCTCTTCCACGCATTGATGACTTATTCGACCAGTTTCAAGGGTCGAGTTTCTACTCCAAGATTGACCTGAGGTCAGGTTACCATCAACTGAGAGTCCGAGACGAGGATATCTCTAAAACAACATTCAGGACTCGTTATGGGCATTACGAGTTTCTGGTTATGCCTTTCGGATTAACGAATGCACCTGCGGTCTTCATGGATCTCATGAACCGAGTATGCAAACCTTACCTGGATAAGTTCATTATTGTTTTCATCGACGACATCCTGATCTATTCTAAGAGTCAGGAGGAACACGAGCAGCATCTACGACTTATTTTGGAACTTCTTCGAACAGAACAATTGTATGCCAAAATTTTGAAATGTGACTTTTGGCTTCGTGAAGTCCACTTTCTAGGCCACGTGGTAAACAAGGATGGGATTCATGTTGATCCATCCAAGGTTGACTCGATCAAGAACTGGCCTGCACACCAACAGAAATCCGCCAATTCTTGGGTTTGGTGGGATATTACAGAAGGTTTATAAAGGATTTCTCAAAGATTGCGCAACCTCTCACCTCGCTAACTCAGAAGGGTGTCACCTACCATTGGGGTGATGCACAGGAATCTGCCTTTCAACACTTAAAAGACAGACTTTGTAGCGCACCTATTCTCTCAATGCCTGAAGGCACAGATGACTTTGTGGTTTATTGCGACGCTTCCATACAAGGACTTGGTTGCGTGTTGATGCAACGTGACAAGGTTATTGCCTATGCATCGCGCCAACTTAAAGTTCATGAAAGGAACTACACTACGCATGACTTGGAACTGGGAGCAATTGTTTTCGCACTTAAGATATGGATACATTACCTGTACGGTACCAAGTGCACCATTTACACCGATCACAGTAGTCTCGAGCATATCTTCAAGCAAAAGGAGTTAAACATGCGAAAACGTCGATGGGTCGAGCTCTTGAATGATTACGAATGTGTGATCAAATACCATCCGGGCAAAGCCAATGTTGTGGCCGACGCCCTCAGTCGAAAGGATACTATACCTAAACCTGTGCGAGCGTTACAACTTACCATTCAATCTAGTCTTCCCACTCAGATACGAGATGCTCAGGTTGAAGCATTGAAAGCAGAGAACATCATGGCAGAGTCCTTATGAGGATCGAGGAAGCGGTTAGAACAAAAGGAAGACGACTCTACGGGAACTTACGCGAGCTTGAGATGGATGAAGCGCACAAGTCTCGTTATTCGGTACATCCTGGTTCGGATAAGATGTACCACGATCTCAAGACTACGTATTGGTGGCCTAGCATGAAAGCACACATAGCAACCTACGTCAGCAAATGTTTGACTTGTGCCAGGGTCAAGGTCGAGTACCAGAAACCATCAGGCCTACTTCAACAACCAGAGATCCTGAAATGGAAATGGGAGCAAATTTCCATGGATTTCGTTACTGGTCTGCCTAGATCTTAGCGCAGAAATGATACCATTTGGGTGATCGTGGATCGGCTGACCAAGTCTGCACATTTTATGGCTATCAAGGAAACGGATAAGTTTTCTACTCTAGCAGACGTCTACCTAAAGGAAGTAGTATCAAGGCACAGAGTGCCAACCTCCATCATTTCTGATCGTGACTCACATTTTACATCTGAGTTGTGGCAAGCTATGCACAAGTCCTTTGGCTCTCGATTAGACATGAGCACGGCATATCATCCACAGAAGGATGGGCAGTCTGAACGCACCATCCAAACCCTTGAAGACATGCTTAGGGCGTGTGTAATCGACTTTGGTAACGGCTAGGAAAAACACCTCTCGTTGGTGGAGTTTTCATATAACAACAGCTACAACACCAGTACCCAGGCCGCTCCGTTTGAGGCATTGTACGGACGAAAATGCCGATCACCTCTTTGTTGGGCAGAAGTCGGTGACAGCCAAATCACAGGCCCAGAACGTGTGGTAGACACGACTGAGAGGATTGCTCAGATACGACAACGAATGGCGGCAGCTCGTGACATTCAGAAAAGCTATGCTGATAAGCGAAGGAAACCACTCAAGTTCCAGGTTGGGGATCGAGTGCTACTTAAAGTCTCACCTTGTAAAGGTGTAGTTCGTTTTGGGAAATGAGGCAAACTCAACCCGCGATATGTCAGACCATTCGAAATCATTGAGAAAATTAGCAAAGTTGCCTACAAGCTAAATCTACCAGCAGAACTCAGCGGAGTTCACAATGTTTTCCATGTGTCGAATCTGAAGAAGTGTCTGTCAGATGAGACCCTCATAGTTCCCTTAAAGGAGCTCACAATCGACGACCAGTTGCGATTCGTCGAGGAACCAGTTGAAATCACAGACCGAGATGTTCAGGTTCTCAAGCGTACCAGAATACCTCTTGTACGAGTTCGTTGGAACTACCGTCGTGGCCCAGAGTATACCTAGGAACGAGAAGACCAAATGAAACAAAAGTATCCCCAGTTGTTTAAGAAAAGTGCAACCACTACTGAGGCTGAAGCTACTGCAGAAACCAACGAGGGGATGATGTGATACCCCAGGAAACCACGCAACTTAACTAGCTTCCTCAGTAACCACGTGCTAAATTTCGGGATGAAATTTTCTTAACAGGGGGAGAATGTGACAACTCTCATGATTACATGTATCCGTACGATTAATTGATGTTAATTAAAGTGCTTGATGACTGTGCTGAATTACTACGTCATACTTACATGTGTTTGTTAACATACTAGTCTAGTGCAGAAAATTGACTAAATGGTCCTGAATGTTTTCCTAAGTGTTAGGAATTAAAAGTGTTACAAAAATATATATAAAAGACACTTTACGGAATAATTAAACACTTTAACGGAACGGTATCTAACCGAACAACCAGACATTACCCGGGACACTAAATTTTTGTCAAGTACATTGTTTAATTATTTCTTGGCTAGTCATGATCCCCGTACACCATAACACCCCCTTAAATATCAACTAACTAACATAAGGAATTATATACTTGAATTTCAACTTACCATTACCTACTAGTTGCAAAAATTTACATCAAGCCCCCCCCCCCCCCATGTCCGATTTCGGTCCAATGGACCCCACCAAGATCACCACCATGCTACTAGATTTGATCTCATATCTTACTTAGATTGTTACTTGATTTTGTGTACAAAATATAAGATGTAAGATTATAAGTATGGAGCATATATCTTCCAAGATCTCCACCATACCATTCATATCTTCACAAAGATGCCGCCCCCATCACCACCACAAGCCCACCATCTTCATCAAATTTTCAAGTTCCATTCAAGCTTATAAGGTGATTCAAGGAAGTTGCAACTTGTGGAGCTTCAAAGGACTTTGCTTCTTGCTTTTTCATCATCATTCTTCATCATCTTCTTCACTAGAATCATCCCTAGCCTTTGTGCTAGTAGTAAGTCCTTGTTACACCCTTGTTCATCTTGTTTCATAGTTAAAAGTTGTTGTATGATGAATATTACAAGAACACTAAGAACAAGAACTAAAAACATGAACATAAAGCATTACATAAGGTTTACAAAAAGATGTAAAATGATGATTATGTGTTGATTAGGGTTACACGGTATGAATGGCTTCTAGTCTGCTGTAAGTGTGTATGAGAGTCGTTTTTGTTCGCTAAACATGTTAACGGAATCAATCGAACACGCGTTAGAAAGTTAAGAGCTGAAAACAGGAAGCTGGTTGGTGTTTACAGCCAACTTCAGTTGGCTGTAACCAGATCATAACTTAACGAAAAACTTATTTTCTTGATTCTATAAAGTGTTATTTTGAAATACGGTTCTAATGGCACTGGAATCATAATTTTTGGACTTCGTTTGCTATTTTTAAAGGGGTCATTTTTCACAGCAGCAAAAGCTGCATTTTTCTGCAGAAAATATGTGTTATGTTTTTCGTCATAACTTGAAATCTGTGTAGAATTAGGTCACAAAATTTGTTCTGTAGTTGGACACTGATGTCATAGCAATTCTCCCACTGGAATTTCATAAATCGGACTTACGATGAATTTTAAATAAATTATTCCGTGGACTGCAGTCAGAAAGTGATGAATCTGATTGCAGTCCGGTAAATGAATTTTTGTAAAATATTGGTAATGAATTGGATCCCGAGATTTTTGGATCGTTTAGGACATTCTGTAAAAAGTTGGGAATTTTTGGAGTAAGTTAACTATTTTATTAAAATTTCCAAAAACAGCCCAGTTTTGAAGATTAAAGCTGAAACGACATAAGTAGTAAATTGTGTGTCTAAATGTCGGGTAGGTTATCTGAGAATAATCTAACATGTTATATGTCAATAAAAAGTGTTATGTGCAATGTCGTATGTTTGCTTATAAACGGGAATAGATGGGAAGTTTATATGGGCATGAACCGTTAAAGTGATGCATGTTATGTGATAGATACGTGCAGGAAATTTGTGCTCTATTTGAAACCACTAAATGACTAACTGGTAATCATATTAGGACGTGATTGCTGGCCTTGACTGTTAGCTATTTTTGAGAGTCAAACCGAGCAACCAAAGGTGAGTTCACCCTTACTAAGGCATGGGATTCCCGGTGGTTGGGAATGGGATTAAATAGCTGAGACGGAACTTGTATTTTCACCACTACTAGACTACTTACCTCCGTCCTCGGATTGGGAAGGACACCAGCACTAAACCTACGTACTCACTACGTACCACTGTCCTCGGATTGGGAAAGGCACCAGCGCCAAACCTACGTATTCTTATACGTACCTATGTCCTCGGATTGGGAAGGGCACCAGCGCAAAACCTATGTATTCATTACGTACCACTGTCCTCGGATTGGGAAGGACACTAGCGCTAAACCTACGTATTTAATATGTACCTCTGTCCTCGGATTGGGAAGGACACATATATATACATCTAGTCTAGTGGTTTACAACATGGGGTAGCCCTCACCGTTTATGGTTTGGAAAATAAGGAAAGTTGGTTTTACCTGCAGTTGCAAACAAACTCATAGTTCCTGAAAAACTACTTTATAACGAACACCTACTGTGAACTCGCTCAACTTTGTTGTTGATTCGTTGTTACATGCCTTATAGGTCGCTAGATGCTTACGGAGCTTGCACGAGGAGGAGGTCGTTGTGGGATAGGGATTGTCATGTCCCGTGCTTAATATTTATTCCTTATGAACCTATTAAACTTATGTTTTGAACTTTAAACTTATGAACTATGGAACTTATGTTTTGGACTTACGTTTTATGCTTCCGCTGTTAACTTAAAGTCGGTTACTTTCTTTTGGTCACCAATTGTATTGTGGTTGGTTTATTTACTAAATTGAGTTGTTCAATATGATTGGTGGCTCGATCCTGGTCATGTCACGCCTCCAAGCGGTGATACTCCGCATGGTGGGTTTTGGGGGTGTGACAAAGGGTGCCATATCGCTTGAAACATCATTTTCTCCATTTCGCACCAAACTGAAACCCTCGAGTGATATCAGGAAATTTGCTGATTTCCTGTGATTTCTAGCCAAAATCTTGTGTGTTTGTTGATTCGGAATCCTTATCTAAGTTGGTTTACATAACTTAGAACATGGGAAAGGTAAGGATTGTTGTTAATTTGAACCAGATCTATCAATTTCGCTTGAACTCGGAAGAACAGTCCTTTGAATCTAGATCTAGGGTTGAATAAAGATCTAAAATGAATAAGAAACACATCAGTGTGTTCAGAATTTGTTATAGATTAGATCTAGGGGTTCAATTTGAACCTGATATCTGGAAATCGCATGAACATCGATGAATGGAACTTTGAACTTAGATCTAGGATGTTTTTGTTGATCAAAATGAATATAAAACACATCAGTGTACTCGGAATGCATGATAGAACGTATCTTGGGCTTCAATTTCATCATAACATCATGTTTTGATCATTTGTAAAATCACTGTTCATGAACTTGATTTGAAACAAAATGACACTTCATTTCGTACGAAATGGCTCACTCGTTAATGTTTCCAAATCATGCGAAATGACCATTTCGCTTGAAACACCATTACACTTGAGAACACCATTTTGTTTGAAACCCATTTCGTTTGAATGACCATTTCGTTTGGAACTGACCATTTCGTTTGAAAGTCACATCACTTGAAAATGTTCATTTCGCTTGAAAACCATTTCGTGTGAATGATGTTTTGTTTTGAAAATTGTTCAAAGTGTTTAACTTGTGTTTCTGTTGATTGTGTTTATATTTCAGGCTTCGAATGTGCAGTTTGATCCGTTACATAACATCTGTTGTGTTTATGATGAAAAGCTTCCAAAGATGGTTGTATTCAAAGAGATTCTGGAATTCATGAAGCGTTTACCTATCAAAAAGGCATTGACGAATCAACATAATGTTTTCAAATCTCATATTGAACGTTTCTGGAAGAATGCTAAGTATAATGAAGAAAGTAAAGTAATAACTTCAATTATTAGCTTAAATGGTGAAGATAAAGAGATTGTCATCACATAAAAACTCGTCCGTGAAGTGTTAGATTTTCCGGATGATGAAAATTCACCAACGAAGTTTCCAGAGAGAATGGTTAAGGGATGTATGTTGAGGATGGGGTATTATGGTCCGTTGAATAGTGCAAACTATTTGAAATCGTGTTTCTCAAAACCTTACAAATTTTTCATCCATTCAGTGATTCACGCTCTCAGTCATAGAAAGGGTGGTTATGATGTGATAAGAGATTACCAGATGAATATGGTGACTGCATTAGTGTTGAACAAAAAGTACAATTTTTCAAAAATCATTTTCCATTACATGAAAGAAAACATTACATCAGACAATAAAACCTGGATTTATCCGAGATTTGTGCAAATGATGCTTGATCATGCTTATCCGGATCTAGTGAAAGATGAAGATAATGATTTATTGGCGCTGTATCACATGGATAACGAGACATTGATCATATTATCCAGGCATCACAAAAATCATCCAGAATAAAAAACAAAGGCAGAATTCTTTGGATTCATAAAGAGTGCAAATTACGAAGATCCAGATCCAGTTAATCATCTGAAGTGGAGAAACGATGAAGATATGAAAGAGAAAAGTGCAGCTGATGAATTGGCAAAGTTAGCAGGATTCAAGGAAACTCGAAATGAGTGGTTTACTAAAGAAGAAAAGAAGAAAAGGAGTAGAAAGACAACTCCTAAAGCTCAAGCTGGAGAAGGTTCTTCGTCACAACCACAAAAGAAACGCAAGAAGAAAACTGTTGAAACTATGTTGGTCGATGAACTAGAGGAAGATGAAACAAAAGCTGATGCTGAAAGAGATCAAGGTCGTTTATCTCCTGAATCTGAACAGTTATTGAAGTCTCTTAATGAAAATTTTTATGTTGAGAAAGCAGCTGGTGAGGAAGGTGACGATGAAGAAAAGAGCTCATATGATTCAGAGGTTGATGAAACTGAACGTTGGAAAAAGGTAATTTCTGATAAAGAAAAACAGAAGAAAAGAAAGAGGAGTGCAGATGACGATGTTGATTTGTATATTCCATCTCCAGAAAATGTTCAGAATGTTCAAACTCCACCATCATCTGGAGGCAGGAAGAAGTCTAATGCAAGAAAACGTGTTATATCTCCTGCAGCACGAAAGTTGAAAATCAAGTTCAAATCAAAGCCTTCATCAGAACCTCAACAACCATCTTCACCACCACATCAATCACCACCACAACAACCATTACCTGATCCTATTCCATCACCACCAAAACAACCATCACCACCTCATCAACCATCACCACAATCATCTCCACAACTTCGTATGTCTACACCTATTCATGAACAACCTGTTATAACTTCACCGCACATTCTTCAAACACCACCAACCACACAACCACCAGTACAGATGACTCCAGGATCATCTGGATTTAAATATTTTCCACCTGTTCCAGAGAATATTCCTCTTGAAGACATTGGAGATTTTAACTTTGTAACTGATGATGTTGTGAAAAAGTTACAAAAGAAGGTGGAAGAGGTGTTAGTTAAAAATAAGAAGTTGGAAGATCGTGAAAAGAAGTTAGAAAAGCGTGTCAAGTCTGTCGAAGCTGAGAATTCATCTTTGTTAAAGAAGGTTGAAGCGGATCAAGCAGACATTGATATTCTGAAGGTTCGTTTAGCAGAATTAGAAGAAGAAAAAGCTAGAAGAGATGAACAGAATGAATACTTCAAGCTGAAAAACAAAGAGGTGGAAGCCATCAATGCAAAGAAAGAAAATGAAATATATATGATGAATAAAGTATTGGAGAGTTTGATCGGAAAGCCTGTGGAACAAAGATTTGAAGAGATTCAACTTGAAGAAGTCAGGGCACGACGTAAGGCTGAGATCGAAGCCGAAAGGAGAAACAAAGGCAAAGGTGTTCAAACTGAAGGTGATACTGAAGTAACTGAAAGGGCAATTGTTGTGTCTGAGCCAACAATAGATCTGGAAACGTCTATTCCTAACCCTTGTCCTATATCTTCGGTTTCTGGTGTATTTGATGATGATGTAGAAATTGATGATGTAGAAGATGATGATGAAGAAGATGATGAAGAAGAAGATGATGAAGATATTATGAAAGATGATGCAGATGATATGTTTTCTGTAAATAATGATGATGATGATGATGATGATGATGACGATGATCAAGGTGCTACAGGCATTAAAGTTACTGAAGCGTCTAATGAAGAAAAGATTGATGAATATCTTCATGATGATGCTAATGAAGAACCTGAGAATGCTGAAAGTGAGGGGGAGCATGATGATGCAGAAAATGTTGATGAAAGGAATGATCATGTTTCAAGATTGATTCTCCGTCTTGAGCATGGTGTTGAGGAAGGTGAAATTCTGCACACTTATACTCTAGCAGAGATCATCAAGAGGACGCACGTAGATGAAACTGAATTCAAGTTTGATTTTGAAGAAGAATTGAATAAGTTCGACATCAATCAGCAGCCTGAGTATCAGTACAAATACGTAGAAGATGCTGATAACTACGGCATAGTTGAAGTGGAAGACTGTACTGATGAAGAATAGTATGAAAGTATTCATGTTGATACTTCTAACTTTCCGACGCTTGCAGAGTTTTTCAGTCAAGCGAATGAAGATGAGTTAAGAAGGAAGGTTGCGGAAAGTGTAAAGAACAAGAGTTTCCATGAAATGTCAAAGGATGAACAGAGCGAAGAACGTAAGAAATGGTTCAGAAAAGGAAAAGATTCTGAAAGAAAGTTCAAGAGACCGCTAAAGTACTACAAGAGAGACAGAGAAGTTTCTTTGGGAGATATAATCAGTTGGGGGTATTTGCCACAGGTGAATGCATATGCAATCCGACGAGAGTTTGGAGTTCAATATTTTGTGTATATTCAAGACATAATGTCTTTGCCCTGGTGGGATGTAGAAGAACTTCCCAAGGTTAGAACTTTGTCTTACCCAGTGAGGGAACGTGATATGCCAACATGGGGCCTAATGAAGTTTGAAGGGTTTAAAGATTTTAAGCACTGGAAGCCACATCAACCTAAGAAAAGGTCAAAAGGGTGGATCCAGTCACAGGCACAGAAGAAACAATCTTGCAGATAAAGAAGACCAGGGTGTTAAAGAACATTCCACTGCCGAAAATGGAGCAAGATTTTCACAAAGGATTCTTATGTTGGGTGTACAGCTGCATGTCAACGGAAGTAATGATTACATACAAAGTGGAGAATGAAGTCAGATACATCCGTTTGTATGATCCATTGTGGTTAGTAAACTGCTCAGCAATGGATATCGAGTGTTTGTTCGTAAACAAAATCGGTTACAGGAAAGAAGATAAAGATCAATCATTGCAGTTTCATAAAATTGTGACAATATGTTTCCAGAAAGGAATCAACTCTGAAAATGCATGGTCGACTAAGTGGAGGAAGATTGAAAAAGAGGAGGCTCTAAACGCTGAAAAAGAGAGAAAGAAACTTGAAGAGCTTCGAGGTAAATGGATGAATATGCAAGCTGAAGGACAACTGAAAGCGGCTAAAGAGAATGAAAAACTAAAGATTTTGTTGAAGAGAAATCCGAAGCAGAGGGAAGAAAAGTTTAAGTCTCTGTGAAATAAGTTTTGAAGACAACCTGACTAAAGACTCTGGCAATATCCAAGGGGGAGTTTGTTGGTACACAATCTCTATCGCCTACGTCAACAGTCTAGGTCGTGTCAAGTAGCTTGTTATAGGGGTTTAAAGTGTAAATATTTAAGTTTATTTGTGTTGTAACCATTTCGTACGAAATGGATTTTGGTAAGTCATTTCGCACGAAATGGAGTTTGCTATTTCGTGCGGAATGGACTGTCTATTTCGTGCGGAATGGAAACCCTGTATATAGGGGTGTTGGGTTTTCCATTTGGAACGGTTCGGTGAAAGTTGTAACGAAATGCTGTCAAATTCTCTGCGTGTATTAACGTCTAAAGTCAATGGAAAACCAGTTTAAAGTTTATTTCTCTGCTTCTACTCACATTCTAACACCGATTCTCAGTTACTAGATTGTTTCCGCCTCTCTAGTGACTTAGATTTGACTCAGACCGACTCTTTTAGGTCGAATATCGATCCTACATTACCTTTAGGGTTTAGCCTCTGAGATCCGAGGCATGACCGCATCATCCCACCCTACCTCGATCACTCAAACAGTAGTTACCCGAAACGTTTCCTACCAACCAACATTTCACATCCATGTTATTTGATACTGGTGTCGATTTTAGCTTCATCTCAACATTTCACATGCATGAGTTTCATGGCTAGTGACGGGATTGTCCTAGCTAGACTTAGGGACTGGATTATACTACATCTAAACATAGGGATTGGGTTATCCTACATCTAAACATAGGGATTGGGTTGTCCTACATTTAAATAAAGGTTTCCTAAAACTATACAGTGAAGTTCTCCCCACAAAGAATTCAAAATGTACTTGGCCTAGAGTCAAGTAAGCTAGACATCCCCTCATTCTATAGAATTGACATACGATAAACTAGTCGAGTCCGGGGAAGTTGTTATAGACTTTTCATTAGAACTTGGCGAGTGGAAGTTCAATATCGATCTCTTACCCGTTCAGTTGGGTAGTTTCGACACAGTGGTTGGCATGGATTGGCTATCCGATAACCAAGCCGAAGTCATATGGTATGAAAAGATCATTCGCATATCACTGCCGAACGAAGAGATGCTTGTCATCCATGGAAAGAAGCACGGAACCCCATTGCGGATCATCAATTGCATGAAGGCACAGAAGTTCTTATGGAAAGGTTTTACAGCTTTTCTAGCACATGTTTTCGACAAAAAGGCCGTTGGGCTGAAGCTGACAGATATTCCAGTGGTAAAAGAGTTTCATGAAGTCTTTCCTCAAGACTTGTCGTGACTATAACCATACCGACAAGTCGAGTTTCATATCAACTTGGTACATGGAACTGCACCCATAGCCAAATCTCCATATCGATTAGTACCTTTTGAAATGCAAGAGTTACTGACTCCAGGATCCGGCGAGTTTCACGGAGCTTCGGTCCTGAAACGACGTGCTCGGTGCGATTATTACGACAAAGAAAGGAGTAGAAACGGAATACGAAACCGACCAGTCAATTTCAATCTGGCCTCTATTGATTATTCAACGTTTACAGCACCACGAGACCAGTTGGACAGCATGTCCCCTCTAGTAACCAAAAGCTTGTCCAAATGGGAGCCCTATCTCCCTATTTATAGACAACCACATATGTGTCCATCTGATCAGATTGCCATCCGACCGGATGGTCATCCGTACTGATGGACCTTTACAATATCTAAACCTGTCCAACTTTCTCTATTCTATACAATATTCAACACACCCTCTATCTAACTATTCGCACAGTGGCAGACGTACGAAATATGAACTAACAGATTCCCCCTCGGTTGTCACTGTCGAATCGTCTTTAAAACTTTGAGAACCTTGAGCCGTATTTGAATATTCTGCAATCTTCAACTTTTCTGCAACTTCAATCAGGTATCTTGAAATCTGACTATCCAAATTCCCCCTCGATTGATGATTCGGGTTTGCTTTTGCCCAAGTAAAGCACGAATTCCCCCTTGAATGAATCTTCAGGTCTTTTGCACAGTTTACGACTCTCCTCTGATTTGCTAAACTGCAACCTTCACGAACAATCACCAACTTGAAACTAATCAATGCAGCATCCTCTGTTTCAACTTTAACCGCATCCGAGCTCAGTTTTTGATATCACAAGTAAGCACCACAATCTTTGCATTCCGCCTGCTCGATCTAAGAATGTACAAAAACTCAACCGGCAATTGATAGAAACTTCAAATACCCCACTGGTTAACTTCAAATCCGTGATTCCCCCTGAAGATCTGATATCCCGTTTACCGTGATCCACGTTAACGCACCGTAAGAATAACAGATCCGTGTAAACGGTATTCTCCACAATCAGCAAATCTTCATCGGAAAAACAAATCATCTGGTAATGTAATCCGATCTCCGAAGCATTCATCCACAATCAGATTAATCTCCTCGGATAATCTAGATCTCGGAAACTTTCACCCACGATCACTCTTAGATCTCTGAAGCATCCGTCCACGATCAGATATCAACACCTCAGATCCTCTTGATCTCGGAAGCTTACACCCACGATCAGATTCACATTCCCCCTGACAATCTGAAGTCGAAACTACCCGAATACTGTTGCAGTGTCACGAATTTCAAAAATGCCGGAATTTCAACATACGACAGTGAATTTTTTATTCCCCCTCATTTTTGCAAATTCTGACGTCTCTATCACTGAATTCCCCCTCAAACTGAATTTAGTTTTCAATTCTCTTCTCCGAAAGACTTGACCATACCAGAATATCACAATATTCGCCACATTTGTCAGTTTTTTGTCTCTGCAGATTTTACGTTTTGGCCCATAAATAGTCAGATACTTCAGAATATGAAAATTCTGCATCGGTATTCTGACTACCCCACTAATTTCCACAATCCGTGATCACATCATCAAATATGTACACTGAAGCCCCCGACGGTGTCCCCGAACAACCCAGCTTGGTCGTTAAAAACCCGAAAAAATTGACAATCACCAAATTTTTTCTGGAGACTCTCCTCGTCGTTGCGATCAAAAAAGGCCTTTTTTGTTTTTTGTTTTTGTTTTTTGTTTTTTTTTTTTTTGGCATTTGATCATCTGGTCGAATGTCAAGTGTCGGATAGCACAAGTGTCGGATGACACAAGCGTCAGATGGTCATCCGATCGGATTGCCATCTGATCGGATTACAAAAGAAACCAACAAGTGTTTGTGGATCGGATGGTCATCTGATCAGATTGCCATCCGATCGGAGTGTCGTTCGTTGAAAACAACTTAATCTTTCAAACACCCCATAGTGACATGGATCGGATGGTCATCCGATCGGATTGCCATCCGATCGGAAATGTTCTAACAACTCAAGAACACTCCAAATCACGTTTTTTCGATCCATAATCTTTATTTGTGTGAATTTCATGATGAAACTTCATAGGATTGTGCGCGATACAATTTCGAACAGATTGATGGCTTCAATTCCAAAATCCATCCGTGAATTGACCTTTATATTGATGATTTTCTCTGTTTAACGTCAAAACTCCTGTTTAACCCAAAATTGATAAGCTTTGGGTGATTTAACCGACTGTTAGATCGATTAAATCGGTACCGTAGCTCTGATACCATTGCGGACTCCAGGATCCGGAGAGTCTGACGGAGCTTCGGTCCCGGAACGATGTGTTCGGTGCGATTATTACGACAAAGAAAGGAGTAGAAATAGAATACGACACCGGTCAGTCAATTTCAATGTGGTCTCTATTGATTATTCAATGTTTACAGCACCACGAGACCAGTTGGACAACATGTCCCCTCTGGGAACTAAAAGCTTGTCCAAATGGGAGCCCTATCTCCCTATTTATATACAACCACATATGTGTCCATCCGATCGGATTGCCATCTGACCGGATGGTCATCCGTACGGATGGACCTTTACAATATCTAAACCTGTCCAACTTTCTCTATTCTATACAATATTCAACACACGCTCTATCTAACTATTCGCACAGTGGCAGATGTATGAAATATGCACTAACAAGAGTTATCCACACAACTTCAAGAGTTGTTGGATAAAGGATTCATTAGACCAAGCTTTTCGCCTTGGGGAGCACCAGTCCTAATTGTGAAGAAAAAGGGACGGAACATTCAGAATGTACATAGATTACAGAGAGTTGAATATACTACGATCAAGAATCAGTATCCGCTACCGAGGATTGATGACTTATTCAATCAAATGCAAGGTTCAAGCTTCTACTCCAAGATAGACTTACGATCGGGGTATCACTAGTTACGAATTTAAGAGGAAATCATACCGAGCACGGTTTTTCGGACTCGTTATGGTCATTATGAGTTTTTCGTTTTGCCTTTTGGTTTAACGAACGCACCAGCGGTCTTCATGGATTTAATGAATCGCGTGTGCAAGCCGTATCTCAACAAATTCGTCATAGTGTTCACTGACAACATATTGATATACTCACGATTGAAGGACGAACACGAATAACATTTGAGAACCAATTTGAAGCACTGAAGTCCGACAATTTTTGGGATTAGCGGGATATTATCGGAGATTTATTGAGAATTTTTCTAAGATTGCTCAACCGCTAACCTCCCTCACTCAAAAAGACAAGAAATTCGATTGGGCGAGAAACAAAAAGTATCATTTCAACTTCTCAAGGATAAGTTGTGCGATGCACCAATCTTATCACTACCCGACTACACCGATGACTTTGTAGTATACTGTGATGCTTCGCATTAAGGATTGGGTTACGTACTCATGCTGTAACGCCATGCGTCCCTAAACTTTAGGCTTTTGGCAAGATTAGTCCCTATACTTTACCCATTGTCAGTTTTAGTCCTTAATTTATGTGATGTTGATACTTTTGATACTTGTGAAACTTTGTGAGTCTTTATGATGCTAGAATCTCGATTCTTGACACTTAAACTATGATTCTTGATGCTTAACTCTAGATTCTTGATACTTGATACTTGGGAAACTAGACTCTTGACTCTTGACTCTTGATACTTATTTAGGTGCTTGACTCTTGAGACTCGTGCAACTTGATTCTTGGTTGAACGAGAGACTGGAGTCTTGTCACTGGCGGAATCTATGAAACTTGGAAACTTTTGGGTGTTTATGATGTAATCTAGTTATTTGATACTTTTACCAAACAATACGCAACGCAACGCTTAATCTAACTCACAAAATGAATCAAAGACGGGAACACGGATGGGATTGACCAAGTGGCAATCCGATCGGATGACCATCCGATCGGATGGCCACCCGATCGGATAGCCACTCGATCGACCGACCGTCTGATTCATGCACACCGCCTTACTTACCCTCTTCCACACTATAAAAAGGCCTGTCACATCAGTCCTTCACTGATGTGACAGCCTCACTCGACCCAGACGCACGCACACCACATTTCTTTGATTTCTCGATGATTTCGGTACGTTTTATGCTAGATCCTTGTACCTTCTTGATCTACACTTCGTTCTCTACGTGATTCTCCTTTGAAATCACACTTTTTGTTGGTACATAATGTCTATCGCCTATGTCATCAGTCTAGGTCGTGCCAAGTAGCTTGTAATAGGGGTTTAAAGTGTAAAAGTTAAGTTTATGTGTGTATGTAACCATTTCGCACAAAATGGACTTTGTGAAGTCATTTCGCATGAAATGGAGTTTGCCATTTCATGCGGAATGGAACATGTCATTTCGTGCGGAATGCAAACCCTATAAATAGGGGTGTTGGGTTTTCCATTTGAAACGGTTCGGTGAAAGTTGTCACGAAGTGCTGTCAAATTTTTTGCGTGTATTAACGTCTAAAATCAATGGAAAACCAGTTTAAAGTGTATTTCTCTGCTTCTACTCACATTCTAACACCGATTCTCAGTTACTAGACTGTTTCCGCCTTTCTAGTAACTTAGATTTGACTCATACCGACTCATTTAGATCGAATATTGATCCTACAATTGGTATCAGAGCTCAGGATGAGTCAAATCGGCTGAATCAGTGCTTTGAATGGTTTAGAACTCTCTACTTCTACTCATTCTTGGATTTTTGAACGATTCCACGGACAAAATGGACTGAGATTTGGATATAATGTGTAAAACACCATTTTAATCAATCCTTCAAAGTTTCAGACCTTAATTCGGACTAAAATTGATCAAAAAGTGTGAAAAAACTTTGTTTCCTGTGAAAATGTACCATTTCGTGTGAAAATTGTGTTCATTCCGTATGAAATGAACCATTTCATGTGAAGTTTTACCATTTCGCTTGAAAATCCGAATTATCTGATCATTTCGCACGAATTGGAACCTTTTTACTCATTTCGCACAAAATGGCATTCCAATTCGTTTGAAATTGTCATTTCGCTTGAAAGTTGATTTCTTTTGAATTCATTCCGTTTGAAACAGTCCATTTCGTTTGAAGGTTCATTCCGTTTGAAAATCCATTTCGTGTAGAAGTCATTTCGTTTGAAAGTGTCAGTTTTCAAAACTTAAAATTTTTCCGAAAATTTTTTCGAAGTATAAAATGGATAACCAAGAATTTTATAACATGTTTTCCGGAGGGGGAATGACAGCAGTTCAAACACCAGCGAGTATTATTCAGAACGTAAACATGGAGAACGAGCTTGGTACAATGCAAAAGCCACCAAAATTAATGAACATTGACGAATATTCAGGGTGGTCAGAGAGGTTTAAAACCTGGGTACAGGTAAATCATTTTGAGTGTTGGATGAAAATTGAGTCAAGGTATATACCTCCGATGAATGGAGCGGGTATTGAGAAAGCACTTCATCAGTTAACTCCGATTGAACAGGATAGTTTTAAAGCCGAGAAGAAAATGATGAGTATCTTGCAACAAGCAATCAAAGAAGATATTTTGGTTTTGCTACCAAATCATAGTGACTCACAGTCTATCTGGAATTCACTAAAAGTCAAGTTTCTTGGAAGTGTTTTGATGATAAAGAGCAAGACGACATTGCTGAAAAAGGAATTTAATATTTTTACTCCTATGAAGGGTGAGTCAACAAAAGAGTTGATCGAGAGATATTGTCATTTGGTTGTAGAAATGAAGCGTTTGAGCATTGAGAAAACAGATGAAGATTGGGTTGACAAACTGGCAGATGCCTTACCGTATGACGAGTGGGGCACATATTTGTTGGTTCTGAAAAATAACTTGGAATATGTTGGTTTCAATCTAAGCACATTCATCGAGAAAATTGAATCACATGAGCTTGAACTTAAAAAGATCAGAAAAATGAAATCTACCAATGTACAATAAGATGTTCAGTTATACTACAAAGGAAGCTCATCAGCAACATCTACCCAAAGTCCAAAAATTCAGACAGCATTTAGTGCTGAGCCTACATCTGGAGTTTCTACACCAAGCAACAGTCATTCACCGTTTGCAAGTTATGAACCAAATCCTAAGGTTCAAGAACAAGTGTCTCCTCAAAGTTCATCAAGTTCAAATAATCAGAGTTACATTTCTGGGATACAGTGCAATATTGCTGTAAACATAAAAAATGGTCAAGATTTTACAGAAGCAGCTGCAAAGCAACATATCGCACTATTAGCTTCCGTTCTTGAATCATATGAGAGTCTAGTTGCTAGAAGGATCGGTAATCCAGACATGACAAAGGAGGATTACGATCAAATTGATCCTGAAGAATTAGAGCTTATTGATATCAAATGGGGAATGGCGAGCTTAGTGAGGAGAGCACAAAGATTTATGGAAATAACCGGACAAAACAGTCTCTCAGGACCTGATCAAAAGCTTGGATTTGATAAAGCGAAAGTAACTTGCTTCAAATGCAAAGAAAAAGGGCATTTCAAACGTGAGTTTCCAAACAGGGAAGTAAACAATCATCAGAATCCGTTCACAAATGACTACTACCGACAAGCAATCTATCACAAAACTAGTCGACCTCAAATTGAAAACAAACTAGAAAAGGCTCTTTTGGTTAATCGGGATGATGAGAAGATGCCGGAAGGTTTTAGTTGGGATAAATATGTTCCTGGTGAGGGTCTTGCTATGATGGCAGAGATTATTGAAGAGCCAGAATGTGTTGTTGAAACTGAGGAAGTCGGTGAAGTGATGAGTGAAGAGAGTCTGGCAGAGCTTGAAGAGGCATTAGCAGAAGTGTATTATTATCAATCAGAACAGGAGATTATTGCAAATTCTTTTAAATCCATAATGCCTCCTAACATGTTTGATTCTTTTGCTGGATTCTTCAGCGAGCCAACTACAGGTTTTTGTCCACAATATGATGTCGAAAAAGCTCCGGTTGAAGAAATCATAGATGTTTCTAAAGAGACGAATGAAGAAACTCTGAAGGAGATAGCTTACAAGGCGCTGAAGGTCAAGGTGAAAGAGGTAGAAAAAACTCAAGAGTCAGTGTCTGTCAAAACGAAGTCTGTCGAAACGGAGTCTATCAAAACGGAGTCTGTCGAAACAGAGTCAATCGGAAAGGAGTCAGTCGAAACGGAGTCCGAGTTCAAATCAGAAAATCTGGATATCAAAACAGGAGAAAAATCAGAGTCTGAGTCTGACGGGTTTGGTAAAACAGAAATTGAAACTGATAAAGAAGAAAAGGTTTTTAAAAAGATTGATCCAATTCCTGAAACACCATGCGAAAACTGTTTAAAATCCTGCATGTATTGTCTTGAAAAAGACAAACAGTTTCAAGAATTGAAGAAATATATTGATGAAGTAAAATTTGATCTTAATGATGTGAAAGAAGCTTATGACACTTTATCACGTTCAATCAAAATGATTCAAAAGGAAAGTATAGAAAATGATAAAGCCACTAAGCTTTTCAAAGAAACTGTCATGGAAAAACAGATGGAGATAAACATTCATCTGGACACAATCGCATCTTTGAAAAAAGAACTTAAATTGATGCATATTGAAAAAGAAAGAGTTGATAAGAAATTGATCTGTTATATTGCTTCATCTTATGTGATTGATCAAATTCTTCCTCAACTAGCTGATACTAAACCTGCTTTCAAAAATGTTCCACCCCCAATGTGGAATCATTATACACAAAAATATCCAGATGGGGTGGAAGCAGCTTTGAATCTCAAATTGAGAACTGTGGAGAATGAGTTACCTGAAAGCATTGATGTTACATTTTCTCCATCTGACACTGACAATGAGTCACAATGATTAAAACTATTGTTGATAAAGTGTTGGATGAAGAAAGTGATAACTCTGATTTCGGAACGGCTAAAACTCATTTGGAAAATTCAAATTCTGATTCTGATGATGACGGGAACTTTCTTGATAAGTTCATACCAAAATCAGATAAAGTTGTGAATGATGATTCGATCATTGTGGTTTACACAATGACCGGAACTGACAAACTCTATACTGATTTTGAGTATCCAATTCAGAATGCAAATTTGGAAAATGTTGAAAAGGTGTTCAAACTTGTGGAAATTGGCATTTCAAAGGTTAACAACAATGTGTTTCTATCAAAACCGAGAAAATCTTTTGTGAAACAACAACCTCACAACCCGAGAAAGAAAGAATGGGTGGGTAAAGATGGTAACAACAAAATACATGGAAACAATTTCAAAAAGAAAGGTGTTGGTTTTGAATGGAAAATGGGTAAGCAAGAGTTTAAGCCAAAAGAAAAGTTAAATGATGTGTTTGTGGCGGGTAAGAATACTGTGGCTGAAAAAGATTATATCTTTAGTCAGAAAGCAGTTGACGATTTCAATGCAGCCAAAAAGTTGAAAGAAGAAACCAACAGAACTACTTTTGTTGAATATGACGAAAGAGTCTGTTATCGCTGCAATGAGATTGGTCACATGGCAAAACAGTGTGTAAAAAAGATTGAAAAACCAGTTTTCCAGAAACCCAAATCTAAAACTTCAAATGTTGTGAAAGGAAAAACACCAATGGTTGCCCCCGTGCGTATTCTAAAATGCGGTGAATCTTTGAAGTCCGAGGACAAGCCAAAATAAACCTTTGAGATTGGTGAATCTTAAAAATCTCCAAAGACTTCAAAGATTTATCCCAAAACTAAGATTTTTCAAAATCAATCATGGGTGGAGAAACCTAAACAATCGTTTGAAGAAAAGAAAATGGAGAAGGTTTTAAAATCTGAGCCAACATTTGCTGTAACTAACAATGAAAATCTTGAATTTGAATTGGACAAATTGATTGAAGAATTCCCGCCAATTAAGGAGGGAGATCTTAAATCAAAGTCACAACCTGTTGTTCCAAATGCTGTGCTTCATATTCCAAAAGTTGACAATCATGACATTATGTTTGGTAGTGTATCAAATGTCGAAAAAACTTGGGCATCTCTGTTTAAGTAAAAGTCATTTGATGTGTGCAGGGGCTTCCGAGATCGATCATCTCCAAGTGGATCATGGATAGCGGCGCCTCGAGGCATATGACGGGAATGTTAGCACTACTCTATGATGTCAAATCAATCAATGGAGGATATGTTGGTTTTGCTGGAACTCAGGGAGGAAGAATCGTTGGTGAAGGAACTCTTACCAATGGAGTCGTATCTTTTGATAAAGTGAACTACATCGTTGAACTTGAAAACAATCTGTTGAGCATATCGCAGATTTGTGACAAGTCGTTCACGATTCATTTTACAAAAAAATGAGTGTTTGATCATTAAACCAGGTTTTAAAATTCCTGAAGATTTGGTATTGATGCGAGCTCCACGTGAAAAAAATTTATATGTCCTAGACATGAGCGTCGCAACAACATCAGACAAAAAGAAACAATGCTTTGTAACTAAAACAAAAGCAACTGAAAAAGAATAAAAAATGTGGCATCGTAAGATGGGTCACATTCATGTGAGAAAAATGAATTTCTTAGTTCACAATGATCTTGTTGAAGGTGTTAATCTGAAAAATTTCCATCTGAATGATGATTGTGTAGAATGCAAAAAGGGAAAGCAAACGAAGAAGTCACACCCAAAGAAGCTCTTGAACTCCATCAGACTACCACTCGAACGACTCCATATGGATCTGTTCGGTCCGGTAAATGTGAAGAGCGTAAGTGGAGATCTGTATTGTCTTGTGGTGACTGACGATTTTTCAAGATTCTCCTGGGTGATGTGTCTTGAAAGTAAAGTAAAGATCAGACTTTTGATTCATTGATGATTTTATTCAAAAAGATGGAGACGCTGTACAAACTACCGATCAGAAGAATTCAAAGCGACAACGGAACAGAGTTTAAAAACAATCGTATGCTTGAATTCTGCAATGACAGAGGCATTCTTCATGAATTCAGCGCACCGTATACTCCACAACAAAATGGTGTCATAGAACAAAAGAATCGCACACTGATCAAAACAGCTCGAACTATGCTAGCCAATTCCAAATTGCTGATATTCTTTTGGAGTGAAGCAGTTACGGCAGCATGTTACACGTTAAATCGTGTTCTTACAGTAAAGAAGTACAAGAAAACTTGCTTCGAATTACTTCATCGCTATAAACCTAATCTGAAATTCTTAGAACCTTTTGGATCACCATGTACATTTATTGATCCAGATGGTAAATTTGGTGCAAAAGTTAACGAAGGTTGTTTTGTAGGTTATGCAAGTCCACTGAAGAGGGTATTTGTTCCATGCTTGGGGAAGATTATACAAGTTCAGTATGTCGACTGTCAAAGGTTTACTGCTCCAGAACAACTTCCCGAAAACAGATTGTTTTTCGATTATGATAAACTCTGGGAGTCATTCCAGTTGCCGACTGAGCCAAGTGAGGAGGAACTAGTACTACTATACCAACATCAGCAATCTATGTCACAAGAACAAGTGCCAAGACCGTTGGTAGTTTCTCAGCCCACCGTGGGTGCAAATGATCATGAGGCCGGTCCAAGTGGAACGACACACAAACCCCCATAAGAACCAGCTCCAACATTTGATCAATCTGACGACTCAGAATCGGAACCCGATCCGATTTTTGACGAGGAACCAAATGTTGCAAATTCAGAAGCTGTGGATCACACGGGTGATCAGGATATCATAAACTTGCAATCGGAAGTGAGCGTGCCAAACACAATCATGCCGAGAACTTTGTCTTATCATCCTTCAGAACAAATCATTGGAGATCTTCAAAGTGGAGTGAAAACGCGAGATCAAATCAACAAAGGGCTTACATGTTTTTATTCATCTATCGCTCCTTTACAAGTAGACTTCTCATTGAAATGTTTTATCTTGCAGGTGGAGCCGAGAACATACAAAGAAGCATTGACCGAGGAGAGCTGGGTAAATGCGATGTAGGAGGAGCTACTGCAGTTTGAGAAACTTGGAGTGTGGAGGTTGGTGGATCTCCTGGAAGATCAAAAGCTGATCAAGACCAAATGGGTCTTCAAGTCTAAACGGGATGATAGAGGGGTGATCGTGAGAAATAAAGCACGTTTGGTAGTCCAAGGTTTTAGTCACAAGAAGGCATCGACTTTACAGAAATGTATGCACCTGTTTCTCGACTCGAGGCAATTAGAATCTTCCTGGCATTCGCGTCTTGGAAAGGATTCAAGGTCTACCAATTAGATGTAAAATCTGCATTCCTTTATGGAAAGATCAAAGAAGAAGTGTACGTCGGACAACCACCGGGTTTTACCGATCCAGTGCACAAAAACAAAGTCTATCTACTCGACAAAGCGCTTTACGGACTACACCAGGCCCTGAGAGGCTGGTACGAGACTCTTTCCCAACATCTGCTAGCCAACGGGTTCATCAGAGGGACTGTCGATAGCACTTTGTTTACAAAAGAGGTTGCAGGACATCTACTCATCGTGCAGATATACGTGGATGACATAATCTTCAGATCGACAAACGAAGAATTATGCTAAGAGTTTGCGAAGGTTATGAAGAAAAAGTTTGAAATGAGTTCAATGGGGGAGATGAAGTTCTTCCTAGGGCTTCAGGTTGAGAAAATGCCCGAAGGAATTTTCATACACCAGACAAAATATGTGAATGATGTGCTGGACAAATTCAACATGTCTGAATCAACTCCAATCTCAACCCCCTGGCTCAAAATCATGAGATATGTCCGGATGAAATTTGACAATTGTTGATACACAAGAATGTCTGTTGACTTCATCTTCATCAAGTCTTATATCAAGAAAGTCAAGATTGGAACTTAAAAGTCAAATTAGGGTTTAGGTTTGATTTTAGGAAGAGTTTAAAGATGGTTCCGTTTGAAACTATAGTTTGAATAAGGGTTCCGTTTGAAACATGAGGGTTCCGTTTGAATTGGTTGTTTGAAACTGATTATGTTAAGTTCAAACGGAAGGGTAAGTTCAAACGGAAGGGTCATTGTCTATATATATGAGTGTGTCTGTCACATTTCAAACGGAACAGTAGGTGGTCATTGTGTGAATCACAAAGTGCTGTCGGATTTTCATCAGATCTTATTGTAAAAGCACGTTTATTAATCAGAAAAGAAGAGTTAAAAGGATTAGAGCTGTTTTGACGTTATGTGCATTGATTCCGCCTTTACACATGATGTTGAACTACCTTAACTGACTTTCAGGGTCACATACACGATCCAACAACAATTGTGCTCTTTAATCGAGGTACAATACAAAACAAATTATTAATAAAACAATGTGTTTTAATGTTATTATATGTGTATTTATGTTTGAAGATTTTACGATTCGATTCGATTCCAATTTCAAGCTTTAAATCGCTTTCTGGAAGGTTATACGCGCACTAATGCGTAAATATAACCAGTTTAATGCAACAAACACTCCGGAATTGTGAAATAGTCTTAACATACCTAAAATAACCTTTACATAACTTAGAAATAAGTTTTGGATGGTTTGGTGTGTTGAAAACAAGTCTATTCGATCGCAGGGACTATTTTTGTCAAGCTGCGAAACTATACCGATTCGTATGGTATCGAAGAGTCCGGAACTTGATCATAAGCTAAACATACCATAAATAACCTAAACATAGCTTAGAAATAAGATTTGAGTGGTTCGGTGTGCAAAAATATGCTTATTTGATCTTACAGGGACTAAAAGTGTAAAAAACGACGTAAGTTTGCATTTTCACGCATATCTTACGTTCTGACCACATCTGGACGCTCAAAATTTTTGTACACACTAAAATATTTTTGTTTTAGTGATCGGCATGCAAAAATTCCATTCGTCGCTTAATTTGGTTCGTTTCCGCGTCCGTTTGAGTTTCGTCGTAATTTAACGAACAACGCGACCGTACGACCAAACAAGCCGACATCTGAGAGTGTTCCAAGCATATTTTGAGTCCTCTAAACTTTATTGACCTTGTAGAGCCTTGAAAAAGGCTTAACGGGGGTCAAAAGGGCCTGAAATGAGCTCAAAACACATGCAGGGACCTAAACTGCCATTTTGCAAACTTGTGCTGAACTGGGGAGGCCAGGCGGGCCGCGTAAGCCCCCTGCCTATTCTTAAGCGGGCCGTGTCAGTGCCCAGTGACCAGAAAACTCAGTTTCAGCTGCTGTTTCATAATTCAGGGGCCAATCTTGCAATTTCTTGGTGTGGTGAGCAAGTTATCTCCTCCCCAAGGCTTTGCACCTGCTTGTGACAATTGTAGGGCCTTGATCTTTGCTTGGAGGCTACACAATCCATGTATAATGATCTTGTTGAGTTGCAACAACTATAAATAGCCAAGCTCTCTTCCATTTCATTTGCTCATTTCCTTCTCTTCTCTTCTACATCTGATTTGGAGCTCTCTCCCAAGTCTTTGGAGCTTTCTAATCTGATTATTCTTGTAGAAAAGATAGCAAGGACCTTTAGTGAGCATTCTTTTATTCTTTTTATTTATGTTAGTGCAGAAAGTCAAACAAGTTTGGCCAACAGTTTGACTTTCGGTTTTGACCATCGATTGGTCAAGTCAAAGTTCAATTGAACTTTGTAACGTGATTGTAATCACGATGGTTATAATCCTTAGCGATTATACCTACCGATTACCACGTTAACTAGGCGTAGTGATGAGTCAAAGTTTTGGTCAAAATGCGTTTTAGCATGCATTTTGCAACGGAACTATTTTCGGGTATCAAAACCCATTGTTTTGATACCAAATCAGTTTTCTAAGTAGGTTAAACATGTTTTGACATGTTTAACTCGTCACTATTAGTTTAGTGCTTGTTTAGGGACGTAAGTTAAGCGGTCTAAACAACCGCTTAGACTTTCGAACCCGACCCGTTTGGTCAATCATTAGGATCCGATCAAGCTTGATTAGTAATCATAGTTACATATGGAATAACCACTGAGGTTATACCCTATGATCACATAGGATTGGTTAGTTATATGTTAACATAGAAAATGACCAAAACGCCCTTTTGATGCTAAAATCCGTATTTTACATATGTGAACACGTTTTTGACATATAATCTGATTTAGTAACATGTTTAGGTATTATTGGGCATGTAAGACTTGACATAGCACATAGTTAACCATCCGAACATAGTTTTGCGCGAACGACGCATTAACGTAGCATAAGCTACCTTAATGGGTTGTAACGGGTCGAAAGCACTTAGGTTAGGTTCCGATTTAGAATGTAGGCTTTGTTAAACCATATCACATGAGTTCCACACTCATTTGGTTTACAAGACCTCATTCTATCCGATCTTCCGATTAAGGTGTCGATGTATTTACTAGTGATCCGATTACTAGGTACTACTTGAATTTCCCTGGTTTGTCTGAGCTTCGCTAAGTTCTTTAGATCAAGGATACCCTTCTATTCAATGTGAGTACATAGTTCCCCTATTTTATTGTTTTCAATTGTTCTGGGGTGATTCATATGTATTAAAACGATTTCGATATTTTAACGATGTTTCCAAAAACGATTAAGATGGTTTATATTAAACTAAATACGATTTCGATAATGTGAACGAAACTTGTTGGTTGTAACTACATAATGAATGACATTCATTAGCATTGATCAAGCCGACCAGTATTAGGTTATGGTACCATAGGATCTGACAAATCCCGTTATCAGACTGCACCCATGGTTATGTGTGGGGGGTTATGTAGGTAACGACCGAATCTGATGATTGTTAACTTACCCTTTGGTGGTTTGTTAATACGATAAACGAGGTAGTTGAGTCACGAAGGTTTGAATGTTATTAACGAGTCGACCAAAAGTAGTTTCACAATTAAAACGAATACAATTTTGGGACGAATTAAACGATTGGGAACGACCTAAACGAAATTAACGATTTGAACGAACGATTGGTTTTGGGTAGTGATTAGATAATGGGACGGGTGTAGTATAATAGAAGCATGGTAGATACGCCGCTGGTACATCTTATATATAAGTGCTTCTAACATATTACATTGCGTGTCATTATTTAGTTCACTTGGGAAACGATTTGAAACGATATCACACAACGATGTTTTCAAAATGATATAAACCATACAAGTTTTATTAACGAGTTTTTAACGAGATGTCTAACGAATTGGTTTACTAAAGAATCATGGCTACGAGATGTTTTAAATCATAACCATCTTGATTTGAGTTGGTTAATCATGTTGCAATATTATATACTTTTCAAAACAAGGTTTTCGAGGTTTTGCAATATATATAAACGAGCCATGATTCCGACACTCTTATAAAACCTATGTACTCGCCAGCATTTCTTTGCTGACTATGTTTTTTACATATGTTTCAGGTGATGTTGCGTGATGATTGCTAGGAAGCAAGTTCACTTAGGATCTGGACAAGGCCTTAGTGACTTAAAAACAATTATGAACAATGTGTAGTTTGTTTGTTTTGGTTAAAGACAATGTACATTATTTGATAATTCAATAAAACGAAACTTTTAATTACCATGGTTGTTGAAACGATGATTCTGTTGCAACACTCCCCGACGTTTCCGCCGCGGTTTCGTTGTTTTAACGCGGTCGGGGTGTGACATGAAAGCTGTGAAAAGGTGGATGAGACGCACTATTTATCGATCATTGGTTCATTAATGTATCTGACTGCGTCACGCCTGGACATCATGTATCCAACTTGCCTCTGCGCCCGATATCAGTCAAGCCCGAGACAGTCACACTTGACGATTGTGAAGAGAATTTTACGGTATCTTAAAGGCTGCCCAAGCACCGGATTGTGGTATCCTAAATCTGGTGACTTTTCTCTTACTGGTTATGTTGATTCTGACTTCGGGAGCTGTAAGCTTAATGCAAAGTCCACAACTACTGGTTGTCAATTTCTTCGAAACTCGACTTGTTACTTGGCAATGCAAGAAACAAACCACAGTCGCTCTCTCAACCTGTGAGGCTTAATACGTTTCAGCTTCCAGCTGTTGCTCTCGGATCCTCTGGATCCAGCAGCAGATGAGGGACTATGGTTTGCAATTCTTAGACACGCCAATATTTGTGGACAATGAGGCATCAATAAATATAACTAAAAATCTGGTTCATCACTCTAAAATGAAACATATTGAAATTCGACATCATTTCATCCGTGATTGCTACGAGAAGAAATTGATTCGAATTGATCATATACACACCGATGATCAGAGAGCTCATTTTTACACAAAACCCTTTGATAAAACGAGATTTAACTATCTTTTAAAATTGAACGGGTTGAAAAATTTGTTTTCTGGGAGGGTTGTTGAGTGTGAAGCCTAGGAGGACGGCGGTCAGAAGTGATCTACGTCTTGTTGTCAAGTTTCTGTACAGTTCATTTTCTGTTTTTGATAAAACCAAAAACACAAAAACATGTTTTTGATTTTAGGGGGAGAAAGTTTACAGAAAATACAAAAACATGATAAAATTTCAAAAATCCAAAAACAGTGAAAAAGGCAAAAAGAGATTGTGTAAAAAGGGAAATGATAGTACATCAGCTAGACAGTTGCAGTACGCTAAAGAAATGTATAGTTTAAAAAGTGTTAAGCAGTCTCGCTGATGATGTGCATATAGGTTTTTACACATTTAGTAAGTTTGTTCTGGATATAAACCTAAATCATTTTTTGCTTTTCCGTGGGGAACATCTCTCGGATATATAGGTAACCCCTGAAATCCTGTTTGAAAGGCTCTATTTCTGACATACTAGGTCTTTGTACGTCTTGATATCTGGGGTATTATACCAGGACTTCTGATTTTGCGGGAGCAATAGCCTAGTCCTCGTATAATACTTTGCACTGCTTTAAATCTTAAAGCCCACCCTCAACATAAAAAATGATGAAACATTGAAAAATGCTAATCATGTGCTGTTGTAAAGAAGATCCCCAAGGGGGACCCACCTGAAAGTCGAGCCATCATTTCTCTGATTTTGCAGAAGCAATAGCATGAGCTCTCATGGCCTCGCACTAACCCAATTACAGTTATCATTAGTGTGCACTCACCTGTGTCACACCCCGACCACGTTAAAACAACAAAACGTGGCGGAAACGTCGGGGAGTGTTGTAATAGAATCATTGTTTCACAACCATGGATTAAACAGTTTTGTTTTATTGAATTAAATGTATTACATTACATTGGAATTAGAAAAAAAAAAACATGAACAAATAGACTTTTATTGTTATTAAGTCGCTAAGGCCTTGTCCGTTCCTATGTGAGCGTGCATCAATATCATCATCAAATATCATCAACTATGGTACCTGAAACACATGTGAAAATACGTCAGCATAAAAATGCCGGCGAGTACATAGGTTTTATGTGAGTGTCAGATTCATGGCTCGTTTTACATGTTGCAATACTTATTTTAAAACCTTACTTTGAAAAGTATAGTATTGCGACATAATTAACCAACTCAAATTAAGTTGGATATGATTTATAAAATCTCATAGCCATGATTCTTAACTCCAAAACATTTGTTTTATGAAATCAAATTGTAAAACATATCGTAGATACTCGTTAACAAAACTCGTATGGTTTATTTTATTCCGAAAACATCATTGTGTAACATCGTTTTGAAATCGTTTACCCAAGTGATCTAGATAACGCAACGATATATAATGTGTCAAAAGCACTTATATATAGGAAGTACCAGCGGCGTATCCACCATGCTTTTAACACATTACACCCGCCCCGTTAACTAATCACTTCCCTAACCCAACTGTTCAAATAGTTACAAATGGTTCACATATATCAAATGGTTACAAATGGTTCGCATATATCAAATGGTTACAAATGGTTCACATAAATCAAACGATTACAAATGGTTCACATACATCAAATGGTTACAAATGGTTCACATACATCCAACGATTACAAATGGTTCACATACATCCAATGATTATAAATGGTTCAAAACGTAAAACAATTGCGCTAGCATTTTAAGTGAACATACATAGCAAAACATAATGAAATCATGTACTAATAGTTTACTAATGAACATAGCAAGTATATGATATGAAAACATGGAAAACACGAAAGTAACAAGTAGGCACATGTGTTCCACCACAAAACAGTTTGAAAACAGTAAAAGAGGGGACTATGTACTCACTTGAGGGTGCTTAGAAGTCTTGAACAACAACTAAGCGAAGCTAGAGGGATCACAGAATCAAACGACACCTAATATAGGTAACTATGTTAATAAACGGACCTAATCGGAGGATCGGGTAGCATGAGGGTTCGTAAACCAAATGAGTGTAAGAACTCATGCAATATAGTTTAACAAAGCCTACATACTAAAACGAAACCTATGCTAAGTGCTTACGACCCATTACGACTCGTTAAGATAGCTTACGCTACTTTAACGCGTCGTTCGCGTAAAACGCATTCGGAACGCCTAACTAGTCCTATGAAAAGTATTATATGCCTTAACATGTCTAATAATGTTACCTAATCAGTTTAGATGTCAAAATTTAGGTTACATATGCTTAAAAAGAATTTATGCGCAAAAAGGGCATTTTGGTAATTTTCCTAAGGCATATAAATTACCTATCATACCACTAACTAAACGAAGTGACCATAAGGTATAACCTCGGAAGGTTATTCCCTATACAACTATGGTCACTAAACATGTTTGGTTGGATCCTAAGGATCGACCAAACGGGTCTAGTTCGAAAGTCTAAGCGGTTGTTTAGACCGCTTGACTTACGACTCTACATAAGCACTAAACCTAATGTGATGAGCTAAACATTTTAAAACATGTTTAACGAAGTTAGAAAACAGGTTTGGTATCAAAACAAACGGTTTTGATACCTAAAAGTAGTTTGGTTACAAAATACGCAAGAATACTCATTTTGGCCAAAACTACGACTCGCCACTATGCCTAGATAACGTGGTAATCAGTAGGTATAGTCATAAGAGACTAAAAATATCGTGATTACGCTCACGTTATGAAGTTCAAATGAACTTTGTATTGACCATAAACTGGTCAATGCAGAAAGTCAAACAAAGTTTGACTTTCACGCTAAAAATGCATAAAATAACGAAAGATGACTTACAAAAGGTCCAAGGACGTTTGATCCAATTTATTCTCAGGTATGAAGTGCAAGACTTCAACTTAGAGAATGAAAATCAGATCAAATGTGAGTTTGAGAGAAAAGGGGGTGGGGTTTATATAGTTTTTGCACAACCGTTAAGATCGTTCATCGTAAAACGAGCCTCGATCTCATCCGTACACATGTGCCCATGGTTTTGTGAAACCATGGGAGCCCCTAGTTTCATTAAAACTATGTGAAAATGAGGGGAACAGCTGGAACAAGCTGGAATTTAGAATTTTCATTTTGGTCCCTTCCTAAGATAACTATGGCAGAATGTCAATTTTGGTCCCTGAATGTGCAAAACATGGTTTTTCATGCATTTTTAACACGTTTAAGCCCCTTTAATCATATTTCAAGGCTATAAAATGAAGTTAAAGTATAGGGAACATGAAACATGCTCAAAAATATCTCGGATGTCGGTTCGTTTGGTCGTACGGTTGCGTTGTTCGGTTAATTACGACGAAACACGAACGAATGAGAAAAACGATCCAAATTACGCGACGAATGGAATTTTATCATGCCAATCACTAAAATAAAATATTTTAATGATTACATAAATTTTTGGATGTCCGGATATATTCAGGACGTAAGATATGCGCGAAAATGCAAACTTATGCACTTTTTGACGCTTTTAGTCCCTGAATGACCAAAAAGTTTATTTTAGCACACCGAACCCCTCAAAGCCTATTTCTAAGCTATGTAAAGGATATTTAGGGTATGTTTAACTTATGATCAAGTTCCGGGAATGTTCGTTACAGTACAAATCGGCATACTTTCACAGTTTGTCGAAATTAGTCCCTGTAAGCGAATAAACTTGATTTCGTCACACCAAACCCTCCAAAACTTATTTCTAAGTTATGTAAAGGTTATTTAAGGTATGTTAAGCCTATTTCACTATTCCAGAGTGTTCGTTGCATTAAACTGGCTATATTTGCGCATCAGTGCGCGTATAACCTTCCAGAAAGCGATTTAAAGCTTGAAATCGAACAAGAATTGATATGTGAAAAAGATACACATATTTATACAAATCCTAAGTATGAAATACAATATTTCATTGGTTTGGTATTTGTTTGATGGTCACAGAGGAACATGTGTCACAACCTGTAAGACTGAATATAGTGGCCTGTATACGGGAGTATATTCTGAGGTGGTACACGTGTATAAGTTAAGCCTTAAAACATTAATTCGTATCTTGAACAGATTGAAATTTATGTGAAAATTTAAATTGGATCAGTATATCGGCAATCACTATAAATTGTTTAATGCTTAGTATGAAATCAAAGCTTAACGATACTTGTAGCTTGTCTGCAGCTGATATGATCCCCTAACACGCTCAACAAAAATATGTTGGTACAGTTTACTGTTTCTTAAATTCCAAATCATTTCCTGTTTGTTTAGCTAAATGTTGAAAAATCCAAAAAAATTTTGATATTTCATCTTATTTTTCGACAACAGACGTTGGGGATCTGTTGATCAAAGTCTCACAGTGCTAAACAAGTTGGATCATGTGGGTTGGTAAAGAAAAAGTTTTTGAGAAATTGTTGGTAAATTGCTCGAAATGTTTAAAAGTTCATTAGTTTGAACTTAAATATGTTTCAAAAAGTCAGCAAGTTCATAAATTGGTCAGCTAGGGTCATTAACTTGGACTTGGCAGGCTAAACAGTTGACGAGGGTCATTAACTTGGACTTGGTTAACTGGGTGTGATGGTAAAAAATAAAAAATAATCAAAAAGATAAAAATTTGAAAAATTTTGAAAATTTGAAATTTCAAACGAAATGACCATTTCGCACGAAATGGCCATATCGTTTCAAATACTCATTTCGCGTGAAAATGTCACACTGCCTCAATGTCCATTTCATACAAAATGGACATGTCTATATAAAGGGTGCCATATCGTGTGAAATCGTCATTATCTCCATTTCGTACCAAACTAAAACCCTCGAGCGAAATCAGGCGATTTGCAGATTTCTTGAGATTTCAAGCCAATATCTTGGTGATTTATTGATCGAATCTGTGTATAAGTTGGTTGGTACAACTTATAACATGGGAAAGGTGAGGATTGATAGTTGATTTGAACCAGATCTGTCGATTTCATATGAAAAACGATGAACAGGAACTTTGATTTTGGATCTAGGGATGAATAATGAACTAAATCAATTAAAAAAACATATCAGTATGTTCGGAATGTGTTGTAGATCAGTTCTAGAGATTCAATTTGGACCAGATGTCTTGATTTCGATGAACTCGGAAGAACAGGGTGTTTAAACCTAGATCTAGGATGTTTGTGTGGTCTAAAATGAATAAAAAACACATCCATGTACTCGGAATTCAGTGTAGAACATATCTTGGGTTTCAATTTCATCATAAAATCAAGTTTTGAGATCTGAAAAATTAATGTTCATGATCTTGATTTCAAACGAAATGACAAGTCATTTCGTACGAAATGACAAGTCATTTCGTACGAAATGACACACTGATTTAATGTTTCAAATCATACGAAATGGCCATTCCATTTGAAACACCAAATCGTTTGAAATTGGTCATTCCGTTTGAAACTTCATTTCATTTGTAACTGGTTAATTCGTTTGAAATCCAACATGTTTGAAACTGCACCAATTCGACTGAAATGGCCAATTCGTTTGAAAGCCATTTCGTGTGAATATTGATATGTCTTGAAAATTTTTAAAAAATGTTTAACTTGTGTTTCTGTTGATTGTGTTTATATTTGAGGCTTCGAATGTGCAGTTTGATCCGTTACATAACATCTGTTGTGTTTATGATGAAAAGCTTCCAAAGATGGCTGTATTCAAAGAGATTCTGGAATTCATGAAGCGTTTACCTATCCAAAAGGCATTGATGAATCAACATAATGTTTTCAAATCTCATATTGAACGTTTCTGGAAGAATGCTAAGTATGATGAAGAAAGTAAAGTAATAACTTCAATTGTTAGCTTAAATGGTGAAGATAAAGAGATTGTAATTACTGAACAACTCGTTTGTGAAGTGTTAGATTTTCCGGATGATGAAAGTTCACCAACGAAGTTTCCAGAGAGAATGGTTAAGGGATGTATGTTGAGGATGGGGTATTATGGTCCGTTGAACAGTGCAAACTATTTGAAATCGTGTTTCTCAAAACCTTACAAATTTTTCATCCATTCAATGATTCACGCTCTCAGTCATAGAAAAGGTGGTTATGATGTGATGAGAGATTACCAGATGAATATGGTGACTGCATTAGTGTTGAACAAAAAATACAATTTTTCAAAAATCATTTTCCATTACATGATAGAAAACATTACATCAGACAGTAAAACCTGGATTTATCCGAGATTTGTGCAAATGATGCTTGATCATGCTTATCCGGATCTAGTGAAAGATGAAGATAATGATTTATTGGCGTTGTATCACATGGATAACGAGACATTGATCATATTATCCAGGTATCACAAAAATCATCCAGAATCAAAAACAAAGGCAGAATTCTTTGGATTCATAAAGAGTGCAAATTACGAAGATCCAGATGCAGTTAATCATCTGAAGTGGAGAAACGATGAAAAGATGAAAGAGAAAAGTGCAGCTGATGAATTGGCAAAGTTAGCAGGATTCAAGGAAATGGTTTACTAAAGAAGAAAAGGAGTAGAAAGACAACTCCTAAAGCTCAACAATTATTGAAGTCTCTTAATGAAAGTTTTGAAGCTGAGAAAGCAGCTGGTGAGAAAGTGGGTGACGATAAAGAAAAGAGCTCATCAGATTCAGAGGTTGATGAAACTGAACGTTGGAAAAAGGTAATTTCTGATAAAGAAAAACAGAAGAAAAGAAAGAGGAGTGCAGATGACGATAAAGATGAAACGTATATTCCATCACAGAGCATGTTCAGGATGTCCAAACACCACCATCTTCTGGAGGTAGGAAGAAATCTAATGCAAGAAAACGTGTTGTATCTCCTGCAGCCAGAAAGTTGAAAATCAAGTTCAAATGAAAGCCTGTATCAGAACCACAAGCTGAACCACATCAATCACCACCACAAAAATCAGTACCTGATCCTATTCCATCACCACCAAAACAATCATCACCACCTCAATCATCACCACAACTCCGTATTTCTACACCTACACATGAACAACCTGTTATCACCTCACCACACATCCTTCAAACACCATCAACCACACAACCACCAGTACAGACGACTCCAGGATCATCTGGATTTAAAGAGTTTCCACATGTTCCAGAGAATATTCTTCTTGAAGACATTGGAGATTTTAACTTTGTAACTGATGATGTTGTGAAGAAATTACAAAAGAAAGTGGAAGAGGTGTCAGTTGAGAAAAAGAAGTTAGAAGATCGTGTCATGTCTGTCGAAGCTGAGAATTCATCTTTATTAAAGAAGGTTGAAGCAGATCAAGCTGATATTGATATTTTGAAAGTTCGTATAGCTGAGTTAGAAGAAGAAAAGGCTAGAAGAGATGAACAAAATGAATACTTCAAGCTGAAAAACAAAGAGTTGGAAGCCATCAATGCAAAGAAAGAACATGAAGTGTATATGATGAATAAAGTATTGGAGAGTTTGATTGGAAAGCCTGTGGAACAAAGATTTGAAGAGATCCAGCTTGAGGAAGTCAGAGCACGACGTAAGGCTGAGATTGAAGCTGAAATGAAAAATAAAGGCAAAGGTGTTCAAGTTGAAGGTGTTTCTGAAGTAGCTGAAAGAGCAATCGTTCCGTCAATTGTTCCTGAATCACCTATTCAAAATCCTTGTCCTATATCTTCGGTTTCTGGTGTATTTGATGATGATGTAGAAGTTGATGATGTAGTAGATGATGATGATGAAGATGATGATGATGAAGATGATGAAGAAGAAGATGATGAAGAGATTATGAAAGATGATGCAGATGATGTATTTTCTGCAAATAGTGATCATGATGATGATGACAATGATGACAATGATCAAGGTTCTACAGGCATCAAAGTTACTGAAGCGTCTACTGAAGAAAATATTGATGATTATCTTCATGATGAAGCTAATGAAGAACCTGAGAATGCTAAAAGTGAGGGGGAGCATGATGATACAAAGAATGTTGATGAAAGTGATGATCATGTGTCAAGATTGATTCTTCGTCTTGAGCACGGTGTTGAGGAAAGGGAAATTCTGCACACTTATACTCTAGCAGAGATCATAAAGATGACACATGTTGATGAAAATGAATTCAAGTTTGATTTTGAAGAAGAGCTGAATCAGTTTGATATTAACCAGCAGCCTGAATACCAGTATAAATATGTTGAAGATGCTGATAACTACGACAGAGTTGAAGTGGAAGACTGTAGTGATGAAGAACAGTCTGAAAGTGTTCACGTTGATATTCTAACTTTCCAATGCTTGTTGAATTCTTTAGTCAAACAAATGAAGATGACTTAAGAAGGAAAGTTGCAGAAAGTATAAAGAATAAAAGTTTTGATGAAATGACAAAGGATGAACAGCACGAAGAACGTAAGAAATGGTTCAGAAAAGGAAAAGATTCTGAGAGGAAGTTCAAAAGGCCGCTGAAGTTTTATAAGAGAGACAGAGAAGTGTCTTTGGGTGATATTATCAGTTGGGGGTATTTGCCGCAAGTGAACGCCTATGCAATTCGAAGAGAGTTTGGCGTACAGTACTTTGCGTGTATTCAAGACATAATATCTTTGCCATGGTGGGATGTAGAAGAATTTCCCATGGTCAGAACATTCTCTTATCCTGTCAGGGAACGTGATATTCCTACTTGGGGCTTAATGAAGTATGAAGCGTTCAAAGAATTCAAACACTGGAAGCCGCACTATCCGAAGAAAGTGAAGAAGATAGATCCAGTAACAGGTGTTGAAGAAACAATCTTGCAAATCAAGAAACCCAAAGTCATAAAGAATATTCCACTGTCGAAAATGGAGCAAGATTTTCACAAAGGGTTCTTATGTTGGGTATACAGTTGCATGTCTACTGAAGCTCTGATCACATACAAAGTGGAGAATGAAGTTAGACACATTCATTTGTATGATCCGATGTGGATTGTAAACTGCTCCGCGAAAGATATCGAGTGTTTATTTGTGAACAAGATTGGTACAAGAAGGAAGATAAAGATCAAGCCTTACAATTTCAGAAAGTTGCTACGATATGTTTCCAGAAAGGCATAAATTCTGAAAATGCATGGTCATCTAAGTGGAGGAAGATTGAGAAAGAGGAGGCTCTGAAAGCTGAAAAAGAGAGAAAGGAACGTGAAGAGCTTCGAGGTAAATGGATGAAGATGCAAGCTGAAGAAAAACTGAAAGCGGCTAAAGAGAATGAAAGACTGGAGAGTTTGTTGAAGAGAAAGCCAAAGCAGAGAGAGGAAAAGTTCAAGTCTCTGTGAAGAAGTTTTTGAAGACAGGCAGACTGAAGACTCCGGCAATATCCAAGGGGGAGTTTGTTGGTACATAATGTCTATCGCCTATGTCATCAGTCTAGGTCGTGTCAAGTAGCTTGTAATAGGGGTTTAAAGTGTAAAAGTTAAGTTTATGTGTGTATGTAACCATTTCGCACGAAATGGACTTTGTAAGGTTATTTCGCACGAAATGGAGTTTGCCATTTCGTGCGGAATGGAACATGTCATTTCGTGTGAAATGGAAACACTATAAATAGGGGTGTTGGGTTTTCCATTTGAAACGGTTCGGTGAAAGTTGTCATGAAGTGCTGTCAAATTTTCTGCGTGTATTAACGTCTAAAATCAATGGAAAACCAGTTTAAAGTGTATTTCTCTGCTTCTACTCACATTCTAACACCGATTCTCAGTTACTAGATTGTTTCCGCCTCTCTAGTAACTTAGATTTGACTCAGACCGACTCATTTAGGTCGAATATCGATCCTACACTTTTCACCGTGAAACCTCTTAGATCTGAGTTCTTGAGGATGATGTCATAATGGTGGTTTATACAAACTACCATATGATGTCATTCCTTGTAAGATTTAGCTCGGACCTGAAGAATTTCAAGTGTTTTTAACTAAATCTATGATAGATCTTAACTTTTCAAAGCTAAAACTTAAAGTTATCTTCATCTTTTCTTCAACTTTTCACTTTAAACGGTGGAATCCAGGTATAAATGGACTATAGACTTGATGAATGGTCTGGTGTTGGTTAGGAAACGGATTGTTGCCAGAAAAGATGGCCGGAATACGGATTCCGACATAAACTCGTTAAGAACAGACGACTGATCGGGCAAGGGTGATTCCCATCCGATCAGAACGGCTGTATGATGATGTGTTTACCGTTGTCTTAATACATACCGTGCCGTCATCGTTAAAACCGAAACTTAGAAACTTCACAAATGTAACACCTGTGTCACTTCAACCGTCACACAAATGCCAAACCAATGAAATATTGTATTTCATACTTGGGATTTGTAAAATTATGTGTATCTTTTACACATATCAACTCTTGTTTGATTTTAAGCTTTAAATCGCTTTCTGGAGGGTTATACGCGCTCTGATGCGTAAATATAACCAGTTTAATCCAACGAACACTCCGGAATAGTGAAATAGGCTTAACATACCTTAAATAACCTTTACATAACTTATATATAAGTTTTGGAAGGTTTGGTGTGGTGAAATCAAGTTTAATCGCTTACAGGGACTAAAGTTGACAAACTGCGAAAGTATGCCAATTTGAACAGTAACAGACCTTCCGGAACATGACCATAAGTTAAACATACCATAAATATCCTTTACATAGCTTAGAAATAGGCTTTGAGGGGTTCGGTGTGCTAAAATAAACTTTTGGGTCATTCAGGGACTAAAAGTGTATTAAAGTGCACAAGTTTGCATTTTCGCGCATAACTTACGTTCTGAATACATCCGGACATCCAAAAATTTATGTGAGCATGACTATATTATATTTTAGTGTTCGCCTTAAGAAAAATCCATTCGTCGCGTCATTTGGTTCGTTTTTCGCGCTTATGCGCATTCCGTCGTAATTAAGCGAACATCGCGTTCGTACGGCCAAACGAACCGACATCCGTCATATTTTTGAACATATTTTAAGTTCCCTATACTTTAACTTCATTTTAGAGCTTTGAAATGGGGTTAACGGGCATTAAACGTGTCAAAAATGGCCTAAATATAGTTCAGGGACCAAAACTGTAATTCTGCCAAACTGCACCATACGATGCGTATGGTATATATACCATACGATGCGTATGGGGTCTGCAGACCAGGTTCAGTGTTTAAACAGCCTGTTTTTAGCAGATTAACCCACAACCACAAGTTCCTAATTATCTAGTCATGTGATAAGGATGGAATTTTAGTTACCATAAGGTTCCGACAAGTGTACGGGTTGGATTCATGGCACGTTTTCCATGAAACGATCCTAACGGTTACCCGAAAACTATATATACCCCACCCCCATTGCTTCTAAACCCACAAGAATTCTGATTTGAGAGCTCTAAGTTGAAACCATTGTTTCATACCTGAGTTCTTAGATCGGGATTAGCATTCGGGGACCCTGGGTAAGTATTCTTTCGTTCTTTTCCTTATTTTACTGCTTTTCGAGTCAGAAAGTCAAACTTTGTTTGACTTTCAGCGTTGACCAGTAATGGTCAATGCGAAGTTCGGTTGAACTTCGCAACGTGAGTGTAATCACGTTGGTCATAGTCCCTTGGGACTATGCCCACTAATTACCACGTTATCTAGGGTCGTAGGGTAGGCGATCTAATAAATCGCCTATACCTTCGAACCCGACCCATTTGGTCGATCATTAGGATCCGACCAAATACATTAGGTGACCATAGTAGGTAGGGAATAACCTTCCGAGGTTATACCCTATGGTCACATCGTTTAAGTAGTTGTATGATAGGTAGTTTATATGCCTTAGGTAAATTACCAGAATACCCTTTTCATGTATAATTGGTAATTAAGCATATGTAACCTAAACCTTTGTCACATAACTGATTATGTAACATATTTAGGCATATAACACTTGTCATAGGGCTAGTTAGGCGGTCCGAACGCGTTTCACGCGCACGACACGTTAAAGTAGCATAAGCTTCCTAAACGGGTCGTAATGGGTCGTAAACAATTAGGTTAGGTTTCATTTAGCATGTAGGCTTTGTTAAACCAAATAACACGAGTCTCTACACTCGTTTGGTTTACAAACCCTAATGCTACCCGATCTTCCGATTTAGGTCCGGTTTATTAATGTAGTTACCTATATTAGGTGCCGTTTGATATTCCGAGATCTCTAGCATTACTTGGTGATTATCTTTAGACATCTGAGCAATCTCAGGCGAGTACATTATTCCCCTCTTTTACTGTTTTCTAAACTGTTTTGGGGTGAAGCATGTGTACCTATCTGTTATTTTCATGATTTCAAAGCATAATTGATTATACATGTTATTACTTATCATTTGACAAATTACATAACTATCTATGATTTAAACATTAATTTTCTCAAAGAACATAAAATAAATTGTTGAATTGTACTTAATTTATGTTCACCAGACCGATTGTTAGTATGATATAGCGCTATAGGATTTGACACCCCATTCCTGTTGGCATGGAATGTCTGAAACCAATTTGTTGCTCCATCCAAATAGGAATTGCCTTTGTGGTATTTCTATAGTCTCAAAGGTGTATCTTGATGCACTAGGTCTGATTGAATTCTTAAATCACACTATTAAAGTATATTTTGATATACTCTCATGTGTGGTATTGTACAAACCAACATATATTTTGTTAATCATCCAAAGCATATTTTGATATGTTATCTACTAAACAAAAACATAGTTTAATATGTTATTTATCACATCCAAAGCATATTTTGATATGTTATCTACTAAACAAAAACATAGTTTAATATGTTATTTATCACATCCAAAGCATATTTTGATATGTTATCTACTAAACAAAAACATAGTTTAATATGTTATTTATCACATCCAAAGCATATTTTGATATGTTATCTACTAAACAAAAACATAGTTTAATATGTTATTTATCACATCCAAAGCATATTTTGATATGTTATCTACTAAACAAAAACATAGTTTAATATGTTATTTATCACATCCAAAGCATATTTTGATATGTTATCTATAAATCCGAAGTATACTTGTACTATACTATCTAAATCTATTCTTTTGAACAACGAAGGTATATTTAATGTACTATCTATCTATCGATTTGGTTTAGTTTGATTAAGTGATTAAGTAACGATGCGTGTGTAATATGATACAAGCATGGTGGATACGCCGCTGGTACTTCCTATATATAAGTGCTTGTATGGTATTACATACTGTAACGTTATTTGAATCATTTCAGTTTGAGATATATAACATTTATACAAATAACATACTTTTCACAAGACATTGTTTTACAAACAACATATCTTATACAAACTCATTTTACATGGTTATTCATTTAATCATGCATTATTCTCTTATTTATACATATCATCAGAACTTATCATTTTTTTTCAAATAATTTACTAAAACAAATGTTTTTGGGTTAAGAGTCATGGCTACGAGGTTTTACAAATTATAACCCGCTTGATTTGAGTTGGTTAATTAAGTTGCAATATTGTACTCTTTTCAAAACAAGGTTTTTAAATAAAGTATTGCAACGTCTAAACTAGCCATGATTTCGACACTCCTACAAAACCAATGTATTCGCCAGCATTTCTTTGCTGACCTCGTTTTTACACATGTTTCAGGTACTGCTTTGCAATGATTGTTGATACATGCTACATTTAGGATGGACTCGTGCCTTAGCGACTTAAAACGAGACAATAACTTGTTAACTTATGTTATGTACCCTTTGTTTCTTGTTTAAACAATGTAAACTCTCATAATTGATTAATAAAACGAAACTTTAATTGCCATGGATTTGAAACGATTAATTCTGTTACAACACTCCCCGACATTTCCGCCACGTTTTGTATGTTCTACGTGGTCGGGGTGTGACAGAAAAGATGGTATCAGAGCCAATGGTTATAGGGAATTAGGTTATTAGTAATGCTTTGACCTAGTCTATAATCTTCTTAGGACCCTAACGCGAGTTTGCTTGCGTTTAGTCATAAAACAATACCGTCACCTATCCTTAGGCGACGACCACAACAAGAACATAAATTTCAAAACCGCTTTGAAAACTAATCATCTGTTCTAGGATGATTGATTACAAGGTTTTGAACCCTCTATTGTAAGGTTTTGAACTCTCTGTTATAAGGTTTTGAATCCCTTTGAGTTTCAAAATCTCGTCAAGGTTTTGGGTTTTAAATAATGTGAACACGTGCAAACTGGAAGGGTGAATGCCTGTATTCTGGGTTTTCTGTCTAGGCAAGCACTTCGTATACATCTCATCAGACGCGAGACCAGTTGTGCTTACCTGGGAATTCTTGGGATGAGTGTTCACTTATAGGCGAGCATGTCTTCGCGATACATTATTTTTTACCTATTTACTTTGATTAGTCATTGTCTCATTTGTTTGCTTTAGGTAACAAACAAATGATCGCGATTTTTATGCATTCTGTGTTCATTTCCCTTGTTCCCTCCCATATCTCCTATTTTCTTCATGGTGTCTCTTCATCGCAACAAGACTCGAGTATCCGGACCAGGTGCTACAATTGCCCAACAAATAGGCGTCGTACTCCAGAAGACCGTTGATTTAGCTATCACCATGAGTCAGCTCAGGAATGAAGCCGTGCAAGGGAACCACTCCTTGGAGAAATCAATGTAACCGTCATCATCCAAATCAAATACCCTGTTACAAATGTACCCACGGTGGACGATGGAGACATTTGGTTAACATGTGTCGCTTTGCTGTTCAAAGCAAAGCAGTTGAAAACCCTGTTGCTGCTTAACCTTCAAGTTCTGCTTCATATGTCGCCTTGGCATATCTAGCGTCTCAACCTCATGAATTTTCTACCTTGTGTATCGACTTAAACACGCCTAGTGCAAGGTGTCGAATCACCTTTCGTTACACAAATTCCAAAATCCATGAAGGATCTTTCTATCCTTATAATCAGATCCTTGTGGATGAATATCACTCAAATCGGAGCCCTTAATTGAATTCTTTGTATGATTCAATACGTACATTACGATTCAATAAGGACAAAGCCGAATTCTTATTAAGATCTTTCTATCTTCATAGATAGATTCTTGAAAATGATTAAAGTACCAAATGAAATCCATGGATTGGATTCCTGGTGTGCTTTAATTATCCATGCTCAAAGACAACAAATTAAAGAATCAAGTTAACTAATTTTTGTGCTTATGTGTTTTCTTATGTGTTTTGTGTTTTATATGTAATCCATCCAAATCCTCGTAGAATCTTCCATATCTCATATGAAGGATTCGTAGTAGGATATTCCAAAAAGGTACTATCTTAAATCCTTAATGGACTTCTACGTTGTAGTTAAGTCCCTTGGGTTTTAAAGTACTATTCTAAAACTGGACCTCTTGAATGGTCTGGTTAAACAGACTGATTTTGAAAATCTGATCAAAAATATCATGTGATGATATAAATACAAAGATCCCTTAAGTGGTCTATTTAAGGAGATCATACGACGGTTTAGTTAAGAAGATCATATGTTGATCTAGTTAAAAAGATCGTTCGTAGATCAAATTAAAAGGACCCTTTTGTGGTCTAGTCAGGTCGCTTTATGTTTATTCAATTGATTTTTTCCCATACGCATTATGAAATGAACTGTGCGGACTGTGCAAGGAACTACGTAATTATGGAGGCCTACATAATTATGGAATTCAGTGCACAGAAACCACAGGGAATTTTGTGATGTGTTAAGACCCATAGTGACAAGAGTAATGATACGGGAGAAGTCTTGGACTTCGACCAATGTCATTTATTTTCACACTTCCCAATTCTGATTTCAAGCACACACAAGTTTCCTATGATAAGTCTTCATAAGAAACGTTCTTCTGTCCATAGTTCAAAAATTTCATGTTTTACTACCACAAGGAATTCACTCTGAGGGTTAACAAATTCGCTAAGATTCCTAACATGGCCCAGAGTTTTACTTAAGGGTTCAATGGATCTACTTGAAGGCGAAACCGTCACAGCTGTCTTCACAAGTTTCCTCTAGAATTAAATTTCGGGATGAAATTTCCTAAAGTAGGGGAGACTGTAACACCTGTGTCACTTCAACCGTCAAACAAATTCCAAACCAATGAAATATTGTATTTCATACTTGGGATTTGTAAAATTATGTGTATCTTTTACACATATCAACTCTTGTTTGATTTTAAGCTTTAAATCGCTTTCTGGAGGGTTATACGCGCTCTGATGCGTAAATATAACCAGTTTAATCCAACGAACACTCCGGAATAGTGAAATAGGCTTAACATACCTTAAATAACCTTTACATAACTTATATATAAGTTTTGGAAGGTTTGGTGTGGTGAAATCAAGTTTAATCGCTTACAGGGACTAAAGTTGACAAACTGCGAAAGTATGCCAATTTGAACAGTAACAGACCTTCCGGAACATGACCATAAGTTAAACATACCATAAATATCCTTTACATAGCTTAGAAATAGGCTTTGAGGGGTTCGGTGTGCTAAAATAAACTTTTGGGTCATTCAGGGACTAAAAGTGTATTAAAGTGCACAAGTTTGCATTTTCGCGCATAACTTACGTTCTGAATACATCCGGACATCCAAAAATTTATGTGAGCATGACTATATTATATTTTAGTGTTCGCCTTAAGAAAAATCCATTCGTCGCGTCATTTGGTTCGTTTTTCGCGCTTATGCGCATTCCGTCGTAATTAAGCGAACATCGCGTTCGTACGGCCAAACGAACCGACATCCGTCATATTTTTGAACATATTTTAAGTTCCCTATACTTTAACTTCATTTTAGAGCTTTGAAATGGGGTTAACGGGCCTTAAACGTGTCAAAAATGGCCTAAATACAGTTCAGGGACCAAAACTGTAATTCTGCCAAACTGCACCATACGATGCGTATGGTATATATACCATACAATGCGTATGGGGTCTGTAGACCAGGTTCAGTGTTTAAACAGCCTGTTTTCAGCAGATTAACCCACAACCACAAGTTCCTAATTATCTAGTCATGTGATAAGGATGGAATTTTAGTTACCATAAGGTTCCGACAAGTGTACGGGTTGGATTCATGGCACGTTTTCCATGAAACGATCCTAACGGTTACCCGAAAACTATATATACCCCACCCCCATTGCTTCTAAACCCACAAGAATTCTGATTTGAGAGCTCTAAGTTGAAACCATTGTTTCATACCTGAGTTCTTAGATCGGGATTAGCATTCGGGGACCCTGGGTAAGTATTCTTTCGTTCTTTTCCTTATTTTACTGCTTTTCGAGTCAGAAAGTCAAACTTTGTTTGACTTTCAGCGTTGACCAGTAATGGTCAATGCGAAGTTCGGTTGAACTTCGCAACGTGAGTGTAATCACGTTGGTCATAGTCCCTTGGGACTATGCCCACTGATTACCACGTTGTCTAGGGTCGTAGGGTAGGCGATCTAATAAATCGCCTATACCTTCGAACCCGACCCATTTGGTCGATCATTAGGATCCGACCAAATACATTAGGTGACCATAGTAGGTAGGGAATAACCTTCCGAGGTTATACCCTATGGTCACATCGTTTAAGTAGTTGTATGATAGGTAGTTTATATGCCTTAGGTAAATTACCAGAATACCCTTTTCATGTATAATTGGTAATTAAGCATATGTAACCTAAACCTTTGTCACATAACTGATTATGTAACATATTTAGGCATATAACACTTGTCATAGGGCTAGTTAGGCGGTCCGAACGCGTTTCACGCGCACGACACGTTAAAGTAGCATAAGCTTCCTAAACGGGTCGTAATGGGTCGTAAACAATTAGGTTAGGTTTCATTTAGCATGTAGGCTTTGTTAAACCAAATAACACGAGTCTCTACACTCGTTTGGTTTACAAACCCTAATGCTACCCGATCTTCCGATTTAGGTCCGGTTTATTAATGTAGTTACCTTTATTAGGTGCCGTTTGATATTCCGAGATCTCTAGCATTACTTGGTGATTATCTTTAGACATCTGAGCAATCTCAGGCGAGTACATTATTCCCCTCTTTTACTGTTTTCTAAACTGTTTTGGGGTGAAGCATGTGTACCTATCTGTTATTTTCATGATTTCAAAGCATAATTGATTATACATGTTATTACTTATCATTTGACAAATTACATAACTATCTATGATTTAAACATTAATTTTCTCAAAGAACATAAAATAAATTGTTGAATTGTACTTAATTTATGTTCACCAGACCGATTGTTAGTATGATATAGCGCTATAGGATTTGACACCCCATTCCTGTTGGCATGGAATGTCTGAAACCAATTTGTTGCTCCATCCAAATAGGAATTGCCTTTGTGGTATTTCTATAGTCTCAAAGGTGTATCTTGATGCACTAGGTCTGATTGAATTCTTAAATCACACTATTAAAGTATATTTTGATATACTCTCATGTGTGGTATTGTACAAACCAACATATATTTTGTTAATCATCCAAAGCATATTTTGATATGTTATCTACTAAACAAAAACATAGTTTAATATGTTATTTATCACATCCAAAGCATATTTTGATATGTTATCTACTAAACAAAAACATAGTTTAATATGTTATTTATCACATCCAAAGCATATTTTGATATGTTATCTACTAAACAAAAACATAGTTTAATATGTTATTTATCACATCCAAAGCATATTTTGATATGTTATCTACTAAACAAAAACATAGTTTAATATGTTATTTATCACATCCAAAGCATATTTTGATATGTTATCTACTAAACAAAAACATAGTTTAATATGTTATTTATCACATCCAAAGCATATTTTGATATGTTATCTATAAATCCGAAGTATACTTGTACTATACTATCTAAATCTATTCTTTTGAACAACGAAGGTATATTTAATGTACTATCTATCTATCGATTTGGTTTAGTTTGATTAAGTGATTAAGTAACGATGCGTGTGTAATATGATACAAGCATGGTGGATACGCCGCTGGTACTTCCTATATATAAGTGCTTGTATGGTATTACATACTGTAACGTTATTTGAATCATTTCAGTTTGAGATATATAACATTTATACAAATAACATACTTTTCACAAGACATTGTTTTACAAACAACATATCTTATACAAACTCATTTTACATGGTTATTCATTTAATCATGCATTATTCTCTTATTTATACATATCATCAGAACTTATCATTTTTTTTCAAATAATTTACTAAAACAAATGTTTTTGGGTTAAGAGTCATGGCTACGAGGTTTTACAAATTATAACCCGCTTGATTTGAGTTGGTTAATTAAGTTGCAATATTGTACTCTTTTCAAAACAAGGTTTTTAAATAAAGTATTGCAACGTCTAAACTAGCCATGATTTCGACACTCCTACAAAACCAATGTATTCGCCAGCATTTCTTTGCTGACCTCGTTTTTACACATGTTTCAGGTACTGCTTTGCAATGATTGTTGATACATGCTACATTTAGGATGGACTCGTGCCTTAGCGACTTAAAACGAGACAATAACTTGTTAACTTATGTTATGTACCCTTTGTTTCTTGTTTAAACAATGTAAACTCTCATAATTGATTAATAAAACGAAACTTTAATTGCCATGGATTTGAAACGATTAATTCTGTTACAACACTCCCCGACATTTCCGCCACGTTTTGTATGTTCTACGTGGTCGGGGTGTGACAACAAAATTATGAACGAGACGAGGACCACTCGATCGAATGGCAATCCGATCGGATAGCCATCCGATCGAGCAGCCACTCGATCAGGTGACACTTGTCTCATAATCTTTCAACACTTGGAAACTTTTTCAGAAACTTGAAACTTTGGAACCTTGGGTCGAATGGCAATCCGATCGGACAGCCATCCGATCAAGGCAACCAAGACACTTAACAATAATTTGAACTTGACACTTGAATCGAGTGGCAATCCAATCGGATAGCCATCTGATCGGACAACCACCCGTCCCACTCACCCATTAGCCACCCAATCGAGTTGCAATCAGATCGGATAGCCATTCGATCGGACAGCCATCCAATCCAGTGACTGATCCGACACTTGCGCAATCTCGTTATTCTGCCTGACTCTTATGTGTTGCAAATCTAATCAGGCTAATTCTAAAAGAGCTACCTTTGATCCAATAACAGTTTTAACTGTTAAGCAATCACTGTGAGTATACCCGATCCCTTTTTATTTTAAACTTTGGGATGTAACATGTATTCTATAAACTACGAAACTTGATACTTTTGAATCTAGACTCTATCCTATGTGTACGTGAAACTTGTGATTCTTGATTCTTGATTCTTTGTGCTATGTGGCGTTTAATCCAGAAGTGTGTAGTTCTGCCTTAACAATAGTAGCGATATAGGAGATGCACCTCCCCATTATTCTCAGGGATATTGTTAGGAGGATTCTAGTTTACCTTGAGTCTTGGGTAAACACTAAAGCATCGGGATACTTGGACTATCACTGGTTGGACTACGACACTAGCACGGCTGAAACTATTTTTATTACTTACATTGTGGATATGAGTTGTTTTAATCTATTATTCTATATCTCAAACTTGTATACTCGCCGGTACACTTTTGTACTGACTCTATTTTAATACATGTTGTAGGCTGATAGGATGCTGTGAATCGAGAAAATGCTAGGATGCTGCTTAGAAACATATCTTAGTTAAATTTAGAAACCTGAAACTATTTTGGATGATTGTATTGATATATTTTGGGTGATCGATACCCCTAGACAATTTGTTATGAAATCTTGATTAATATCTATCGAAACTTTTAGTGTTATGGAATCTCATGAGCAATCTGAACGCTTAGTGCTCGCACCCCGATGTTTCCGCCATCGGTTCGGGTGTGAAAGATTTGTTATGAAATCTTGATTAATATCTATCGAAACTTTTAATTGCTTTCTGATTACTGCATCATACTTACATGTGCATCACATATTGCATAATGTCACATCATTTTTACATACAAACTTTAGTGACATAAACGATGCACAAAGCACATCTAGCATAGTTAGCGGATAACTCTAAAAAATGCTGACGATGTCAGTACATAGACAACCAATGTTTTGAGACCCTGTATGGGCCAGAGATTAAGTTTCACACTAGTATAGTGTGTAGGAAAGTAAGGACCGCAAAACTGCTTCACTAGGTGATAGTTTAAGTGCCGGAAAGTGCCTAAAACCCACTTAAAATGCTGAATTCAGCATATTTCAGCAAAAATCAGCAATTTATCAAACTAGTAACATGCAAAAAATATGGCAAAATGGCCCTGGATGCTTTCCTAAGTGTCGGGAATTAAAAGTGTCACAAATGAGTACTTAAAGATTACTAAACAGAATCGTTTGACACTTTAACGAACCGGTATCTAACCAAACAACCGGACACTACCCGAAACACCAAAATTATACTAGAAGCATGGTTTTATTATTTCTAAGCTAGTTATGATCCCCGAACACCTTAACACCCACTAAAAATATCAAGTAACTAACACTTATAACTAATGCTTGGATTTGAACCTTTAATCTAACTAGATGGTTGGAAGTTACACTTAGAAACCCCCCCCCCCCCCATGCTAGTAATCGGCCACACATGGCCTACATGGTGGATTTTATTTGATTGTTTATTAGATATTGTCTTGTACTTGAGGAGACATAAAACCCAAAGGATAACATGAGAATATGGACTATAAGTTAGACTTCAAGATCATAACTTCACAAACTTCATCACACCACACTTCTTTCTCTCCCTCTCCTTCTTGCTCCGGGCCGAACACCACCCACCATACACCCACCTTCATTCAATCTTTCTCATCCATTCAAAGCACATACAAGGGTGTTAGACTTCATACAAGGGAGCTTGGAGCTTGTGGAACTTGAAGGATCTCTTTTGCTTGCTATTACCCAACACATTTGTCATCTACAACTTCTTGTGTTCATCCCTAGCCATAGAGCTAGTAGTAAGGCCCTCATAACCCTTTGTTACTTCTAATTTTGTTGGTTAAAAGATGATATACATTGATGATCATGAAGAACACTAAAGAACCAAATCAAGAAACTTGAACATAAGCTTAACATATAATGAAATCTTGATGAAATTATGTTGTTTAGTGTATGTATGATATTTGATTGTTGTTTTCTTGAGATTATGATGTTGATCATCATAAGGAGCTTGCTAGATTGTGATTAAACACATGATCTAGCAAGTGAGAGGATGATTATGTGACAAAACAAGATGATCATCCTCATATATAAGCATGAACTTGAAGAATAAAATGGTTTCTTGAAAAATAATAAACAAAGTGAGTTAGTAATCTTATGGATCTAAGATTTATGAATGGTTTTTCAAAAGAACCAAGTTCAAAATATGATTTTTAGAAGATCATGGTTTTTACTTAAATATACACTATTTTTGGAGATAAAATAAGTATAAGAACACATTGTTTACAAGAAAAATTCAAAATAATGATTTTTGGAAAAATCATCTAGTAAGTTGTAAACACTCAAATCTTTCAAGAATGAGATTTTTAAAGAAATAAACACACTTTAAAGGGTAACTAAGCCTACTAAACACACTACCAAGTTACTACAAGTTTTTATGAAAAACTCAAGTTCATGATCTTTATGTAAATAACTTTGTTTTAGCACTTGGTAAGTGTAGATTGATTGTTGATTGCTTATGATGATTTTTGAAAAGAAAATGATATGCTTAAATAGCATGGACACCTCCATTTTTAGGAGAAACTATGGCAAAATTTTCTAAAAATATAAACACTTAGAAAAAAATATTTTCTAAACAAATATTCACAAGTGTGTTTTAACTATGGTTTTCAACATAAACCTTGCCATAATTTTTATTACAAAAATACAAATATTGGAGGTTGGTTTTTGTAAATAAAAATAACTAAATATGTATTTGAAGGATATATATTTAGAAGACACATTGTGTGTGATTGTTTGTATACTTTGTGTATTAGTTATATTATTTTAGAATTTAAAGTAATATAACTTAACAAAATACCAGGAATTTACAATCCAAAATAATTCCAAAAATCACAAGGAATAAATATATATAAGTTACGCGCTTAATATTGTGAAACCGAACGATAGAACGTAACTTACAAAATATTCCGGAAAATACCGTTATAAATATTTTTGGTAAATAATATTTTGGATACAAGAAATAAAAATATGATTTTTGTAAATATTACAAAAGTAATATCATATTTTCGACAAGGAGAAAATATATTATTTTTGGAAGTTAAAAATATTTTCTCGGAATATTTAGAAGATATATGATTTTTGGGAAAAATATATATATTTTCTTGAAATACATTATTTTTGGACAAAATAAGTTTATATATATTTTCTAAGTAAGACTTGAAATTATATTGTTTTGGAAATATATATTGAAAATATATTGGCGTATTTTTATTTGGAATAATACACCGGAGTACGACGCCAATACATGGCAAGATATATAAATACTAGAATACGAGGATACATGTATGAGATACCCCCATCCTTGGGAAGGAAATACGAAAATAAATACTTGAGAAGTATTACTACAAAACACTGTTTAAACAATTATTCCAAAATTAAATATAATTTAAAGTTAAAATAACTATTATTTTAACAAGTAATCATAACTTGGAATAATATTAGTGACATAAAAGAAACGTAACTCAAAAACATCAATACTATGGCAAGGCACGGCCCGTTCGTCTAATAGACCCTAGTACATTGTAGGGAGTCGTGTTTGCTGAGGAGACTTGAGTTACAAGCACTGAAGACGCAAAAGAGTGAGTTCATGTCCCCCTTTACTTTTAACTGTTTTCAGTTTTATAACTTCGGGGGTGAAATACATGTTACAATTGTTTACAAACGTTTTATACATGGTATGGTTAGCTAAGGAGGGTTACTGCTTGATCATGTGAAAGCTGGGTATAACACTTAAGGCCATTAATCCTCGTCGTAGGACTGAGGGACATGAGTGATAGATCTATTTGGGTGTAGCGAGCCCACACCCATGCGGACCAGGGTGGCCCATGTGGTGACTATGTCTTATTCCCGGAGACAAATTTGCTAGGTTTGAGTTTTCCTGCACCATTTCACACATACCATTGGCCTTGCAAACCATTGGTGATCTGTTTTTCCTTATTGCTACATACCAGGGACATACATACATACAGACAGACATATTTTAAAGATTTACTCATACACAAACACATGAACTCGCTCAACTTTTGTTGATGTTTTCAAATTACATGTATTTCAGGGAACTAAGTGGATCTGGCAGGTGTATGCATGTGTTTTAAGCTGCGTTATAAATAAAAGATGTCATCCGAGGTCGTTGGGTTTTGGAAATGTATCTTATTCCTGGATGAGATACATGTTTCTAAACTCGGGTTTGTTTAAGGTCTTTTGTTGAGCCTTCGTGAACTCATTAAAACATGTTATGGTTTGTAATTCGAATTCGGTGTCAACGTTTCAGACAATTTATGTTGTGTTATTTTCAAACTTAATTAATGGATGAACATCTCATGGTTTATCATATAGCGTTGTTATGATTGAATGCGATGGTATTAAGAAAGTTACACCAATAATCACGCTTCCGCAAAAGTCAGGGTGTGACAGCTTGGTATCAGAGCTTTGATCGTAGCGAACTAGGATTCTTTCTCTAGTCTAGACTAGGATCATTAGGGCTCTCATGAAAATGTTTTCATAACATATTTTCATTGCATACACGAAATGTCCAGATCCAAGAAACAAACATTTTTACAAATAAAAGACACAAAATACATTTCAAGGAATTCGTTTATGGTTCAGTCTGAGAGACTGGGTGATTCAGTCTGAGAGACTGGGTAGTTCAGTCTGAGAGACTGGGTAGTCTGAGAGACTAGTTGAGACAGTTTGAGAAACTGGGAGGTTTAGTCTGAGAGACTAAGTAGTTCAGTCTGAGAGGCTGGGTGGGATAGTCTTGGGAAGGCTAGGATGCATACACGCTTACATTGTTACTGCTTACATGCTTATTTGATGATTGTTGATATATGTGCATATGTTGTGATTGATTTGTTACAGACACCATGTCCTCCACTGAGAGTGGAGTATCTGATACAGTAGACCCCATGGACATAGTTTCGGATGATGAGATCATCCCGGACCCTGAGATTTATACATCCGACACTGAGAGTAGCGATGATGATGACTTTCAGCCTTTTTCCTTGCCGGATTTTGGCGATGATATACCGCTAGCTGATGGTCTACCTGACGGGGGTCTATTTCTTGTTCTGATCCCCGCTCCTTTACCCCTTGCTGCATTTCCTCTCGAGGATCTGCCTCTTGATGCCATGTCTGATGATGATATCGATCTTTTTATCGAGGGCCTCCCTGAGAGTGCCCAGGATGATGGAGCTCCAGTCGCCGATGTCACTGTTGTTCCGCTTGTCGAGATTCCTGTGGTTGAGATTTCATCTGACCATTCTTGTCCTGATTCATTAGAGTCTGTGTCATCTACTACTTTGCACGCACTTGGATTACAGCATTATCCCACTGACTCTGATTCTGACACAGCTATGTCTGCCGCACCTGTCTTTCCACACAACTTTGACCCTGAGCATGAGATTGATTTTGTCCCCGATGATCAGCCTTTTGAGGCACCTGTTGATCCTGACATGATACCCGCTGATCTTGAGCTTGCACCAGCTGACCCTGAGCCTATGCTTGCACCCGAGCCTATACCTGCACACGATCCTTTACCTGAGCATGGCCCTGTACCTGTTGACATACCAGTTGTAGCACCACCTTTACCTGACCCGATCCCTGCACCTGTTGACCATGCTCCTTTTGCTGCCCAGATAGACCCCGGATATGCGTTCACCCGCAACGGGTGGATAGAGGACGATGATGACTTGCCTCCTTTTGTTAGGCCTGTTACTCCCCCTCCTGCACCTACACATGCACCTGTTGATATCACCCCGTTTCACCCACATGTGTCTGACACACACCGCACCGATCTGCCGATCACGTTCTTACAAGATATCCCTCCACCCCGTCCAGGGGAAGGTCCATCGAGTCAACAGCCCAGTCATTTTCCTCCTGTGTCAGCAGCTTTTCCCTTTGTGCCACAGTTTACATATACTTCTCCTTTTGCTTCTGCACCATCAGGCGAGCCACTGATTTGGCTTCCGCCCAACACGATGCCTGCTTCTGATCCATACCATCCTTCACATTACACTGGCTACACAAGGGATAATCTGCTTTTGTCGTTACAGCTCCAGCAGGAGTTATTGTGCCGTAGAGTCATGGAGTTAGAGAGGATTCGACGGCCTCCACCTTGCACTTGTCAGTCATCGTTCGCGACTCCACCGACTCCTCTTCTGCCAAACCCAGATTTTGACGTTTGTTTTCTTACTATGGAGCAGCAGATTAGTTACCTGCTATGTATCATTCATGCTCTTGAGGAGGATTTAACACATTTTCGCAGGTTTCTTTTCATTCCCCCACCTCCTCCTCCTCCACCACCATCATAGCAGTTTTTGGTTTTATGCAGGTAGCATATTTTTGGTGAGAGTGTAGCTATTGAGCCCAGATTGCACAGCCTTTTTGAAGACCACTTTTTGGCTTTTGACTATTGTAGTTTGATAGACGATTTGGACAAGGGTGGTGTGACCCTATGGTCCCTTTTGATGTATGGTACATTGTAGAACATGTAACACTGTAGTTGTGGTCATTGATATATGAAAGCTCAATCGCAACATTCTCATTACATGCATTGTTGAATTACTTCTTTATATTATGGTTGAAATTTTATGTGCTTACTTGCGTGATAAATGCTATTACGAATACATGACTTGTGCTTACCTCACTTGTTATGACCTGACCAACGCAATCTTCTTTTAGAAGATGTCTCCACAAAAGAAAACACGATTGCCCACGACAGAGGCTGAACTACAAGAATGGATTTCACAAGCGATAGCACAGCATGAGGCCCTGCGCTCTGAACATAGCGGGGGTACCTCCGGAAACAACCCACCTCATGGCTGTACCTACTGGCAGTTCCTTGACTGCAAGCCTCCGAATTTCGATAGCACTAGAGGTGCCATAGCCTTTGTGAAATGGACCGAAAATATGGATTATGTTTTTCAAATGAGCGGATGTACAACAGAGCAACAAGTTCCATATGCGTCAGGATCGTTTCAAGATGGGGCCTGGTCATGGTGGAACTCTCAGATTCGAATAATGGGCAGAGCTGCTACGAATGCTTTAACATGGGGTGAGCTGAAGGAAATGATGCGTAAGGAGTATTGTTCTTAGATGGTGATCCAGAAGCTGGAATTCGAATTCTGGAAGCTAAGGATGGAAGGTCCAAATGTGGCAGAGTACGTGCAAAAACTTCACGATCTGTCGTGGGTTGTTCCGTACCTAGTGTAACCAAAGTTGAAAAGGATGGAGCCATTCATCTGGGGACTGGTCCCTCAGATCCTGCGCTTAATGACGGTATCAGCTCCGCCAACAACCATCGATGCGATCAAGTTAAGTGCGGCACTCAGTAAAGAAGCGATTAGACTGGAAGAGCTTTCAAACCCTGACGAGGAGAAGGAAACACAGGTAGAGTCATCTGGAAGGAACAAGAGGAAGCTCCTCGATTTCCAAGAAGGTGATCGGGCGAATAACAAGAACAAAGCCAAAAACGGAAAGAAGTACATGGGTAAACTACCTGAGTGCGACGAATGTCGACGCCATCATACCGGGCAATGCAGAAATGAAAAGTGTGATAACTGTGGTAGAGTGGGACACTGCAAGGAGGTGTGTTGGTGTCGGACGAGACATGGAAATCAAGGTCAAGTTGGTAGTAGAAAACACGGAGTAAACAACGACATCAGTAACTATCAGGAGGGAAATGGCGACAATCAAGAGCGTAGACAAGGGTGTTTTGACTACGGTGACGTGGGACACTTTCAGAAAGATTGCCCAAGGGAGATTAACCAAGACCGTGAATGAGCACCCAACATCGGAGCTCGTGAAGCATGCCAGGATCCAGCTGTGGTTGCTGGTACGTTCTCTAATCAACCAAAAATTTTGCACCTATGTTGTTTAACACTAGTGCTGACCATAAGCTTCGTATCTCATAAGTTAAGAATATACCTGGTTTAGTATAGGGGTAGGTTAGATAACCCGTACTCGATAGAACTAGCTATTAGGAAGCCTCGATGTGGTAATTGGGATGGACCAGTTGTCGAGCAATCGAGCAAAGGTTGTCATCCGTATCCCGATGACGAACGACGAAGAAATCGTGACTCATGAAGCAGGATACGCCTCTACAAATTACTAGTGCTTGAAGGCACGAAAATTTCGCGCAAAGAATGTGTTGCCTTCTTGGCTCATGTCATGGACAAAGAAGCCGAAGACTTGCCTGAATTATCTCTTCAACGACAAGTTGAACTTCACATCAATTTGATTCCAGACGCCGCGCCTGCAGTCAATGCACCTTAGCGACTTACACCTTCAGAGATGCAAGGATTGTCAGTACAGCTTCAGTAGTTGATGGAGAAGGAAGTTAATAAACCAAGTTCCCATTTTGAGTAACACCAGTTCTGCTCATCAAGAAGAAAGACGATGATTTTCAAATGAGCATCAACAACCAGGAACCGAACAAGCTAACCAACAAGAGTTGGAAACTCTTGCCGAGGATTAACGAATTACTTATTTAACTAACTATGAGGACCTAACTGCTATTTTAAGGCTGATCGATGATTGAGTGTCATTATATGTGAATTCAGGAAGAAAGTATACCGGGGAATTGTGGGACAATAACTTGTTCTAATTTCTAAACCTACACAAAAATTTTGATTCCTGCGCATCGCACAAAACAGTTTTACACAGAATGCGAGACTTTGAGAATCTAGAAAACATGTGCTTAATCCTTTGGGAACCCAGGCTAAAACTCGTAAAGGTTGTCACTTAGGAATCACACCTATTAACTCAAGCCAACCCCATTATCCTGACATATATGCTATTTCAGTTAACCAAACAGAAAGTACTCAAATTTCTTTTGTTAAAATCTCCACTTTTGCTTCTAGCAAATGGATGTTTGCATCCCTACTCCCCTTAATGGTAGTTGCATCACGTTAGTTTTCTTCGCTGAGAGCGAACGCACATTGCTTCGATACTTGGTCATTTCTTCATACTCATTGTATCAGTACTCGGAAACTTATATGTCACACATGCACCATTTGCTACGCATGAGGTTTCGTTTCGAATAAACGTTTCATTAAAGTTCAAATGTTATTTCGCTAAAGCTAACTATTGGTTAATGATTCGAATAACCCACGTCCTTGAATTTGTTGGCTCCTTTGTTGTCAAGCCAACACACTTTCTTGAGACTCCTTTTATTTCAAGTTGCATTCATGGTTTGTCTTCATAACCATGCTGGAATTCCCTTGTTGATACATACGTTTATTGTCAGGTTACGCCGAAACCAAGTTCAATTGCTTGAACTTATCCATTTCGCATATTCAATTTAAAACGTCATATGATGTATTGGGAGCATCATATTCAAATATTTTTGCAAATATTCTTTTGTTTCGAGCCGTAGTAGACTTGCTTGGTCTATGACTCCACTAAATCATTTGTTGATTTCGATACCTTGCGGTGATACTTTCACAAAATTGAAGCTTGCGCTAATTTGGTTTTGCACCTCACACACGGATTTAATTGCCTATTTATTTGTTCTAAATCCTTTTTGTTTATCACAATTAAAGCGGTCTCAACACAGTTGTGTGTTAAGACAATGGTACCTAGATTCATTTCATATCACAATGTACCTCCTAACGATTCTTTTGTTATAAATGGAATACCTTGCAGTGTTTATTGCTTTCCATCTTCAATCAGAAACAGTAGTTCTTTGATGTTCCATAATTGATTGAAAACTCCATGACATTGTGTAAATCAAATCTTCAAGTTGTTTTAGTACACTTTCATTTGTTTACCAACACGGTGAACTTCTTCGGTCACCGCTATTATTGAAATATGTCAATTACGACACCTTGTGATGTCATTACAAATTTGTAGCTTGTGCTAATCATGGTCAACCGTTTCACATAAAACTACACATACTTCTGTTTGATTTGTCATTTAAACATTCTAGATGCAACTACGAAGTAAGACAATGATACACCCGATTCACTTGTATTTCATTCGGCGTACTCTCGCAATTCAAGAATGTCAACACACTAGTCCTTACCATTTAGATATTCTAAAGTTGACAGATCATGCTCATATTCAAGTTGTTGATTTTGAGTTCATATAACGGATGTTATGGTTTGTGAAGACACACTTGCATATTGTGGCCGACTGTTTGAAGAATCCATTAGTCAAAAATCCTCTTTTGTGGAACCCCTGTTAACTGAGTTACGCTAGACTATACATCTATACGACTTGTGTCCTTTAACATCAAAGGCTAGAACACATGCCTTGTAACCATTGGGCTCTTGTTGTTAAAATATATCCATGAAACTCACCTGATGTGAATAAGGTTAGATGCGGTTTTGTAGTTACCCCAGTGTCATTCATATACCTACACGCATAATGAAACCCTAAGGAATTAAGGTAGTACAAATTTCGAGGACGAAATTTTCTTAACAGGGGGAGAATGTGACAACTGTCAAAAATCCAGGTATCCGTACAATTAATTAATCTTGATTAGTGCTTAATGACTGTGTTGAATTACAATTAATTGCTTTCTGATTACTGCATCATACTTACATGTGCATCACATATTGCATAATGTCACATCATTTTTACATACAAACTTTAGTGACATAAACGATGCACAAAGCACAGCTAGCACAGTTAGCGGATAACTCAGAAAAATGCTGATGATGTCAGTACATAGACAACCAATGTTTTGAGACCCTGTATGGGCCAGAGATTAAGTTTCACACTAGTATAGTGTGTAGGAAAGTAAGGACCACAAAACTACTTCACTAGGTGATAGTTTAAGTGCCGGAAAGTGCCTAAAACCCACTTAAATTGCTGAATTCAGCATATTTCAGCAAAAATCAGCAATTTAACAAACTAGTAACATGCAAAAAATATGGCAAAATGGTCCTGGATGCTTTCCTAAGTGTCGGGAATTAAAAGTGTCACAAATGGGTACTTAAAGATTACTAAACGGAATAGTTTGACACTTTAACGAACCGGTATCTAACCAAACAACCGGACACTACCCGAAACACCAAAATTATACTAGAAGCATGGTTTTATCATTTCTAAGCTAGTTATGATCCCCGAACACCTTAACACCCACTAAAAATATCAAGTAACTAACACTTATCACTAATGCTTGGATTTGAACCTTTAATCTAACTAGATGGTTGGAAGTTACACTTAGACCCCCCCCCCCATGCTAGTAATCGGCCACACATGGCCTAAATGGTGGATTTTATTTGATTGTTTATTAGATATTGTCTTGTACTTGAGGAGACATAAAACCCAAAGGATAACATGAGAATATGGACTATAAGTTAGACTTCAAGATCATAACTTCACAAACTTCATCACAGCACACTTCTTTCTCTCCCTCTCCTTCTTGCCCCGGGCCGAACACCACCCACCATACACCCACCTTCATTCAATTTTTCTCATCCATTCAAAGCACATACAAGGGTGTTAGACTTCATACAAGGGAGCTTGGAGCTTGTGGAACTTGAAGGACCTCTTTTGCTTGCTATTACCCAACACATTTGTCATCTACAACTTCTTGTCTTCATCCCTAGCCATAGAGCTAGTAGTAAGGCCCTCATAACCCTTTGTTACTTCTAATTTTGTTGGTTAAAAGATGATATGCATTGATGATCATGAAGAACACTAAAGAACCTAATCAAGAAACTTGAACATAAGCTTAACATATAATGAAATCTTGATGAAATTATGTTGTTTAGTGTATGTATGATACTTGATTGTTGTTTTCTTGAGATTATGATGTTGATCATCATAAGGAGCTTGCTAGATTGTGATTAAACACATGATCTAGCAAGTGAGAGGATGATTAAGTGACAAAACAAGATGATCATCCTCATATATAAGCATGAACTTGAAGAATAAAATGGTTTCTTGAAAAATAATAAACAAAGTGAGTTAGTAATCTTATGGATCTAAGATTTATGAATGGTTTTTCAAAAAAACCACGTTCAAAATATGATTTTTAGAAGATCATGGTTTTTACTTAAATATACACTATTTTTTGGTGATAAAATAAGTATAAGAACACATTGTTTACAAGAAAAAATCAAAATAATGATTTTTGGAAAAATCATCTAGTAAGTTGTAAACACTCAAATCTTTCAAGAATGAGATTTTTAAAGAAATAAACACACTTTAAAGGGTAACTAAGCCTACTAAACACACTACCAAGTTACTACAAGTTTTTATGAAAAACTCAAGTTAATGATCTTTATGTAAATAGCTTTGTTTTAGCACTTGGTAAGTGTAGATTGATTGTTGATTGCTTATGATGATTTTTGAAAAGAAAATGATATGCTTAAATAGCATGGACACCTCCATTTTTAGGAGAAACTATGGCAAAATTTTCTAAAAATACAAACACTTAGAAAAAAATATTGTCTAAACAAATATTCACAAGTGTGTTTTAACTATGGTTTTCAACATAAACCTTGCCATAATTTTTATTACAAAAATACAAATATTGGAGGTTAGTTTTTGTAAATAAAAATAACTAAATATGTATTTGAAGGATATATATTTAGAAGAGACATTGTGTGTGATTGTTTGTATACTTTGTGTATTAGTTATATTATTTTAGGATTTAAAGTAATATAACTTAACGAAATACCAAGAATTTACAATGCAAAATAATACCAAAAATCACAAGGAATAAATATATATAAGTTACGCGCTTAATATTGTGAAACCGAACGATAGAACGTAACTTACAAAATATTCCGGAAAATACCGTTATAAATATTTTTAGTAAATAATATTTTGGATACAAGAAATAAAAATATGATTTTTGTAAATATTACAAAAGTAATATCATATTTTCGACAAGGAGAAAATATATTAGGTTGGAAGTTAAAATATATTTTCTCGGAATATTTAGAAGATATATGATTTTTGGGAAAAATATATATATTTTCTTGAAATACATTATTTTTGGACAAAATAAGTTTATATATATTTTCTAAGTAAGACTTGAAAATATATTGTTTTGGAAATATATATTGAAAATATACTGCCATATTTTTATTTGGAATAATACACCGGAGTACGACACCAATACATGGCAAGATATATAAATACTAGAATACGAGGATACATGTATGAGATACCCCCATCCTTGGGAAGGAAATACGAAAATAAATACTTGAGAAGTATTACTACAAAATACTGTTTAAACAATTATTCCAAAATTAAATATAATTTAAAGTTAAAATAACTATTATTTTAACAAGGAATCATAACTTGGAATAATATTAGTGACATAAAAGAAACTTAACTCAAAAACGTAAATACTAAGGCAAGGCACGACCCGTTCGTCTAATAGACCCTAGTACATTGTAGGGAGTCGTGTTTGCTGAGGAGACTTGAGTTACAAGCACTGAAGACGCAAAACAGTGAGTTCATGTCCCCCTTTACTTTTAACTGTTTTCAGTTTTATAACTTCGGGGGTGAAATACATGTAACAATTGTTTACAAACGTTTTATACATGGTATGGTTAGCTAAGGAGGGTTACTGCTTGATCATGTGAAAGGTGGGTATAACACTTAAGGCCATTAATCCTCGTTGTAGGACCGAGGGACATGAGTGATAGATCTATTTGGGTGTAGCGAGCCCACACCCATGCGGACCAGGGTGGCCCATGTGGTGACTATGTCTTATTCCCAGAGACAAATTTGCTAGGTTTGAGTTTTCCTGCACCATTTCACACATACCATTAGCCTTGCAAACCGTTGGTGATCTGTTTTTCCTTATTGCTACATATCAGGGACATACATACATACAGACATATTTTAAAGGTTTACTCATACACAAACACATGAACTCGCTCAACTTTTGTTGATGTTTTCAAATTACATGTGTTTCAGGGAACTAAGTGGATCTGGCAGGTGTATGCATGTGTTTCAAGCTGCGTTATAAATAAAAGATTTCATCCGAGGTCGTTGGGTTTAGGAGATGTATCTTATTCCTGGACGAGATACATGTTTCTAAACTCGGGTTTGTTTAAGGTCTTTTGTTAAGCCTTCGTAAACTCATTAAAACATGTTATGGTTTGTAATTCGAATTCGGTGTCAACGTTTCAGACAATTTAAGTTGTGTTATTTTCAAACTTAATTAATGGATGAACATCTCATGGTTTATCATATAGCGTTGTTATGATTGAATGCGATGGTATTAAGAAAGTCACACCAATAATCACGCTTCCGCAAAAGTCAGGGTGTGACATAGGTCTTGTCTGCGGATAAGTACCGACACTGTTAGGGTACGATGTTGTCAAGTTAGAGGTGAAACTCAGACCTTGATAACTAGTCCCACTCCTTGATGACTTTATGTCTCGCCAAAGTCTCGGAACTTCCATCCAATTAGGAACGTGGAATGACCAAAAGAAAGAATATCGTAGGCCCAACATCGATGACGTTTTTGTCCAAGTAAGCCAAGACACGTTGCCTCAATTCAAAAGGGGTTCGATTCACTTTGGTTAGTCACCGTTCCTCTACCCGGAACACTCTATGTTTTCTGAGCCTATCTTTTATGTTATCTCGATTTTACGTGTGGTTTTAAACTTGATTCTTCATTTATCTTGATTCTTCGTTTACTTTGAAACTTTTCACACAAGTCGCACGTATGTCCGCAATCTAAAGCCTAAATTCTAATCTCTCAGGATCAAACTAAAATTCAAGAAGCTTATCTATGGTGTTAATCTAGTTGGTGAATCTACATGCTATTGTGGTTGTAAGGCACAAGATGTAACATGGCATGGAATACTAGGGAGAAAGGAAGTGTCCGAAACATGGTGGATACGCCGCTGGTACTTCCTATATATAAGTGTTTCTGACCTGTTAGCAACTTTCATACCAAGTGCCATGCGAAACTTCGTGTTTTAACCGGTGATTATGATGTTGAATTCTAAAACTATGGAAGAACTGTTTGTGTAATCTATGTGAAACCTATGTGAAATCTATTGTGTACTCTAGCAAAATCTATGTGAAATCTATGTATGTGTGTTTTGAGAAACAAAATACGAAACGTAGCCTAGCGCCGAAGACGAGGCGGAAGTGGCATGTCCGAAGCATGGTGGATACGCCGCTGGTACTTCCTATATATAAGTGTTTCTGGCATGTTACTGAACCTTCGTACAACGCGCTAAGTGAAATTCATAGTTTTGTAGACTCGGGATGAAGTTGTGAAATCTATTTGGGTTAATCTATGTTGTCGAATCTATTTGGTCAATCTATATGGAGATGTCGTAGTGAATTCTAATGATGTGGTTAACAAAGCATGACACCGATGACGAGACGGACGTGGCATGATTGAAGCATGGTGGATACGCCGCTGGTACTTCCTATATATAAGTGCTTCCATCATGTTGCCAAACTTTCATAGCACGTGCCGTGCGGGGTTTCGTTGATTGTGAATTGTTAACACTAATCTATGTGAAACTATTTAAAGTCTACGGAAATCTATTGAAATCTATGGGAATCTATTGAAATCTATGTGAAACTATGATAATGATGATAAGTGTGTTTTGCGACACGTTACATGACACCGAGTACGAGGCAGAAGCAATGGTGCCCGAAGCGTGGTGGATACGCCGCTGGTACTTCCTATATATAAGTGTTTCTGACATGTTGCCAAGCTTCGTACAACGTGCCATGTGAAGGTCGTGGGTTCTGCGGTGTTGAATATATTGAAGTCTATGTGAAACTCAAATCTTAATCTATGTGGATCTTGTTGAATCTTAAGTCTTTAGTCTATCGTGTGTGAATCTATATTGTGAGACTTCGTGAATCTAGACTTATACGATCCTCTTGTTGGATCTTTAGGATGTCTTCTTGAAAGCTATCCGGCACTCTCAAGAGATCCAGGGAGAAGTCTCAGAAAAAGATGATGTCTTTCATGGCCGACCAGATCGCTCGAGTGGTGCCAAAGATCGTCTCTGAGATCCAAGGATCAAACACTCCTCCATCCTCTGTGGACTCGAAGGCCGACAAGCAAAAGCCTACTAAGTTCAGCTACAAGCAAATCATCTCTTGCAACCCTAAGCATTTCACGGGCAGTGATGGGGTAACGGCTATGCTCGAGAGGTTCGACAGCATCGAGGTTACCTTCATTAACAGCGAGTACCCAGATCACCTAAAGACTAGGAGTGCGACTGGAATGTTTCAAGGCAGAGCGTTGGAGTGGTGGTCAAATGAGAGAAACATCCGTTCGAATGAAGAAGCCTATGCTCTTCCATGGGCCGAGGTGCGTGAACTGATGATGCTTGAGTTCTGCCCTCCCCATGAACAACTAAACCTTGAAGAAGAGTTCTGGCACTTGAAGCAGATTGGTGATGATAATCTGGCTTATACTACCAGTTTTAAGCAACTCAGTTTGATCGTTCCTCAATTGGTTTCTACTCCTAAGTGAATGATAACCAAGTACATCAATGGTCTACCTCCTGCTATGCGCGATTCTATTGAAGCAGCTCAACTGGAAACTATTGAGGAAGTCTACCATCTTGCAGCTAGTCTCAACAACAACCGTGTGCGTGATAAGCAGTTTGCTAACTCTGCTCCATCTAAGTCTGCTCATCAAGCTACTCAGCAGTCAAGTGGCAGTAAGAACAAGAGGCGAAAGTCTCAGGGTTCAGGATGCAATGCTATTGTTCCTGCTGGGAACCCTGCTGCTAAACCTACTCCTACTGCCGCTGCTGCTCCAATCACTGTTGCTCCCGAAGTTAAGAAACAGTACACTGGGTCTCACCCCAAGTGTGCAACTTGCAACTATCATCATCCTGCTAATTCTGCATGTCGTCTGTGCACCAACTGTAATCGCTATGGTCACACGACTCCATATTGTTGTCAAACTAACCCGGCCCAGCAGGCTCAACAAGCCCTAGCTCAGGCAGCCTTACCATCACCTCCAGCTCCTCTGCAGAATCCAAGGCCAGTCAATGTTGTTCGTGCATGCTACAAGTGTGGAGACACTACTCATCTCTGTAACCAGTGTCCTCAGCTGAACTAGGACCAGCAGCCACCCGCTCGTGGACAAGCGTTCAATCTCAATGCTAATCAAGCTCGAAAAGACAATGACGTTGTCAATGGTACGTTTCTCGTGAATAACCTTTATGCTTCGATTATATTTGATACTGGTGCCGATAGAAGTTTTGTGTCCTTGGAATTTGAGTCTTTGATAAACTGTACACGCTCCAAGTTACCTGAGTCGTTCTCTATCGAGGTCGCCAACGCTAAGTCGATTCTCGTCTATTCTATTTTGTGTGATTGTTCCCTGACTCTTAACGATCACGTCTTCTCTATTGATCTCATACCCATGCGACTGGGTAGTTTTGATGTCATAATCGGTATGGATTGGTTGCGCAAGAATCATGCCGAGATTGCTTGTCACAAGAAGTTTGTTCATTTACCTCTTCCGTTCGGTGATGTTTTGCATGTCTATGGAGACCGACCTTCGAAAGGACTAAGGCTGATGTCATGCACACAAGCGAACAGATGCTTACGTAAACAGAACTTTGCCTCTTGGCCCACGTGGTGGAACAAAAGGGCAAAGGGAAGAACATAAGCGATGTTCCAGTAGTGTGTGATTTCCCTGATGTTATTCCTGAGGATCTACCCGGTCTTCCTCCTCCTAGACCCGTTGATTTCTGTATTGATCTTGTACCTGGTGCGTCGCCTGTCGCCAAGGCTCCCTATCGTCTTGCACCTTGCGAGATGCAAGAATTATCCAGCCAACTGCAAGAACTGCTTGACAAGGGATTCATTCGCCCAAGTACCTCTCTGTGGGGTGCTCCTGTGCTATTTGTCAAGAAGAAAGATGGTTCGTTTCGTATGTATATCGACTACTGTGAACTTAATAGGCTTACCATTAAGAATTGTTACCCTTTACCTCGTATTGATGATCTATTTGACCAACTACAAGGCGCGTCCTGTTTCTCTAAAATCGATCTTCGTTCTGGTTATCATCAACTTCGTGTACTCGAGGATGATGTACCTAAAACCGCATTTCGTACTCGTTATGGACACTACGAGTTCGTGGTCACGCCTTTTGAATTGACCAACGCCCCCACTGTGTTCATGGATCTCATGAATCGTGTGTGTAAACCCTATTTGGATCGTTTTGTGATAGTCTTTATCGATGATATTCTCATTTATTCTAAGTCTAAAGCTGATCATGCTCGTCACTTACGCTTGATGCTCGAACTCTTACGGGGTGAACGTCTGTATGCTAAATTTTCTAAGTGTGAGTTTTGGATCGATGAAGTGCAATTTCTTGGTCATGTCGTTAGTCAGCAAGGTATTCATGTTGACCCATCAAAAATTGAAGCTATGAAGAATAGGAGTACGCCTAAATCTGCATCCGAGATTCTTTCCTTTCTAGGATTGGCTGGTTATTACCGCTGATTCATCTCAGACTTTTCTAAGATTGTTGTTCCTCTCACCTCGCTGACCCAAAAAGAGAGGCCTTTTGCTTGGGGTCCCGAGCAAGAGGAATCTTTTCAGACTCTTAAGACCCTTTTATGTAACACTCCTGTTCTTACTCTACCCGATGGGAATGACGACTTCGTGGTATATTGTGATGCCTCGGACTGCGGACTGGGCTGTGTGCTCATGCAACGGGACAAGGTTATTGCTTATGCCTCCCGTCAACTCAAGATACATGAGAAGAACTATACTACTCACGATCTGGAGCTTAGTGCAGTTGTATTTGCGTTAAAGATCTGGCGACACTACCTGTATGGTACAAAATGTGTGGTCTTCACCGACCATAAGAGCCTTCAACATATCTTTAACCAAAAGGAACTAAACATGCGACAGAGACGTTGGGTGGAACTACTTAACGACTACGACTGCGAAATTCGCTATCATCCTGGTAAGGCGAATGTAGTGGCCGACGTTCTTAGTTGTAAGACCCATTTTAAAGCTATTCGTGTCTCTAATGATTTGCATGCTTGTATTCGTGAAGCTCAGTACTCATCAGCTAATGAAGGAAGTCTATCTGTTGAAGTTCCCGGCGCTAACGTTAATCAGCTCAAAACTAAATCTGATGGTCTTCAGTACTATCTCAATCGCATCTCGGTTCCAGATCGCGATAACCTCCATGAGCTCATTATGAATGAGGCTCACAAATCTCGCTACTCTATTCATTCAGGTGCCGATAAGATGTACCAGGATCTGCGTACGACTTACTGGTGGCCTGGCATGAAGAAGGACATTGCTGTATATGTTTCTAAGTGCCTTACTTGTTCGAAGGTTAAGGCCGAACATCAGCGTCCTTCTGGACCTAAAATCCTAGTTTGGAAATAGGATAGCATTGCTATGGACTTTATTACTAAACTACCCTGTACGCCTTTTGGTCACGATAGTATCTGGGTGATTGTCGATCGTTTGACCAAATCGACCCACTTTCTTCCTATTCGTGAAGATTATAAAGTGGAGAAACTTGCTAGAATCTATACCGACGATATTATATGCCGTCATGGCATCCCTCTCAACATAATCTCGGACCGTGATGGTCGTTTTACTTCGTGTCTTTGGCAAACGTTTCAGTCTGCTATGGGTTCGCATTTGAATCTTAGCACGGCCTTTCATCCTCAGACGGATGGACAGACCGAGCGGACTATTCAAACCCTAGAGGATATGCTCCGTTCTTGTGTCATCGACTTTGGTGGTAACTGGGATGTAAATTTACCATTGATTGAGTTCTCGTACAACAACAGCTATCATTCCAGTATTCAGATGGCTCCTTTCGAAGCTTTATATGGCCGCAAGTGCCGATCTCCTCTCAGCTGGCATGAGATTGGTGATAAGCAGTTTACTGGCCCTGAAATCATTCAAGAGACAACAGATAAGATTCTTCAGATCCGTGACAACTTGATCAAGGCTAGGAGCAGATAAAAGAGCTATGCTGATGTTAGGCGTAAGCCTCTGGAATTTGATGTTGGTGACCGAGTTCTCCTCAAGGTATCTCCCTAGAAGAGAGTAGTTCGTTTTGGTAAGAAGGGAAAGCTCGCTCCTCGCTATGTGGGTCCTTTCAAGATACTCGAAAGGATTGGCAAGGTGGCGTATAGACTCGACCTGCCTCAGGAACTAAACAACGTACATCCAGTGTTCCACGTATCTAATCTACGTAAATGCCTAGCCGACGAGAAACTGTAGGTTTCCCTCGAAGATTTGCAAATAAACGAAACCGTACACTTCGTGGAGAAACCGGTCGAAATCATGGATCAAGTTGTCAAGCGATTGAGGCGCAGCAAAATTCCCATAATCAAGGTTCGATGGGAAGGAAAGCGTGGCGCCGAATTCACTTGGGAATTGAAAAGTGAGATGAAGGCCAAGTATCCGCGGCTCTTCGAGCAGTCTTCCTCTAAGATTTCGGGGACGAAATCTCCTAAAGGAGGGAGACTGTAACGCCCTACGTCCCTAAAATTTAGGCTTTTGGCAAGATTAGTCCCTATACTTTGCCCATTGTTAGTTTTAGTCCATAATCTATGTGATATTGAAACTTTTGATACTTGTGAAACTTTGTGAGTCTTTATGATGCTAGAATCTCGATTCTTGACACTTAAACTATGATTCTTGATGCTTAACTCTAGATTCTTGATACTTGATACTTAGGAAACTAGACTCTTGACTCTTGATACTTATTTGGGTTTTTGACTCTTGAGACTCGTGCAACTTGATTCTTGGTTGAACAAGAGACTGGAGTCTTGTCACTGGCGGAATCTATGAAACTTGGAAACTTTTGGGTGTTTATGATATAATCTAGTTATTTAATACTTTTACCAAACAATACGCAACGCAACGCTTAATCTAACTCGCAAAACGAATCAAAGACGGGAACACGGAAGGGATGGGATTGACCAAGTGGCAATCCGATCGGATGACCATCCGATCGGATATCGACCGACCATCTGATCTGTGCACACCGCCTTACTTACCCTCTTCCACACAATAAAAAGGCCTGTCACATTAGTCCTTCACTGATGTGACAGCCTCACTCGACCCAGACACACGCACACCACATTTCTTCGATTTCTCGGTGATTTCGGTACGTTTTATGCTAGATCCTTATACCTTCTTGATCTACACTTCGTTCTCTATGTGATTCTGCTTTGAAATCACACTTTTCACCGTGAAACCTCTTAGATCTGAGTTCTTGAGGATGATGTCACCATGGTGGTTTGTACAAACTACCATATGATGTCATTCCTGGTAAGATTTAGCTCGGATCTGAAGAATTTCAAGTGTTTTTCACTAAATCTATGATAGATCTTAACTTTTCAATGCTAAAACTTAAAGTTATCTTCATCTTTTCTTCAACTTTTCACTTTAAACGGTGGAATCCGGGTATAAACAGACTGTAGACTTGATGAATGGTCTGGAGTTGGTTAGGAAACGGATTGTTGCTGGAAAAGATGGCTGGAATACGGATTCCGACATAAACTCGTTTAGAACAGACGACTGATTGGGCAAGGGTGATTCCCATCCGATGAGAACGGCTGTATAATGATGAGTTTACCGTTGTCTTAATACATACCGTGCCGTCATCGTTAAAACAGAAACTTAGAAACTTCACATAATTATGAACGAGACGAGGACCACTCGATCGAATGGCAATCCGATCGGATAGCCATCCGATCGAGCAGCCACTCGATCAGGTGACACTTGTCTCATAATCTCTCAACACTTGGAAACTTTTTCAGAAACTTGAAACTTTGGAACCTTGGGTCGAATGGCAATCCGATCGGATAGGAATCTAATTGGACAGCCATCTGATCAAGGCAACCAAGGCACTTAACAATAATTTGAACTTGACACTTGAATCGAGTGGCAATCCGATCAGATAGCCATCCGATCGGACAACCATCCGATCGGACAGCCATCCGATCGAACAGCCACCCGTCCCACTCACCCATTAGCCACCCGATCGAGTGGCAATCCGATCGGATAGCCATCCAATCGGACAGCCATCCAATCCAGTGACTGATCCGACACTTGCGCAATCTCGTTATTCTTCCCGATTCTTATCTGTTGCAAATCTAATCAGGCTAATTCTAAAAGAGCTCCCTTTGATCCAATAATAGTCTTAACTGTTAAGCAGTCACTGTGAGTATACTCGATCCCTTTTTATTTGAAACTTTGGAATGTAACATGTATTTTATAAACTACAAAACTTGATACTTTTGAATCCAGACTCTATCCTATGTGTACATGAAACTTGTGATTCTTGATTCTTGATTCTTTATGCTATGTGACGTTTAATCCAGAAGTGTGTAGTTCTGCCTTAACAATATTAGCGATATAGGAGATGCACCTCCCCATTATTCTCGGGGGTATTGTTAGGAGGATTCTAGTTTACCTTGAGTCTTGGGTAAACACTAAAGCATCGGGATACTTGGACTATCACTGGTTGGACTGCGACACTAGCACGGCTGAATCTATTTTTATTACTTACATTGTGGATATGAGTTGTTTTAATCTATTATTCTATATCTCAAAGTTGTATACTCGCCGGTACACTTTTGTACTGACTCTATTTTAATACATGTTGCAGGCTGATAGGATGCTATGAAACGAAAAAATGCTAGGATGATGCTTAGAAACATATCTTAGTTAAATTTAGAAACCTGAAACTATTTTGGATGATTGTATTGATATATTTTGGGTGTTTGATACCTCTAGACAATTTGTTATGAAATCTTGCTTAATATCTATCGAAACTTTTAGTGTTATGGAATCTCATGAGCAATCTGAACGCTTAGTGCTCGCACCCCGATGTTTCCGCCATCGGTTGGGGTGTGAAACATGTAACGTGAAAAAGTTAATGCGTACGCGTTGCGTCAACTAAAAGTTCACTAAAAGAACTATACCACTCACGACCTCGAGTTAGGCATGGTGGTATTTGCTTTGAAAATATGGCGACATTATTTATATGGTACTCAATGTACAATTTTCACGGATCATAAAAGTCTTAAACGCATATTCAATCCAAAAGAATTAAATATGCGTCAACAACGTTGGATTGAATTATTGAACGACTATGATTATGAAATAAAGTACCATCCGGGCAAGGCGAGCGTTGTAGCGGACGCCTTGAGCCGCAAGGAACGAGTTAGAACTTTGAGAGTTCGAGCATTAGAGATGACGATTCACACAGATCTTACCATACGAATTCATGATGCACAACAAGAAGCGCTTAAGGAAGAAAATACTCGAGCAAAATCACTTCGAGGCATGGAAAAACAATTCGTGCCGAAAGAAGATGGAACTTTATACTTTGTGGGTAGAATTTTCCACTCTTTGGAGGCCTTCGAGATGTTATTTTTGAGGAAGCTCATAGGTCGAAGTACTCGATCCATCATGGATCAGATAAAATGTACCAAGACTTGAAGGAGTACTATTGGTGGCCTAACCTCAAAAAGGATATCACGACTTATGTCGGGAAATGCTTGACTTGCGCAAAGGTCAAGGCAGAATATCAGAAACCTTCGGACTTGCTACAACAACCCGAGATTCCCGTTTAGAAATGGGAACAAATATCGATGGACTTCATTGCGAAATTACCCAGGACCTCAAGAGGCCACGACATGATATGGGTAATCGTCGATAGATTGACAAAGTCCGCACACTTCTTGCCGATTCGGGAGAAGGATAGCACAGAGAAACTAGCGGAACTCTATCTCAAAGAAACAGTGGCTCGTCATGGAGTGCCTATTTCAATCATTTCAGACTGAGACAGTCGCTTTGTTTCAAGAATTTGGAAGTCATTCCAACAGGCCTTTGGATCTCATCTAAATCTAAGCACGACCTTTCATCCACAAACTGACGGCCAGAGCGAACAGACAATCCAAACACTCGAAGATATGCTTCGTGCGTGTGTTACGGATTTGGGCAGCAATTGGGATACTCATTTACCGTTGGTTGAGTTTTCCTACAATAACAACTACCATACAAGTATACAAGCTGCACTGTTTGAAGCTCATTACAGTCGAAAGTGTCGCTCTCCGCTATGTTGGGCGGAAGCGGGCGATAAACAGTTAATTGGTCAGGAATTAGTCCAAGTGACTACGGATAAAATTTTTCAGATCAGAGACCGTATCAAGGCGGCTTGCGATCGACAAAAGAGCTACGCAGACAAGAGACGGAAGCCATTGTCTTTCGAGGTCGGAGACAAAGTCTTGTTGAAAGTCTCGCCTTGGATGGGCGTAGCGAGGTTTGGTAAGCGTGGAAAGCTTAACCCTCGTTATGTCGGGCTATTTGAAATCCTAGAAAAGATTGGCACCGTTGCCTACAAGCTGAAGTTACTAGACGAACTTAGTAGTGTGCACGACACGTTTCATGTGTCAAATCTCAAAAAGAGTCCAACGCAAGAGACGGTTATCATCCTGGCGGATGAGGTTCACATTGACGACAAACTCCAACTCACTGAAGAACATGTTGAGGTCATGGACTGGAAAATCCAGAAAACATGGAGGAGTCATATCAAATTAGTAAAAGTTCGTTGGAACTCTCGACACGGACCCGAGTATACTTGGGAACGTGAAGATCAAATCAAAGCCAAATATCCTCACTTGTTCGCGAAGACTCCTGCAAAGGATGACTCAGCTTGAATTTCGGGACGAAATTCTATATAACAGGGGGGAGAATGTAACAACTGCCACTTTCTAGTAATTTTCGTACATTTAAATTGATCATTTAAGTTATACAGTTATGTGTTTTAAACATCCGAACTGCATGATTTCATGACATACACTTAGAATACTTATGGAATACATATTTATGATGCACATTATTCATTTTTACTGGTTACATCTGAAACAATTTAAACAATGCATCGAAACAACTAGTATCACTACAAAAAAGATGACTTTTGGGGACTGAAAAATCAGTATCTGATGCATAAGAATCAGTCTCTAATGGTTATCAAGGACTGATTTGCCAGTCCCAGATACCTAGTACTAGATACTGGTTTTAACAACTAAGAATCAGTCCCTATTGTACGACACCAAACAGGACTAATAGTCAGTCTCAGATACATAAAAATTCAGTCCTAAACTTACCTCCCGGTACCACGTCATTTCAGTCCCTGATGCATTTCTTCCATGAGTAAAAAATTAGTCTCGGATACTACGATAGTTTAGTCCCAGGTGTATTACTTTAAGGACTGAAAATCGGTCCTATGCACGTGTCTATATTGTCCCTAATAAGTTTTGTTAAGTTTGTGATTTCGTGTCAAATCAGTATCCAAAAGATGTTTTAAAGACTAAAAATTAGTCTCAAGTACCACATGATTTCGGTCCTTAATATGCTTCTTTTAAGTACTAAAAATTAGTCTCACATACTATTTTATTTTAGTACTTAATAAGTACTTTTAGGGACTGATAATCAGTTTAAGATAACAAATATTTTTAGTCTCCAATATGTTTATTTAGGGTCTGAAAATTTGTCGCTTAAGTTAGTCCCTAATATCTTTTTTAATGACTATCTTTTAGTCTCTAATACTATGTGTCACTTTCAATATGGTTTTTTACATACTGAAAAATAGTTTCAAATACAATTTCAGTTGTGTCCCTAACATGCATTTACAATTCCTAACAAATATATTCTAGGACTAAAAAGTAGTCCCGATAGATTTATAGTTTTATATAATAAACCATTCTTATTAACACAATCGTCAAAATGATTCTTGCTTTCTTAAATTCACAATAAACTCAAGCATTAATATCATAACAATAGCTAATGAAAATCAAAATAACACACCAGTTCATCAATTCTGAAATTTAGAAGAGTATTAGAGAAAAAAATAATAAACGTCTTAAATAACTGCCTATATAGTGTTGTTACTTTCGTTGTGTAGTCCATTCAAACCATCATCTTCACCAACATCATTTGCAGATATTGTGCTCTCGAAATCTGGATATTTTCGGCTCAAGAACTCTGTCACTCTTTCGTATATATACCTAGTAGACTATTGAGATGATAGAAACGTAGGATCCACAGAAACCAGCTTAATGACATATTTAGAACTTAGACAAGAGTCCAACATCAAATATACATTAAACCCTAATTGGGAATACAAGGGTTTGGTTTAATACCTTCCCGAAGTCCGACAAACACTAAAAGATGCCCGAAAAGCACTATAAGTCACAAATTCAGCACTTTTCTGCAGAAGTCAGCATTGTAATATTTATGCAATGTGTAAAAGTGTTGTTTAACTCAAAATTCATATGAGAATACATTGGGGTATCATTTAAATCAATAACCATATCAATCCCTACATCTTACACAAGCTAAACATTCAACTATCAACTAACGGAACCAACGCCAAACGAATATCCGAACATTATCTAAACTTTTTTTTAGTAACTAACTAACATTATTTTGATGATTTTAAGGCTAGTTATGATCACTAAACACCTTGAAACAATTGAAACACCTAAACATCTAAGCTTTCTAAACCTTTTTCCTAAGTTTCTAACACTTGAAACTACATGAAACAATTCACCAAACAAGAAACCCCCCCCCCCCCCCCCTAGACATGGGCCGCCCCCAAGTGGGACCCACACAACTTGGCCACTTGGTGAAATATCTAGATATTTCACCAAGTCTTGCAAGTGGTAAAGTATGAATGATTTACAACATGGAATCTTACTTTCACTTAACCATTTCAAGACCATTTTTCACCTTATTTTTCACACACAAAAGCTCTCATCATCCTTACCATTTTCGGCCAAGAACACCCCAAAACCAACTTCATTTTCAAGCCACTTTCTTGATGATCAAGATGCATTTTCATGGAACTTGAGAAGATCTAAGGCAATCACAAGCTGAAGCAAGCAATTTCATCCATCCAAGAGCTTTCAACCATCAAATCTTCATCTTCTTTGTCTTTTATTTTCATAAAGATCATCCCTACCCACAAGAGCTAGAAGTGAGCATTCTAATCTCTTTTTCATACTTGTTTATGTATATATTGTTTATGAACAAGTTATTATCTAAATCAATCATACAAAAATAAGATGAAAATACATAAAAGCAAACTAAAAATCATAATACATAAGATTGTTTATGTTGTGATTTGAAGATTGTTACTTGCTTATTTGATCTAGTTATGATGAATATCATATGAAAAAATTGTTAGATGATGTTTAGAAACATGATCTAACAAGTGTTCATGAAAGTGTTATAAGGGTTATGTTAAACATGATGTTTAATGGATGATCATAATATTTGATATTGTTAAAGTGTATAAAGTTTTTCACTAAAAATAATACTTTTTGCAAGATTTATAAAAGAAACATACAAGATGGGTTTTGTATAATAGTTTGACAAAACTAGAAGTAAAGTATGATTTTTGAACAAGTAAACATATGTAAAGATCATACTAAAACCTCATATGTTTATGAGTTCATCTTGTTAAAAGTATGTTATAAATCTCATGTATTTTTCTTAAGAAATGATATGAGTGAATTGTTGATGATTTGAAAAGAAAATGATATGTTAATAAACATGGCAAAGTTCATATTTCAAAGGAACTATGGCCAATTTTTCTTAGAAATCATATGTTAGAAAAACTATCATTTTTGACAAAGTCTTTACAAGAATACAAGATTTGAAAGAATGATTTTTATAAAAGCAAAAAAAAAGATATAAATATATATATTTTTGAGAAAATATATATTTAGTGATCTTAACAACTTATGTGCTATGTGTTTATTGATTGTATTAGTTATATACATGAAAATTAGGAACTTGAATACAATGATACAAATAAACACAAGACACATTGCAACTAAAGACTTACAAGAATACATATAAACACACCTTGAATACAAATTACGGACGATTCGAACCTTCGGATACAAGTTATGGACAATACAGACATATGGACAAATAAACGGACTATATAAGTATTTCGAGCTACAATATATAATATATTAATGCTTGGAAAACTACATTTTCAAAACCGAACAAGTAACCATATATATATTTCACAAGTATACAAAATATATGACACATTAGTTTCAGAGCCGTTCCTACGTTTTTGGAGGCCCTAAGCGAACTACGAAGTGGAGGCTCTTTTACAAAATTTTCCTTTTCAACATATTTAATAACAAAACCCTCTTCCTTTACCCGGGCTTGGGACCGGCAATTATAAACTAAAAAGTTTATAATTGGCGTAGTTAATTTTTCTTTTAAAGTTATATATTTTCTATAGATATATCATCGTTTGTAGGTATGTCATCATTTGGAGGTTCACTTGTATAGAATTTTAGAAGTGCCCCCCTTTGTGATTCGATTAAAGCTTCCTGTTTACGTTTTTTTGCCTTTTTGCATAACCGGATTGAAAAGTTTGGATTCGATTCGACATTGCTAACATATAAATCTATTATAGAGATTAACAATGAGCCCTAAACAACAAACTAAAATAATAAACAAGCCCTAAATGCCTAACAACAAATTGAAATCAACAAATAAGCCCTAATTCCCTAAACAACAACTTAAAATCAACAAATGAGGATGTCTAACCTGAGTGAGAGCCACAAAATTAATTCGCAAAAAGGAGTCAAAGTGCCAAATAGCCGATGTGTTCCAGCCTCCAGGTTCCAAGCCACTAGAACTGATTTCACAAAATTGAATCAGAGTACTGCTGCTGCAAATCACAAAACTTATTTCGAATCAGAAACGGATTTCAAACTGAAATCACAAAACTTATTTCGAATAAGAAACGGATTTCAAACTGATATCACAAAACTGAAGTTGCCAATGTGTTCGATTTCGATTTCAGACTTTCAGTAACTTCAGTTCATATAAAAAGAGTAAAAATCGACCGTTAGTTACCTGCCATGATTATTGTTGCGGATTGAAATTGGGAAGCCATGATTATCATTCATCGTTGCGTGTTTACATAGCCATCGTAAGGATTCAGGATGTTAGCGATCTTCATGCCCTAAAATAGAGATTCTTTCCACGCGCTTTTGTGTTTCACGTTCTGGCCTCCCTGCCTTCTATCACATACAATAACAAATTTGGGCTTAATCTATCTTGTAAAAATGGGCCTAATATAAGGAAACCTGTTAGAAAAATGGTGGCCCTTCAAATCTGGTGGCCCTAGGCCTGGGCCTAGGGTTGTATGCCCATTGGGGTGGCCCTGATTAGTTTATCTTAAAAAGGTATTATTTATGAAGTATACAAAGATATATATATATAAGTGAAAATATATACTCACTTACATCACCAACACTTAGTGAAAATACAATTATACAAGTATGGTACTTAATCAAAGATACATAGTTATATATACAAGTACTCATAATACAAGTATGCCCATACATGGGAATTATTCATACACATACAGTTTACTCATACGAGACACATTCATACACATACAGTTTACTCATACGAGACACATTCATACACATACAATTATTCGTGCGAGACAAGAAGTCAAGAAGTATACATATACAATTTATTCATACGAGACACGAAGTCAAGAAGTATACATATACAATTTATTCATACGAAACACGAAGTCAAGAAGACTTGATCCGATGATACAACTCACAGATACAAGAATTTATATATTTAGCGAAATATATATTGAACAGTTTATCAATTCATACATCTAATACATAATTCAATGAATAACAATTCCATATAAGTCTTAATACATATTCAAGATAGAAGACTTGTACATGAGTCAATACAAAGACCGAAGTGTCTAACAAATCTAGGACCTTTGGTCGTGATACAATTCAACTGTAAGCGAGGTTACAATTATATACATTTTACGGAACGCAATTCTGTCAGTTCATGTCCCCTATTCATTTTCAATGCTTTACAACTTTACAACTATCGGGGAAAATACATGTTCATAGTATGATAAGTCATGGAATGAAACACCTTAGATCATGTGCGAATAGGGTTATACAACTAAGCACCATTAATCCAGTTTGGACCTAGGTGCAAGGGGTTAGATCTAATGGGTTTTGGCGAGCCCCACTCTTGGCCGTGGACCCATACAAAAGAGTGCGTTTGTGTCCCAGTCGAGGATAGTCGACACAAAATCGTCTAGGTTTGGATTGCTTCCTATTTCGTCACACATATTAATGTCCTTGCTAAACATTAATGATCAACGATTTCATTGACGCTTTACATACTACATCATTACATACTGGTTTTCATCTTATACAACTCACATTTTACAGATTCATCTTATACAACTCACATTTTACAAATACATTTTATACAACTCACATTTTACAGATACATCTTATACAACTAAACTGCATGAACTCGCCAACTTTTGTTGATGTTTTCCTCTTAACATGTATTTCAGGGAATTAGTGGACCATGCAGATATTTCAGTCAAGGAAAGCAATTATCAAGACTCCATGCCACCATTTGAAGGGTTTCCCCGTTATATACTGCCTCTTTGCGGTGATATAGTGGTCAAAGCCTTAACATTTTAGAACCTGCATTTTGATGTATGAAACTATGACAGTTTATTTTCAGTTGATGGTTTGTAACCAATACACTTAACTAGTGTTGCGTTCTTTTGAAACATTTATGGCAATCGCATTGGAGCATGTTTTATTCATTTAGTATGTTCACTTATATTGATTATGCAATGAGAAACAATCAGATCACACCTCGCGCTTCCGCTACGAGCAGGTGTGACATTTTTGGCGCGTAGTTTAGGCGGAAATTTATTATAGTAAATGTTAGTAATAAAGTATACGTCGTTTCAGTTACTGTTTTTAGTTCCTGTTTGTTCAGTTTTATCTGTTACGGTTGTAAGACGTCCCATCTTAAAGTTTGGCGTTTTGTATTTAATGGCGTTTTAGATAAAGATGATAAAATACAACTAATTAACTTTGGGTTTCTTGCGTTTGTGTCATTTTGGCGTTTTATAACTAAGTAGAGAAATAAAGTATTTTATTATTGGAAAAGTACATAACAAACACAAAAAATATTACACAAAGGAAAAAAAAATTAAAACTCCTCGTCAGAAGGGATTTCGTCTGAGAAGTATCCATCGCTCCCCTCGACTTCTTCTTCCATTCTCTCATCCAAGTCATCACTTTCACTTTTATCGTCCTCTTGTTCTTGAAGATTTTGAACCCCCCCCCCCCCTCCATTTGAACATGTCATGCAACAACTCCAAATTTCCTGTCATGTATGTGTTCAAACATGTTGCATTGTATAACTCCTCTAGGAACCCAAGACTCTGCTTGGTCATGATGTTTTCAAGCATGTAGTCTTCCTACTCCTCGTCATCACATTCAACAATCACCATGTCAATGTCTTCATCAAAACGCCATGATTGGATGACTGGGTCCATTTTTGCATTTGCCTTGTTCGATCCAAATTTTCTAGTTAATCTTCTTATAACCGTATGTGTTTTATCACAATGGTTATCAAGAGGGACGCCAAGTGCTAGGATCCCCCTCTGTACTTCTTATTCCAAGTTCAATATGGCTTTGATTGCTTTAACAAACACTCTTCTTCTGTTTTCAAAACTGGTTACGAATCTTCTGATTCTGAGGGTGTATCTCCATGAAACGATGTTTACCATTTTTCTTCCTTTCAGTTTTTTTTTTTTGAAATTTGGCGTTTTGGTTAAAGATGACATTTTTAGTATGATCAATGGAAGTGATGATGGAAGTGATGGTAACGTCATTTATATAATGATGTTTTTGGCGCGTAGTTTAGGGGATATTTTTTTTATAATAAATGTTAATAATTATCTTTCAGTCACTCTTTGTTCACATCTATCTGTTAAATCTGCAACGCATCATTAAGTTTTGCCGTTTTGTATTAATGGTGTTTTAGATAATTATGGAATTTCATCTGGAAGTGACTTATGTGTATGACTTGTAGGTTAAGGCGGGAATTTTGAATGGCGTTTTGCTCATTAGTTTGGCGTTTTGTATTAGAGTAGTAAAAAGACCATTTTACCTTTAATGAAGCACGTCCAAGTAATAAAGTTGATGTTATTTACGAAAACGCCAGCGTGCCATTATAATCCATAGATTGTTTTGATCCAACGGATGAGGGGCATTCTCACCGCTTTCACACTTTTAGCTGTTTTCCTTAAATTCCGCCCATATATATATAGGGGACCGCTAGAATGAGAACCACCTCCAGTTGTAAGAACCGCGAGAACCACTTTCTGACCATTAGATCAAGATGATGGATGGATGAGATTAAAAGTATTTAAAAATAATATTAAGTATTTTTTTTGTCTTATTATGTCTTTAATATTTTAATTCAAAAGGGTATTTAAGTATAATTACTTTTTTTGTCTTTTTATATATATTATATTTAATTGCCTTTTTGTCCTATTCATTTATTACTTTTTATTAAAAAAACAAAATTTTTAGTTAAACAATATTTTTTAAAATCAGATTTTTTATGATATTTTTTTTTAAGATTTTCAAAATAGATGGATGAGATTAAAACATTTTTAAGAGCCGTTCTTTACGATCGTTTTTTTACGGAACGTTTTACGATTTTTACAGATTTTTACGTTTAACGTTTTACGTTTTTACGCACGGCTTTTTCGCGCCTCGTTTTTTGAGGCGCCTTTTTTACGTAAACGTTATTTACGTTTTACGCGCCGTTTTTTCAACGCGTCTTTCTTACGTTAACGTTATTTACGTTTCACGCGTCGTTTTTTCAACGCGCCATTTTTTACGTTAAGGTTATTTACGTTTTACGCGCCGGTTTTTTACGTTTTACGCGTCGGTTTTTTACGTTAACGGTTTTTACGTTTTTACGTTTTACGCGCCGGTTTTTTACGTTAATGTTTTTTACGTTAACGTTTTTTACGTTAGCATTTTTAAATTCAGGTTTTTTACGTTAACGTTTTTTACGTTAACGTTTTTTACGTTTTAGTAAAAAAAAATTTACGTTTTTACGTTTTAACTAAAACTTTTTACGTTAAAAAAGTTTACGGTTTACGTCAAAAAGTTTACGGTTTACGTTTTACGTAAAACTTTTTACGTTTTACGTAAAACTTTTTACGCTTTACGTTTTTACAATAAAAATTTTACGGTTTACGTTAAAAAAGTTTACGGTTTACGTAAAAAAAGTTTACGGTTTACGTAAAAAAAAGTTTACGGTTTAACTTTTTTTTTACAAAAACTTTTTTACACAAAAATGAACGCACTCAGAAATCGCAAACTCGGGAGGTGTCTCAGATATATCGTTATCATCATCGACTAGGGGGGAAAATAAAAAAACATCAAAACAAGGTGTATCTCGAAAAAAAACGGGTTAAAAAAACGAAGTTTAAGCTCAGATTTCCTGATAATCAGAGGCTGCAAAGTGGGGTTGCGGGTTTAATAACCTACCCTCCACCATCTTTGCCGCGCCATCGTCAGTTTTTTTTTTTTTTTTTTTGCATCATCACAGCCGATTCAATAAGGCACCATATTCAACCGATTTAAACATTCAAAAGGAACAAGAACATCAATCAAACCCATATTCAAACCCAGATTCAACAAAAATAAAAACCCAGATTCAACAGCAACAAAAACAGAGATTCAACAGATTCAACAGCAACAAAAACCCAGATTCAACAGATTCAACAGCAATAGAAACCCAGATTCAACAAAATTAAAAACCCAGATTCAAACCCACAAGACAAACCCACAAAGATTCAAAACCCAGATTCAAACCCACAAGATTCAAAACCCATATTCAAACCCAGATTCAAAACAGAATGACGAAAAACCCAAATTCAAGAACCACCAGATTGAAGCATCAAGAAAGACAACCCCACAAGATTCAAACCCAGATTCAACAGAATCAACCCCGCATCAAAAACAGAGTTTTATCTCCGATGTTTTAACCCCGGATTCAACAGAATCAAACCCATAAGATTCATACCCACAAGACAAACCCACTAGATTCAAACCTAGATTCAACAAAAATAATACGACCACCCCCTTTACCCACCCCCTCACCATCGTTCACCGCCAACGCCGCTCACACAACAACCACCGCCGCTCACACCGCCGCCGCTGACGTAGCAACCACCTCCAAACACCGTCGCTGCAAGATCCAAAACAACACTCTCTAAATCAAGTTTTCAACCACAAAAAAAATCAACAATTTCTCACCCACAACAACATCAAAATCTATCAAAACAAATCATACACAAATCGTTGACTCAACTAAATCAAGTTTCCAACGGATACCATACCTTTAATTTCTGACGATGTATCAGTGGCGGTGGCGGTGGCGGTGGAGGCGGCGAGATGAAGATATGAAGGCTGAAGATGATGATCTTCATCAGAGATGAAGATATGAAAGAGAGAAATGTGTGTTTGTTACAGATATGAAGAGAGATAGAGAAATGATCTTCATGCTTTTAATAAAGAGACAAGACAAACATGATGGACAAGACATATATACAAAATGACCTAAATACCCTTTTAGTTGGCATGATCTTATTGGTGGAAAGTGGTTCTCGCGGTTCTTACAACTGGGGGTGGTTCTCATTTTAGCGGCCCCCTATATATATATATATATATATATAGGGTGGGGTTCTAGCGTGAACACTAGTGTATTTGCGAACTAAGTGAACAAATCCTTGCCATTGATCTACACACGTGTATGACCAGGATTAGTTCACACAGTTCGAAAGCTACACTAGTGTTCACTCTTGAACCTAATCCTATATATATATAGGGTAAGGTTCATGCGAGAACCACCCTTATTGCGAGAACCAATGTGAACACAAAATAAAATCTAAAAAAAATAAAAAAAAACACTCAATTTTTTTTAATATATATTTTTTATAAATCGCTATATTTCGTTACCATAAAAAAAACTTTTTTTTTTCGAGTAACAGTTATCCATGCACATGTGCATATGTATCATTACTTCGACAAAGTCGGTAATACTTTATCAGGAATAGACAATTGCACTTTAATTTACAATACCATTCGTAATACACTACTTTTTACAATACCAATATTCAAAATGCACATGTGCATCATTAGGTATAACCATGATATAACGTGTTTTGGTAAAAAAAGTTTGTGATTTTGAATGGAGAAGTAGGCCTATATACATGTTTTTTGGTTAGTTATATCTAGTGGTTGATGGTTTGGTTATAGTTGTCAATTTATGACGTAATATGTTGATTTGATGGTATAAATGGTGTTTACATACATGTAATAAAGTGAAAATACTGGTAATGGTATTGTATTATGGATGGCAGGAGGTAATGGTATTGTATTATGGATGGGAGGAGGTAATGGTAGTGTATTATGGATGGTATGATAGATGAAAGGGAAAGTGTATTCAAAGTAGTGTTCCAAAACACCTTATTTCATGTTGATACATATAGATGCACATGTGCATTTCTAATATTGGTAATGTAAAAAGTATTGTATTATACATGGTAGTGTAAATGAAAGTGCAATTGTCTAATAGTTGTAATGAATTACGGAATTTGTCAAAGAAATGACAAATTGCACATGTGCATGTTTGTGTATTATGGATGGAATGATAGATGAAAGAGAAATTAGTGTACCAACACACCTTATTTCATGTTGATACATATAGATGCACATGTGCATTCCTAATACTGTTAACGTAAAAAGTAGTGTATTACACGTGGTAGTGTAAATGAAAGTGCAATTGTCTAATATTTGTAATAAATTACGGAATTTGTCAAATAAATGATACAAATGCACATGTGCATGGATAACTGTGACTCGAAATTTTTTTTTTTTTTGGAATTTCGTTTTTATTGTAAACGAAATATAGCGATTTTTACAAAAAAAAAATAGTAAAAAAAATGTTTTTCGGTGTTTTTTAGATTTTTTCTAGGTATTACTGTTTGTGTTCACACTGGTTCTTGCGGTTCTCGCAATAAAGGGTGGTTCATAACGGATCATTCTCGTATATATATGTATATATATATATATATAACTTTCAGAACTCCTAATAAACAATCACTTTATATATAAGTTTTTGTATTTGGGATCTTTTTATCATCTATTATATGTATTTCTTTGATTATATACATGTTAAAAATAGTTTACATATGTTTAATTGCCAAAATTATTTATATGTGTCATAACTAATTATATATATGTAAAAAAACTAGTTTACATATGTGTAATTATAAAAATATATATAAAAATGATAAAATTACTCTTAACATGTATGTAATCGTAAAAATACACATAATAAATGATAAAATTATCCTAAACATAAAAATATATAAATAAAAAGATTGTTTATTAGGAGTTCTGCGAGTTCTGTAAATATTTAGGGTTCTGAAATGATCCTGACCCTATATATATATACACATAGGGAGAGGATCATGAGAAAACTATATATAAATGAGAAAACTATAAAACTAACTAAAAAAACCTAAAAAAAAAGCTAAAAAACATAACAATTTTTTTATACAATTTTATATAAAAAATCGCTAGTTTTTATATATAAAAAAATTTAGAAATTTTTTTTTGTTGTACTGCACATGTGATTATATGTGTACTACACATGTGCACTATATCCGTAATAGTGCACATGTGCAATACAACAAAAAGTTTTTTTTTATTTTATTTTTTTTTGAAATTTTTTTCCATGCATAAAAAGCTGCGATTTTTTTATAAAAATTAAAAAAAAATTGGTATGTTTTTTTGGGTTTTTTAGTCAGTTTTTTGGTTTTCTCATGATCCATCCCCTATATATATATATATATATATATATATATATAGGGTAAGGTTCATGCGAGAACAATCCTTATTGCGAGAACCGCGAGAACCAATGTGAACACAAAATAAAATTTACAAAAAAAAAAAGCACTCAAAAATTTTTATTTTTTTTTTAATTTTTTAAAAAAAAAATCGCTATATTTCGTTACCAAAAAAAACTTTTTTTTCGAGTAACAGTTATCCATGCCCGTGTGCATATGTATCATTGCTTCGACAAATTCGGTAATACGTTATCAGGAATAGACAATTGCACTTTAGTTTACAATACCATCTGTAATACACTACTTTTTACATTACCAATATTCAAAATGCACATGTGCATCATTAGGTATAACCATGATATAACGTGTTTTGGTACAAAAAAATTGTGATTTTGAATGGAGAAGTAGGCTCATATACATGTTTTTTGGTTAGTTATATCTAGTGGTTGATGGTTTGGTTATAGTTGTCAATTTATGATGTAATATGTTGATTGGATGGTATAAATGGTGTTTACATACATGTAATAAAGTGAAAATATTGGTAATGGTATTGTATTATAGATGGTATGAGGGAATGGTATTGTATTATGGATGGTAGGAGGTAATGGTAGTGTATTATGGATGGTATGATAGATGAAAGAGAAAGTGTATTCAAAGTAGTGTACCAAAACACTTTATTTCATGTTGATACATATAGATGCACATGTGCATTTCTAATATTGGTAATGTAAAAAAGTATTGTATTACACATGGTAATGTATGAAAGTGCAATTGACTAATTTTTGTAATGAATTACGGAATTTGTCAAAGAAATGACAAAAATCCACATGTGCATGTTTGTGTATTATATATGGAATGATAAATGAAAGAGAAAGTAGTGTACCAACACACCTTATTTCATGTTGATACATATAGATGCACATGTGCATTTCTTATTTTGTTAACGTAAAAAGTAGTGTATTACACGTGGTAGTGTAAATGAAAGTGCAATTGTCTAATATTTGTAATGAATTACGGAATTTGTCAAAGAAATGATAGAAATGCACATGTGCGTGGATAACTGTGACTCGAAAATTTTTTTTTTTTTTTTTGAAATTTTTTTTATTATAAACGAAATATAGCGATTTTTCCAAAAAAAATGGTAAAATAAATAAATAAAATTTGGGTGTTGTTTAGATTTTTTTTTTAGGTATTACTGTTTGTGTTCACACTGGTTCTCGCGGTTCTCGCAACAAAGGGTGGTTTCTAACGGATACTTCTTATTTATATATATATATATATAAAGCAGAACTAGCCAGGAGTAAATGGTGGTGTGGATAAAGTTACCGTATCAAACTTTCAAAAATGTTAAGAGAATCTTATCTTATTATCTTACATATACAAAAAGGAGTTGAGTGAATAGTGCCAGACAATACAAAAAGGAGTAGAGTGAATAGTGCCAGACAGCTTGTCTGGCACTTAACTATTGGACCAACTCATTTTTAATTTAATTTTATTCTCAGTTTAAAATTACGGTTTCGTCCTTCGTTTAAAATTACGTTTTTGCCTCCGGTTCAAAATAAAATTATAATTTTGCCCCTAGCTCAAAATTACGATTTTGCCCTTAGTTCAAAAACTCAGTTTAAATTTACGGTTTCACCCTCCGTTTAAAATTACGTTTTTACTCCCAGTTTAAAATTAAAATATGTTTTTGCCCCTAGCTTAAAATTACGTTTTTGCCCACAGGTCAAAATAAAATTATGTTTTTCCCCTAGCTCAAAATTATGATTTCGTCTTCAGTTTAAAATTATGATTTCGCCCTAGTTCAAAATATAATTACGACTTTGCCCTCTGTTCAAAGTTATGATTTTGTTCTCATTTCAAAAATTACGAGTTCTCCCTCAGTTAAACATTGTCATCTTGCCATCATTTTACCTTTTTTTTACAAAACTATAGTAGTGTTTTATTTTGCTTGGTTGACTCAATGTAACTTTTATTGTGTCAAGCAGTTGTCAAACACTCGCTCATTGGTTCTGTCAAATTAGTATTTTACCCCAGCTCAAAATTACAGACCTGTCATCGTTTTAATTTTTTTTAGCAAAACAATGGTAGTGTTTTGTTTAATTGGTTGTCTCGATGTATTTTTTTAGATCGTGTTTTAAGTAGTATGTACAAGTAAACTAAATAGATGCATACATCTTATGAAACTAAGAAATATTCAATTTAATGTCTTGCAACGCGGGCGGGCATAAGTGTAATTTTTATTCTTCCATGCATGCCTCGTACATGCTCATTTGTCCTGAAAAATTACAATTTTGCTTCCAGTTTAAAATTATAGTATTTCCATCGTTTTAATTTATTTTTTTAGTAAAAGTATGGTAGTGTTTTTGTTTTAATTGGTTGACTCGATGTATTTTTTTTAGATCGTGTTATGAGTAGTATGTACAAATAACCGAAATACAAACATACATGTTATGCCAGAGAAATATTCGGCTTATTGCCCCGCAACGCGGACGGGGCAAAAACTAGTTATCTACAAACACAAACTACTATGTCAAAAGTTCTTATCTTCATTCTTTTGATGCAGGCGATCTGTATCATATTATGAGAAAGTTACATTTAAGTTAGATTGATACTCAACGAAAGTTATTTGAAATGAAGATCCCTTCCCTATGTGAATGCCAAGCAAAGAAGGAGGTTTTCATACGTATATGTAAATGTAATAGTAAAAAGAGTACACTTCACCAATGTGGGTTTTACACATTTCTTAAGTAACATGTCTACTTGCTTGAAAATAAGACTTAACTACCATATATTCACACTAGTCAATTTCGTTTCCTTGGTTATGTCTTAAAGCATTAGACCATGAGTAATAGATATTATATGGCTTGATAATGCATCCAACACACTCTTGTGGGCTTTATATGGGCATGAAGAGAAAGAGATATTTCTAATATACAATAGAAACTCTATAAAATAATACACTTGGGACCACCAAAATTTATTAATTAAAAGAGTTATTAATTAATCGATAAATTAATAATTATTAATTTATATATTAATTAATATTTTATTAATTTATAGTAGAATACTTAGTTTACAAACACCTTTCAAGCTTCCACTTAATTATTGTATACAATGCATGTATATCAAATGAACGGCCCAATTTGAAAGAAACCTTCAATCTCCCACCTTATTATGCTTCTTGTGTTCAATGTATCACTTTATCGTCGTCGATTTTATAGAAGTCTTTTGGAGGGTTATGAATGGGTTCCAAATCCAGCAAAAAATAAATGTATTAGATGCAATGAATCTTGCAATTTCAACATGGACTATGGATGTTCGTGCAAATACAATTGCGAACTGCTTTCCTCATTGTAAACTTCGATCAACAGATAACATGACTTTTGAGAACTCAGATGAAGGTGGTGAAAGCACTCAAGAACTCCAGAATTTGATCAAAGAGTTGGGTTATCGCAATGCAATGGATGTCAAAGATGTTCTGACTCACCCAGAAGAAAATGTAGTTGCACAGTTGTTGACTGATGAAGAAATTATTGAAAACGTTATTGGAATTAATAAAGATGATATCGATGAAGAAGATGATGAAAGTTCTACAATGGAGCCCCCTTCGCGAAACGAATCTATTAAAGTGGCAATCACATTGAACAATTTCTTGTTGAGCTATGAGAAAACAACACCAGAAGTTCTTACCATGCTAAGGAAAATTAGAGACGAGATTCAAGGGGAAATTGATTTCAACAAAAAACAAAAGACAATTGAGTCATTTTTCAAGAAACCTTCATAAAGCATTCATGTAATATGCTATATATAAGGAATTATTAATTTATATTTTATATGGGGTCTAAAGAAATTATCAAAAATGTATTATCTTATAATTTTAGCGAATTATTAATTTAGCACTCTATCCCCGAGTCGGGACCGGCAAAAAATATTATCTTAGAGAGTTTATTAAATAATCGAGTATTAATTTATCGAGTTTCTACTGTAATGCCAATAAGGATAACAAAATTAGAAAGTAATGATGAAATGAGGGTTAAGAGGGATTAACCATTATAAATTTTTAAGGGGCATGATAATATTGATGTGACGGAAAATACCCCTTAAAGGCATTAACCATTACTTATAGACTAAAGAGTTTGGCAATGGAGCTGATTGTGATATTGTTCCATTTTGAGGCTTCATTGTCAACTCTTCTGCCATTAATACAAATTATTAAACTATTAAATGTTATAAATAAAGTAGATTATATACTTATGGATAGAATCATTGAGTAAACTATATATAAATGAGAAAACTAAAAAAACCTAAAAAACATATCAAAATTTTTTTCTTTTATTTATTTTTTTTACAAAAAATCACTACTTTTTATGTATATTTTTTTTTTTCAAAAAAAAAAAAAAAAAAAAAAAGATTGTACTGCACATGTGTATTATATGCTTAGGGTTAGCTTTTGAGTTTAATTTAATTTTTATGGTTAGTTTTTTTAGGGGTTTAGGATTAGATTTTTTGGTGAGGGTAGAGGGGGGGGGGGGGGGGTAGGCTTTTTGGGGGAGGGTGAACTTAGGGTTCTAGGGTTGGGGGTAGGGGTTTAGGTTTTTGAAAGGTGTCGGTGGGGGTGAGTTAGGTGGTTAAGTATTTTCGTATTAATGATGTGCAGTGCAATTTTTGTTTGTTTTTTTTGAAGTCTTTATATACCTAAAAGTTAGCAATTTTTATTAAAAAAAAATTTGATATGTTTTTTAGGCTCTTTTAGTTTGTCTTTTTGTTTTCTCATTTAAACTAATTTTCTTATGATCCATCACTTATATACTTAAACAGTTTTATTTAATAGTACATGTGTAATAGAAATAAAAGTAGAAAGATTAAACACAAAATTCACGTTATCAAAGTTATGTAAAGTTATATTGATGAAAATTATCACATCAACACAAATTTCTCATAAAACCATCTATACTCAGGCTCCTCATAGGGCGCCTTCATCTTAGCCTCCGCTACCGTTCTCTCTCCTCGTCCATGGTAAACGACCCCTGTCTCTCTCATCGCCCTCTCACCTCTCACGGAAACTGCAACCCCCCACCCACCCACCCACTCTAACGAACCCGTTTGTGGTAATGGACTACGAGATTTTTCTCTCCTAGTCACGTTTGCAACATACATCCCTCTCTCTTCCATTCTGCCGTCGGTAATCATGAACTGAACTTATATAATACCTAAAATAATATGAATCAAATAAAAATAAATTTAAAATTGGATAAAAGTAAACATGTTATTTAAAAAAACTAGGGTGTGTTTATATAATCGATAATTAAACTTATACGTATATAATAAAAAATAAAAAATAAATAAATAAATATAATATTCTTATTAACTTTAACACATTAGGCTTCTGGGTATGGGGACCGTCCCCGGATGGTTCCGGAACGGCGCCGGTGGGAACACCATCCCGCCCCCCGGCTTCGTCCTCGGCGTCGAGTATGGGACGATGGTGACGATCCACAAGAAGACAAAAACCATTACTCTCCCTCTCTCACACACCTATACATACAATATATACATATACATATACATTTTAGGTCCATTCCCCTATTTCCATACATCCATCCTCTTTGCTCCATCCTCACACCCATCCTACGTGGATCTTACGTGACGGATCATCCTCCAAGGGAAGACTATCACCATACCGCATAACCTTATAGAAGATGTATGGACGTATGGTCCCTATCACAATTTCCAAAAAGAGAAGTAGTTTGGATGGCAAGCAAGATTCATATTGGCTGTCGTTATCGACATAAGTCACGATGGCCTCGTGATATTTGGAAAAGCAAGCACCCTCCCAACTGCATATCCCATGCCGTTTAAAAGGGCCAAATATAATAGTTGAAACTATATCTTAAAAACTTTATCCAAGATTTACAATTTTAATATATTCTTAAAAACGTTATTCAAGATTTACAATTTTAATATATGGTTTTAGTAATATTCATTGTCTCTTATTATATATACTATAGACGGCGTATGTTGTAACTGCTATAAAATGGAATTATCACCGTTGGATCTTTGTAAGATTCAATCCCAGCCACATAAACTCAGAAAAAAAACTGTAAAACAGGCAGTTCGTGGAGGTTGAGCGTTCTCTCTCCTCTTTTAGGGCGGTTACTGCTTCAATCGCACCCACGTTCTACAAATCAACTGCTTCTCCCCACGTTCTACCAATCAACTGCTTCTTCCCACGTTCTACAAATCAACTCCTCCTTCCCTTAATTTATAAATTCTCGATAAGAACCCCACAAAACAGCATGGAGAGGAACCTCTGGTTTCGTTTAAACATTCATCTTTGTTCTTCCAATTGTGAAGGCATAGAATCATCCATTTGATTTACACCCAAATTGGAAAAATTAGGGTTCATGTGAGTTTGTACGACGATCACTATTGCTTCCATACGCCATTTTTGCTACTATCCTCCTCTATCTTAATTCGGCATGGAATTAATGCTAATTTCTTCACGCCATTGTTTTCTTTTCTTTTTTGTTTTGTATATGATAGTGAATTTTGAATGATTTACAGTCAGGGAAGTGAAGTCACCTGGTGATACCGAGAGCCTAGATGTGCTTTTCTCAACAGTTGTCGTCAGTTGAAAAACTATTCGGTATTTGGTGATATTCTTCTATGAGTTTCCCCTGAGCCTCTCAATTTGATATATAAAGTTGGAAAACTATGAGTTTCCCCTGTACAGTCAATTTTGTCCTCCCTTACGCTGTGGGATTCTCAAAGCAGAGGTCATCTTCTCTTCTTTTTACAATTATTCAAGGTATCATCATATTTATTAGCAATTTTATTGATTCAAGACTTTTAATAGTTAAATTTAATTGATTTCATTGTCTTAGAGATTTGGAAAACGATGAATATTAGTGCACATAACCAAAAGGTCAGTCTTTGTTTGTGGTTTCTTCTCTTTGCAGAAATGAGGTCATGCATAAAAGGCTTTAGTTCACTTTGAAGAGATAGGAGTACACTCAACATTATTAGGCGGTTAACATATTTAAGGATGAAACAATCATCCAGTTCTTAAATCCCAAAGGTACCAGCTTGCAAAGTTATTTACGATGTGTTTGGTTTGATGATTTGAATTTAATAGTGTGTGAGTATGTTTGGTTTGGATTACACTATTTCTGTTTGTATATAAAAAGCTTTAGGTTTTCAAAATCATCACTTTAGGGAATAAATAAATTGTTGTTTTATTTAAGCAATAAATGGGTCAAATTCTTGATGCAGACATCTATTTATTCGTGTCACCTGCATCTACTGTAACGTTTTCAAAAATCATTGGTTATCGCAAAAGGGATCAGAAAGCACTTAATGATTTTCATTGATTATGTTTCCAAACTGAGATGGATTCGTTTATCTGCTGCAGAAAGCATGAACCTGACTTTAAGGTGTGAGAATGAAAACTAACTTTTTAATCCACCCATAGTGCTTGTGTTTTGATTTCTTATATAAATTTCTAAATTCGCTACATTCCATATTATGCAGTGCTAAGCGTTTCAGAAATTTTACACCCTTTATACAAGTGCTCAACATTAACAACACTTGCTGTATGGCTCCCTTCATAAAAGTTGAAACGTTTTATTACATAACATGTCTGCTCATAGAAAGTCTTCTAAAGTGTTTTTTTTTTTCCATTACATGTGATCTGTTATGACCTGAACCCATGTTGTCCCAACCATCTTGCCACCTGATGGTTGCTAAATAGTAACCTCATGACTTGCCCTTTTAGTAAATGATGCCACTCACATGAGAGAACTGTAACGATTTTACCGTGTTAATGGTTTAATCCACAGCTATACATTCTTAATGTTTTCTATTTATATACTCATCTTGCTATGATGTTACTGTTACACAACTTAATTAAGTAAATAAGTTTCTATCTTGTGTTGTTTGCGGCTGCTTCGCCCAATTTACAAGCAAATAGCAGAGAAGCAAAGTGCAGAATTATTTTCTGCAAATACACTTTTAGTTATTCTGGGTACTTGTCTACTTACTGCACATGTAAATTGGCTTACATCTATGTTCAATGCATTTGGAATCACCAGAACACTAAAATCCTTTTTTCTCATACTAAACGGAACAGGCTTCCTTTTCATTGACTCCTAAAGCTTTTCTTGCTGGTTTGCTACTTGCAGAAGCCGATTCTCTTACAAGTGCAATCAGCTACAATCATTTGGCAAACGATTAACTCATCGTGCAAAGTTATATGCGTTTTCGATCAGAGATATGTTGGAGCTCCACAATTGGTTCAAATTGGGAAAGGTAGAGAAAGAGGCGTTTTAAGGTATTAGAATTTTAACGTGTTGGAGATTTTGAATGGCCAGAAATGAAACTTTTTTCGCAAACAAGGATGTGAAGGTAGAAGATATTATTGGGGATGTGAAGGCTTTGGGATCTATTTGGTTCAATCAAAGGTCTAAAATATAAAACATTGAGTTGGACAAACAGTGTAAGTTTAATCTTGTGTAAAGTATGTAAATAGGGGTTGTTTTGTGCTGGTTTGCTGGCCTGTGGCTTTGTGCAGGCTGGTGTCAGTTGTGTTTATGAAATATTAATTTTCAAAATGAGTATAAAAAATAGAAAAGATAATCATCAACTCCCAGCTTATCAATAAACTGTCATGTGATGCTTTTGGAGGTCGTGAAATAATAATATATATGATGATAGTGTATCTTTCCGAACTAAAAATAAACCGGTGAGCCCACTCAGTCTTTATAGACAAAATGACTACAAGAAATGAACCATTAAGGGTATTACTACGTAACAAAAAGAACATAACTACTTAGAAATGAATCATTAAGAGTATTATTACGTACACCTATATCCGATATCTAAATATACATAGTAGATTACATAATTGGCCATAATATGCATGAAAATATAAAACCTTTTGATTAAACATTCCACATATTTTGGTTTTTTAACGAATTGTTTATCATAAAATACATAAAAAATATTTGTGTCAATATGAAACATTACACACATTTTCGCTTTTGTTTACTATACATTATTACTTGATGTTTTATTTCAGTTGAGTGTTGTGTTTTATGTTTTAGTACAATGTTATTGAATTGTTTCAACCTTGCTTTTTCGTTTTTAGGCATATTATACATGTTACTGTGAACTCATTTGCTGAGTTCTTATTAATACATGTAAATGAAACTAAAAACTTTTGTCATTACAACACTAAAAAACCCGTCCACCGGACGGGTAGACTACTAGTTTATTTATAAAGCGCAATATATAACAAAAAAAAAAGAGTTTTTTAATAATAATTAAGGTAGTTAATAATATTATGTTGTAAAACTAACCTAATAACAAAATAACATAAGAGAATAATAGAGAGAAAGAGATTTATATTATTGATTGGATGTCCATAACACAAGATATACAATGGTATATATAAGAGATATAACTTGGAGAATAAGCCTAATTTATTTTAGGCGTTGATAACCATAATAAATAATAATATATTTATAATACTCCCCCTCATAGGCGTTGATGACCATAATACATAATATATTTTTATATACTTAATAATATATAAAAAAACTTTTTTTTCAAAAAAAACAATTGTTATGCACATGTGTAATAAATAATAATTCACATGTGTAGTACACATACATATGTGTACTATTATACATGTGCACTACAATTTTTTTTTAAATTTTGAAAAAAAGTTTTTTTTATATACTTAAAATAGCAAAAATTGATATGCAAAAAAAAATTTTGGTATGTTTTTTAGGCCGTTTTAGTTAGTTTTCGAGTTTTCGCGTTAACCAGTGGTTTTCATTTGAACCTTCCCCTATGGATGTCCATAACATACGATATACAATGGTATATATACGAGATGTAACTTGGAGAATAAGCCTAATCAATTTTAGGAGTTGATGACCATAATAAATAATAATATATTTATAACACTCCCCCTCATAGGCATAGATGACCATAATACATAATAATATATTTATAACACTCCCCCTCGTTATCAACTTCATACGTTTGGAAATGTTGCCTCATTAAAAACCTTGCTAGAAAAACCCTGTGGGACAAAACCTCAGTTAAGGAAAAAAATAGTGCAGCGTGCAATGCGTATTTGCTCCCCTTAGGTATTACGTATGTTGCCTCATCAAAAGCCTTACCTAGAAAACCAATGGGACAAAACTTAGTTAAGGGAAAAAGAGTGTAACTTGAATAAATATCCCCCCTCATTATAAAATGCATCCTTTAAGTGATGTATGTCTATCTTCCTTGAAAGTTGCTCAAAGCTTTTGTAGTCAATGATTTGTCATTTGATCCCTTAATGTGCAATCCTTTAGGTTCACAATGTTGTATAATATTCATATGAGCCTTCACGTGCTTCTTTTGCAAACAAATATCATAACATCCATAATTGTGTTTTGATAGATTCCTGCATATACAAAACTAACCAAACTTGTTTTGATGGGCTAGTAAAATATAAACCCGTATCTTTCGTAACTTGAGGGTATAGAAAGTATATGGTTTACCCAATACATTATCTCCTCACTGTACATGAGCTATATCTTGTTAATAAATTTTATGACATATTGATCGTGTGTAACTCGTAAGCTATATTAATACAATTTGCATTTAACTATGATCCTTCTGGACCAAGGATCTTTGCTTTTTTTATAGGAGATGATGAGAGTCATTATCTATATCAACTAAATGGGCATCATTAAGTGTACTTACAAGTAAGTTTTGTTCGTATGAAAATGTGCAGCATATTCTAGATGTCTTATGATTGATGCATAATAATACAAATGCCTATTCAATATATCTAGCCATAAACTTGCAATACCATCTTTATTTTGCCAATTCTTGTTTTCATAAGTTAGCTCATTTTTTTATCTCTTCGGGAGATTTAACGATATCATCAACATATATTATACACTTATAAACCTCATATTGTTGTTTTAATGAAAACAAATTAACCAAATACACCATGTGTGTTTCTCTTTTTCTGAGCTTATCAGTGAGTCGATTATACCACATCAAATCGACCACTTTAGTCCATACAAATCTTGTAAAATCATCTCATTACGATAAACACTTGCTAACATAAACAACAACATCGCCTTTCATCCTAGGCCACCAATAATACTCCTTAAGATCTTGGTACATCTTATCCGCACCGGGATGAATTGAGTACCGTGATTTGTGAGCTTCATCAAAAATAACCTTTCTCAAACCACCAAACAAAGGAACCCAAATCCGTTTCATGAAGCATAAAGTCCCTTCCTCGTTTGGCATGAACTGCTTCTCCATCCCATGGAGATATTCCTCTTCAATATTCCTTTCTTTCAAAGCTTCTCTCTGCGCGGCACGAATGCGCAAAGCGAGATCCGTCTGGACGATCATTTCCAAAGCCCTAACCCTTATGGGCTTGATCCTTTCTTTTCGACTCAGGGCATCAACGACCACATTTGCTTTCCCTGGATGATACTTGATCTTGCAATCATAATCATTCAACAGCTCTACCCAGCGTCTCTGCCTCATGTTTAGTTCCTTCTGATCAAATATGTGTTGTAAGCTCTTGTGATCAGTGAAGATTGTACATCGCATACCATACAAATAATGTCGCCATATTTTCAACGCAAATACCACTGCGCCTAGCTCCAAGTCGTGCGTGGTATAATTTTTCTCATGTACTTTCAACTGGCGTGACGCATAAGCTATAACCTTCTGGTGTTGCATCAGCACACAACCCAAACGTTGACGCGAGGCGTCACAATACACCACGAAGTCATCCGTTCCTTCGGGTAGCGATAAAATTGGTGCGTCACAAAGCTTGTTCTTCAACAACTGAAACGCTTCTTCTTGTTTGTCACTCCAATCAAACTTCTTGTCCTTCTGTGTGAGCGCGGTCAGAGGTTGAGCGATTTTAGAGAAATCCTCAATGAATCTTCGATAATAGCCAGCCAAGCCTAAGAACTATCGAATCTCGGTTGGCGTCTTTGGAGTCTCCCAACTCTTGATCGCCTCGATCTTTGTGGGATCAACATGGATTCCATTTCCATTAACCACATGTCCAAGAAACTGGACTTCGCGTAGCCAGAACTCACACTTCGAGAACTTGGCGTATAATTTCTCCTTCTTAAGTAGCTCTAGAATAGCTCTTAAGTGTTGTTCGTGCTCGTCCTTTGTCTTCGAGTAGATCAGAATATCGTCAATAAATACGATCACAAACTTGTCCAAGTACGGCTTGAAGACTCGGTTCATTAGGTCCATGAAAACTGCAGGTGCGTTCGACAACCCAAATGGCATAACTAGGAACTCGTAGTGTCCATAACGAGTCCTAAAGGCCGTCTTCGGGATACTTTCCTCCTGTATCCTAAGTTGATGGTATCCGGATAGAAGATCGATCTTTGAATAAAAGCTTGAGCCTTGCAACTGGTCAAATAGATCGTCGATTCTCGGCAAAGGATATCTATTCTTGATGGTCAACTTATTAAGTTCACGATAGTCTATGCACATACGGAAACTACCGTCCTTCTTTTTAACAAACAGAACCGGAGCTCCCCCAAGGTGAGAAGCTTGGTCTGATGAATCCTTTGTCCAAAAGCTCCTGGAGTTGTGTCGACAACTCCTGCATCTCTGAAGGCGCAAGTCTGTAGGGTGCCTTGGCTACAGGTGTGGCACCTGGAACCAAGTCAATGTGGAACTCAACTTGCCTTTGAGACGGTAATCCTGGCAAGTCTTCTGGAAAGACTTCCGGATATTCCTTGACGACTGGAATGTCTTCGATCTTCGGTTCAGCAGCTTCCTTATCCATGATGTGTGCCAAGAATGCAACACATCCCTTCTTCAAGCACTTTCTAGCTTTCAGACAGCTAATAATCCTCAGCGGCGTATCATGCTTCTCTCCGTGCACTACGATCGTTTCTTCATCCGTCACAGGGATACGGATGGTCTTCTCGTGGCAAACGATCTCGGCTTTGTCACTCGACAACCAATCCATTCCCACTACCACATCAAAGCTTCCCAACTCGACAGGTAGCAGGTCTAGCATAAATTCGTGTCCTCCCAATTCAATCACGCATCCTCTTATAACTTCACCCGTTTCAACTAGTTTCCCATTCGCCAATTCAATCGAGTATGGAACGTCTAACTTACTAGCAGTCAATCCAAGTATATTCTTAAATTCTAACGACACGAAACTATAATCGGCACCAGTATCAAAAAGAACAGATGCAAAACGTTGGTTTATAGGGAACGTACCGGTGACAACGTTCGGATCCTGGCGCGCTTCCTTGCGCCAATGTTAAAGACTCTTCCCCGTGCTTGGTTCAAATTTGGGCATTCCTTCTTAAAGTGTCCAATGTCACCACAGTTAAAACAGCCCAGTCTTTGCCCATTACCACCTCCGTTCCCAGCTTGAGTGTTGTTTTGATTACGATTCCCACTACCAGCTTGATTCGCAACGTTTCCACGGTTCCCATTTCCTCCGTTGTTTCCTTGTGGGCGGTTTCCATTACCACCACTGTTGTTGTTTCTATTACCAAAACTTCCTTGGCCACCCCGGCCAGCACTAGCCCAGCAATTATCCTTCAAGTGGCCTACCTTCCCACAAGTTTCACATATTTTTGGCCCACACCGGCCAGAATGATGACGCTGGCAGGTGTTACACTTGGGCTGTGTACCCATATAACCTTTCCCTTTCTTCTCAACACCGGTTGCAGCTTGGACCGGAGTGCTTGACTCGCCCTTCTTGCTTACGTGGCTGGTTCCTTGCTTGAAGTTTGAAAACTTTCGCTTGTTTTCACCAGACGGTTCAGCATGTGTTTCTTTCTTCTTTGGTTCAGAGATGGAGAATTTGTTCAACCGAATGGCCTCCTCAGTTAGTGCCACACTAAGATCGATCGCTTCCGTGATCGTGGCAGGCTTGGATGTGGTAACCATACTCATTATTTGGGGAGCCAATCCCCAGATGAATCTCTCGATCCGTTTAAACTCTGGTGTGACCATGTATGGCACAACATGGGATAAATCATGAAATCTTTGAACGTATTCTGCAATCTTGGGACCATCCATCCTTAAATGCCAGAACTCAGTCTCTAACCTTTGTATCTCAACATGAGAGCAATACTTCCTTCGCATTAACTCTTTTAACTCAGCCCATGTCAACGCGTAAGCAGCAGCTTCTCCTAAAGTCTGCACTTGTAAGTTCCACCATGATAGGGCTCCATCCAGAAACAGCCCTGAGATGTAAGTCACTTGTTGATCTGGATCACATTTTCTCATTCGTAATACAGAGTCTGTTTTCTCAGCCCATCTTACGAACGTAATAGCACCTCCGGTGCCGTCGAAATTCACAGGCTTGCAGTCTAGGAACTGCTTGTAAGTGCACCCTACACATACGTTAGAATATACAAATGGTATTAGCGGGCGTGCTATAAATATCCAAATGTATTGTAATATGTCCCAAACGACTTAACATTACCATGTGGTGGATTGTTATTGCCGTTATTGTTCGAATTGCTCCCGCTGGTTCCTCCTTGTGAGGCTGCATACTGTGCTATGGCGGCAGCAATGATTCCTTGGAGTTCTGCCTCCGAAGTGGGCATGCGCATCTCGCGTCTTGGTGGCATCTTCTAAAAGATGGTCGCGTTGGTTAGGTCATAGTAAGTAAACAACATACGTACGTAATATCATTCAAACACATAACATCTCATGTTACAATTTAACCAAGCATATAGCATCACATGTTATAAAATGTATACAACCAAGCCAACATCACATATAATGAGAATACTGCGATTGCGCTATCATAAATCAAGACCACAATGTAAGGTTTACAAGTTCATATCTGTATCATAAATCATCAGTGACTAAGGGCCACATCGCCCTAGTCCAAACTATCTAGTCAATGACAACAGCAACAAATATACAAATCATCAAAAGTCACAATCATCAAAAATGCGGTCTCCAAAAGCTGTGTAGTCTGCACAATCGCGGTCGTCTCACCAAAAGTCTACCTGCGTCGAATCAAAAAGGCCTAAGCTGATGGCGGTAGAGGAGGGGGAAAATGAGAAAAGAGTAAATGTCGCATATGAAGCCAGTCCTCCTCTATAGCGCGATGAGAGCGCAATAAGTATGCTATCTGCTGCTCAGGAGTCCAAAAGCGAGCGGCAGAATCAGGTGAAAGCGGACGCGGAGGGTGTGATACTGTAGGTGGGGTCTGGCAATGACACGGTGGTCGCTAAGCTCTCTCCAGCTCCTGTACGCGACGGGTCAACGCCTCCTGTTGTATCATGAAAGATGTGAGAATATCCTCTGTAGAATACCCCACGTGGTATGGGTGATACGGATCAGATGGTGGCATAATGGGGGGTGTAGTCCAGAGGAATGGCTCACTAGATGGAGCGAAGGATGGTGCAGTAAATGGTGCAACAGTGGGAATAAGAGTAGGATGAGAAATCTGGGGTACAAACTGATCTCCTCCTGACACGAAAGGTGTCTGACCAAACGGCTGTCGTGACGAACCCTCCCCAGGACGTGGTGGAGGTATGTCCTGGAGATAGGTGATCTGAAGATCTGTGCGGTGAGCATCTGTGGTGTGTGGGGGAATCAAGGGAACATCAATGGGAGCTGACACAGGGGCTGAAATGGGGGCTACAGGTGGTGTAACTGGTATCACGAAAGGTGGGTAATCATCATCATCATCATCTATCCACCCGTTGCGGGTGTGAGCGTATCGTGGATCAATATGGGTCGCAAAAGGTGCACGGTCGAATAGCACCGGCACTAGATCAGGAAGTGGTGCAACAACAGGATCCTCTAACAGAAGTGGAGCATCAACAGGAGCGTCAGCAACATGATCATCCACCAACGGTGGAGCAACAACGGGATGATCGTCAACAGGTATGTCATCGACAAAAGGAGCAACAGCAGGTGCATTGGCATGAACAGGGTCATGCTCTAATGCAAGATCAGGAGCGACGCCTGGCTCAGGGGCCACGACAGGCTCCGGGTCAACCAAATCCATATCAAAATCAGCTGGATCAACAAACAAAGGATCGATAGGGGCTACATGATCCTCCAGGGGCTGGTCTAAGTGAATGAACTCAATATCCTGGTCAGGATCAAAACCAGGTGGAAAAACAGGATCATCATCAACATCGTGATCAAACTCAAAGCTGTGTGCGGGTGTAGGTGCAGCTGATGACGCCATGTCAGGGTCGGTGTCGTGTGAGTGGTGCTGCACTCCCTGTGTGTGTAAAGATGCAGACGCCACAGACTGAAATGAGTTTGGGACAGGTGAATGAATAGGAGCCTCCTCTGCGGGAGCGTCAGCAATGAGTAGGATATCATCAGTAGCAATAGGGGCCTCACCCTCAAGGTCATCCTCAAGTGGGTCCTCCTCAAATTAATCGACATCGTCGTCAGAAACATCGTCAAGTGGCATATCAACAACCGGATAAGCAGCAAGGGGTATAGGAGCAGGGATTACCGCGAGTGGTAAATCCCCAGTGAGATGGCCATCAGCAGGCTCGGCTACGACGTCAGGCAGCGCAAAGGGCTGGAAGTCGTCATTGTCTGTGCTGGTAGTATCAGAAGTGTAAACCTCCTGCTCTGATGAGATCTCGTCATCTGATACTATCGCCATAGGGTCCAGAGTGTCGGAAACTCCAGTGTCTGATGAAGAAGGCATGATGTCTGTAACACAAACACACATACGCACAAACAATCAATCTTATAATCAAATAAACATGTTAGTCACCAATAAGCAACCAAGTAATCATCCTAGTCTTCCCTAGACTATCCTCTCAGTCTCCCTGACTAAACTCCCTCAGTCTCCCCGACTGAACTCTCTTAGTCTCCCCGACTGAACTCCCTCAGTCTCCCCGACTGAACTCCCTCAGTCTCCCCGACTGAACTCCCTCAGTCTCCCCGACTGAACTCCCTCAATCTCCCTGACTGATTATAATTCTTTGAAAAGTGTATTGTGCCCTTTTTGTTAAAAATGTTTGTGCCCTGGATCTGGACGTTTAGTGTATGCAATGAAAAAAATGTTTTCGTGAGAGCCCTAGTGATCATAGTCTAGACTCGAGAAGGAATCCTAGTTCACTATGATCAAGGCTCTGATACCAAGCTGTCACACCCTGGCTTTGCGGAAGCGTGGGTTTATTTGGTGTGACTTCTTAATACCATATCTTAATCACAACAAAGATATATGAAAGTAAAACCATGATGATCATCCATTACTTCAAGTTTTTAAAAGTAAAATACGACAGCATTGTTTTAGAGTTGACACATGCAATGAGTTTACAACAAAACATAATAAAAACCTTGTTCATAAGACACAACCACAAAACATGAATGAAAACACAGTTTAAGACTTGTGACCCATCCAGGCAAAGATCACATTTCCTAAACTTGGATGACACCATTATTCTTACGCAGCTTAACACCCTTGCATACTTGGCCAGATCCATTAATTTCCTAAAATACATGTAAGTTGAAAAATCAACATAAAGTTGAGCGAGTTCATGTGAAAGTGAGTATGTAAAACCTTTGTAATACAGTTGTATGTATGAATATCCCTGGTATGTAGCAAATAAGGAAAAAGAGATCACCATTGGGTTGCAAAGCCAATGATATGTGTGAAGTGCTGTAGGAAGACTCAAACCTAGCAGATTTTTTGCGTCGGGCTCAAAGTCACCCCGAGGTCCGTACTGTTGGGCCTGGAGTTGGGCTCGCTACACCCAGATAGATCTACCGCTAATGACCCTCGGTCCTACTGTTAGTGCATGGAATGTCTGTTGACTACGTTTATTTTGAGTCTTAGGTCTAGAAAGGTTATACGGAGTTGAAAATCAGAAATTAGGGTTTAAAATGTTAATTTCGCTCATGATGACATGTGTGTTATCATAAGCGAAATCTGTTATATAGGTTTCGCTTATATGTACATGTTTAGATAGGTATTTCGCTTATGTGTACATATAGGTTAGAGATTTCGCTTATAGGGTCATTAGGGTTTCGCTCATAAGGTTTTAGGAGGTTTCGCTGATATGTCACATGGGGTTTCGCTCATATGGTCTGTCATATGAGCGAAATCAGCAGCTCTATATAAACCTATCATGTGATCTCATTCTGTAACTTGGAGCGAAATCAGGTCATGCTTGTGGTAACGAAACTTTGTCAAAATCAATTCAGAAAGCATCAATAAAGAAGGAAATTGAAAGGAATAGCTGTTGTTACTTTGTGTACATTGATTCCGCCTTTATACACAAAGATGAACTACCTTAACTGACTTTTCAGGGTCGCAAACCGGTCCAACAAGTGGTATCAGAGCTTCAGGACGAGGAGTTCATACTACTACAGCTGATTCGATCAAATTCTCTCATTTCTACTCACTTTCTCTTATACTTTTTCGATTTGAACTGGTTCCTACGGTTGAAATGGCCTGATTTTTTAGTATAACGTGTAAAATACAGTAATAACAAACCCTAGAAAGAATCAGGTTAAAATTCGGACTAAAAAATGGTGAAAATTGACTAAAACCTGATTTCGCTTTTTTGGTAAATCGAAGTGATTTCGCTCTTAGGGACATAATTGGTCTGATTTCGCTTTTAGAAACATTTTTGATTTTGTTTTTGTGGAACCTATCTGATTTCGCTTATTGTGACATACTGCTATTTCGCTTATCAGTCACAATAACTGATTTCGCTTATCAGTTACACTACTAATTTCGCTTTTGTGTCATTAAAGCTGATTTCGCTTTTGTGTCACTGTTTTTCAAAATTTCGAAAATTTTTCTAAGTGTTTGCTGTTTTTGCAGGTACATTCAAGATGGATGACATTTTCTTGAACCCGTTTAGCGACATGTATGCATTTGCTGGAAATTCGGGAGACGATTCATCTACAAGCAATACGAATGAGAATCCGCCGAATGTGAAGAAAAAGGAAGTTTGGGAATCTGAAAGTGCCTTTGGGACATTCAATAAACCTCCAAAGCTAATGGCTATCGAGGAATACAGTCGGTGGTCAAGAAAGTTTGAAGACTGGTTGATGGCATTTGCATTTCCTAGCTGGAAGAGTCTGAAAAACGGTTATGACCATGGAAACAAAACTGGTGAAACTTTAACATCAGTTGAGGAGATTGAATCATTTGTGGCTGAACAAAAATGTGTGGCATTGTTATTTCAGTCAGTTCGGGAAGACATAATCTCATTGATCGATTATTCAAATGCAAAAGATCTCTGGAAAAAGCTAGAAACAAAATGTTTAGGAAGTTCGGAAATTGTGAGAAACAAAAGAAAACTTCTTAGAAAAGAGTTTGATCTTTTTGGATGTTTAAAGAACGAGTCAGTTTGTAAAATGATAGAAAGGTTTGGTCATCTGAAGCTGGAATTAGCAAGACATGATATCAGATATCCTGAGGATGAGCTTATCGACAAATTGTTTGATTCATTGCCAGACGAGATGGATTGGAGATATTATGCGCTGATGCTGAAGAATACCATCAAGGCACCAGAAAAGTTGACTTTAGATTTGTTGATTGAGAAACTCGAGAGTCATGAGTTGGAACTGAAAAAGACATTAAAAGTAAATCACTCATCTTATCAATAGAATTTGGATTTGTATTATCCAAAAAGCATGATGCCAAAGGCAACTTCTCCCAAGACTGCTTTTTCTGCTGAGAATGTGTCCACAGCAAGCAAAGAAAGTCAAAGTGGTCAAAGCAGTGGAAATCACAGTGGTTATCACAGTGGATCTTCATCATCTGCAAGTCATTCTGATGCAAAGAATCGTTTTCAATGTAACATCGCAATAGACTTAAAGAATGCTCAGAATTTTGACGAGGAGTCTGCTAAACAACAGATGATTTTTCTAGCATCTGTGTTGGAGTCGTATGAAGGGTTAGTAGCAGGGAAGATAGGCAACACCAACCTAAAGAAAGAGGACTATGATCAAATAGATCCTGAAGAAATGGAATTAATCGACATTCGTTGGTGCATGGCCAGTGTTGTTCGTCGAGCACAGCGTTTCATGGAAATAACCGGCAGAAAGACAATTGGTGGTCCATCTACCAAGCTGGGGTTTGATAAGTCTAAGGTGACATGCTTCAAGTGTAAGCAGAAAGGTCACTTCAAGCGAGAATGCAGAAATGCATATGCTGATGAGTCGGAGAACCCTTTCAGAGAAGACTATTACAAGAAAGCGATATATCATCAGAATAAATCTGAGCCACCTAGATTGAAGCAGGTTGAAGACAACAAAGAGAAATCTAGAGCTCTTGCGGTGATTTATGATGATGAGGGTTATGATTGGAGTCAAGAGGTTCTACCGGAGGAAGATGCGGTTGGTTACGCTTTCATGGCAAAGAATGAACCTGTTCCGTGGAAAGACAACAGAACTGAAGAGCAGAAGTATAGATACAGAAAAATGTTGGCTGAAAACAGAATAATTAGAATATCTGGTATCTATTTGGAAGCGAAGAGAGCGAGAAGATGGGATCCGGACAGGGAGTGTTATCTTGATCCATATGGAAATATTGTAGTTGATGACAAAACTCTTGATCTGGAAGCCATAATCAAGGAGTTCAAAGATGAGGATGATTATTGGCAGAATAAATGGTGGGGAACTGGAGATGAGAAAGAAAAAGAAGAGAAAGAGAAGAAGGAGAAAGAAGAGATAGAGAAGTCAAAGAAAGTTGACACTGGGGTTATTGACACAACGCAGGAGTTAACTGCTGAAAACCTCGGAAAAATGGCTGACAAAGTGCTGGCTGCTAAGGCACTTGAGGTAGACTCTAACTCCGTGTCTGAGTCAAAAAGCCAGGTCAGTTCAAACTTGTCAACAAATGTGTCAGGTAAGAAAATTTATGGAAATGTTGATTGCAAAAATTGCATCAAAGAGTGCAAATTTTGTAATACAGTCACGTATCTCAACAGTAAGAAAGTTGAAGATCTGACAGCAAAAGTCAGAAGTGTTGAGAATCAAATTCTTGATCGTGACAAAAGAGTTAAAGCTTCAATTGAACGGATAAAAGAATTAACTAACCAAACTGAAATTGATAAAATTGATCATGAAAGAGTTAAAAAAGAAAATGAAAAGTTAATTCTTGAAAACCGTCAGATTTCTGAGTAGTTTGAAAAACTCAAAAGCACAATGAAAGATAATGATGATCGAAATGGTAAAACTTATAAAGAAAACGTTCAACTAAAAGCAATGCTTAGAGTAAAAGAAGAATCAATCAACCAACAACTGGATGAAATCGCTAAACTGAAACTTAAAGTTCAAGTAGCTGAAATTGAAAATGAGCGAATCCAGTTGAAGCTTAAGAGTTACAACTCCGCAAGCTTTGTGTTGCAACACATTATTCCCAAACCCATCGGGAAAGACAAAGCAGGCGAAGATGTGTACTCTGATGGAACTGGGGTGGGTTTTCATCAAGTTCCACCACCTGTTCTTGATAACTACACGAAAAAGCAATCAGGGTTGGTTGAAATTGAAGAAGAAAGTGAAATGAATCTTCTGGATTCAATTGATGTCACGTTCACATCTTCCAATGACGATAGTGTCCAAAATGATATTGTAAAAGGTGTTGTTGAAAATGTGCTAAAAATGGATAGTGACACTACTGAGGAAGATGGATGTTTCTTGGACAACTACATTCCGAAACAAAAGTCCAAGAACAACTTAAATGAAAAATCAAATCTTGTCATGTACAAGATGTTGGGTTCAGATAAGTTGTTTTTGGATTCTGAGTTTCTGATTGAGAATGTTAATATGAACAAATTGACAAATGTTTTCAAGTTGGTCGAAGTTGATTTGTCAGAAGTGAACAATCTGAGTCAAACAAAGAGAAAAATGAGTTTTGAGAAAGATAAATCATACTACAAGAAATCTGTTAATCCATCACGTTTTTATAATAACAATCGAAATAACTGGTCGGGTGGTTATCAGGGTGGTAGGAATTATCAGAAAAGAAATGTTCCAAACAAGAGGTTTGCTGAAAAGAAAAAGTTTGTGAACAGTTCGAGTTCACTTGCTGATGAAGAGAAAGAGATTTTTTCAAAATCGAATGAAGAGTTCTTTGAGAAAAGAGCTTCACAGTCTCAGTCTGAAGGCACAAGTCGAGTTGTTGATACTCGAACATGTTTCAGATGTAATCAAGTTGGTTATATTGCACGAAAGTGTACCAATGTGAAGCCTAAGACTGAAACTGTGAAGATTCAAAAGAAGAAAGTTGACGAAAAGGGTAAAGCACCAATGGTTGTTGAGAAAAAGAGTGTGAAAAATGACAACACCAAAGTGAAAAATGAAATCGTAAAGAAAGTGGTAACTAAAAATGACAAATTTTATAAACGGGTTGCATTATCTCAACAAGTTTGGAAACCAAAAAGTGAGAAAAAGATTTCACCTTCTAAGGATTCAATTCAAATTGATTATGATGCAAATTTTCCACCTTTGAAGGCTGAAAACTTCAAAATTCAAATTGCGAGAGTCAAGGTTACACCCAAGGCTGATGAGGCCTGGGTGGACTCCATGTTCGACTAAACAGTTTGAATTGCCGGAGCTTCCTTGATCCCGAAGCATGAATCGGCATCTTTATTAAAGTTTAAGTCAAAGTTTGTTATGTGCAGGATCTTCCAAAACTTGTATCCAGATGGATCATGGATAGTGGAGCTTCAAGACATATGACAGGGAAGACTGCGTTGCTGTATGATGTGAGAAATATCAATGGTGGTTACGTAGGTTTTGCGGGTAATCAAGGAGGAAGGATTATAGGTGAAGGAACGTTATCCAATGGGATTGTGATGTTTGAAAGAGTTAATTACATTGCTGAGCTGGAGAACAATCTGCTGAGTATCTCCCAGATCTGTGACAGGATGTATACTACTCACTTCACTGATAAAGAATGTTTGATCTTGAAACCAGGATTTGTAATCCCAGAGGAATGGATTATCATGAGGGCACCAAGAGTTAATGATCTGTACGTGTTGGACATGAGTGTAGCTACTACAACCACGGGTCAGGCTCATTGTTTTGTGTCCAGAGCAACTGAGAAAGAATCGAGATTGTGGCACCGCAAGATGGGGCATATTCACCTAAGGAAGATGAATCACTTGGTGCACAATGATTTGGTTCTTGGAGTTCATGTCAAAGGTTTTCATCTGGAAGGGGAGTGCATTAGCTGTGTCAAAGGCAAGCAGAAGAAAAAGTCACACCCTACAAAGCAAATCAATTCAGTTTTGAGACCTCTGGAAAGACTTCACATGGATTTGTTTGGTCCTGTGAATGTCAAAAGTATTACAGGAGATTACTACTGTTTGGTCGTTACTGATGATTATTCCAGATTTTCGTGGGTTTCTTTCTTGAAGACGAAAGACGAAACGTTTAACAGTTTGATGGCGTTGTTTAAGAAAATTGAGAATCTGTACCAACGATGAAGCAGGTCCGAGTAATGCTGGTGAACATGATGTGTCCAACAGAATGAAGGTGCTCAGGATAATCAGTCGGATCAGAATGATAATAAAGAAGCTGAAAACATACCAGTCTTTGATCATGGTGATTCAGATTCTGAGGGGGAGCAAATTCAGATTTCAAGTCAAACAAACCAAGTTGGAGAACAAGATGCAGATCAGAATGTTACTAATCTGGAGGGCAATGTAGATGTTCCAAGCGAAGTGATGCCGCGAACTCTTTTATATCATCCAGAGGAGTTGATCATAGGAGAACTGCAGACAGGCGTTCGCACTCGAAGACAAATTGATAAAGGGCTTACATGTTTTTATACAACAGTTGCTCCTTTGCAAACTTAATTTTCATTGAGTTGTTTTATCTCGCAGGTTGAACCAAGAACTTACAAAGAGGCGCTTACTGAAGACTCTTGGGTCAATGAAATGCAGGAGGAATTGAGTCAATTCGAGAAATTAGGAGTGTGGAAGTTAGTGGATTTACCGGATGGTCATAGAAAAATCAATACAAAATGGGTATTTAAGTGTAAGAGAGACGACAGAGGAGTTGTTGTAAGGAACAAAGCTCGACTCGTTGTTCAGGGCTTTAGTCAACAGGAGGGGATTGATTTTACAGAAGTCTATGCTCCTGTAGCATGACTAGAGGCAATCAGAATTTTCCTTGCATTTGCGTCTTGGAAGAACTTCAAAGTATATCAGCTAGATGTAAAATCGGCATTTCTTTATGGGAAGGTCAAAGAGGAGGTTTATGTCGGACAGCCGCCGGGCTTTACTGACCCAATCCACAAAAACAAGGTCTACTTATTGGACAAAGTGCTGTATGGTTTACACCAGGCCCCGAGAGCTTGGTATGAGACTTTGTCTCAACACCTACTAGCCAACAAGTTCATACGTGGAAAAGTGGATGCCACTCTCTTCACTAAAGAGGTCGACGCTCATCTTCTGATAGTTCAGATTTATGTGGACGATATAATTTTTGGGTCAACAAATGAGAGTCTGTGCAAAGACTTTGAATCAGTGATGAAGCAAAAGTTTGAAACGTCATCAATGGGGGAGATGAAATTCTTTTTGGGTCTACAAGTTGAACAACTACCTGAGGGAATTTTCATTCACCAGACGAAGTACGTTCGTGATATTCTAGAGAAATTTGGGATGTCAAGTTCTACTCCAGCTGCTACCCCACTTGTATTAAATCATGGGATTCACCCAGATCTCACCGGAGACAGGGCTGATGAAACGTTCTACCGATCCATGACAGGTTCATTGATGTACTTAACTGCTTCACGTCCTGATATCATGTACCCAACGTGCCTCGCAGCAAGATATCAATCTAACCCGAGAGCTTCGCATATGATCATTGTGAAGAGGATATTGCGCTACCTGAAAGGAACTCCTTCATTGGGGTTGTGGTATCCTAGGAAAGTCAATTCAGATTTCGATTCAGATTTCGGATGCTGCAAAGTCAATTCCAAATCAACAACTGCAGAATGCCAGTTCTTTGGACCTAGATTGGTTACCTGGCAGTGTAAGAAACAAACGTCTGTGGCGCTATCTACATGTGAAGCGGAGTACATTTCTGCTAGCAGTTGCTGCTCTCAGATCCTGTGGATACAACAACAGATGCGCGACTACGGTTTGCAGTTTCTTAACACACCTCTTTTTGTTGATAATGAGGCAGCTATAAATATAACAAAGAATCCAGTACATCACGCTAAAACTAAACACATAGAAATTCGTCATCATTTTATTCGCGATTGTTTCGAGAAAACGTTGATACGAATTGAGAAAATCCACACTGACGAACAGAAAGCTGATTTACATACCAAAGCTTTTGATAAAAATCGATTTAAATATTTGTTAAAACTGAATGGTATGAAGCTTCTTTCGGTGTCGGATGGAATTATCGGCGTTGATGAGAGTACTGTTGCAGATGAAGACGAAAAACAATCTGCAATGGTTTGTCGATTTTTTACTTGTTTTGGTATTTAGGGGGAGTAGATAGATGTATATAGATATATTTGCAGAAAATACAAAAACAGTAAAAAAATGCAAAATTACAAAAACATGATAAAATTTCAAAATACAAAAACAATATAAAATCTGAAAAATAGCTTGTGTATATAGGGAAAATGATAGTACATCGGCTAGACAATTACAGTATGCTAAAGATTTGTAAAGTTTAAATGAGTTAAACAGTCTCACTAATGATGTATCGATAGGTTTTCGCACATTTAGTAGATTTATTCGGGATATAAACCTAAAATTTCAAACTTGTGAAATTCGTGGGGAACACTACTTGGATATATAGGTAACCCCTGAAATCTCGTTTGAAACGTCTCGTATTCTGATATATACTAGGTTTTTATACTCAATGATGTCTGGGGTATTATTCCGGGACTTCTGCTGAATGGAAGTTCTGACCTAGTCCTTGGATAATACTTTCCACAAATGCTTGAAACATAGCATAAACCCTCAGCATGCAGATGAAACAATAAAATTGATAGTCGCTGCTGTTGTATCTAAAAGATCCTATAAAGGGGACATACCGTAAAGTCGAAGCTGATATCTCTCTGCGCATACGGAAGTATCGACCTGAGATCCCTCGGCCCTCGCATTACCTAATTTATGTACAGATATCATTGTAGTATACTCACCTGTAAGACTGAATATTGGGATTCTGGATACGGGAGTATATTCAAGAGGTGGGACACATGAATCAGCTAAGTTCATAAAACATCTAAATCGTATCCTGAGTAATTTGAAATGTGTGTGAGAATTTAAGATGGATCAGTATATCAACAATCGAGGTGAATTGTTTAAGTCTGAGTATGAAATGAAGCTTAACGGTACTTGTAATTTGTTTGATAGCTGATATGATTCCCTGACACGCTCACCAAAAATTAAGTTTGTAAATATGTTTACTTTGTTTACTTTCTGCAATTTAAGTTTTCTGTATTTCATTTCTTAGTTTAGAGCACTTGATAAAATTCAAAAAGATTTTTATTTCTGCTTTATTTTCCGACAAACCAAAGTGGAGAGTTGATTGTTGGATTCTCAGATGTTGAAGCAGATGCAGGAGGTTCTGAGCTGAAGAATGAGGAGAGCTTATCTTGATGAAGTTTGATTTATTGAAAAGTCAAAAACAAGTTCATTAACTTGATACTTGTTATTTTCAGAAAAAAATGTTTGAAAATGTTTTTAAAATCAGTTTGATTCGTCAAATGATCAACCAAGGTTATTAAATTGAACTTGGTAGATTAATCGAGTGATCAGGGTCATTAAATTGGACCTGAATACTTGAGTGGATTTCTAAAACTGATTAATTTTGTGATTTATTTTTAAAAAGATTGTTTGTAATGATTGATGTTTGAGAAACAGGTTTTGGACTTCATCATTCCCACGGAAGCTAAATGTCAAAGCTTGAACCAGATCAAGACCTCAGATTCTAGCATACTGAGAGGGGGAGTCTGTGAAAGGGGGAGTCTGGATCAACTGTCAAAGGGAAGTCTGAAGATGAAGACAGGACAAGATTGTGAACTTGTGAAGATAGAATGCTTAAGATGTGAAGACTGAGATGGAGAAAAGACCAAGACTGAAGACTCGGAGCTGAAATCTTCGTCAACATCCAAGGGGGAGTCTGTTAGTGCATGGAATGTCTGTTGACTACGTTTATTTTGAGTCTTAGGTCTAGAAAGGTTATATGGAGTTGAAAATCAGAAATTAGGGTTTAGAATGATAATTTCGCTCATGATGACATGTGTGTCATCATAAGCGAAATCTGTTATATAGGTTTCGCTTATATGTACATGTTTAGATAGGTATTTCGCTTATGTGTACATATAGGTTAGAGATTTCGCTTATAGGGTCATTAGGGTTTCGCTCATAAGGTTTTAGGGGGTTTCGCTGATATGTCACATGGGGGTTTCGCTCATATGGTCTGTCATATGAGCGAAATCAGCAGCTCTATATAAACCTATCATGTGATCTCATTCTGTAACTTGGAGTGAAATCAGGTCATGCTTGTGGTAACGAAACTTTGTCAAAATCAATTCAGAAAGCATCAATAAAGAAGGAAATTGAAAGGAATAGCTGTTGTTACTTTGTGTACATTGATTCCGCCTTTATACGCAAATATGAACTAGCTTAACTGACTTTTCAGGGTCGCAAACCGGTCCAACACCTACAATGAGGATTAATGGCCTCTAGTTTCCGCCTACCCACTCACATGATCTAAGTTGTAAACCTCCTTAAGCTAACCATACCATGTATAAAAGTATCCGTAATCATTGTAACATGTATTTCACCCACGAAGTATAAAAACTAAAAACAGTTAAGAGAAAAGGGGGACATGAACTCACAGAAGTGCGTCTCGAAATAGTCAATCCCAAATAAATCCTGCTGTGTGATGACCTACACGTACTAACTTCTATTAGACAGACGGTCGTGCCTTGGCTTAGGGTTTAACGTTTTGTTGGAGAAATAGTTAGGTAACTATTCCGTGTTCACACTTCTTGTATATTTAACAAGTATATACCTTCCCAAGGATGGGGGTTTTAAATACATGTAAACGTTATATTCCCGAAAATATATCTTTAAGTCTCACTTGAAAATATATTTTAAATCACTTTGTCTAAAATATTCTGTCTCCCAAAATATACATATTTTCCCAAAAATATTATATTTTACTTTATATAATTTCCAAAATAATGCCTTATCAAAATACGTATTTAAGAGTATTTTCCGAAAATACATAAGTTACGTTTTAAAGTTCGTGTGGTAATAACAGTACCGGTGTAACTTAAATATTTATTTGTGAGGGCGTTGGTATTATCTTGGAGTCGATACTTCTCAGTGTATTCAAGTTATATTATTTTTACTCTAAAAATAACATATCTAGTTCACAAAGTAATCATAAAATCACACAAACGTTTTACTATGAAATATATATTCTAAATATATATTTAACAAGTTTTGTTTACGAAAATCCACCTCCGACACTTGGTTATTTTGTAATAAAAATCTTGGCAAAGTTTATTTGGAAAAACAAGTAAAAATATATATATTTATAAACACTTGTCACAAAATATTTCTAAGTGTTATGTTTCTGGAAAAATTTCGCCAGAGTTTCCTCTGTAACTGGAGGTGGCCACGCTTACTAGCGTATCATTTTCTTTTCAAATTCAATCAATCAATTTTCAAATCATCAATATACAATATTCAAACATCAAACTAGTCAAAAGTAAGTATAAATCGCAAACTCATGAACTTGTAAGTTGTGTAAAAATATGTAGCAACCTTTTAACATTTTTATTGGATCTCGTCATCTTTAAAAATAAAATCAGTTTCTTGAAAACTTTATTTTTAAAGAATATGTAGTCTTACAACTTCTAGTCAATATTTATGAAAATATTTCTTTGTCAAACTTTCTTGTCGCACAAGTGTTTACACACTTGTTTATTCACTAAAATGCTTTTAGTTTGTGTAAGATCCGGTTTTTAAACAAGGCTTGTATTTGTTTTACTTGGTTCTTCTGAAAAACCACTTGTAGATCTTTAGATCTACTAGTTTAGAACTCTATTTTACAAGAAAAATCACTTTTACACAAGTTCATGTTTTGTTAGTGGAAGAGTTCATCATCTTGTAACTTTCACACTTAACAAACTACTAGTTCATGTTCCATCAACATGATCTAGCATGGTTAGATGATGATCTATCCCACTACTAGCATCAAACAACATAAAATAATCACAACTAAACAAGTTTCATAAGATTTACACCACTAGTTATTATTTAACCAACTTATTTATCATTCTTTCAAGACTTTATGTTTTGATCTTGTGTGATCTTGGATTTTAACCGTTAAATCTCTTATTAACCACTTTAAACAAGAACAAGAAGATGTTGGGAAGCACTTACTACTAGCTCGAGGCTAGGGAAGAAACAAGGCGTAAACAAGGTGGATAAAAGCAATGTAGAGAGGTTCTTGAGATTCTGAAAGCACCGAGCCTCCTCGTATGTCACCTTGCACCTTTGTGTGTATGTGGATTAGCAAGGACCAAACTTGATGATGGGTGGATGTGGGATGATGGTCTAGGCCAAACTCAAGGCAAGAGGGAGAGAGAGAGAGAGCAATTTTTTTGAAGTGGTGTTTATGAATGAAATGTTATCCTCTAAGCATTCTTATAAACCACCATTTACTAATAACCATTGTGTAAAATGTCTTTAAGATACTAGACATGGATTAATAAAATAATCAAAATGTAAGGGGTGTGTCCCACATGGGGGAACCGATCGGTTAGGGGGGGGGGGGGTATTTAGTTAGATTTTGATTGTATAGTTAGGGATTAGTTAGTTTAGTTTAGAGATTTAAATAGGTTATTAGTGTGTTATGTAATATAACAGGTGTTAGGGTGTTCGGGGATCCTAACTAGCTCAGAAAAGTGTAAACAGTGTCATTGACAATATTTTTATGTTCCGGGTAAAGTCCGGTTGTTCGGTTGGATATTAATCCGTTAAAGTGTCAAGCAAAGCTTTAAAGTGCCTTTTTATAGTGTTCTTAGTGACACAATAAATCCCCGACACTTTGGAAAGTGTCTAGTGTTATTTTTCCATGTTTTTGCACTTTACTAGTTAAGTTAAATGCTGAATTTTGTGATAAAGTGCAGAATTTTGTAATTAAAGCATGTTTTAGGCACATCCGGTCACTATAACTATCACCTAGTGACACAGTTATATAATGCTCACCTCCCTACACTCCCAACTAGTGTAGTAATCTATTCTCGGCTCGTACTGGCCTTAGAGACAATATCTGTCTAGTGCTGGCAATGTCAGCATGTTTACTGGGTTATCCGTATAGTGTGCTCACTGTGCTTTTGTGCATCAAGGTTGTCACTAATGTTTGTGTGTAAATAATAGAGTGATAGTATAAATGTGATGCATGAGTATGTATGTATCAGAAATCAAGAAGCAGTTTAACCACAGTTGTAAGCAAGCACAGTAATTAAGCATTAATCAAATATTAATTAATTCGTACGGATACCTGGTTTGGTGAGGGTTGTCACAAGCAAGCTATTAAGGAAGAAATCTTGATTTTACTCCAACATAACGGAAGTGCACATTCAATATGGAAAAATCTAAAATCGAAGTTTGTTGGAAGTAAAGAGATGATCAAAAACAAAATGTCACTTTTGAAGAAAGAGTTTGATCTATTCCGTGGATTAAGAACTGAAAACACCAAGCAGATTATAGAAAGATATTGCAATTTGGTGATGAATATGAATAGATTGAACATCAATAAAGATAAAGAAGAATTGATTGAAAAGTTGGCTGATGCATTGCCACAAGATGTTTGGGGGACGTATCTTATGATGTTGAAAAATAAACCTGAATTTGACAATCTAACGCTGAGCGAATTTATTGAACAACTCGAAGCTCAAGAGATGGAACAACGAAAGATAGCGAGAATGAAGAACTATGATGGTGAACAAGACATTGGTCTGTATTACAAAGGAGGTACTAGTGATAAGACCAACATTGCACCAAAGATTGAAACAGCTTTTAATGTAAAAAGTTCTTCTGGAGGTTCATCTCAAGGATCAAGTAGCAAAACGGGATTTTCTTCATATCCATCGTTCGATCCAAATTTTTCAGCAACCAAGAGTGGCAAAGTGCTACAATGCAACATTGCGTTAAATCTTGAGAATGATCAAAATTACTCTGAAGAAGTAGCCAAAAGTCATATGTCTTTGTTGGTGACTGTGTTAGAGTCTTATGGGAGTTTAGTTGTGGGAAGGATCGGAAATCCAATGTTGACAAAAGAGGATTACGATCAGGTTGATGCTGAGGAGATGGAGTTAATGGATATAAAGTGGTGTTTGGCTAGTGTGCTAAGAAGAGCTGAGAAGATTAAACAGATTACAGGAAGAGATGATTTTCGTGATGCAAATGTTTCTACGTTAGGATTTGATAAATCTAAAGTTACTTGTTTTCGTTGCAGGGAAAAGGGCATTTCAAACGAGAATGCACAAACCGCGAAGCAAGTGGAGCTCAAAATCCTTTTGGAAACAATGATTATTATCGGAAAGCGATTTATCATCAAGTTGCTCAACAGCCGTATCAACAATCGCCACAAACTTCACACGCAAGGAAGGAAATTGAAGAACCAAAGAAAGCTTATCTAGTTAATCAAGATGATGAAAGATTGCTAGAAGGTTTTAGCTGGGACAAATATTTTCCGGATGAAAAAAATCTTAAAGGCCAAAGCTTTTGTTGCTCAAGTCGTTGAAGATCGTGATGATGATAATTCGTATTGGGCAGATAGTATGAAAGAGCACTTAAAATATCTAGCTGAGAGAGATGCTAAAAAGTCTCGAATGGCAAAGAAGAAGGTTGAAAAACAAGATGATCGTGATGATGATAATTCGTATTATGCGGAAAGAATGAAAGAGAATTTAGAATTTCTAGCCGAGAGAGATAAAGAAAGAAAGAAAGGTAAGAATGATGAAGAAGAGGTTCGAGTGATAAAGCAGAAAGAAATTCCAGCTTTCGAGATTAAAAAGGAAGCTGTTACAGAAAAGGTGTCTGAGAATTGCGAAAATTGTGAGTCTATGAAAAAGCAAAACAATGAGTTGATTCACAACATGAACAGACTGAAAGAATCGTATGATGTCTTAAACAAAGCCATGAAGACACTCAATGGAGCATACATGATAAAGAAGGAAATGGTCAATTATTACATCGATATGTTTGCTGAGCTTGAACAGAAATTAGAAACTCAGAGGATAGAAACTGAAAGAGTAAACAAGTTATTGAAAAGTTACTCATGTTCTTCCTATGTGATTGACAGGATTTACCCTACAGTTGAAGGCATGAAGGCGTTTGAAAAAGAAACATCTAAGGAGAAGAATTCTGAAACAAAAGAGGATACTGAAGTGAAGAGGTCTGGTAAGAAACAAAGTTTTGGATATAACAAGTGTCCACCTACACTTGAAAATGGATATTCTCTACGAAATCCAAATTCAGAAAGAGTAAAAAAGGCAACCAACTTACAGTGGGAATCTGAGCCTTCAGATAACTTGCCAGACAACATTGATGTCACTTTCACATCGTCTAACACTGATCATGAATCAGAGATAATTAAGAAAGTGGTCGATTAGGAGTCGGATAATGATGACACGGAGGAGTCAAAGTTAGAGTCAAAGTCTGAGTCCGACACTTCAAGTCCAACAGTCAAAAAGGGCAAACGGGTTTACAATAAATATTTTCTGTTATCACAAAATAATTTGAATGACGAAACATTCAAAGTAGCATATACTTTGAATGATTCTGACAAATTATATTCTGATGAAGAATTTCCAATAAGAGGTGTGAAAACTGAAATGATCAAAAAGGTTTTCAAACTAACAGAAATTAATATTTCTGAAATAAAAGATGTAAATCTTTCTAAAAAACCTAAACAATACACCTCAAGAGTTAAACAAAGGTTAAACAAGAAAAAAGGTTACAGTTCTGGTTCTGGTTCGGGTTTTCAAAAGAAACCAAACCATAACGGTAATTTCAAAAAGAAAGGTCTAGGTTTTATTCCACCAAAAAATCATAAAAATGAGAAAATTTATAAACCAAAAATTGTATTTGTTTCAGGAACATCATTGTCACACCCCGACCGCGTAAAACAACAAATCGCGGCGGAAACATCGGGGCGTGTTGCAACAGAATTAATGTTTCATAACCATGGATACCAAAAGTGTTTCGTTTTATTAAACATTGAATAATTACATCGTCTGGAAATCTAAATACACTATTTAAACATAGTCTATCATTGTTATTGAGTCACTAAGGCCTTGTCCAGTCCTATGTGAGCATGCATCTTATCAATCGATATCATTCAACAATACCTGAAACATATGTGAAAACGAGGTCAGCAAAGAAATGCTGGCGAGTACATAGGTTTTGTGAAAATAAGATTCATGACTTCTGTTTTAAGAAAATGTTTAGTCATGAACCTTGTAATTTGCTTTGTCTTTGTAAATCATTTGAAAAATAATAAGTTCAGGTGATATGTATAAATAAGAGAATAATGCATGATTAAATGAATAACCATGTAAAAATGAGTTTGTTTAAGATAAGTTGTTTGTAAATAAATGTCTTGTGAAAAGTATGTTACTTGTATAAAATGTCCTATGTCTCAAACTGAAATGATTCAAATAACGCTACAATATGTAATGCCATACAAACACTTATATATAGGAAGTACCAGCGGCGTATCCACCATGCTTGTATCATATTCCACACGCATTGTTACTTAATCACTTAATCCAAACCAAACCACCAAAGTAATGTTCATGCCCAAATGTAAATCATGTAATATGTATAACCAAAATGATATGTATGGCTAGTGAAATGCATCAACTAAACCATAGATGAAACGCACAAAACAAAGTATTGAAGTAAAACTTGGTTTAAACCAATACTATGTTTCGTGTAAATGCATGATCAAATGTAAATCATGTCCCAATGTTTACCCAATCGTTAACCCTCTTTGTGAAATCGTTCCTATCATTCTTGTTATTTTAATCATTCAAAGCGTTCTTGTTTTAATTGTGAAACTACTTAATGGTCGATTCTCTAATAACATTCAAACCTTCTTGACGCGTTCCTCGTTCCAACTCGCTCTCGCTCTCGTTCTTAACAAACCCTTACCAAAGGATAAGTTAATAATTACAGATTCAGTCGCTACCCACAACCCCCACACATAACAATGGGTGCAGTAAATAACGGGATTTGTCAGATCCTATGGTACCATAACCTAATACTGGTCGGCTTGATCATTGCTAATGAATGTCATCGGTCATGTAACTACAACCAACAAGTTTGTTCACTTTTTGAAATTTGTTATTAGTTTTTGAAATCATTGTATTCGTTCTTGAAATCATTGTTAGCGTTCTTGAAATCATTGTTAGCGTTCTTGAAATCATTGTTAGCGTTCTTGAAATAATTGTTATTGTTCTTGAAACTATTGTAATTGTTATTGAAATCATTGATAAAACATTTAGCACATATGAGTCACCCCAAAACAGTTGAAAACAGTAAAAGAGGGGAATAATGTACTCACCTGGGAGTGCTTAGGAGTCTTGAACAACTACCAAGTAAGCTAGAGCAGTCCCGGAAATCAATCGGTACCTAATATAGGTAACTACATAATTAACCCGGACCTAAATCGGAAGACTGGGTAGCAGGAGGGTTTGTAAGCCAAATGAGTGTAGGAACTCATATGATATGGTTTAACAAAGCCTACATACTAAGTGAAACTTAACCTAAGTATTATCGACCCATCGCGACCCATTAAGGTAACTTATGCTACTTTAACGCGTCGTGCGCGTGAAACGCGTTCGGACCGTCTAACTAGTCCTATGACAAGTGTTATATGCCTAAACATGTTACATAATCAGTTATGTGACAAAAGTTTAGGTTTCATATGCTTAATTACCAATTATACATGAAAAGGTTATTCTGGTAATTTACCTAAGGCATATAAACTACCTATCATACAACTACTTAAACGATGTGACCATAGGGTATAACCTCGGAAGGTTATGCCCTATACTAGGGTCACCTAATGTATTTGGTCGGATCCTAATGATCGACCAAACTGGGTCGGGTTCGAAGGTATAGGCGATTTATCAGATCGCCTACCCTACGACCCTAGACAACGTGGTAATCAGTGGGCATAGTCCCAAGGGACTATGACCAACGTGATTACACTCACGTTGCGAAGTTCAAACGAACTTCGCATTGACCATTACTGGTCAACGCTGAAAGTCAAACAAAGTTTGACTTTCTGACTCGAAAAGCAATAAAATAAGGAAAAGAATGAAAGAATACTTACGAAGGGTCCCCGAATGCTAAACTCGATTCAAAAATCTCAGGTATGAAACAAATGTTTCAACTTAGAGTTTCTCAAATCAAGTTTCTAGTGATTTTAGCAATGGGGGGTATGGGGTATTTATAGGAATACCCGAACCGTTAAGATCGTTTTATGGAAAACGTGCCTTAATCCCATCCGTACATGTGTTGAAATGTCATGGTGTTTAGGTGTTTAAATTCCATCCATACATGTGTTGAAATGTCATGGTGTTTAGGTGTTTAAATTCCATCCATACATGTGTTGAAATGTCATGGTGTTTAGGTGTTTAAATTCCATCCATACATGTGTTGAAATGTCATGGTGTTTAGGTGTTTAAATTCCATCCATACATGTGTTGAAATGTCATGGTGTTTAGGTGTTTAAATTCCATCCATACATGTGTTGAAATGTCATGGTACCAAAATTCCATCCTTATCCGCTGACTAAGCAAGTTTAGAATGTGTGGTTGTGAATTAAACAACGGCTAATACATCGAATCTGGTCCCGAATGCGAAAAACGAACCAAATGACGCGACGAATGGATTTTTCTTATGGCGAACACTAAAATAAAATATTTTAGTGCTTACATAAATTTTTGGATGTCCGGATGTATTCAGAACGTAAGTTATGCGCGAAAATGCAAACTTGTACACTTTTTGACACTTTTAGTCCCTGAATGACCCAAAAGTTTATTTTAGCACACCGAACCCCTCAAAGCCTATTTCTAAGCTATGTAAAGGATATTTATGGTATGTTTAACTTATGGTCATGTTCCGGAAGGTCTGTTACAGTTCAAATTGGCATACTTTCGCAGTTTGTCAACTTTAGTCCCTGTAAGCGATTAAACTTGATTTCACCACACCAAACCTTCCAAAACTTATATATAAGTTATGTAAAGGTTATTTAAGGTATGTTAAGCCTATTTCACTATTCCGGAGTGTTCGTTGCATTAAACTGGTTATATTTACGCATCAGTGCGCATATAACCTTCCAGAAAGCGATTTAGAGCTTGAAATCGAACAAGAATTGATATGTGCAAATGATACACATATTTTTACAAATCCCAAGTATGAAACATAATATTTCATTGGTTTGGTATTTGTTTGATGGCCGTGGAGGCACAGGTGTTACAGTCTCCCCTACTTTAGGGAATTTCGTCCCGAAATTTATTTAGAGGAAACTTGTGAGAGCTTGGAAATATGAAGTTGAAAAGATCGAACAACATTGGCTAGGTTTCTGAACTTCTAGTAACTTTAATAATCATCATGATTGCAACGTAAGAGGGATACTTATATACAAGTATATAAAGCGTCATTGGTGCGTCCACCGTACCTCCATTACATCGTTCTCATTTCGTTATTTTTGTCACTATCGGTTCTTACACATAATAAATCTTACTGGGTTCCTATGCACTAAATTTCATAATTATGTACGCGTCCATAATCAGACAATTCCTTGCACAGTACACACAGTCTATTTTATAGTGTGTAGGGGAAAACCAAATGAACAAACCGGTGATGAGTGTGACTAGACCGCCGTAGAGTCCTTTTAATTAAATCAATAAATGATCTAAAGAGACTATTAAGGAGTCTGTTCAGCTACATCACTAGATGTCATTCTTTAACCAGATTGTGAATCAATCTTTTTGACTAGACTACTAAGAGGGTCTCTTATGAATCATGGAGTGGTACTATATAATCCAAGGGTCTTAACTATTACATAGAAGCCCATTAAGGATTTAAGGTAGTACCTTTTGAATATCCTACTATGAATCTCTCATATGAAGATATGAAAGATTCTATGAGGATTTGGAAAATCGTAACACACAAAAACATAGAAGAGAACACATAAAGACATATCATATAACCACAAAAATTGTTCGTTAATTTGTCTTGTAAATTGCGTACATGCATTTAAAGCACACCAGGAATCCATTTCGTGGATTTCATTTGGTACTTTAAACGTTATCAAGAATCCAACTATAAAGATAGAAAGATTCAAAAAGAAAATTCGATTTCGATTACTAGGAACCGAAGTGTTCGAATTAGGGTACAAAAGGAATCCAATTAAGGACTCTGATTTGAATGATAATCATCCACAAGGATCTAATTGTAAAGATAAAAAGATCCCATATGAATTTTAGAAGTTGAAGATGTTTTGAAACCTTGCACTGGATGTGCTTAGGTCAAAACATGATGTAAAATGCTTATGAAGTTGAGATGCTTGATATGTCAAGGAGACATATGAAGCAGAATTTTGAAGGTTAAGTCAATGTATGAGGAAAATATTTTTGAAAACTATGCATGGGGTTCTTTTAAGAAAAAATGTGTTTAACGTTTTTGAAACCTTATATATAATACTTTTTGAAATCATAAAGTAGGTGTATTAGGTAGATATATTTACAAAAATGTTTTAAAATCATGCGAGATGAATTTTGAAATTATGTATAAGGTTTTTGAAAGACATGAATGATGCTTTTCGAAATCATGCACTTGATCAGAAAATGTATTGTGTTAATATTGTCTTCAGACTATATGAAATATTTTGAAATTAGAAAGGTTGGTTTTGATAACATGGCCAATGTTTTTGAAATAACATAGACAATGCATCTAGAAAAATTGTTTTCAAACTATATGAAATATTTTGAGATCATGAAGATGGTTTTGAAATACTGGTACTGTGTATGTTGAAAAAAAATCAAAACGTAATGAGTATGAGATTTGAAAATACCCTTAGTTATCTAACCAAGGATTTAAAGGCACAGATGTGCGAAAAGCACGATTACTCATAATGTCACTTAATTTTCTGTACTTTGTTTCTTAGAGTGAAACGAGTACTTAAAATTTTCGAGGGAATCATGAGCAATCATTTGAAAGAGAGAAATCACAAGAGTAGTTTGTAAGGTACATAGTTCCTTGATGTAGGTATCATAGGAAAAGACATACACACCTAGCAGGGGGTTGAGCTGGTTGGTTGGGGACTGCTTTACCATTGTGAGCGACCATGGCGAAGTTCTGAGAAGCCTTTCGCTTCTTTGACTTCTTAGGGGATCGTTCATCCATGGTCTTTGATTCCTCGATTGGTTTATTGGCTGATGGTGTTGTCGCCTGACTAGGTCCTGCCTGTCTTGGTGACTCTTGAGTGGCTTCATCCTGGAGATGGCAGTAGCTAATTCAACAGTCTTCAGGACTACTTCGCCTATTCGCTGAGCGAATTTTGGCTGCTTGCTCAGATATCTGGGCGTCATCGTGATGAAGAGACATTCTTGAAGAAAAAGAAAGGCATAGGGAGAAACAGGTGAAAGATTATTGGACAATCAAAACAGAAAGATAACGCATGAAAATTGCGATCATTTGTTTGTTACCTAAGGCAAACAAATGAGATGGTGACTGATCAAAGTAAATGGGTCAAAAATAATGTATCGCGAAGACATGCTCGCCTATAAGTGAACACTCATCCCAAGAATTCCCAGGTAAGCACAACTGGTCTCGCGTCTGATGAGATGTATACGAAGTGCTTGCCTAGACAGAAAACCCAGAATACAGGCATTCACCCTTCCAGTTTGCACGTGTTCACATTATTTAAAACCCAAAACCTTGACGAAGTTTTGAAAACTCAAAGAGGTTCAAAACCATATAATAGAGAGTTCAAAACCTTACAATAGAGGGTTCAAAACCTAGTAATCAATCATCCTAGAACAGATGATTAGTTTTCAAAGCGGTTTTGAAATTTATGTTCTTGTTGTGGTCGTCGCCTAAGGATAGGTGACGGTATTGTTTTATGACTAAACGCAAGTAAACTCGCGTTAGGGTCCTAAGAAGGTTATAGACTAGGTCAAAGCATTAATAATTACTAATAACCTAATTCCCTATAACCATTGGCTCTGATACCATCTTTTCTGTCACACCCCGACCGCGTAAAACAACAAATCGCGGCGGAAACATCGGGGCGTGTTGCAACAGAATTAATGTTTCATAACCATGGATACCAAAAGTGTTTCGTTTTATTAAACATTGAATAATTACATCGTCTGGAAATCTAAATACACTATTTAAACATAGTCTATCATTGTTATTGAGTCACTAAGGCCTTGTCCAGTCCTATGTGAGCATGCATCTTATCAATCGATATCATTCAACAATACCTGAAACATATGTGAAAACGAGGTCAGCAAAGAAATGCTGGCGAGTACATAGGTTTTGTGAAAATAAGATTCATGACTTCTGTTTTAAGAAAATGTTTAGTCATGAACCTTGTAATTTGCTTTGTCTTTGTAAATCATTTGAAAAATAATAAGTTCAGGTGATATGTATAAATAAGAGAATAATGCATGATTAAATGAATAACCATGTAAAAATGAGTTTGTTTAAGATAAGTTGTTTGTAAATAAATGTCTTGTGAAAAGTATGTTACTTGTATAAAATGTCCTATGTCTCAAACTGAAATGATTCAAATAACGCTACAATATGTAATACCATACAAACACTTATATATAGGAAGTACCAGCGGCGTATCCACCATGCTTGTATCATATTCCACACGCATTGTTACTTAATCACTTAATCCAAACCAAACCACCAAAGTAATGTTCATGCCCAAATGTAAATCATGTAATATGTATAACCAAAATGATATGTATGGCTAGTGAAATGCATCAACTAAACCATAGATCAAACGCACAAAACAAAGTATTGAAGTAAAACTTGGTTTAAACCAATACTATGTTTCGTGTAAATGCATGATCAAATGTAAATCATGTCCCAATGTTTACCCAATCGTTAACCCTCTTTGTGAAATCGTTCCTATCATTCTTGTTATTTTAATCATTCAAAGCGTTCTTGTTTTAATTGTGAAACTACTTAATGGTCGATTCTCTAATAACATTCAAACCTTCTTGACGCGTTCCTCGTTCCAACTCGCTCTCGCTCTCGTTCTTAACAAACCCTTACCAAAGGATAAGTTAATAATTACAGATTCAGTCGCTACCCACAACCCCCACACATAACAATGGGTGCAGTAAATAACGGGATTTGTCAGATCCTATGGTACCATAACCTAATACTGGTCGGCTTGATCATTGCTAATGAATGTCATCGGTCATGTAACTACAACCAACAAGTTTGTTCACTTTTTGAAATTTGTTATTAGTTTTTGAAATCATTGTATTCGTTCTTGAAATCATTGTTAGCGTTCTTGAAATCATTGTTAGCGTTCTTGAAATCATTGTTAGCGTTCTTGAAATAATTGTTATTGTTCTTGAAACTATTGTAATTGTTATTGAAATCATTGATAAAACATTTAGCACATATGAGTCACCCCAAAACAGTTGAAAACAGTAAAAGAGGGGAATAATGTACTCACCTGGGAGTGCTTAGGAGTCTTGAACAACTACCAAGTAAGCTAGAGCAGTCCCGGAAATCAATCGGTACCTAATATAGGTAACTACATAATTAACCCGGACCTAAATCGGAAGACTGGGTAGCAGGAGGGTTTGTAAGCCAAATGAGTGTAGGAACTCATATGATATGGTTTAACAAAGCCTACATACTAAGTGAAACTTAACCTAAGTATTATCGACCCATCGCGACCCATTAAGGTAACTTATGCTACTTTAACGCGTCGTGCGCGTGAAACGCGTTCGGACCGTCTAACTAGTCCTATGACAAGTGTTATATGCCTAAACATGTTACATAATCAGTTATGTGACAAAAGTTTAGGTTACATATGCTTAATTACCAATTATACATGAAAAGGTTATTCTGGTAATTTACCTAAGGCATATAAACTACCTATCATACAACTACTTAAACGATGTGACCATAGGGTATAACCTCGGAAGGTTATGCCCTATACTAGGGTCACCTAATGTATTTGGTCGGATCCTAATGATCGACCAAACTGGGTCGGGTTCGAAGGTATAGGCGATTTATCAGATCGCCTACCCTACGACCCTAGACAACGTGGTAATCAGTGGGCATAGTCCCAAGGGACTATGACCAACGTGATTACACTCACGTTGCGAAGTTCAAACGAACTTCGCATTGACCATTACTGGTCAACGCTGAAAGTCAAACAAAGTTTGACTTTCTGACTCGAAAAGCAATAAAATAAGGAAAAGAATGAAAGAATACTTACGAAGGGTCCCCGAATGCTAAACTCGATTCAAAAATCTCAGGTATGAAACAAATGTTTCAACTTAGAGTTTCTCAAATCAAGTTTCTAGTGATTTTAGCAATGGGGGGTATGGGGTATTTATAGGAATACCCGAACCGTTAAGATCGTTTCATGGAAAACGTGCCTTAATCCCATCCGTACATGTGTTGAAATGTCATGGTGTTTAGGTGTTTAAATTCCATCCATACATGTGTTGAAATGTCATGGTGTTTAGGTGTTTAAATTCCATCCATACATGTGTTGAAATGTCATGGTGTTTAGGTGTTTAAATTCCATCCATACATGTGTTGAAATGTCATGGTGTTTAGGTGTTTAAATTCCATCCATACATGTGTTGAAATGTCATGGTACCAAAATTCCATCCTTATCCGCTGACTAAGCAAGTTTAGAATGTGTGGTTGTGAATTAAACAACGGCTAATACATCGAATCTGGTCCCGAATGCGAAAAACGAACCAAATGACGCGACGAATGGATTTTTCTTATGGCGAACACTAAAATAAAATATTTTAGTGCTTACATAAATTTTTGGATGTCCGGATGTATTCAGAACGTAAGTTATGCGCGAAAATGCAAACTTGTGCACTTTTTGACACTTTTAGTCCCTGAATGACCCAAAAGTTTATTTTAGCACACCGAACCCCTCAAAGCCTATTTCTAAGCTATGTAAAGGATATTTATGGTATGTTTAACTTATGGTCATGTTCCGGAAGGTCTGTTACAGTTCAAATTGGCATACTTTCGCAGTTTGTCAACTTTAGTCCCTGTAAGCGATTAAACTTGATTTCACCACACCAAACCTTCCAAAACTTATATATAAGTTATGTAAAGGTTATTTAAGGTATGTTAAGCCTATTTCACTATTCCGGAGTGTTCGTTGCATTAAACTGGTTATATTTACGCATCAGTGCGCATATAACCTTCCAGAAAGCGATTTAGAGCTTGAAATCGAACAAGAATTGATATGTGCAAATGATACACATATTTTTACAAATCCCAAGTATGAAACATAATATTTCATTGGTTTGGTATTTGTTTGATGGCCGTGGAGGCACAGGTGTTACAATCATCAGAAGAAGAAAAAGAGCAATTGTTCAGGAAGCAGACAAACAAAGAATTCCTTGCGAAGAAGCAAGAGGGAATGAAGAAGGAAGTTGCTCAGAAGAAGAAGGAGACAAGAACCTGTTTTCAATGCAAAACAGTTGGTCATATTGCCAGGAATTGTTCTAAGGCAATCCAAACAAAACAGGGAGTTTCTGAAAAACTAAAAGAAAAGATGGTTGATATTGAACCACCAACCAAACAATTTAAAGTTTTCAAAAGTTCAAAATTTGAGGTTGGTGAATGTTCAAAAAGTTTTACAGAAGAAAGGTGAATCTTAACAACCAAAAGTGGGTTGTTAAGAAATTTGATGCTAGTTCTGGCGATGAATCTGACTCGTCAAAGTCAGAGGAGCCACAAGTTGTGATAAAAGAAGAGAATTCAGTGCCGCCATTGGATGATGCAAATTTTACACCATTGCGGGCTGAAAATTTCAAATAAAAAATTGGAAAAGTTGAGATTTCAAATCAATTCTTTTATGAAAAGAAAGAATTTGATGTTGAAAAAGCTTTTAACCCCACAGTGAAAAATATTTTTGGAAAAATGATTGACGGGAAGGTCAAAGGGGTTAAGGAATTTTATGAAATGAAAACAAAGAAACCAGATGAAGATGGTTCACCCCAGGTTAGTAACTGGGATAGAACCTATCATGATTAAACTCTGGACTTGCCGGAGCTCCCAGGTTGGTAATCGTGGAGCATGAATCGGCATCATTCTTGAAATGTTTTTGTTTGAGAAACCTACAAGTGATAAAATTCAAAATTGTCATATTTCGATTTACATATGGTATGGTTGATAAGTGAATCCTCAACTGGTTGAAAATGGGGTTTTCACCTACAAGTGGTTAATCAAGGTCATTAAGTTGAACTTGATTTAACTTTCATACAAGTGGTTGAAGAACAATGTGATGATTTAATCCCCGATCTTACAAATGGTCATCAACAAAACTTATTTTCCGGAAAAACCATTTTGAATAAAACAAAGTTAAGTGTTTTGAAATCATAATGGGAAAATAGTTTGTTGTCAAGGGGAGTTCTGATTGTTTATGCCAAGTGGATGGCGAATTAAAGCAATTCACAACAGTTGTCACTTTATTTGTATAGTTTGTGTTCAAATTTTCCTTGAAAATCAAAAATTGAAACATATTTTTGATTTTAGGGGGAGTAAAAATTTTAGAAATTTCAAAAATTTGAAAAATCCAAAAACATGAGAAAATGAAAAAGAGTTTTGTTGAAAAAGAGGAAATGATAGTACATCAGTGGACTATCACAGCATGCTAAAGATTTGGAAAGTCAAATGTGATAAACGATCTCACTGAGGATATGCCAGTAGGTTTTTTTACATTCAGTAGATTATTTTCGAGATATAAACCTAAATATCAAACTTGCTTATCTCGTGGGGAACATCTCTCGGATATATGGGTAACCCCCGAAATCTTGTTTGAAGGGCTTTCTATTTCTGATATACTAGGTCTTTGTGCGTGGTGATATCTGCGGTATTATACCAGAACTTCTAATTTTGCGGGAGCAATAGCCTAGTCCTCGTATAATACTTTACATTGCTTTAATCATAAAGCCCACCCTCAGCATAAAAAATGATGAAATATTGAAAAATGCTAATCATGTGCTGTTGAAGAAAAGATTCTCTAAAGGGAACACACCTAAAGTCGAACCATCATCTCTCTGATTTTGCAGAAACAATAGCCTGAGCTCTCATGGTCTCGCATTTAACCCCTTACAGATATCATTAGTGTACATTCACCTGTAAGACTGAATATAGGAGTCTGGATACGGGAGTATATTCTGAGGTGGGACACGCGAATAAGTTTAAGTCCTTAAAACACTAATCTCGTATCTCGAATCAATTGAACTTTGTGTGAAAATTTAAGTGGATCAGTATACTGACAATCTAAGTGAATCGTTTAGAACTTAAAATGTTTAAAGCTTAACGGTGTTAGTGATTTGTCTCAAAAACTGATATGATCCTCTTACAGAAACTCAAAAAAATATTGTTTGTAAATATTTCTTTACTGCTTTCCATTTAAAAACAAAAACCCAAAAAAGAATGTGTTTTTAGCATAAATTTTTTGAAAATCCAAAAAGATTTTCGACAACTGATATTGAAAAGCTGATTTTCAAAATTCTGAGTGCTAAACATGATGAACAGGTTTGGGAGAGTTTGTTTTGAAATGAAAATTTTTTATAAATAAATCTACTCAAAAGCAAGTTGTTGATGATTAAACGATACCTGCAAGTGATTTCTAAATTTGTCAAATTGTTAAATTTGTGAAATTTATTGTGAGGTAGAGTTTTTGCAGGCAGAAGCAGCCAGGATATGACTCCTGAAAGATATATGAAAGCCAAGTTCTGATTCCTGTTGCTATGGAGAGCCAGGAAACGTTCATGATCTTGTGAAAGCTGCAAAGCGTGAGCAAAATTTGAGCTAGATCACGATCCTAGAACGAGAAAGCCAAACTGCGATCCCAGCTTATCGAAAGGGGGAGTCTGAAGACATAAGAGCCAGTTTCTGATCATGGATCAACATTCAAGGGGGAGTTTGAATGATTGAGAATTAGATTTGAATCCTGCTGTCCACACAAGCTGCTGATGCTGAAGAACTTAAGGAATCAAGAGATCTGATCAAGAGAAGATAGAGACAGATTGAGATTTTAGAAGAAAGAGAGAAAAGAAGAGAAAGAGATTGATTGAGGATGCTTACAATGGAGAATACTTTGAAGAGAGCAAGAAGACTGATAAAGACTGAAGGGTTGACATACTGAAGACTCGACATTGAAGACTTCGTCAACATCCAAGGGGGAGTCTGTTGGTGCATATGTCTGTCGACTTCGTCTTGTATTAAAATAGATAGATCAGGGCACGTAATACGAGAAAAGTGAGAAAAATATAGGAAGTATCCATTTCGCACGAAATGGATGTTGTGGCCATTTCGCACGAAATGGGAAGTCCATTTCGTACGAAATAGGGCTGGCCATTTCGTGTGAGCCATCTCGTGCGGAATGGATTGCCTATAAATATGTGCCTTGTTCAAATCATTTGTAACGTTCTGATTCCGGTAGCGAAGCTCTGCCGAAGTGTCTCCAGCATTGTAAAACGATCTGATATCAATATAAGAGACAGTTAAAGTGAATCTGTGTGCAAATCAGCTGTAATAACTCCGATACGTCTGTTTCCGCCTTTCGTATTGGACGAGATCTCTTCTGAACGACTCGTTTGGTCGTGCAAACGATCCTACACAACCAAACAAACCTAGGATACCAGGAATGGGAGTTGTCAATTCCTATGGTACCACTACATACTACCGAGCGACGTGATCAATGTTAATGAATGTATTTTTGACCCATTAAACAAACCAAATGTCATACCAAATGTAAGCATGTTATGTGAAAATAATGTACTAAGTATGCTAAGTAAACATACAAAGTAGAAATGTCATGTAAATCAATGTGCTAGCATGTTCAGTAAACATACATAGCAGAAATGTAATGTAAAACAATGCATCCATATGCTAAGTAAACATATGTAACAAAAAAAATTTATGAAATCAATGTGCTAGCATGCTAAGTAAACATACATAGCAAAGCATAATGGAAATCATGTACTATATGCATACTAATAACCATAGCAAGTATATGTCATGAAAGCACGAAAAGCACGAAAGTAACAAGTAGGCACATGTGTATCACCCCAAAATATTTGAAAACAGTAAAAGAGGGGACTATGTACTCACTTGATATTGCTTATTAGCCTTGAAATAACAACCAAGTAACGCTCGAAGGATCACGGAATCAAACGGCACCTAATATAGGTAACTATGTTAATAAACCGGACCTAAATCGGAAGATCGGATAGAATGAGGTCTCGTAAACCAAATGATTATTGCAACTCATATAATATGGTTTAACAAAGCCTACATTCTAAATCGGAACCTATCCTAAGTGCTTATGACCCGTTACGACTCGTTAAGGTAGTTTACGCTACTTTAACGTATCGTTCACGCAAAAGCGCATTCGGACTGCCTAACTAGTCCTATGACAAGTATTATATGCCTTAACATGTCTAATAACATTGCATATTTAGTTTAGATATCAAAATTTAGGTTACATATGCTTAAAATGAAATTATGCGTAAAAAGGGCATTTTGGTCATTTTCCTAAGGCATATAAACTACCTATCATACAACTAACTAAACGAAGTGACCATAAGGTATAACCCCGAAAGGTTATTCCCTATACAACTATGGTCATAATATATGTTTGGTCGAATCCTAATGATGGTCGGGTTCGAAAGTCTAAGCGGTTGTTTAGACCGCTTATCTTACGACCCTATATAAGCACTAGACTAAAAGTGACGAGTTAAACATGTTAAAACATGTTTAATTAAGTTAGAATTCGTTTCAAAATGCACATAAATACGCATTTTGACCGAAACTTTGACTCGTCACTACGCCTAATCAACGTGGTAATCAGTAGGTATAGTCACAAAGGACTATAACCATCGTGATTACACTCACGTTGCAAAGTTTAAACGGACTTTGTGTTGACCAATTATGGTCAAAGCAGAAAGTCAAACACTGTTTGACTTTCATGCTTGAAATGCATAACCAAGCATGGAGGAGACTTACAAAGGGTCCAAGCTTGGATCAAGAACAAAGAAAACTGATGTTTGGAGCCTTCAACAAGTGTGAAAGCTTCCAATGAGCAGATGTAGAAGAAAAGGAATGAATGAGCAAGTTTGAGTGAAGAATTGATGGGTATTTATAGATTTTCAAGCTCCATTTGACCTTTGACAAGTGTTTTTGAGAGGATCAAAGCATGATCTTGGCCATACACTTGTGGCCCATAGATTAGAATACCAGGGGAGCACAAAAAGAAGCCCATAGAATGTTAAAACAATGTTCAAAAACCATGACAGCAGCTGAAAATGAAGAAAACAAGTTTTCTGCCCAGCTAGGGGCTGTCGTGCCCCGTGTAAGACTTAGCCAGGTCTTACGCGCCCCGCGACCGAGTTCAGTTCAGAAACAGTTTCAAAATGTACAGTTTTAGTCCCGGCATGCTTATAAGTTGATTTTTGACACGTTTAAGTCCTGTTAACCCATTTTCAAGGCTCTATAATGATGTCAAAGTATAGGGAACATGAAATATGCTTGAAAACATCTCGGATGTGGGTTCGTTTGGTCGTACGGTCACGTTATTCGGTTAATTACGATGAAACACGAACGGACGCGAAAAACAATCCAAATTACGCGACGAATGGTATTTTAGCATCCCAATTACTAAAATAAAATATTTTAATGATTACAAAAATTTTTGGATGTCCGGATATGTTCAGAACGTAAGATATGCGCGTAATTGTAAACTTATGTAGTTTTTGACGCTTTTAGTCCCTGTTTGATCAAATAAGTTTATTTTCGCATACCGAACCCCTCAAAGCCTATTTCTAAGCTATGTAAAGGATATTTATGGTATGTTTAACTTATGATCATGTTCCAGAGTGTACGTTACTATACGAATCGACAGACTTTCACAGTTTGTCGCAAATAGTCCCTGTGAGCGAAAAAACTTGTTTTTGCCATACCAAACCCTTCAAAACTTATTTATAAGTTATGTAAAGGTTATTTAAGGTATGTTAAGATTATATTGATGTTCCGGAGTGTTTTTCGCATTAAACTGATTACGTTTGTCACACCCCCAAAATTCCACATGAGGAATCCCCCGCGAGGCTTGTAACGTACCAGGATCTAGCCACCAATCACATTGAACTCATAACAAGATTGCAAATAAAAACCTTTCTTTATTAAAATAAAGTGTTACCAAACATTAAATGTAATTCATCGTGTCCAGCGGAAGCATAAATCATTAGTTTTGTTTTTCATAATCCAAGTGTGTGTAAGCAATTAGATTTGTCTCGTGATTCCATGTATCTCGACCCATGACCACTCCAGCATCCCAGACAGCAAGTTCCAACGGCATGTACCTATAGGCCTGCAAGCATGCATAAAAGTGTATCAGACAACGCTGGTGAGTTCACAGTTTGTTTAACCGTTTGTTACCAAGTATTGATTTATGTTATGTTAATAATAATTCAATACCGCAGACGGCTCCTTTTTGCCCTTATCCAATGCTCTATCAAACATTGGTCATGATTTTAAAGTTATTAGTTCACGCCCGTCCTATCCAGGTACGTCGTGAGGGTGCCAAACCTAATAGCGCTATCAACTAATAACCCCGTTGCCCTACAAGCAACTAACCCGGTAGTATGATGGGACTTAAGTGATAGAAAGTGAGTGTATTATCCAACATCAACATTTACTGAAAACTGCCTCATATACCCTGCAAGGATATGGGTTTATGAAAACTGCCTCACATCCCCTACAAGGATGTGGGTTTATGAAAATCCGTTTATATGTTTGTCTGTTTGATTGTCCCCACCGGACGCATGCTTGTTTTGAGAGAAGTGAACTCACCTTAGACTGCTCGGTATGTTACGTTACATTACCCGTTCCAAGTTGGTCAACCAAACCCTACCGTAGTTACCAAAAACAATCAGTTTATATGCACTTAAATCACGTATTCTACGTTCACATTACACATATAGTGTACACATAAAATACACATCATTAGGCAGGTTGTAACAAGAGGTCACGTAACACAACAATCCACAACAGCCTGTAACTAGTATTCGGGTCTCATTCAAGTTCACATCACATGTTCATGTTTCACTAATCATCTAACTGTTCCTTATCATTCATCATCCAACCCATATAATTACTCATACATCATGTCAATTCATTATCACTGTACAACCTAGACAAATATGTATTTCTAAACAATTATGCGGCCTAGCTTTTAGCGTGTGACTTATTAGCGATGCAGGCCACCCCGTGTGCAGCCCAAGTCAGTGTGAGCCCATGTGTTAGATGTGCGACCCCAAGTTGTGGCCCAACAGCCTTCGGCCCGTTTTACTGTTGTGTGATTGGTCACAAGGGTTTATGCCCAATCTGTATCTATGTTCCTCTAAGATTTGTGCAGCCCAGTTACTAAGTAAGGCCCTTGGAGCATCTGCATGAAGAACCATACTTCGTGGGGTACTCTCATGACGAAGGATCCTCACGACGAAGAGCCATTCTTCGTGGAATGCTCTTACGGCGAAAAATCCACTCGACGAAAACTATACTTCGTCTAGAAGTGGGTGTGACGACGAACCATAATTGTTCATCAAAAGGCCAGTTGACGAAGAATCAAGTTCTTCGTCGGGAATCCTTCTTCGCTGATCCGGAAGAGATCTTCGTGATTTCCTGCGAACCCTAATTATCTTAATATTTAACATCATCAATCATCATATAAATCAACATCATCAATTATCATAAGAATTAACATCCTCAATCATTGCACATCAACGAACATCAACTTTTTAAACCATAACTCTCGATCAATATCACAGGTAATTCCCACATAGTGAAATACAGTTTACTCTAATCATCTATTTGTCAAAACATCATGCAACACACAATCACAATCAAGCCCCATAATCATATTCAGATCTCATACTAATGAAATTTAGCATACAAGTATACAAAATCAATCATAACAAAGATACGAACAACGATGAACTATACTAACTGAGAGTGTTAAGGTTGCACACTTGAATCAAATAAAGAGATGATGCTCCATAGGATTGGAGCTTCGATGAACACACATGATTGCCGTCGGCCGAGAAAGAGAGGAATGAGTGCTAGGGTTTGCTGTAGTTTGGGGAACACAATATCTGTACGTACATACACACATATGCGCATGCAAGAGGGAAATAGGTTAAGTGGTTTGGGCTAAGGGGAACTGGGCCGAGAAGGAGTATTGGGCCGAGCAGGGCTCAGTCTACAAGGTAGGGGTGTTCGGTCCAAGCTAGAGGTGTGCGACCAGGAATGGAGTGTGCGATCCGAACCTTTGTGTGACTAGATTATATTACAAACGACCTTCACATAATCATTTCACACATCACATATAAACAACTCATAAGCGTTCAATTATAAGTTAATACATTAACTTGTCACATAATGCTCGCATAGGTTACATCAGGGTACGACGAAAGGCTCTAAAATACGAGTTGTCACATCATCCCCAACTTGAAAGAAATTTCGTCCCGAAATTTGATGAGCAAAATCAGAGGAACGAAGTAGTAAATCATGACGAGTATGTTGAGATGACTGTGGATTTTCCTCGGGTGCCACATTATCCCTAACTTGAAAGAAATTTCGTCCTGAAATTTTCTAGTTGCATTAGGATTGCTTCACTAGATTTGAACGATTGAGGATACTTACTCTTGAGTTCCAACGAACTCCCATAATTGAGGTTTGACTGTGCTCACAAGCCTCAACCTCCTGGTTCATGACTTCGATAGGTTCCTTGACAAACTGTAACTTATTGTCAATCTTCAGTGTGTGCAACGGTACTGCAAGTGTTTCATCGGACAACAGTTCTTTAGGTTTGAGACATGAAAGACATCGTGAACATTACCCAATTCGTCCGGTAACTCGGGTTTGTAGGCCATGTTACCGATTCTTTCCAGAATTTTGAATGGCCCAACGTAAATTAAGCTTGCCAAGCTTCCCAAAGCGCACCGCACCCTCCCAGGGTGAGACTTTCAACATGACATGTTCGCCTGCAGCGAACTCCCAGTGTTTCCTAAGTTTATCAGCTTTCCTGGCGGTTATGCATTGCCGCCATATGATTCCCGATCTAAACAATCTTCTGAGAGGTTTAAAGTACAAGTCCTGAACCTGTGATTAGGTTGTCACCCACCTTAGTCCAACAAGGAGATCGACATTATCATCCATGCAATGTCTCAAACAGAGCTGTCCGAATACTAGAATGGAAACTGCTGTAGTAGAACTCATCCAAAGGTAAGTGTCCTTCCAATTTTTACTAAAGTCAATCACACACATACTCGCAGCTTGTCTTCGAGTGTCAGGATGGTTCGTTTACTCTAACCGTTTGTCCTACAGTGATAAGCAATGCTCATGTCTAGACACGAGCCAAGGGTGTTGTGTATTGCCTGTCATAAATCAGGTATAGATCAAAATTAGAGGTAACAGGAGTTGGCACCCCGTGCCTAGAAACCGCCCTTCCTAGGTAATTACTCACAGGATACGAAAACTTGTCAATTTTCCTTGATTGCAAGAAAGTGTACCAGTTACATGAGACAATCATCGATCACCCAAGTAATATTGTTTCTGTTTTGAGCCTTAGGTGGACCAGTGACAAATCCGTGGCAGTCTGTTCCCATTTCCAAATGGGTGTTTCTGTTTGCTAACACAACCTAGGAGGTTTCTGATACCCTACCTTGACTTTCGCATAAGTCAAACATTGATCACATACATTGCTATGTGGGCTTTCACGTCCGGTCACTAGTACAAGATCCTTAGATCCTAAGACATTCTATCAAAACCTAGACGAGTAGAATATCGAGGCTCGTGTGCTTTGCCCAACACAAGTTCCCTAGGATTGCTGTATAGTGAGACCCATATTCGCTCCATGAGTGTGACACCCGGCTTTTCAGGCCGTACCGTGCAATTGTAACACGTGTTATGAATAGGTAAAAGGTTGTATTTGACTGGTTATGATGTTTATATATGGTATTTAATGAGTTGACAAATTTAAACCTTAGTAAAAATTATGTTGGCAACAGTAAGATAAACGCTTATCGCGTAACGCTTAAAATGCGAAACGAACGTCGGTGACCACCTGATCAGGGTTAAAATCCTAAAAATAGTCTGTTATGATTAGAATAATTATTTTAATAATATCTGTGTAGAAAATAATTTAAAACGCTAGGAAACTCTATTTTTCGAGTTTAAGCGCGTACCGCGTAATGCAGCGCGTGTACCGACAAAATACTGTCAACACAGCCTGTCAAGGCAACTGATAATCATTTTAATAATAACTTGATGAGTTTATTACTATAGAATGATAAAAATAAATAAAAACGCTTAAATCCCTATTTTTGCGATTTTAAGCGCTACCGCGCAGCACAGTGCGCATATTGCCAAATACCGACAACGTCGCCAGTCCCGGCAAACAAAATATTGTTCAATAATATTTGGGTGAGTTTATTTTAATAGAGCGTTAAGAATAATTTAAAACGCGCTAAAACGGGTTAAAACGCAAGATAAAATACATGGTATCTAGTAAAATACCAGTTTATACTCTATATTACATATATATATGTGAAGATTTCGAAATATGTAGAGAGAGAAGGTCCAAATGGCAGCCCATACTCTCACCTCTTCATGCATGTATGACATGTGTGCTCTTGGAAAAAGAAATGATGATTACTTCTCATAAAATGTGCCAAACTCTTCACAAATTCAAGATAACTAAATCAAAACAATCTCTCTCTCTCTCTCTCTCTCTAGATATTCACGGCTGAAAACAGCCCTTATCTCCCTTCCATTCTCAAAAATTCAGCCATCTCTTGAAGAGTTAACGTGTTTCAAGCAAGTTTCAAGCTCCATATCATCACACTTTGACAAAAACCCATCAAAATCTTGAAGGTATAAAATTTATCTAAAAAAATACATTCTTGATTTTTAGTGATGATAGAGATGATGTAAAGTTTCTCTTGAACTTGGAATTTATCATAAACATGAAACTAAAACAAATGGGTTTTTAAGGAAAAATAAAATGAATGAACTTGTATGTATATGTGTGGCCGTATGTGTGTATATATATATATGTATGGAGTTTGAGTTTTAATTTTCTTGATGTTCTTGATTGATAAAAATCAAAAAGATGAATGCATGCATGTTTAAAAGGTATCATATGAAAGTTTTTTTATTTGAAATGAGTTTATGTGAAAAGTGATGATTTGATAATGATCATAGGAAGATTAGAATGTTTTTGGATGTTTGAATATGATTTAAATTCATGATGGATATAAATTAGATCATGCATGATTGATGATGATGTTATATGGAATGCATTAGATGCATTTACTTGAACATGCATGATGATTGGTGGTCATGAAATAATGATTTAAGCATGATTTTATAAAAATGAGTTTTGATCAGATTATAAATACTAAAATATGATTATTTTGATGTGTTAAATAATATATAACTTTGACATAATGTTTGCTAGCTTTGTATGTTGTACCTGATGCATTAAAAGTTGTAAAATACGTGAAATCGCATGATTTATGTGACTTACACAAAAACTGCACTAATCTGATTATAACCACGATTTTAATTAGTAAATAACATGTATTGTGTTAAAATATCAAGTCGTTTCGAGTTGGAATGATTATAGTAACGTTTAACGCAAAACTATGCGTTAAAACGGTCAAAAAATCAGCTTTTGAGTGATTTTTATAAAACTGATTTACAACAGTAAGTAAACTGCTATTTTTAGTCTAAAAATAAGTATTTTAACTAATTTTAAGTTTACTTGGTGTTTGGTTGGTCATACGTGACTTCCGACGCCCGAAACCGTTACCAAATCGCTAAAATACGCATTTTTCAATATACACTAATATAGGTAATATTTTGGGTGAACCTTATGTGTTAAAATGTGTTATGTGATTTAAACATGAGAATGTGAAAATATGTTAAGTATTTAACATGATATTAGAAATCTAGCTTACGCATGTATGCTTGTACGTTTTGTGCGGTAGAAACGGTAAAAAAAATTGCGTTAAACGTGAAACTTGTTTGTTGAGCATGAAATTTGATACATATAAGATATTTTATGTATATTTGCTTTTAAAAATGGCAAAATAGATAAGTTAACAAGATTTCGCGTGTTTTGATGATAAATTATGTGAACGTTTATGTATATATATTACGACGCGCAAATCGTAGATATATTGAGTATAAACGGGAGTGTTAGCGGATTTACACAATAATGGTCACCAATAAAATCGTTCAAGTCGGAAAATCACAAATATATATATATATGGACTCATATATATATATATTAATGTGCCAACATAATAAAAAATGACAACTTTTCGAGAAAATCTCAAAGTTATGTGATAATTCTAAGAAACGGAGAAACTTAGGATTTTTGTGTTATAAATATTGATCTAAAATCGTTCCTACATATAATAGGATGTGTATAAATCAAACTGTGGGATTGCGCTATTTAAAATACGCACCCAAAGGTGAGTGTCACTAAACCCCTCTTTTTACTGCTTTGTATATATTTTGGGGGTAGAACGCGCCAATAAAAGGGTTTAATAATGTTTTCGGATTAAAACATATTTTTTAATATAAAATATATATTTTCGTTGAAAATATATGGAGTTTGATAAATCATATGTTTCGAGATAAAACGTTTTTGATGAAAGAATATTTGAAGGAAATTTGAAGGATACGGTGTTCCCAAGGAGAAACAGACCGTAAAGTTGGGACGGATGCCGGCTTGGTCTCAAGGGAGGGGATCAGGGGATTCGTACAACATCGTGTATTAAATTGTCATATTAGTAGGAAATATATATATTGTACGTGAGGCAAACATCATATTGTTCTTTGAGAGGACCCTGCGCCCATGATGTCATTTAATCATTTAAGTAATGTACGCGAGGAATTGTTGGTAGATCTATCGGGTTGACAACCCCGTCGTGACCGGTCGCCCCGTGTCAAGTCAAGCGACGAATTTTGATTCTATTTATTGTCTAGCATTGATTATCCCTACATGGTTAATATATAGTTCGTATTGTCTAGCTAACATACGAGTCTGAAAATTGACGCAATAATTTAATATACAAAACCTGGGTAATAACTAAATTGTCAGGTTCTTGAACTGCGATAGATGACCCATGGATTTTATTAAGGAAGTAAAATGGACTTTCAAAAATTATATGGATGTTTTCAAATAAACACCTAAATATAAAGTTTTCCTTGGAATAAAATTGTTAGTAAGTGAACATGTGAACTCACCTTCCTTTGTGTTGACACTTGATTTTAACGTGTTCTACAGGTACTTGAGTTCGGCTTCGGGAATTATGGCGTATCTTGTGGTTGTTGATGCATGTTTTGTCACTTAAATATGTTAGACTAATTTTAAAACTTTCTGGGACAAATGTAATAAGATCTATAAGGATCAAAGACAATTTAACTATGTCGTGGTTGTGTCATGTTTTGGGATGTCATGCTTAAAAACTTATGTTTTAATTAAGTTAATAAGTCCAACACTATAATGCATCAAACATCAAGATAGAAATGGGCACCAGCTTCCGTCACCACTACGTTTTATATTCCGCTGCGACGTTTTTGGGGTGTGACAGAAGTTGGTATCAGAGCCAATGGTTGTTAGCGAACTAGATGTTTTCGGAGGAAAACACTAGGCTTCAACCGAAGAATTTTGAGATTTAAAGTCCAAATTTCTCGAAGCCAAGATTTTTAAATAAACATGGAAAATTTTATCATGTATGAAAACCCTTATGTGTTTATGTGTTAAGAATTCAACATAGCAGCATGATTGTCGTACAATTGTGTAGTGTTAAGATTCACTGAGCCTTCCATCAAAAGTCGTCGGACTCGCCCATATGCAAAGGAGGAATAATTTACCTGAATCCATGAACTTAGGTGGGTTGGTGATTCATCAAGTAAGAAACCAAGTTACGATATTGAACATAACACTTTCATTGACATATAACACGTTAGATCATTCTCAGAAAACCTACCCGACATTTAGACCCGCAAATTACTACTTATGTCGTTTCAGCTTTAACATTCAAAACTGGGCTGTTTTCGGGGATTTTAATAAAATAGTTAACCTATTCCAAAAATTTCCAACTTTTTACAGAAGGTCTTAAACGATCTAGAAATTATTGTGTAAAAATATTGGGATCTAATTCATTACCAATATTTTATAAAAAATCATTTACAGGACTGCAATCAGATTCGTCACTTTCTGACTGCAGTCAACGGAATAATTCATTTAAAATTCATCGTAAGTCCGATTGATGAAATTCCAGTTGGAGCATCACAAAGACATCAGTGGTCATCTACAGTACAAATTTCATGAGCTAATTCTACACAGATTTCAAGTTATGATGAAAAACATAACACACTTTTTCTGCAGTAAAAACACAGCTTTTGCTGCTGTACAAAACGACCCTTTAAAAATAGCAAACGAAGTCCAAAAATTACGATTCCAGTGCCATTAGAACCGTATTTCGAAATAACACGTTATAGACTCAAGAAAATCAAATTTTCGTTAAATTATGACCTGGTTACAGCCGACTGAAGGCGGCTGTAACAGTTTGACAGCTTCCTGTTTTCAGCTTATAGCGCTCTAACGCAAGTTCTATTTGTTCCGTTATCATGCCTAGTGATTAACAACAACATTTAACATTACTTGCAGCAGGTTATCGTTTATTTAACTCAGATTTATCATTTCAAGTACCACCGTTCATATCAGATTTCCAGAGTACAAGTTTTCATCAAGTAACTAACATAAACAAGACAACATCATACTAGCATTATTTCATCATAATACATCCTTTAACTACTAAAAATAGGAAGTAACCAAGAGTTAACAAGAAGCTTACAACTAGCTTAAAGCTAGGGAAGATCACTAGAGAAAATGATGAAGAAGATGGTGAATGAAAGCAATGTATGAAGTTCCTCCAAGTTCTTCAAGCTTCAACCTTCACAAGACATCTTCTAATACTTGAATGGAGCTTAAAAATGGTTGTATGGTGGTGACAAGGTGGTGATGGTGGCGGTTATAGAGGGAGCCGAGAGGGAGAGGAGAGAGTGAGGGATGGGGAGTGAAGCTGTAAAAATGAAGATCTAGTAATCTTGGTCACCATGCTTATAATCTTTCTCACAATATTTTGTTCACACCATCAAGTAAGATCCAATAAAATATTAGAATGAAATCTTGGAGGCATGGTGTGAAGGTATGGTGGTGATGGCTGATTATAGGCTAGGGGGAGGGGGTCTAGATGTAACTTGTAACCATTAGTTAGATTGTAACTTAAAACCAAGCATATAGTTAGTTTAGTTAGTTTACTAGATATTTTAGTGGGTGTTAGGGTGCTCGGGGATCACGACTAACTCAAAAATAATAAAACAATGTCTTTGGCAAAATTTTGGTGTCCCGGGTAATGTCCGGTTGTTTGGTTAGACACCGGTTCGTTAAAGTGTTAAGTTATTCCGTATAGTGTCTTTTATGTAACTTTTTATAACACTTTTAATTCCTAACACTTAGGAAAACATTCAGGACCATTTAGTCAATTTTCTGTACAATCAATAAGCACAATATAATATTAATTAATCGTACGGATACACGTAATTATGAGGGTTGTCACATTCTCCCCTCGTTAAGAAAATTTCGTCCCGAAATTTAGCACGTGGTTACTGAGGAAGCTAGTTGAGTTGCGTGGTTTCCTGGTTTTCCTGGGGTGTCACATCATTCCCCCGTTGGTTTGGAATTTCGTCCTGAAATTCTGTAGTAGCTTCAGCTTCAGTAATGGTTGCACTTTTCTCAAACAACTGGGGATACTTGTGTTTCATTTGGTCTTCTCGTTCCTAGGTATACTCTGGGCCACGACGGGAGTTCCAACGAACTCGAACAAGGGGTATTCAGGTACGCTTGAGAATCTTAACATCTCGATCAGTAATCTCTACTGGTTCCTCGACGAATCGCAGCTGATCGTCGATAGTGAGCTCCTTGAGAGGAACTATGAGGGTCTCGTCTGACAGACACTTCTTCAGATTCGACACATGGAAAACATTGTGAACTCCGCTGAGTTCTGCCGGTAGATTCAGCTTGTAGGCGACTTTGCCAATATTCTCAATGATTTCGAATGGTCTGACATAACGCGGATTGAGTTTGCCTCGTTTGCCAAAACGAACTACACCTTTCCAAGGTGAGACTTTAAGTAGCACTCGATCCCCAACTTGGAACTCGAGTGGTTTTCTTCGCTTATCAGCATAGCTTTTCTGATGGTCACGAGCTGCTGCCATTCGTTGTCGTATCTGAGCAATCTTCTCAGTTGTATCTACTATAAGTTCTGGGCCAGTGATTTGACTATCGCCAACTTCTGCCCAACAGAGAGGTCATCGGCATTTACGTCCGTACAATGCCTCAAACGGAGCGGCCTGGATACTGGTGTGGTAACTGTTGTTATACGAAAACTCCACTAACGGGAGGTGTTTTTCCCAGCCATTACCAAAGTCGATTACACATGCCCTAAGCATGTCTTCAAGGGTTTGGATGGTGCGTTCAGATTGCCTATCTGTCTGTGGATGATATGCCATGCTCATGTCTAATCGAGAACCAAAGGACTTGTGCATAGCTTGCCACAATTCAGATGTAAAACGTGAGTCACGATCAGAAATGATGGAGGTTGGCACTCCGTGCCTTGATACTACTTCCTTTAGGTAGATGTTTGCTAGAGTAGAAAACTTGTCGGTTTCCTTGATAGCTAAGAAGTGTGCAGACTTAGTCAATCGATCCACTATCACCCAAATGGTGTCATTTCCGTGTTGAGATCTAAGCAGGCCAGTAACGAAATCCATGGAAATTTGCTCCCATTTCCATGTCGGGATCTCTGGTTATTGAAGTAGGCCAGATGGTTTCTGGTATTCGACCTTGACCCTAGCACAAGTCAAGCATTTACTGACGTAGGTTGATATGTTGGCTTTCATACTAGGCCACCAATACGTAGTCTTGAGATCGTGGTACATCTTATCCGAACCGGGATGTACTGAATAACGAGACTTGTGTGCCTCATCCATCACAAGCTCACATAGATTACCTAGAGTGGAACCCAGAAGCGCCCGTTTACATAGTAGGCGCCGTCTTCCTTTTGTTCTAACCGTTTCCTTGATCCTCATAGGGACTCCCCCCTGATGTTCTCTGCTTTCAGCGCTTCAACCTGAGCATCTCGTATCGGGGTAGGAAGACTAGATTGAATGGTAAGTTGTAACGCTCGCACACATTTAGGTGTAGTGTCCTTTCGACTGAGGGCGTCGGCCACAACATTGGCTTTGCCAGGATGGTACTTGATCGCACATTCGTAATCATTCAAGAGCTCGACCCATCGACGTTGTCGCATGTTTAACTCCTTTTGCTTGAAGATATGCTCGAGACTCCTGTGATCGGTGTAAATGGTGCACTTGGTACCGTACAGGTAATGTCTCCATATCTTAAGTGCGAAAACAACTGCTCCCAGTTGCAAGTCATGCGTAGTGTAGTTCCTTTTATGAACTTTAAGTTGGCGCAATGCATAGGCGATGACCTTGTCACGCTGCATCAACACGCAACCAAGTCCTTGGACGGAAACGTCGCAATAAACCACAAAATCATCTGTGCCCTCAGGCAATGAGAGGATAGGTGCGCTACAAAGTCTATCTTTTAAGTGTTGAAAAGCAGATTCCTGTGCATCACCCCAACGATAGGTGACACCCTTCTGAGTTAGCGAGGTGAGAGGTTGCGCAATCTTAGAGAAATCCTTGATAAACCTTCTGTAATATCCTGCCAAACCCAAGAATTGGCGGATTTCTGTTGGTGTACGGGGTGTAGGCCAGTTCTTGATCGAATTGACCTTGGATGGATCAACATGAATCCCATCCTTGTTTACCACGTGGCCTAGAAAGTGGACTTCGCGAAGCCAGAAGTCACATTTCGAAAATTTGGCATACAACTGCTCTGTCCGAAGGAGTTCCAAAATAAGCCTCAGGTATTGCTCGTGTTCTTCCTGACTCTTCGAATAGATCAGGATATCGTCGATGAAAACTATGATAAACTTATCCAGGTAAGGTTTACACACTCGGTTCATGGGATCCATGAAGACCGCAGGTGCATTCGTCAATCCGAAAGGCATAACCAGAAACTCGTAATGCCCATAACGAGTCCTGAATGTTGTTTTAGAGATATCCTCGTCTCGGACTCTCAGTTGATGGTAACCTGATCTTAAGTCAATCTTGGAATATAAACTCGACCCTTGCAACTGGTCGAATAAGTCATCAATGCGTGGAAGAGGATAACGATTCTTCACGGTCACCTTGTTGAGTTCGCGGTAGTCAACACACATTCTGAAGGTACCGTCTTTCTTCTTTACAAATAACACTGGAGCTCCGTAAGGCGAAGAGCTAGGGCGAATAGAACCCTTGTCCAAAAGCTCTTGTAGTTGCGAGGACAGTTCTTCAAGTGGGTTCAGATTTCGTCAAAGAAAACAAGGGACATATCTATCGTGTTTGAGGATCCATATCGGCCGTATCAAGATCAAGGAAAAGTATCTGGGTTATCAACATGTTCCTGGCCCAATGCTCACTGAGTAACGTTCATAGAGCGTAACTTGTCCAAGCGAGTGTCCGCGGGGAACACTTTTAAGATCGTAGGGTTCAAAAGTATAACGTGTATGGGTGGGGAAACATGAGAAAGGGTAGCCGCAATCGATGAATAAGCGTTTAATAATCCCTAGCAGGGGTTTACCTGATGTCGAAGGTACAGCTGGTTGTATGCAATTTGGGTATAGTTAGGATAAAGTATGCCGTTGATCGAATATAGCTGTCACGGGGTTAAATCAATCAGAACAAGAATTCAACATAGCAGCATGATTGTCGTACAATTGTGTAGTGTTAAGATTCACTGAGACTTCCATCAAAAGTCGTCGGACTCGCCCACATGCGAAGGAGGAATAATTTACCCGAATCCATGAACTTAGGTGGGTTGGTGATTCATCAAGTAAGCAACCAAGTTAGGAGGAGTTCCTTGGGTTGTGCGAATGAATCCAAAATACGTCTGCGTAGTCGTGAGGTTCCAAAGGAAAGATGCGAAAACGTGTTCAAGAGAGTATGATCGTATCAACAATACATCACCACCCTCAAGGTTTCAAGGAGTGATCACTAATGATCGAAGGTCGAGCCTTCCAAATTCTCTAAGCGAGTGCGTGTTCGTTTCAGTATCTCAACATGGAGTAGCGAGAACGTAATGTCACTGTGGTAAGAGAGTGATGGTTTGATCTAAGCCAATGGTAGAAATTGGACGTATCATTAATCAATAATCATGTGTCGGTGCAAGAGCTAGTGCAAAGATCCCGCATATTTAAGAAAAACTATCATGAAATTAAAGTATGTCTCTTGTAGTGTAAGGTGGGTCAGGTAAACGTATAAATTATCGTGTTCGCCGGTGGGTTGAGTGATTCATAACTCCGTCCCCAAATGTCCTGAAGACTATTTCACCAGTAATGGTATTCATTCTCTGAGTTGGGTATACGAGAGAGCTAATAAACCATCCAACAGGGTGATAAGGTAGTCTTGTGATCGGTGAAAATCATGGTATGGTTGTTGGTGTTTCGTTAAATCAGTTGCCAATCGAAGAAACAGGGAATTAATGAGGTTCATGCGAAGAATCGAGCGAAAACAGGGGTCCACCAATAACAGAAGAATTCAACCAAGTAATATGTTGCTTAGAAGCAATTCTAGTAGTGAGGTGTGGCGGCACGGCACAAAAAGGGAAGTTCGTTGCATCACGATCACGGAAGTATATCACTTGTCCAAAACAGAGTTTGGTTGGTAGGGTTGCGAGTTGCAAAGCAACGAACGCGCGTAACCGTGGCTGCTTCATTTCTGGTAACGACGACCAGTGGAGATGACGAGGTTCGTTAACAGGGATGTGTAGGTATAGTTCTCCAAAACCCGAGTTCGTTTGAGCCAGGTATGGTCTTCGTGAATGTTGACGTACAAGCCGAATGTACTGAGGGTCAAATGGTGACGTCATGTCGAGATGATCGTACGAATAGATAGAACGCATAAACAGTCGTGGTAGCGGGGTGACGAAAAATCAGGAAAGAATTTGACCATCACACGTCAAGTTTCAAGTAAACAGTTGGGTGTCATAAAGAGCACATTCGGGCTAGTAGATAACATGCTACTACTCTAACTAGGCATACCATGTGCAACACACAATGTAAATGTAAACTAGCAAGCAAGCAATACATACATAAATCATACCACCTAGAGTGTTGAGTCTTGCACGTAGAGTGAAGCGTCGTTGTGGATCGTTGAGCACTGTACAGGTTATAGTCTGGTTTTGTCAAAAAGCTTTTCCCTTTTTAAAACCAAGTTCACTATAACCAATGGCTCTGATACCAATCTGTCACACCCCCAAAACCCACATGCGGAGTATCACCGCAGGAGGCGTGACATGACCAGGATCAAGCCACCAATCATATTGAACAATGTATATAAAGTGAATAAAATCCAACCACACAATATAATTGATGTTCAAACATAGGTTATCAAATTCCAGTTAAACAGCAGAAGCATCAATTGTAAAACCAAAACATAAGTTATAAGTTTAGTAAGTTTAACATGGCACACGCTGTCCATGTCCCACAACGACTCCTCCCGCTCGTGCAAGCTCCATAGATACCTAACGACCTGCAATGTAACATCTGTGCTTGTAATCATTGTGAACAGTTCAATTATCAATAAAACAACGTTATTTGATCCCAATGTTTGTTTGGTTATGTTTTACATTTTTCATGTTTTGACTTTTGTTCAATTTCAAACTCTATATCGCTTTCTAGAGAGTTATACGCAAACTGGTGCGTAAACGTAATTAGTTTAATGCGAAAAATACTCCGGAACACCAACATATGCTTAACATACCTTAAATAACATTTACATAACTTAGAAATAAGGTTTGAAGGCTTTGGTATGGCAAAAACAAGTTAATTCGCTTACAGGGACTAAATTTGACAAACTGCGAAAGTATGCCAATTTGAACTGTAACAGACATTCCGGAACATGACCATAAGTTAAACATACCATAAATATCCTTTACATAGCTTAGAAATAGGCTTTGAAGGGTTCGGTGTGCTAAAATAAACTTTTGGGTCATTCAGGGACTAAAAGCGTCAAAAAGTGCACAAGTTTGCACTTTCGCGCATAACTCACGTTCTGAATACATCCGGACATCCAAAAATTTATATGAGCACTAAAATATTTTATTTTAGTGTTTGGCATAAGAAAAATCCTTTCATCATGCAATTTGGATCGTTTTTCGCGCTTATGCGCATTCCGTCGTAATTAAGAGAACATCGCGATCGTACGACCAAACAAACAACATCCGGCATATTTTTTAGCATGTTTCATGTCCACAATGTTTAGGCATCATTTTAGGGCCTTAACGTTGGCTTAACGGGCCTTAAACATGTCGGGAATGGCTTTAATGCATAACAGGGACCAAAACTGTCATTTTTGAAAGTTTGTTTCTGACCAGACAGGCCAGGCGGCCCGCGTAAACCCAGGGTGATACCTTACGCGGCCCGTGTCAGCTCCCCAGATCAGTTTAATCAGTTTTAACAGCAGATTATAGCTGTTAACCACTCACGACTCACCCACACTTGCCCTTTCAGTTCATGAGGGGCCATTTTGAGTCACTACAATGTTTCAACAAGTGTATGGACAAGATCAAAGCACGTTATTCTATAAACAATCCTAACGGTTGTCCATTTACTATAAATACCCAACCCTTTCACAACTCAAAACCCACAAATCTAATCTCAAAGCTCTAAGTTGAAGTCATTGCTTCATACCTGAGCTATTCGATCAAGTTTTACTAGCGGGGACCCTTTGTAAGTGTTCCTTCGTTCTTTTATCGCTTTTCTAGTCCGAAAGTCAAACTATGTTTGACTTTATAGTTTGACTTTCTGCGTTGACCAGTTTATGGTCAACACGAAGTTCGTTTGAACTTCATAACGTGAGCGTAATCACGATGGTTATAGTCCCTAGTGACTATACCTACTGATTACCATGTTATCTAGGCTCAGTGACGAGTCGTAGTTTCGGCCAAAATGCGTGTTATTGCGTATTTTGTAACCAAACTACTCTTGGGTATCAAAACCATTTGTTTTGATACCAAACCTGTTTTCTAAACATAGTTAAGCATGTTTTAACATGCTTAGCTTGTCACTTTTAGTTTAGTGCTTATATAGGGTCGTAAAGGTAAGCGATCTAAACAATCGCTTATACTTTCGAACCCGACCCATTTGGTCGATCATTAGGATCCGACCAAACACACTAGGTGACCATAGTTGTATAGGGAATAACCTTCCGAGGTTATACCTTATGGTCACATCGTTTGAGTAGTTGTATGATAGGTAGTATATATGCCTTAGGTAAATTACCAAAATGCCCTTTTAACGCCAAAATTCATTTTAAGCATATGTAACATAACTTTTTGTATCTAAACTGATTTGGTAACAATATTAGACATGTTAAGGCATATTTTACTTGTCATAGGACTAGTTAGGCGTTCCGAACGCGTTTTACGCGAACGACGCGTTAAAGTAGCATAAGCTACCTAAACGGGTCGTAATGGGTCGTAAGCACTTAGGTTAGGTTTCATTTTAGTATGTAGGTTTTGTTAAACCATATTACATGAGTTCTCGTACTCGTTTGGTTTACGAACCCTCATTCTGTCCGATCTTCCGATTTAGGTCCGGTATATTAACATAGTTACCTATATTAGGTGCCGTTTGATATCCGTGATCTCTAGCATTGTTTGGTTGTTACTCAAGGACTACTAAGCAATCTCAAGTGAGTACATAGACCCCTCTTTTACTGTTTTCCAAACTGTTTTGGGGTGGAACACATGTGCCTACTTGTTACTTTCGTGCCTTTCATGCTTTCATATCATATGCTTGTTATGTTCATTAGTACATTATAGTACATGATTTCATTACACTTTATGCTATGTATGTCCATTGTGTGCATACTTGGTACATCGTTTTACATTACATTGTTTTGCTATGTATGTTTACTTAGCATACTTAGTACATTGTTTTACTTTACATTTCTGCTATGTATGTTGACTGATAGCATGCTAGCACATTGATTTACATGACTTTCTGCTTCGTATGTTAACTTAGCATACTTAGTACATTGTTTTCATATAACATGTTCACATTTGCTATGACATTTGGTTTGCACAAACGGGACTTATATACGTTCATTAACATTAGCTACGCCGCTCGGTAGTAAGTACTGGTACCATAGGACTTGACAAATCCCATTCCTGACATCCCGGGTTTGTTTGGATGTAAGGAATGACTGAATCCGAAAACATTTCGTTTGATAACCTTGACTAAAAGGGTTATCCGACTGTCTCAAGGCTTGAATGTATGCGTTAACTTACCACATAAATGTTTGTATCAATGTAACATGCATTCACTTTGCAAAACATAACTTTTTGATATATTTAAAATACTTTGTTTTGTACATTCTTACATTTGGTTTATGTAACAACACATTACTTACCAGACATACATTTGCTACACATTACTTGACTACATTTGGACTATTAACATTTGACATGATTTATACAAGGACTTTTGACAATTGGTTTAAACATAGACTTTATACATTGGTGGATTGTTTAAGTGACTTAAGTAACGAGATGTGAGTAATATGATACAAGCATGGTGGATACGCCGCTGGTACTTCCTATATATAAGTGTTTGTATTATATTGCCTATCATAGCGTTATTTATAAATCATTCAATTTGGACTTATACATTTTACACAAGTAACACGATTTTCACAAGACTTTGGTTTACAAACAATTTACTTTATACAACTCATTTTACTTGGTTATACATTTAACCATACATTATTCTTTTATTTATACATATCATTTGATCTTATCGCTTTTTAAATGATTTACAAAACAAAAACAATTTACAAGGTTCATGACTGACTTTTGCTAAACAACTTTTTCTAAACTTATAAGTCATGAATCCTATTTTCACAAAACCTATGTATCTCACAGGCATTTTTATGCTGACGTACCTATTTTCACATGTGTTTTCAGGAGCTGTTGCTTAGGATGATGATCGTGACACTAGGGCGGACCTGTGCCTTAGAGACATAAAATAAAGATAGAACTAGTTTAATTATGTTCTGAACTCTTTATTTCCTGTTTTGAGACAATGTAACACTCTTGTTTGATAAATAAAATATAACTTTGTATGCCATGGTTCTGAAACAATTAATTCTGTTGCAACACTCCCCGACATTTCCGCCACGATTTGATGTTCTACGTGGTCGGGGTGTGACATAAGAGTTGGTATCAGAGCCAATGGTTATAGGGAATTAGGTTATTAGTAATGCTTTGACCTAGACTATAACCTTTCTAGGACCCGAACACAAGTTATCTTGTGTTTAGATTTTAAAACATGCACTTCACCTATCCTTAGGTGATAACCACAACGGGAACATCAAGTTCGAATCCGCTTTGAAAATTAATCATCTGTTTTTGGATGATTGATTACTAGGTTTTGAACCCTCTGTTGTAAGGTTTTGAACCCTTCCAGTTTAATTTTTTGGCCTTGTGCCTTTCAAATTTTCAAAATCTCGTCAAAGTTTTGGGTTCTAAATAGTGTGAACACATGCAAACTGGAAGAGTGAATGCCTGTACCCTGGGTTTTCTGTCTAAGGCTAGAGTGTTCATACAAATCCACATAATCGGACCAGTCACTCTTACCTGGGAACTCTTGGTGTGAGTGTTCACTTATAGGCGAGCATGTCTTCGCGATACATTATTTTTGACCCATTTACTTTGATTAGTCACCGTGTGTCGCTTGTTGCCTTGCGATGCAGACGAATGACCACCATCTTTGCTTTTGTTGATTTTGTTTCATCTCATTCTTTTCACCCAATCATCTCACTCGTTTCCTTTCATGTTTTCCTCTTTTAGAATGCCTCCTCGACGCGAAAACCAGATAGTGAATGCCGAACTGGCAGAAATCATTGCGCAACAAATGGCTGCTCAATTCCCAAACCTCTTTGCTCAATGGAACCAAGCCAACAACAACAACAATGCTCCATGCAATTTCAAGAATTTTAACTCGGCTAAACCACTCAAGTTTAGTGGTTCTGAGGGAGCGACTGGGCTTCTTCAACGGTTCGAGAGCATTGAGAATACTTTCCGTCACGTTCAGTGTCCTGACAATCGCAAGGTCGAGTTTTCTTCGAGTGTGTTTCAAAAGAGGGCTCTTACGTGGTGGAACGGGGTTATGAGAGATCGTGGTGCAGAAGTTGCTCTAGCACAGACATGGGCTGAACTTAGGGCCCTTATGATGAGGGAGTTCTATCCTCGTCATGAACAGCGAGCTTTTGAGAGAAAGTTTGATGACTTGAAACAAGACAGTGGCGAGCACAGGGCGTATACTGATAGGTATGAGGAGTTGAGTCTGCTTTGCCCAATAATGGTCACCCCACTCGATAAGGCTATCGAAAGGGACATCGATGGTCTACCTGACTCAGTGCAAGACATCATTACTGGTAGTAACCCTACCACACTCTGTCAGGCAATCGAGTTAGCAGCGACATTGACTGAGTCGCAGGTTCGAAAGGGAAAGCTGCACAAAAAGGGTGACAAGGGTAAGAAGCAGGCGTCTGACAAAGAAGATAGCAAGAAAGGTCAAAACAAGAAGGGAAAGGATTCTGGATCCTCAAGGGGGTCTAGGAAGCGAAAGGCTTCCCAAAACTATGCCGTTACTGCACAGGCTCAAGCTGCACCAAATCAGTCTGCGCAACCACCAGCCAAGAAGCCATATCTTGGCAATGCACCTTTGTGCAACAGGTGTAACGGCCATCACCTACCACATCTCCAATGTCATTATTGCACTAACTGCGGAAGAAATGGTCATCTTGCCGCAACTTGTGGCATTCCTGTTAACCAGAATCAGGCAGCTCAGAACCAAGCCCAACAAGTTACTCAGCCTCTTGCTCAGCAACAAGGTCAAGCTGCACGACCTCATTTTCCTCCTGGTTCGTGCTACAATTGTGGGGATCTGACCCACTACAGAAACCGGTGCCCAAGGCTAGCCAACCAGAATCAGAATCCAAATCAGAATCAGGCTCAGGCTCAAGGTCGAGTCTTCAACATGAATGCGCAAGAGGCATAAGCAGACAATGAAGTGGTGAACGGTACGTTCTTTATTAGTAATCAGCCTGCATCTGTTCTTTTTTATTCGGGTGCCGATAAGAGTTTTGTGTCATTATCTTTTGAGCCATTACTTCGCGTGTCTAGAACAAAACTAGGAAAACCCTTGACAGTAGAAGTTACTAGTGGTGAACCCATTGTTCTTGATTCTGTTCTTCGCAACTTCCATTTGAACCTTAACGACCATCTTTTTCCTATTGACCTCACGCCTATGCAACTTGGAAGCTTCGATGTTATTGTGGGTATGGATTTGTTAGCCAAGCATCGCGCAGAGGTAGTTTATTTTGAGAAGATTGTTCATGTGCCGCTTTCAACAGGCGAGATCCTACAGGTTTGTGGTGAGAAGCCTGCCGGTGGTCTCAAACTCATGTCTTGTTTTAAAGCTCGGAAGTATCTGCGAAAGAATTATGTGGCCTTCTTGGCACATGTCACAGCAGATAAAGGCAAAGGTAAGTCTATTCAAGATATTCCTGTTGTTCGGGATTATTCTGAAGTATTCCCTGAAGAGTTACCTGGTCTACCCCCAGCACGCCAAGTTGAGTTCCGTATTGATCTCGTACCTGGTGCAAATCCCATTGCCAGATCTCCATATCGTCTTGCACCGTCTGAGATGCAAGAGTTGTCTAAGCAGCTTCAGGAGCTCTCTGACAAAGGTTTTATCCATCCTAGCTTTTCACCTTGGGGTGCTCCCGTTCTTTTTGTCAAGAAGAAGGATGGATCTTTTAGGATGTGTATCGATTATCGTAAGCTTAACAAGCTTACCATCAAGAATCGATATCCCCTACCTCGCATTGATGATCTCTTTGATCAGTTACAGGGCGCTTCTTATTTTTCGAAGATCGATCTGCGATCTGGATATCATCAACTTCGGGTGCATGAAGAAGACATTCCCAAGACAGCGTTCCGCACTCGTTATGGGCATTATGAGTTCACAGTCATGCCATTCAGTTTGACTAATGTTCCTGCTGTTTTCATGGACTTAATGAATAGGGTCTGCAAGCCTTATTTGGATCAGTTCATCATTGTTTTAATTGATGACATTTTGATATACTCCAAGACGCGAGCTGATCATGAGCAACATCTTCGTCTCACTCTGGAACTCCTAAAGAAAGAGCAACTTTTCGCCAAATTCTCCAAGTGTGAATTCTGGCTTAAAGAAGTTCAATTCTTAGGACATATTGGCAACGAACAAGGTATTCATGTAGATCCCTCCAAGATCAGCGCGATTAAGGATTGGGATACGCCTACTACTCCTACTGAAGTTCGTTCTTTTCTTGGACTTGCGGGTTATTACCACCACTTCATTGAAAACTTCTCAAAGATTGCAGTTCCTCTAACTGCTCTAACTCAGAAGAACAAGCCATTTGATTGGGGATTCAAGCAAGAGGAAGCATTTCTGACTTTGAAACAAAAACTTTGCGACGTGCCTGTTCTGAGTTTGCCTGAGGGCAATGATGATTTCGTCGTTTATTGCGATGCATCTAAATTGGGACTTGACTGTGTTCTGATGTAAAGGAACAAAGTCATAGCATATGCATCAAGACAGTTGAAGATACATGAGAAAAACTACACCACTCATGATCTTGAGTTAGGTGCAGTTGTCTTCGCTCTTAAGATCTGGAGACACTATTTGTACGGAACAAAATGAGTGGTTTTCACGGACCACAAAAGTCTTCAGCATATCTTCAATCAGAAAGAACTCAACATGAGGCAACGACGTTGGGTTGAGCTTCTAAACGACTATGACTGCGAAATTCACTACCATCCTGGTAAGGCGAATGTCGTGGCCGATGCTTTGAGTCGCAAGGAACGTACTAAGCTTCATTGTGTTCGTGTTCAATCTGTTATTCAAGCTCGATCCGATATCCAAGCACGCATTTCTCAGGCTCAACAATCTTGTGTTTCACAAGGTTTGATGGATAAGGAATTTCCCTATCACATAACCCCTGATCTGGAACTAAAGGACAATGGATCGTATTACTTCATGGACCGTTTGTGGGTCCCAAGCCAAGATAACCTTAGCACCTTACTTATGGATGAAGCCCATAAGTCTCGTTATTCTATTCATCCTGGCTCAGATAAGATGTATAAGGATCTTCGTATTCAGTATTCGTGGCCTGGTATGAAGAAAGACATTGCCTTATATGTATCAAAATGCCTTACTTCTCTTAAGGTTAAGGCTGAACATCTGCGTCCTTCTGGTTTATTGGTGCAACCAGAGATCTCAGTTTGGAAATGGGAAAACATTACTATGGATCTCATTACCAAACTTCCGCGCACAAAGAAAGGTCATGATGCCATCTGGGTAGTTGTTGATCGTCTTACAAAGTCAGCGCATTTCTTGCCAATCCGTGAGAATTTTTCTACTGAAAAACTTGCTAAAATCTATGTGGATGAAATTGTAGCTCGACATGGTGTTCCTTTGAACATCATTTCTGTCAGAGATGCTCGTTTCACTTCTCATTTTTGGAGAACCATGCAATCCGCTATGGGGACCCAACTTAATCTGAACACGGCTTATCATCCGCGAACGGATGGTCAGTCTGAAAGAACAATCCAGAATCTGGAGGATATGCTTAGAGCTTGTGTGATCGATTTTGGTGGTAGTTGGGATTCACATCTTCCGTTAATTGAATTCTCCTACAACAACAGTTATCACTCCAGCATCAACATGGCTCCTTTCAAGGCTCTCTCTGGTCGAAAATGTCGTTCACCAGACTGCTGGAATGAGATCGGCGAGGCTCAGCTTACTGGATCGGCCCTCATTTTAGAGACAACTGATAAGATTAAGAAAGTTCGGGATAACCTTCAGACAGCTAGAAGCCGTCAAAAGAGTTACGCGGACCCAAAACGCAAGCCATTGGATTTTCAAGTCGGTGATCGTGTATTACTTAAGGTCTCACCTTGGAAAGGTGTGATCAGATCTGGAAAGAAAGGAAAACTTGCACCTAGATACGTTGGACCATTCAAGATCGTCGAAAGAATCGATAAGGTAACCAACAGACTTGAGTTACCTCCTGAACTTGGAAATGTTCATCCAACCTTTCACGTGTCCAATCTCAAGAGGTGTTTAGCTGATGAGAACCTCCACATACCACTTGACGAAATTCGTGTTGATAAAACACTGAAATTTGTTGAGAAGCCAGTGGAAATCATGGAATGTGAAGTCAAGTGGCTTAAACGCAAGCGCATTCCTTTGGTTAAAGTTCGCTGGGAATCTAAGCGTGGACCTGATTTTACTTGGGAACGCAAAGATCAAATGAAGGCGAAATATCCGCATCTTTTCCCACAAGTTTCCTCTAAATAAATTTCGGGATGAAATTTCCACAAGTAGGGGAGACTGTAACATCTGTGCTTGTAATCATTGTGAATAGTTCAATTATCAATAAAACAAGGTTATTTGATCCCAATGTTTGTTTGGTTATGTTTTACATTTTTCATGTTTTGACTTTTGTTCAATTTCAAACTCTATATCGCTTTCTAGAGAGTTATACGCAAACTGGTGCGTAAACGTAACCAGTTTAATGCGACAAATACTCTGGAACACCAACATATTCTTAACATACCTTAAATAACCTTTACATAACTTAGAAATAAGTTTTGAAGGCTTTGGTATGGCAAAAACAAGTTAATTCGCTTACAGGGACTAAATTTGACAAACTGCGAAAGTATGCCAATTTGAACTCTAACAGACATTCCGGAACATGACCGTAAGTTAAAAATACCATAAATATCCTTTACATAGCTTAGAAATAGGCTTTTAAGGGTTCGGTGTGCTAAAATAAACTTTTGGGTCATTCAGGGACTAAAAGCGTCAAAAAGTGCACAAGTTTGCACTTTCGCGCATAACTCACGTTCTGAATACATCCGGACATCCAAATGTTTATGTGAGCACTAAAATATTTTATTTTAGTGTTTGGCATAAGAAAAATCCTTTCGTCACGCAATTTGGATCGTTTTTCGCGCTTATGCGCATTCCGTCGTAATTAAGCGAACATCGCGATCGTACGACCAAACGAACCAACATCCGGCATATTTTTTAGCATGTTTCATGTCCACAATGTTTAGGCATCATTTTAGGGCCTTAACGTTGGCTTAACGGGCCTTAAACATGTCGAAAATGGCTTTAATGCATAACAGGGACCAAAACTGTCATTTTTGAAAGTTTGTTTCTGACCAGACAGGCCAGGCGGCCCGCGTAAACCCAGGGTGATACCTTACACGGCCCGTGTCTGCTCCCCAGATTAGTTTAATCAGTTTTAACAGCATATTGCAGCTGTTAACCACTCACAACTCACCCACACTTGCCCTTTCGGTTCATGAGTGGCCATTTTGAGTCGCCACAATGTTTCAACAAGTGTATGGACAAGATCAAAGCACATTATTCGATAAACGATCCTAACGGTTGTCCATTTACTATAAATACCCAACCCTTTAACAACTCAAAACCCACAAATCTGATCTCAAAGCTCTAAGTTGAAGTCATTGCTTCATACCTGAGCTATTCGATCAAGTTTTACTAGCGGGGACCCTTTGTAAGTGTTCCTTCGTTCTTTTATCGCTTTTCTAGTCTGAAAGTCAAACTATGTTTGACTTTCTGCGTTGACCAGTTTATGGTCAACACGAAGTTCGTATGAACTTCATAACGTGAGCGTAATCAGGATGGTTATAGTCCCTAGTGACTATACCTACTGATTACCACGTTATCTAGGCTCAGTAACGAGTCGTAGTTTTGGCCAAAATGCGTGTTATTGTGTATTTTGTAACCAAACTACTCTTGGGTGTCAAAACCGTTTGTTTTGATACCAAACCTGTTTTCTAAACTTAGTTAAGCATGTTTTAACATGCTTAGCTCGTCACTTTTAGTTTAGTGCTTATATAGGGTCGTAAAGGTAAGCGATCTAAACAATCGCTTATACTTTCGAACCCAACCCGTTTGGTCGATCATTAGGATCCGACCAAACACACTAGGTGACCATAGTTGTATAGGGAATAACCTTCCGAGGTTATACCTTATGGTCACATCGTTTGAGTAGTTGTATGATAGGTAGTATATATGCATTAGGTAAATTACCAAAATGCCCTTTTAACGCCAAAATTCATTTTAAGCATATGTAACATAACTTTTGGTATCTAAACTGATTTGGTAACAATATTAGACATGTTAAGGCATATTTTACTTGTCATTGGACTAGTTAGGCGTTCCGAACGCGTTATACGCGAACGACGCGTTAAAGTAGCATAAGCTACCTAAACGGGTCGTAATGGGTCGTAAGCACTTAGGTTTGGTTTCATTTTAGTATGTAGGCTTTGTTAAACCATATTACATGAGTTCTCGTACTCGTTTGGTTTAGGAACCCTCATTCTATCCGATCTTCCGATTTAGGTCCGGTATATTAACATAGTTACCTATATTAGGTGTCGTTTGATATCCGTGATCTCTAGCATTGTTTGGTTGTTACTCAAGGACTACTAAGCAATCTCAAGTGAGTACATAGACCCCTCTTTTACTGTTTTCCAAACTGTTTTGGGGTGGAACACATGTGCCTACTTGTTACTTTCGTGCCTTTCATGCTTTCATATCATATGCTTGTTATGTTCATTAGTACATTATAGTACATGATTTCATTACACTTTATGCTATGTATGTCCATTGTGTGCATACTTAGTACATCGTTTTACATTACATTGTTTTGCTATGTATGTTTACTTAGCATACTTAGTACATTGTTTTACTTTACATTTCTGCTATGTAAGTTGACTGATAGCATGCTAGCACATTGATTTACATGACTTTCTGCTTCGTATGTTAACTTAGCATACTTAGTACATTGTTTTCATATAACATGTTCACATTTGCTATGACATTTGGTTTGCACAAACGGGACTTATATACGTTCATTAACATTAGCTACGCCGCTCGGTACTAAGTACTGGTACCATAGGACTTGACAAATCCCATTCCTGACATCCCGGGTTTGTTTGGATGTAAGGAATGACTGAATCCGAAAACATTTCTTTTGATAACCTTGACTAAAAGGGTTATCCGACTGTCTCAAGGCTTGAATGTATGCGTTAACTTACCACATAAATGTTTGTATCAATGTAACATGCATTCACTTTGCAAAACATAACTTTTTGATATATTCAAAATACTTTGTTTTGTACATTCTTACATTTGGTTTATGTAACAACACATTACTTACCAGACATACATTTGCTACACAATACTTGACTACATTTGGACTATTAACATTTGACATGATTTATACAAGGACTTTTGACAATTGGTTTAAACATAGACTTTATACATTGGTGGATTGTTTAAGTGACTTAAGTAACGAGATGTGAGTAATATGATACAAGCATGGTGGATACGTCGCTGGTACTTCCTATATATAAGTGTTTGTATTATATTGCGTATCATAGCGTTATTTATAAATCATTCAATTTGGACTTATACATTTTACACAAGTAACACGATTTTCACAAGACTTTGGTTTACAAACAATTTACTTTATACAACTCATTTTACTTGGTTATACATTTAACCATACATTATTCTTTTATTTATACATATCATTTGATCTTATCGCTTTTTAAATGATTTACAAAACAAAAACAATTTACAAGGTTCATGACTGACTTTTGCTAAACAACTTTTTCTAAACTTATAAGTCATGAATCCTATTTTCACAAAACCTATGTATCTCACAGGCATTTTTATGCTGACGTACCTATTTTCACATGTGTTTTCAGGAGCTGTTTCTTAGGATGATGATCGTGACACTAGGGCGGACCTGTGCCTTAGAGACATAAAATAAAGATAGAACTAGTTTAATTATGTTCTGAACTCTTTATTTCTTGTTTTGAGACAATGTAACACTCTTGTTTGATAAATAAAATATAACTTTGTATGCCATGGTTGTGAAACAATTAATTCTGTTGCAACAATCCCCGACGTTTCCGCCACGATTTGATGTTCTACGTGGTCGGGGTGTGACATGCAAGGCATGTAACAATGAGTCAACAACAAAGTTGAGCGAGTTCACAGTAGGTGTTTGTTATAAAGTAGTTTCTCAAGAACTATGAGTTTGTTTGCAACTACCAGTTAAATCAGCTTTCCTTGTTTTCCAAACCATAAACGGTGGGGGCTACCCCATGTTGTGAACCACTAGACTAGATGTATATATAAGTGTCCTTCCCAATCTGAGGACAGAGGTACATATTAAATACGTAGGTTTAGCGCTGGTGCCCTTCCCAATCCGAGAACAGAGGTACGTATAAGAATATGTAGGTTTAGCACTGGTGCCCTTCCCAATCCGAGGACAGAGGTACGTATAAGAATACGTAGGTTTAGCGCTAGTGCCCTTCCCAATCAGAGGACAGTGGTACGTAGTGAACACGTAGGTTTAGCGCTGGCGTCCTTCCCAATCCGAGGACGGAGGTAAGTAGTCTAGTAGTGGTGAATGTACAAGTTCCGTCTTAGCTATTTAATCCCATTCCCAACCCACCGGGAATCCCATGCCTTAAGAGTGTGAACTCACCTTTGGTTGCTCGGTTGAACTCTTAAAGTAGCTAACAATCGGTGTTGGTCAATCATGTCCTAGTATGATTACCACTTAGTTTATTAGTTACTTCAAATAAGCAAGAAGTTTCTACACGCATCTACCACATAACATGCACTCACTCTAACGGTTCATGCCCATATAAACTTCCCATCTATTCCCATTCATAAGGAAACATACGATATTGCACATAACACTTTCATTGACATATAACACCTTAGATCATTCTCAGATAACCTACCCGACATTTAGACCCGCAAATTACTACTTATGTCGTTTCAGCTTTAACATTCAAAACCGGGCTGTTTTCGGGGATTTTAATAAAATAGTTAACCTATTCCAAAAATTCCCAACTTTTTACAGAAGGTCTTAAACGATCCATATATTATTGTGTAAAAATCTCAGGATCCAATTCATTACCAATATTTTATAAAAAATCATTTACACTTTTACAGGACTGGAATCAGATTCGTCATTTTCTGACTGCAGTCCACGGAATAATTCATTTAAAATTCATCGTAAGTCCGATTGATGAAATTCTAGTTGGAGCATCACAACGACATCAGTGGTCATCTACAGTACAAATTTCATGAGCTAATTCTACACAGATTTCAAGTTATGACGAAAAACATAACACACTTTTTCTGCAATAAAAACGCAGCTTTTGCTGCTGTACAAAATGACCCTTTAAAAATAGCAAACGAATTCCAAAAATTATGATTCCAGTGCCATTAGAACCGTATTTCGAAATAACACGTTATAGACTCAAGAAAATCAAATTTTTGTTAAATTATGACCTGGTTACAGCCAACTGAAGGCGGCTGTAACAGTTTGACAGCTTCCTGTTTTCAGCTTATAGCGCTCTAACGCAAGTTCTATTTGTTCTGTTATCATGCCTAGTGATTAACAACGACATTTAACATTACTTGCAGTAGGTTATCGTTTATTTAACTCAGATTTATCATTTCAAGTACCACCGTTCATATCAGATTTCTAGAGTATAAGTTTTCATCAAGTAACTAACATAAACAAGACAACATCATACTAGCATTATTTCATCATAATACATCCTTTAACTACTAAAAATAGGAAGTAACCAAGAGTTAACAAGAAGCTTACAACTAGCTTAAAGATAGGGAAGATCACTAGAGAAAATGATGAAGAAGATGGTGAATGAAAGCAATGTATGAAGTTCCTTCAAGTTCTTCAAGCTTCAACCTTCACAAGACATCTTCTAATACTTGAATGGAGCTTAAAAATGGTTGTATGGTGGTGACAAGGTGGTGATGGTGGCGGTTATAGAGGGAGCTGAGAGGGAAAGGAGAGAGTGAGGGATGGAGAGTGAAGTTGTAAGAATGAAGATCTAGTAATCTTGGTCACCATGCTTATAATCTTTCTCACAATATTGTCACACCCCGACCACGTAAAACAACAAACCGTGGCGGAAAAGTCGGGGAGTGTTGTAACAGAATTATTGTTTCAAACCATGGATACAAAGAGTTTCGTTTTATTAAATATTAAACATTGTCTTAAAGTTAAACAAGCAAGTCAAACATAGTCTATCATCGTTATTAAATCACTAAGGCCTCGTCCAGTCCTAAGTGAGCATGCATCCTATTCGCGATCAACATTAAGCAACATCACCTGAAACATATGTAAAAACAAAGTCAGCAAAGAAATGCTGGCGAGTACATAGTTTTTGTGTGAGTGTCAGATTCATGGCTCGTTTGCATATTGAAATATCTCGTACAACTTCGTTAATTGATATTAGAAACCTTGTTTTGTAAAATGTTTGTATTGTAAAATGAATAACCAAGTCAAAACAGATTGGTTATAATTTATAACCCTCGATGCCATGAATCTTAACCCCAAAACATTTGCTTATGTAAACCCAATCATAATCGTTCTCGTAATAAAACTCGTATGGTTTATATATTTTAGTAAACATCGTTGTGTGACATCGTATAACTCGTTCTCGTTATAGAACATCGTTCATTTGTTTAAATCGTTCATAATCATTCAAAATCGTACAATCGTTTAATATCGTTCTCGATCCAATCGTTCTTGTTTTAATTGTGAAAACTACTTTTGGTCGTCTTGCTAATAACATTCAAACCTTTGTGACTCGTCCATCGTTCAACTCGTTCTTGCATTAACAAACCTCCAAAGGGTAAGTTAACAATCATCAGATTCAGTCGTTATCCACCTAACCCACACATAACCATGGGTGCGGTCTAATAACGGGATTTGTCAGATCCTATGGTACCATAACCTAATACTGGTCAGCTTGATCAATGCTAATGAATGTCATTCGTTATGTAACTACCACCAACAAGTTCGTTCACATTATCGAAATCGTTATTAGTTTTGTATAAACCATCTCAACCGTTTTGAAACCATTGGTAGAATATTGAAATCGTTTTGATACATATGAATCACCCCAAAACAATCGAAAACAGTAAAAAGAGGGGATCTATGTACTCACCTTTTGGTGCGTTTTTAAATGTTAACACAATCCCTCAAATTGTTTATGCGTCCTAAATTAAATAAGAATGTTTTTAATAATCAAAACCCACAAAGATACCGAAGTTTCTCCGATACTTAGAATTTCCACTTAACTTTGAGATTTCTCGCAAAGTTATTATTTTTGATTATTTTGGTGTATTTGTATATATGTACCCAAGCGTAACACACATAATCTTGTCAAGTATTATCACATCATCATACACATATTGTAAAACACATAGCACATTGTATGACATAAAATCTACTCATGAACAACCCATTCTAGTTAAGTCGAAAAACACTTATTTTAGTGATTCGGTAACATTTTTGGGCGTCGGAAGTCATGTATGACCAACCAAACACCAAGTAAACTTAATATAAGTTAAAATACTTATTTTTATATCAAAAATATCAGTTTGGATACTGATCTAAAACAGTTTAATAAAAATCCTCCGAAAAGGCGATTTTTAGTCGTTTTACCGCATAGTTTTCCATCAAACGTTACCCGAACCATCCCAAATCGAAACGACTTGAAATTTTAACATAACCCATGTTATTTACTGAATAAAATAATGGTTATACTCGTGATGGTGCAGGTCTTAAGTAAAGCACATAAATCATGCAAATTTCACATATTTTACCACTTTTTAAGCTATATGTACAACATGCAAAGCTACCAAACCTATGTCAAAGTTTCATGCCATTATAATATACCAAATAAGGTTATTTTTAGTTCTTATAATCTGTTCAAAATCAGTTTTGTCATACAACCATTTTTTATCACTTCTTGAGCTTTAAATCAACATATATTCACATGTACAAGTGTCTAAAGCATACTATCATATCACCAACATTTCTTATGAGTTTAGATGCATAAAATATGTGGTTTATTCATGTTATTTGCTGATGTACTTTAACATTTATCAAATCATACATAGATCGTCAACCACTTGCATTTTAACTATTATTCAAGAACAAGCAACAACATAAACAAGTACTTATCAAAAATAAAGATCAAAACTCATACACACATGTATATATATGTACGGTTATACATATACATATACATCACCATTTTTACTTGTATCATGACCTATTTCATTTTAAATTTCAAGTTTAGTGAAAATCCCAAGATTCAAGAGAAACTTCAAATCATCAAGAACAACCAAGAATCAAAGTATGATTTAAACATAATGTTATACCTTCAAGATTCAAGTATGTTTTTGAATGAGATTTTGATGATAGGAAGCTTGGAATCACTTGAGAACACCTTGGAATCACCCTTGGATCTTCACACCAACTTGAAGGTTGCTAGAAATGAGCTTGAATATGAAGAACAAGACTTGAAGGTGATGAAGATAGAGAGAGAAGAGGGTGGACGGTTATGGGGGAGGAGAGAGAGGAGATTTGTTTGAGATTTGAAGTCTTGGGAATGTGAAGATACAAGATATGGAAGATATAAATAAGATTACATGCACCACACTTGGCCAATGAAAATAAAAAGGAATATTTTCATAATCTTGCAAAATATTTAGTGGGGTCAACATGATGATGACCGAAAATTGGGAGGGGGGAGGGGTTAAAGTGTAACTTTGATTGGTAAATTAGATAAAACAGGTGTTAAACTGGACACCGGGTATTTTATCTAGCGTTTAAATCCTGGTTTATGGCGTTCTAAATTATTTTCATTATTCTATAAAAATAAACCCGCCAAAAAATTGCTGAAATAAATTTCAGTTGCCGAGATTTGGCTGCGTTGTCTGCGTTTTGCAGTAGAAGCACTATGTCGCGCAGAAACACGCGGTACGCGCTTAATCTTGAAAAATATCGTTTTTAAGCGTTTTAATTTATTTTTCAACGTGGACCTGATTAAAAATAAAATTTTAATCATAACAGAATATTTTTGGGATCTAGATATTATCCGGGCGGTCACTAACGTTCATTTCGCAGTTTTTGTCGAAATTAGTTCTTTAGTTCAAATAAACATGTTTTTGCCATACCGAATCCTTTGAAACTTATTTCTAAGTTATGTAAAGGATATTTAGGGTATGTTTGGCTTACGTCACAGTTCCGGAGTGTACGTCGTGTTAAACTGATTGCGTTTAAGCACCAGTTTGCGTATAACCTTCCAGAAAGTGATTTAAAGCTTGAAATCGTAATCGAATCAAATTGTAAAATCATCAAACACAATTGCACATATAATAACACTAAAACACATATAATAACACCAAAGCACATTGTTTTATTGATAACTGACATAGTTTTACAATATACGATGATTACAGAACACAGTTGTCACAAATATTTTGTTCACACCATCAAGTAAGATCCAATAAAATATTAGAATGAAATCTTGGAGGCATGGTGTGAAGGTATGGTGGTGATGGCCGATTATAGGCTAGGGGAGGGGGTCTAGATGTAACTTGTAACCATTAGTTAGATTGTAACTTAAAACCAAGCATATAGTTAGTTTAGTTAGTTTACTAGATATTTTAGTGGGTGTTAGGGTGCTCGGGGATAACGACTAGCTCAAAAATAATAAAACAATGTCTTTGGCAAAATTTTGGTGTCCCGGGTAATGTCCGGTTGTTTGGTTAGATACCGGTTCGTTAAAGTGCTAAGTTATTCCGTATAGTGTCTTTTATGTAACTTTTTATAACACTTTTAATTCCTAACACTTAGGAAAACATTCAGGACCATTTAGTCAATTTTCTGTACAATCAATAAGCACAATATAATATTAATTAATCATACGGATACATGTAATTATGAGGGTTGTCACATTCTCCCCTCGCTAAGAAAATTTCATCCCGAAATTTAGCACGTGGTTACTGAGGAAGCTAGTTGAGTTGCGTGGTTTCCTGGTTTTCCTGGGGTGTCACAGTTAACCGCCCAACTTGTAGTATATTTAGGCATACGTAATGTCAAAAGAAAAAAAAAAGGTTTATCACAATTATCACAAGAACTTGAAAACAAACCCTACTTTGTTCCTGGTTACGCGCGGCTGTGGACCCCCCCCCCCCCATCGAAATAACCCTTAACGGTGTCAAGGCATCATACGTAGGATTTCAGTTGTTTGGTACGTGAGTTATTACTTTGCATATGTTATGTTGTGGTTAGATGTGTTAATGATTGATTAGTTATGTGATGGAATATTGTTTTGTTATTAAACAATTAATATGGGTAGTGTCACACCCCGACCACGTGAGACAACGAAACGTGGCGGAAACGTCGGGGAGTGTTGTAATAGAATTAATTGTTTCACAACCATGGAAATTAAAGTTTCGTTTTATTAATCAAACAAGAGAGTTTACATCGTTTTAAACAAGAAACAAAGAGTACATAACAAAAATTAACTAGTTCTTGTCTCGTTTTAAGTCACTAAGGCACAGGTCCGCCTAAGTATGTCTCGATAAGTCCTATGCATCAACTCCTGAAAACACATGTGAAAATAGGTACGTCAGCATAAAAATGCCTGTGAGATACATAGGTTTTGTGAAAATAGGTTTCATGACTTGTAAGTTTAGAAAGAGTTGTTTAATAAAGTTTAGTCATGAACCTTGTAAATTGATTTGTTTTGTAAATCATTTGAAAAACAATAAGTTCAGATGATATGTATAAATAAGAGAATAATGTATGGTTAAATGAATAACCATGTAAAATGAGTTTGTATAAGATAAGTTGTTTGTAAAACAATGTCTTGTGAAAAGTATGTTATTTGTATAAAATGTTATATGTCTTAAATTGAAATGATTCAATTAACGCTACGATATGTAATACAATACAAACACTTATATATAGGAAGTACCAGCGGCGTATCCACCGTGCTTGTATCATATTACACACGCCTCGTTACTTAAATCACTTACTCAAACCAAACCATCAAGATGTAATGTTTAACAATTGTAGAAATGTTTAGGTATAGTCAAATGTCTATTTTCAAATGGTTCACATGGTGTAATATAATGTGTTCATATGCTGGATGAGCATTTGCAACAAATTGTAATGTAAAACAATGTACTAAGTATGCACACAATGGACATACATAGCATGAAATGTAATGTAAAACAATGTACTAAGTATGCACACAATGGACATACATAGCATGAAATGTAATGTAAAACAATGTACTAAGTATGCACACAATGGGCGTACATAGCATGAAATGTAATGTAAAACAATGTACTAAGTATGCACACAATGGACATACATAGCATAAAATGTAATGTAAAACAATGTACTAAGTATGCACACAATGGGCGTACATAGCATGAAATGTAATGTAAAACAATGTACTAAGTATGCACACAATGGGTGTACATAGTATGAAATGTAATGTAAAACAATGTACTAATAGTGTACTAATGAACATAGTAAGCATATGATATGAAAACATGGAAAAGCATGAAAGTAACAAGTAGGCACATGTGTTTCACCCCAAAACAGTTTGAAAACGGTAAAAGAGGGGTCTATGTACTCACTTGAGATTGCTTAGTAGTCCTTGAGTAACAACCAAACAAAGCTAGAGATCACGGATATCAAACGGCACCTAATATAGGTAACTATGTTAATATACCGGACCTAAAATCGGAGGATTGGATAGAATGAGGGCTCGTAAACCAAATGAGTAGGGGAACTCATGTAATGTGGTTTAACCAAGCCTACATACTAAAATGAAACCAAACCTAAGTGCTTACGACCCATTACGACCCGTTTAGGTAGCTTATGCTACTTTAACGCGTCGTTCGCGTAAAACGCGTTCGGAATGCCTAACTAGTCCTACGATAAGTAAAATATGCCTTAACATGTCTAATATTGTTACCAAATCAGTTTAGATTCCAAAAGTTATGTTACAAATGCTTAAAATGAATTTTGGCGTCCAAAGGGCATTTTGGTAAATTACCTAAGGCATATATACTACCTATCATACAACTACTCAAACGATGTGACCATAAGGTATAACCTCGGGAGGTTATTCCCTATATACTATGGTCACCTAATGTGTTTGGTTGGATCCTAATGGTCGACCAAACGGGTCGGGTTCGAAAGTATATGCGATTGTTTAGATCGCTTACCTTACGACCCTATATAAGCACTAAACTAAAAGTGACGAGCTAAGCATGTTAAAACATGCTTAACTAAGTTTAGAAAACAGGTTTGGTATCAAAACAAACGGTTTTGATACCCAAGAGTAGTTTGGCTACAAAATACGCGTAAATGCGTATTTTGGCCGAAACTACGACTCGTCACTGAGCCTAGATAACGTGGTAATCAGTAGGTATAGTCTCTAGGGACTATAACCATCGTGATTACGCTCACGTTATGAAGTTCAAACGAACTTCGCATTGACCATAAACTGGTCAACGCAGAAAGTCAAACAAAGTTTGACTTTTAACGCTTAAAGAATAAAAGAACGAATGAATACTTACAAAGGGTCCCCGAAAGCTTTGATTTCCAAATATTTCTCAGGTATGAAGTGATAGAACACCCCAACTTAGAGAAAAATCAGATTTCAAGTGGGTTTTGCAAGTGATGTTGGTGGGTATTTGTAGGATTTGGACCACCGTTAGGATCGTTTCTCGAATACCGTGCTTTGATCTCACCCGTACACTTGTTGGAATGTTATGGAACCCAAATTGGCCCCCCACCATCAGAGATCAACATGTGGAATTGAGATTGGGAGTGGGTAATAGCTGTAAACAGCTAGCTGGAAGTTTTTGATGTGCTGGGGACCCCTTACAGACCCTAAGGGTCATGGCTTAGGGTTCGTAAGCCAACAACTATGCAGATTTGGCAGATTTGGTCCCTGCACCTTGTTTCGTTGCGTAACGGCACTTCTAACACCCGTCAAACCAAATTTCAAGCTCCACAATGATGTTAAGACATAGGGAACATGAAATATACTTGAAAACATCTCGGATGTCGGTTCGTTTGGCCGTATGGTTGCGATGTTCGCTTAATTACGACGGAATGCGCATAAGCGCGAAAAACGATTCAAATGGCGTGACGAATGGATTTTTCTCATGCCAAACACTAAAATAAAATATTTTAGTGCTTACATAAATTTTTGGATGTCCGGATGTATTCAGATCGTAAGTTATGCGCGAAAAAGCAAACTTATGCACTTTTTGACGCTTTTAGCCCCTGAATGACCCAAAAGTTTATTTTAGCACACCGAACCCCTCAAAGCATATTTCTAAGCTATGTAAAGGATATTTAGGGTATGTTTAACTTATGGTCATGTTTCGGAATGTCTGTTACAGTTCAGATTGGCATACTTTCATAGTTTGTCAACTTTAGTCCCTGTAAGCGATTTAACTTGATTTCGGCATACCAAACTATCCAAAACTTATTTCTAAGTTATGTAAAGGTTATTTAAGGTATGTTAAGCCTATTTCACTATTCCGGAGTGTTTGTTGCATTAAACTGGTTATATTTACGCTTCAGATCGCGTATAACCTTCCAGAAAGCGATTTAAAGCCCGAAATCGAACAAGAATGATATGTTCAAACGATACACATATTTTTTTACAAATCCCAAGTATGAAACACAATATCTCATTGATTTGGTATTTGTTTGATGGTCACGGAGGCACAGTTGTCACAGTCTTCCCCACTTTAGGAAATTTCGTCCCGAAATTTATTTGTAGGAGCCTGTCTGTGACTGTGTTAAATAACCATCCAGGATAAGGCATAAACCTGATATTCCTCTTTAATGGACATTTTCAGAAATGGAAATGAAGGAAGAATCAGGGATATTCATTTCCCTTCGATGGACAATTTTCAGAAACGAAAAATGCACGGAATGAGTCATTTTCCTTAATGGGTATCCTTCAGAAACGAAAATGCACGGAATGAGTCATTTTCTTAATGGGTATCCTTCAGAAACGAAAATGAACGGAATGATTCATTTCCCACAATTTCTTCATAAACGAAAATGAAGGGAATGAGTCATTTTCCACAATTTCTTCAGAAACGAAAATGAACGGAATGAGTCATTTTCCACAATTTCTTCAGGAACGAAAATGAACGGAATGAGTCATTTTCCCACAATTTATTCAGGAACGAAAATGAACGGAATGAGTTATTTTCCCACAATTTCTTCAGAAACGAAAATGAACGGAATGAGTCATTTTCCACAATTTCTACAGAAACGAAAATGAACGGAATGAGTCATTTTTCATAATTTCTTCAGAAACGAAAATGAACGGAATGAGTCATTTTCCATAATTTCTTCAGAAACGAAAATGAACAGAATGAGTCATTTTCCCACAATTTCTTCAGGAACGAAAATGAACGGAATGAGTCATTTTCCCACAATTTCTTCAGTAACGAAAATGAACGGAATGAGTCATTTTCCACAATTTCTACAGAAACGAAAATGAACGGAATGAGTCATTTTCCACAATTTCTTCAGAAACGAAAATGAACGGAATGAGTCATTTTCCACAAGTTCTTCAGAAATGAAAATGAACGGAATGAGTCATTTTCCACAATTTCTTCAGAAACGAAAATGAACGGAATGAGTCATTTTCCACAATTTCTTCAGAAACAAAAATGCACGGAATGAGTCGTTTTCCTAAATGGGTATTCTTCAGAAACGAAAATGAACGGAATGAGTCATTTTCCACAATTTCTTCAGAACGAGTATGAACTGAGTCAACTTTAGACACACGACCAAACTTGTTGTGGTTTCTGTGCACTGAATTTCCATAATTATGTATGCATCCATAATTACGTAATTCCTTGCACAGTCCGAACAGTTTGTCTTGTAATGCGAAGGGGAAGAAAAATCAAACCTATGATGAGTGTGACTAGACTATCATAGGGTCCTTTTAATTAGATCGACAAATGATCTCTTTAATTAGACCACCAAGGAGTCTTTTTAGCTATTTCATCACATGATATTCCTAACCAGATTTTTGGATCAATCTGTTTAACTAGACCACTCAAGGGGTCTAATTATGGAATAGTACAATATAATCCAAGGGTCTTTACTATTACGTAAAAGCCCATTGAGGATTTAATATAGTACCTTTGGATATCCTACTATGAATCCCTTATACGAAGATATGGAAGATTCTACGAGGATTTAGATAACAAAACTTGGATTACACAAAAACATAGGAAACGCATAAGCACATAATCACATAGTTGTTTAACTTGGTTATTAATTTGTTATTAACTTGTTATCGATTGAAAATGGATATAGAAACCAGTTGATGGACTTCAATGTCCTCTGGGATTTATCTGAAAAGATAGGAAGATCTCCCAAAAAATCGATTTTGTTTTCAAAGAAACTTAATATTCGAATTAAGGAACACAACAATTTTAGGATTTACAGAAATACCCTTAGGTACCCTATTAAGGATTTATAGTGGTACTTTGGGTATTCGTCCAGTGTTGTAACTTGCGCCTTGTACTTCGTTTCCTTGGAAGAAACGGGTACTTAGGAATTTCGTGGAAAACGCAAGAGATCATAAAATAGAAAAATTTTGGGGGGTAGTTTGTTTTTCAAGGAATACGATTCCTTGATTGTCGGTATTGTAGGGGATATGTTGTTTATACATATAACCACATAAATACATTGCAATGTAAATAAAAGATTTATTTATAAACAATGATAACAACTGTTTCATGGACCTTGACAACAAAAGAAAATAATACATAAGACATGATTATTTCTAAAGGGTGTTGTCTTCTAGTCGGTCAGATGCTCATCCCTATGCTGGATTTGCATTAGCAAGCTTTGGGCAATTTCTTCGGAAATGACCCATCTCGCCACAATTGTAGCAAGAACCTGGTGGAAAACGAGCTTGAGCAGGATTGTTGTCAGCTTGATTTGGTGCAACTGCAGCTCGGCAAACTTTTGTTGTATGACCTTTAAGTCCACAAATTTGGCATTCGCGGCACTTCACACTAGCATGATGATGAAGGTTACATTGGTTGCATAAGGGTGCAGTTCCATTGTATGGCTTCCTAGCAGGGGGTTGAGCTGGTTGGTTGGGGATGGCTTGATCATTGTGTGTAACCATGGCGAAGTTCTGAGAAGCCTTTCGCTTCTTTGACTTCTTGAGGGATCCAGTCTGTTCATCCATGGTCTTTGATTCCTCGATTGTTTTCTTGTCACTTTTTCGAAAAAGTTTACCTTTCCTGATATGAGATTCAGTCAAGGTAGCAGATAGCTCAATGGCCTGCCTAACCGTAGTGGGGTTACTACCAGTAACAATGTCCTGAACTAAGTCAGGGAGACCATCAATGTATTTTTTGATCGCCTTATCTAAAGGCGTAACCATGGTAGGACACAACAGGCCCAGCTCCTCATATCGATCAGTGTATGCTCGATGTTCACCGCTGTCTTGCTTAAGATCGTCGAATTCCCTTTCCAAGGCCCTGATCTCGTGACGAGGACAGAATTCCTTCATCATCATTGCTCGAAGTTCTTCCCACGTTTGAGCCAGTGCCACTTCGGCACCCCTATCTCTCATCACACCGTTCCACCATGTCAAAGCTCGTTTCTCAAAGACACTAGATGCGAAATCTACCTTTCGCTCGTTTGGACATTGAACATGTCTGAAGGTGCTCTCTAAACTCTCGAACCATTGCAGAAGTGCAGTCGTTCCTTGAGACCCAGAAAACTTTGATGGCTTAGCCGAGTTGAACGTCTTGAAGTTGCAGGGGGCATTATTGTTGTTGAGGGCTTGGTTACATTGAGCAACGATGTTCGGGATTGCAGCAGTCATTTGCTGTGTAATGACAGCTGCCAGCTCTTCAATAGATACCTGATTTTCGCGTCGTGGAGGCATTCTAAAAGGGGAAACAAGAGAGAAAACAAATGAAATGGCATTGGGTAAGAATAGGATGTTACAATTACCGACCAAAATCATGGGTGATGGTCATTTGTTTGAACCACGAAGCAAACAAACGACACACAAAGGCTGAATCAAAGCAATTAGATCCTCATAATGTATCGCGAAGACATGCACGCCTATAAGTGGAGACTCACCCCAAGAGTTCCCAGGTAAGAGTGACTGGTCCGATTATGTGGATTTGTACGAACACTCTAGCCTTAGACAGAAAACCCAGGGTACAGGCATTCACTCTTCCAGTTTGCACGTGTTCACACTATTTAGGACCCAAATCTTTGACGAGAGTTTTTGAAAATCCAAAGGGGTTCAAAACCTTATAACAGAGGGTTCAAAACCTTACAATAGAGGGTTCAAAACCTAGTAATCAATCATCCAAAAACAGATGATTAATTTTCAAAGCGGATTCGGAATTGATGTTCTCGTCGTGGTTATCACCTAAGGATAGGTGACGTGCATGTTTTAAGATCTAAACACAAGATAACTCGTGTTGGGGTCCTAGAAAGGTTATAGTCTAGGTCCAAGCATTACTAATAACCTAATTTCCCTATAACCATTGGCTCTGATACCAACTTTTCTGTCACACCCCGACCACGTGAGACAACGAAACGTGGCGGAAACGTCGGGGAGTGTTGTAACAGAATTAATTGTTTCACAACCATGGAAATTAAAGTTTCGTTTTATTAATCAAACAAGAGAGTTTACATCGTTTTAAACAAGAAACAAAGAGTACATAACAAAAATTAACTAGTTCTTGTCTCGTTTTAAGTCACTAAGGCACAGGTCCGCCTAAGTATGTCTCGATAAGTCCTATGCATTAACTCCTGAAAACACATCTGAAAATAGGTACGACAGCATAAAAATGCCTGTGAGCTACATAGGTTTTGTGAAAATAGGTTTCATGACTTGTAAGTTTAGAAAGAGTTGTTTAATAAAGTTTAGTCATGAACCTTGTAAATTGATTTGTTTTGTAAATCATTTGAAAAACAATAAGTTCAGATGATATGTATAAATAAGAGAATAATGTATGGTTAAATGAATAACCATGTAAAATGAGTTTGTATAAGATAAGTTGTTTGTAAAACAATGTCTTGTGAAAAGTATGTTATTTGTATAAAATGTTATATGTCTTAAATTGAAATGATTCAATTAACGCTACGATATGTAATACAATACAAACACTTATATATAGGAAGTACCAGCGGCGTATCCACCGTGCTTGTATCATATTACACACGCCTCGTTACTTAAATCACTTACTCAAACCAAACCATGAAGATGTAATGTTTAACAATTGTAGAAATGTTTAGGTATAGTCAAATGTCTATTGTCAAATGGTTCACATGGTGTAATATAATGTGTTCATATGCTGGATGAGCATATGCAACAAATTGTAATGTAAAACAATGTACTAAGTATGCACACAATGGACATACATAGCATGAAATGTAATGTAAAACAATGTACTAAGTATGCACACAATGGACATACATAGCATGAAATGTAATGTAAAACAATGTACTAAGTTTGCACATAATGGACATACATAGCATGAAATGTAATGTAAAACAATGTACTAAGTATGCACACAATGGGCGTACATAGCATGAAATGTAATGTAAAACAATGTACTAAGTATGCACACAATGGACATACATAGCATAAAATGTAATGTAAAACAATGTACTAAGTATGCACACAATGGGCGTACATAGCATGAAATGTAACGTAAAACAATGTACCAAGTATGCACACAATGGGTGTACATAGTATGAAATGTAATGTAAAACAATGTACTAATAGTGTACTAATGAACATAGTAAGCATATGATATGAAAACATGGAAAAGCATTAAAGTAACAAGTAGGTACATGTGTTTCACCCCAAAACAGTTTGAAAACGGTAAAAGAGGGTTCTATGTACTCACTTGAGATTGCTTAGTAGTCCTTGAGTAACAACCAAACAATGCTAGAGATCACGGATATCAAACGGCACCTAATATAGGTAACTATGTTAATATACCGGACCTAAAATCAGAGGATTGGATAGAATGAGGGCTCGTAAACCAAATGAGTAGGGGAACTCATGTAATGTGGTTTAACCAAGCCTACATACTAAAATGAAACCTAACCTAAGTGCTTACGACCCATTACGACCCGTTTAGGTAGCTTATGCTACTTTAACGCGTCGTTCACGTAAAACGCGTTCGGAATGCCTAACTAGTCCTACGATATGTAAAATATGCCTTAACATGTCTAATATTGTTACCAAATCAGTTTAGATACCAAAAGTTATGTTACATATGCTTAAAATGAATTTTGGCATCCAAAGGGCATTTTGGTAAATTACCTAAGGCATATATACTACCTATCATACAACTACTCAAACGATGTGACCATAAGGTATTACCTCGGGAGGTTATTCCCTATATACTATGGTCACCTAATGTGTTTGGTCGGATCCTAATGACCGACCAAACGGGTCGGGTTCGAAAGTATAAGCGATTGTTTAGATCGCTTACCTTACGACCCTATATAAGCACTAAACTAAAAGTGACGAGCTAAGCATATTAAAATATGCTTAACTAAGTTTAGAAAATAGGTTTGGTATCAAAACAAACGGTTTTGATACCCAAGAGTAGTTTGGTTACAAAATACGCGTAAATGCGTATTTTGGCCGAAACTACGACTCATCACTGAGCCTAGATAACGTGGTAATCAGTAGGTATAGTCTCTAGGGACTATAACCATCGTGATTACGCTCACGTTATGAAGTTCAAATGAACTTCGCATTGACCATAAACTGGTCAATGCAGAAAGTCAAACAAAGTTTGACTTTTAACGCTAAAAGAATAAAAGAACGAAGGAATACTTACAAAGGGTCCCCGAAAGCTTTGATTTCCAAATATTTCTCAGGTATGAAGTGATAGAACACCCCAACTTAGAGAAAAATCAGATTTCAAGTGGGTTTGCAAGTGATGTTGGTGGGTATTTATAGGATTTGGACCACCGTTAGGATCGTTTCTCGAATACCGTGCTTTGATCTCACCCGTACACTTGTTGGAATGTTATGGAACCCAAATTGGCCCCCCACCATCAGAGATCAACATGTGGAATTGAGATTGGGAGTGGGTAACAGCTGTAAACAGCCGGCTAGAAGTTTTTGATGTGCTGGGGACCCCTTACGGACCGTAAGGGTCATGGCTTAAGGTCCGTAAGCCAACAACTATGCAGATTTGGCAGATTTGGTCCCAGCACCTTGTTTCGTTGCGTAACGGCACTTCTAACACCCATCAAACCCAATTTCAAGCTCCACAATGATGTTAAGACATAGGGAACATGAAATATGCTTGAAAACAACTTGGATGTCGGTTCGTTTGGCCGTATGGTTACGATGTTCGCTTAATTACGACGGAATGCGCATAAGCGCGAAAAACGATCCAAATGGCGTGACGAATAGATTTTTCTCATGCCAAACACTAAAATAAAATATTTTAGTGCTTACATAAATTTTTGGACGTCCGGATGTATTCAGATCGTAAGTTATGCGCGAAAATGCAAACTTATGCACTTTTTGACGCTTTTAGCCCCTGAATGACCCCAAAAGTTTATTTTAGCTCACCGAACCCCTCAAAGCCTATTTCTAAGCTATGTAAAGGATATTTAGGGTATGTTTAACTTATGGTCATATTCCGAAATGTCTGATACAGTTCAAATTGGCATACTTTCGCAGTTTGTCAACTTTAGTCCATTTAAGCGATTTAACTTGATTTCGGCATACCAAACTATCCAAAACTTATTTCTAAGTTATGTAAAGGTTATTTGAGGTATGTTAATCCTATTTCACTATTCCGGAGTGTTTGTTGCATTAAACTGGTTATATTTACGCATCAGATCGCGTATAACCTTCCCGAAAGCGATTTAAAGCCCGAAATCGAACAAGAATGATATGTGCAAACGATACACATATTTTTTTACAAATCCTAAGTATGAAACACAATATCTCATTGATTTGGTATTTGTTTGATGGTCACGGAGGCACAGTTGTCAAAGGTAGAGTTGTTAGTAAACAATTAAATGTTTGTAGGTGGTCTGTTCAATGCATAGTAGAAGTGTACAAAGTCAACCTAAAACAAATAAACACATGGGACCTAATCTAGTTAAAGGATACCTCAATGGAATGATGGCCGACAGCTATGATTCCAATTAATTTTCTATTGGACCACTATTGATAAAACTATTGAATAATGAATTTATCTGGAAAGATTTAGATTATAATAATTGATGTTATGACTGTTTTGTGTGGTGATGGTATGTTGCTAGTGGGTCGGTTGATTAGGGGAATTAAGTAATGGGCTGAAGTTTTAAAGTATATGGACATAGTAATAGTGATGAAGTATGTTATGTTGATTATGTGCATGAATTACTAGCAGGTCATGAGGAAGTAGAGAATTAACTAGGGTGTTTAATTGTTGCAATTCTTTTGTGATACATATTGGGCCGAGAGAGGGGGTGCTTATTTCACTGCTGGGCTGCATGACCACGGGTCATCAGCTCAGCCCACATCGTTGTGATAGTGATTTGTTGTTTGGGCCGCATTAGCCTAGGAAGGCCAAAGATTGGACTGTTTCACATGCTCGGGTAGTTAGGGATTTTACTAATAGGTATTTTGTATTTATGAACTTTTGAGTGAATTAAATTACAAACTGATTACATGTTAGAAAATTTCTCAATGATGTTAGGCCGGTATGATAATTGCTACGACTTGAAACATAATGGTGTTACTCATGTATTAGAATTGTGTGGTACGTGATTGAAGTAATGAGTAGATAAACCATACGTAGGATACGTATTATGTATGCACGTGAAACTGATTGTTATCTGTACCATGTTAGGACGTGCTTAATTCCTGATTAATAGAGTAACTAATCTAACCAAGCAAACCAAGGTGAGTTCACACACTTTCTAAGGCATGGGATTCCCGGTGGTTGGGAATGGGTTAAAGAATGAAAACGGAACCTGCATATCCTCCTTGGGTAGGATATGTACCGCCATCCTTCGTGGGTAGGATGCCAATATAAATCCTACGTATTCTCCTTGGGTAAAATACGTACGTTCGTCCTCCTTAGGTAGGACAACAACCTTAAACTTACTAGACAAAACTCTATCATGAAGTCCCTCATTTTTATATCGACTTAATCGTCGGGCCAATGGCGAGCGGGTCATTAGTTAATAGCGCTATTAGGGTTGACAAGCCTCACACCGTGCCGGTCGGACGGGCGTGTACTAATGGATCTGGGCACTTAGTCAATGATGATAGACATTGACGTAAGGCACAACTTATGTTCGTCAGTTGTCGATATGGTAACGGTCTAGTGGTTCACATGGGGAAGCCCCCACTGATTATGGATATGGTTTGGGAAACAAAGATACTGGTTAACTCGTGGTTTACGAAACAACTTATGGTTTTCAAAACAAATTTGTAAAACTAAACAACCAACTGTGAACTCGCTCAACTTTGTTGTTGACTCGTTGTTACATGCCTTGCAGGTTGTTAGGTGCTTATGGAGCTTGCACAGGGAGGAGCGATCGTTGTGGGACATGGACTGTTGAGTTCCATGTCAAACATTTAAACTTTATGAACTATTTACTTATGTTTGGGCTTTACATTACATTTTATGCTTCCGCTGTTAACTTAAAGTTGGTTATTTTCTTTTGGACACCAATTATATTGTGGTTGGTTTTATTTACTTAATTACGTTGTTCAATATGATTGGTGGCTTGATCCTGGTCAGTCACGCCTCCATGCGGTGATACTCCGCTTGTGGATTTTGGGGGTGTGACAGATTGGTATCAGAGCCATTGGTTATAGTGAACTTGGTTTTAAAAAGGGGAAAAGATTTTTGAGAAAACCAGACTATAACCTGTACAGTGCTCAACGATCCACAACGACGCTTCGCTCCACGTGCAAGACTCAACATTCTAGGTGATATGGTTTATGTTTATATTACCTACTTTTTAGTTACATAGTACATTGTTCATGGTATGCTTTGGTTAACGTAGCAACTATTGTTAGACACTCATTGTGTGCTTCCTCTCTTCTGTCACTCCACACTTACGCATTGTCACGACACTTTTCTCACTCATGCTCTCTTTATTGTGAAGATCATGAGTGGACGTATCAACCTAACTCAAGCCCAGCTGACGACTTTAATCAATGAACAAGTTGCTGTAGCACTCGCAGCCACTCAAGTAGGAGGTATAACCTGCCATTGCAACTTACTCTAGGATCTTTAGATCCTACTCTCGTAAACCAACACTTGTGCTTAACCTTGTCTCTTCTTACTCGCACGACAGGTCAACATGCTCAGCCTCCTGTGTGTACTTTCAAGACTTTTATGGACTGCCGACCTACTACTTTCAACGGCACTAAGGGAGCTATAGGCCTCCTTCACTGGTTTGAGAAGCTCGAGTCTATCTTCGAGATGTGTGAATTCCCTGAGGCTCGTAGGGTGAAGTATGCTACTGGTACTCTTGAAGGTGTAGCGCTCACGTGGTGGAACGCTCAAGTTCAAATGCTGGGGTTGGTTGCTGCTAATGCCACCCCATGGAACGATTTCAAGGAATTGATTAAGGAAGAGTACTGTAATCGTGATGACATCCACAAGCTGGAGGTAGAGTTCTTCAACTTAAAGATGACGGGGTCAGAAATTGAAGCATACACGAAAAGATCGAACGAGCTAGCTATCTTGTGTCCTACTATGGTGGATCCTCCTATCAAGCGTATCGAACTGTGCCTTAAAGGTTTAGTGCCAGAGATCCAGAGCCATGTGACTGCAGCAAACCTCGCCACTATCTAGCAAGTTATTCGTTTGGCTCGTCGTCTCACTGATCAGGCAGTCGAGCAGAACAGGTTGCCCAAGCGTATTGGTACTGCTACTACTACTACTTCTGATGCCCCCAGCGACAACAAGCACAAATGGGATGGAGTCTCAAGCAAGGGTTCAACATCAGCTCAGTCTCAGTCTCAGCAGCGAAAGACTGATGACTACCAGAGTCCTGGTCAGCAATCTTCTGGTAGTGAAGGGCAGGGTGGATACCGAGGAAACCACCCCAAGTGCAACCGATGTAACAAGCATCATAGTGGGCAGTGCAATAAGGGTCGTTGTCTGAGGTGTAACAAGCTTGGTCATGAAGGAAAGGATTGCAGGGGCGCACGACCTGCAAATCAGAATCATCAACAACAGCCACCAGCTCCACAGAATCAGCAGCAGCAACAGCAGGGTAACAGGGGATGCTATCAGTGTGGTGCTGAAGGTCACTTCAAGAGGAACTGCCCCCAGTTGAACCAGAATCAGAACAACAACAATAATCAGGGAACGGGAAAAATAACGGGGGTAACAATGATGGCAATGGTGCCAGAGGACGCGTTTTCGTGCTGGGTCAGGGTGACGCGAGGAACGATCCCAACGTTGTGATGGGTAAGTTTCTACTGGATGATTTCTTTGTTACTGTTTTTTTTATTCGGGTGCCGATACTTGTTATGTGTCCTTAAAAGTTAGTCAAATGCTTAAGCGCACCCCAACACTTTTGAACACCAAACACATGGTAGAGCTAGCAAACGGTAAAAGTCTCGAGGCCATACACATAGTTAAGGGTTGTAATCTCGTCTTAGCTAGTCAGACTTTCTCTATCGATCTTATTCCTATCGTTCTTGGTAGTTTCGACGTCGTTATTGGGATGGATTGGCTGTCTCAACATCAAACGGAGATTATTTGCAATGAGAAAATCGTCCGTATTCCTCGTTCTGGTGAAGAACCTCTCATGGTTCATGGCGACAAGAGTGGTGCTGTTGTGGGCATCATCTCTTTCCTTAAGGCCCAGAAGTGTTTGCGAAAGGGCCACACTACTATTCTAGCCCTCGTTTCTGATTCATCCTCGAAAGAAAAGAAGATAGAAGATATTCCGATTGTACGTGACTTTCCTGAGGAATTACCTGGTCTTCCGCCTCATCGACAAGTTGAGTTTCAAATCGAGCTAGCTCCTGGAGCAACGCCCATAGCTCGTGCACCTTATTGTCTAGCTCCATCTGAATTAGACGAACTATCCGTGCAGTTACAAGAACTCTTGGACAAGGGTTTTATTCGCCCTAGCTCTTCACCCTGGGGAGCTCCAGTATTATTTGTGAAGAAGAAAGACGGTACCTTCAGAATGTGTATTGACTACCGCGAACTCAACAAGGTGACCGTGAAGAATCGTTATCCTCTTCCACGCATTGATGACTTATTCGACCAGTTGCAAGGGTCGAGTTTCTACTCAAAGATTGACCTGAGGTCAGGCTACCATCAACTAAGAGTCCGAGACGAGGATATCTCTAAAACAGCATTCAGGACTCGGTATGGGCATTACGAGTTTCTGGTTATGCCTTTTAGATTGACAAATGCACCTACGGTCTTCATGGATCTTATGAACAGAGTGTGCAAGCCTTATCTGGATAAATTCGTTATTGTATTCATCGACGACATCCTGATCTATTCTAAGAGTCAGGAGGAACACGAACGACACCTGAGACTTATTTTGGAACTCCTTCGAACAGAGCAGTTGTATGCCAAATTTTCGAAATGTGACTTCTGGCTTCGCGAAGTCCATTTTCTAGGCCACGTGGTAAACGAGGATGGGATTCATGTTGATCCATCCAAGGTAGACTCGACCAAGAACTGGCCTGCACCCCGTACACCAACAGAAATCCGTCAATTCTTGGGTTTGGCGGGCTACTACAGAAGGTTCATCAAGGATTTCTCAAATATTGCGCAACCCCTCACTTCACTAACTCAGAAAGGTGTCACCTATCATTGGGGTGATGCACAGGAGTCCACGTTTCAGCACTTAAAAGATAGACTTTGTAGCGCACCAATTCTTTCACTGCCTGAAGGCACAGATGCTTTTGTGGTTTATTGCGACGCGTCCATCCAAGGACTTGGTTTCGTATTGATGCAATGTGACAAGGTCATTGCTTATGCATCGCGACAACTTAAGGTTCACGAAAAGAACTACACTACTCATGATCTAGAGCTGGGAGCAGTTGTTTTCGCGCTTAAGATATGGAGACATTACCTGTACGGTACCAAGTGCACCATTTACATCGATCACAGGAGTCTTGAGCATATCTTCAAGCAAAAGGAGTTAAACATGCGACAACGTAGATGGGTAGAGCTCTTAAATGATTACGAATGCGCGATCAAGTACCATCCGGGCAAAGCCAATATTGTGGCCGACGTCCTCAGTCGAAAGGATACTACACCTTGTTGGTGCACACATCTGTCGTCTTCGTCTTGTATCGAGTCTCAGTTCGGTGCGGATCTAAACAAGGCATGATGTCATCATCCTTGATGATGACATCACACTAGTGACATCATTGATTGCATCATCCACACAAAAGGACAAAAGTGAAATGCATGAAGTTTACATCAGATTGTTATATTTCGCTTCAAGACAAGATCGCTTCAAGACAAATTGCATGGATTTCATGAATGATTTCGCTTCAAGATTAATATGTAGATTTCGCTTGAGAGCTTCAAGCGAAATCATGTTCCTTATAAATATGCATCGTGTCATTTCAGTTGTAACAGTTCGAACAGTTTTTGGCCAAGTGTACCGAAGTGCTGTCGGTTTCTCTTTCGATTGTAAAGGTTGTCAATATCAATATATAAGAGATTAAAGTGAATATCAAGCTGTTTACACGTTCGTTTCTCTGTTTCCGCCTTTGAAACGGACTAGAACTCTTCCGAACGACTCGTTTAGGTCGCAATCCGATCCTACAATTGGTATCAGAGCTCAGGACGAGGAGTTCTTGCCAAAAACAGCCGGTTTTCACCACGATTTCTGTTTTTACATCATTCTTTTTCGAAATTTCAAACTTTTTACGGATAAAATCGGCTAAAATTCTCACATATCACGCATAATCATGTTCTAACAGTTTCTGGAAAGTTTCAGCATCAAAATCAGTCTAAAACTTGTAATTTTGTGTGATTTCGCTTCAATTGTTCGAACATATGATGACATCAGCAACATTTTGTACATGATTTCGCTTCAAGTTGATGATAATCTGTTGATTTTCGCTTCAAGTTGATGTATTTCTGTTGATTTCGCTTCAAGTTGAGAACATTATTTGATTTCGCTTGAATAGTTGAAGCGAAACTGATCTGATTGCATTTCGCTTGAAAACGTGTACTTTGCTTGAAAACTGAGTTTCCGCTTCAAACTGTTTTAAGATTTCGCTTCAATATGCACTGAGTCTGCTTGAAATATCTTGAGTGTTTGCTTGAATATTCATTTAGATCTGAACTAACTTGAATCTGCTTGATAGTACGCTGAATCGTATTTTTTTGATAAACAAAGTTGTGTGTGAATGTGAATATATCTGGTTATATAGTGATTGTGAAGAATCATTTCGGATCCGACAAATAGCTTTTGATAAAATCAAGTAATGAATGAGAATATATTGGTGTTTGTAAGCATGTGATATATATCGGGTCTTGTGTTTTGAATATTGAGATTGCTGGTTCATTAAAGTTTACAACTTTAATAGTGTGCACGTGAAAAGAGCATTTGTTTGTGTGAAACTTTAATCAAAATTGTCGGCAAATGAATTGATAACGAGTTGTATGTACATATCTCGAAATTGTTGATCAAATGGTTCATGTGCTGAATATTTGAGGTCCAATCAGATTTTGTTTAGTAATAGAGTTCATTGGGAAAATCAATTTGTTGGACGATTTTTACAAAGCTGTTGGATACTTGAATTTTTGTTGATATCAAGGTTTGCACGTGATTCAAAGATAAGGGTGTCAGTCTCTATCATACCAAGTTGGCATGTTAACTGATCAAAGTTTGACTAAAGACTATCATAGTTTAATATTTTTGACCAAAGCTTGTTGATCAGTATTGTTTGTGTGTGAAATCTTGTTGAATTTTTTTAAAAAAATCAATAGTGTAGTCCAGTGAATATTAATCTTTGATCAAGTTCTCGACCCAAGTCATCATTGTCAACTTTTGTGAACAAGTGTTCTCGGCCCATGTGTTTTTGAGTTTAGCCCATTCATTCATTAGTAGAAGCCCATCATTACATGTGATCACATCTTATAGATCCGATTATTTTAGTTGTTACCGAGTCCATGTAAATGATAAGCATGTGAACCAAGTGTCAGCTCAAGTGTTTGAGGTTATTGTTCATTTGTTTGAAAGTCCCAATACAATTGTTGTGATAATATCAGTGTGCCTTAAAGTTTCATAACTTCACATCAAATTGTTCAGTTTGAATTAAATCGAAAGGTCGCACAAGTCAGGTTCAGTCCGTACAGAAAATCATCAGTCCAAGGTGTTTGCCAAAGGATATCAAATTTCCCAAAGTATCTCCTGATTACCAAAACATGGAAGAAGAATTCAAATCTAAACCAAAAAGAATCCCAATTTTTCCAGATCTTGGAAGCGATGTAGATACCGATGATGAGGAAGAATATCTTAACAAATGTAGAAAAAGCATTGAGCCTGATAGTTTTAATTTTTTCTATTCAGATAAAGTTGATATACTGAATCAGAAGAAGATTGCCCGCTTAAAGAGGGAACTGGAAGCAGCTAAGTTACTTGCTAATGAAAAGGCGAAGACAGAAGCTGGAGAAGCGAATGTTGAACCAGCAACTGAGAAAGTTGTTGAAGTGGAGAAAGTGGTGGAGAAACTCGTTGAAATTGAAAAAAATGTTGAAGTTGAAAAACTTGTTGAAGTTGAAAAACTTGTTGAAGTTGAAAAATTTGTTGAAGTAGAGAAAATTGTCGAAGTAGAGAAGATCATCGAGGTTGAAAAGCTAATTGAAAAAGTGGTTGAAGTTGAAAAACCATGTTTGAAGTGTTCAGAATCTTGCAAAGCTTGTAAAGAGAAAGATAAGAAGATTGCTGAGTTGGAGAAGATTAAAGAAGACTTACTGTCTGATGTGAAGTACATTAAGGAGTCGTACGATGTGCTCAACAACACAGTTGATCGTCTGAAAAAGACGAATACTGAAATCGAAAAAGCAATGGATAAAATGAGTGCAACATTAATGACAAAGCAAAAAGTCATTAATGAGTATATTGAAGATTGTGCACAGTTAAAGAAAGAAGTGGAACTTGAGAAGATTGAGAGTGAAAGGATTAAACGATTACTGTTGAGTTACACTACATGTGATTATTTGATTGATCGTGTTTATCCTACTGTTGCAGGTCTGGAAGCGTTCATGGACAAAAAGACTGAAGATACTGATACTGGTAAAAAACCAAGTGTCAAGTATAACAGATGTCCGCCCCCGATCCATGAAACTTATTCTCCCAGGAATCCAAATGAAGAGCGTCTAAAAAAGGCAGTCAACATCAAGTTAAAGTCTGAAATCATTGATGAATTACCAGACAATATTGATGTTACATTCACAGCGTCTGACACTGATCATGAGTCTGAGTTAGTAAAGAAAGTTGTCGATCAGGTGTTGGATACGGATGAGGAGTCAAAACCGGAGTCTAAGTCTGAAAGTCCGAGTTCGTCAGAAAAAAGTCCGAGTTCACCGGTTAACAGGGTTTACAATAGAGAATTTCTATTATCAAAATCTAATTTGAATGACGGATCAATCAAAGTGGCTTATACTTTGAATGATTCAGACAAATTATATTCTGATGAGGAATTTCCAATCAGAAGTGTAAAAACTGAAATGATCAAACAGGTTTTCAAATTAACAGAAATTAATCTTTCTGATATAAAAGATTTAAATCTTGATGAAAAACCTAAAAAATACACTTCAAGAGTTCAACAGAGATTGAACAAGAAAAAGGGTTATAGTTCTGGTTATGGTTATCGAAAGAAACCAAACTACAACGGTAATCTCAAAAAGAAAGGTTTAGGATTTATTCCTCCTGAAAATTATCAAAATCAGAAAACTTATAAACCAAATACAAAATTTGTTGCAGGTGGAAGTTGTGAAGATGAGCAGAAGAAACCATTCTGGAAACAATCCAATCAAGAGTTTCTTGCTGAAGTGAAGAAGAATGTGAGAAAGTTTGCTCAAAGAGTTGATCGAAGAACTTGTTTTAAATGCCAGGAAGTTGGACACATAGCTTGGAATTGCCCCAAGACCAACTACAAAGAACAGGGAGTTTCTTCTAACTCTAAAATGAAAAAGAAAAATGTTGTAAATCGACTTTGGAAGTTGGTGAAACTTCAAAACGGTTTTACAAAAGAAGTGTCGATTTAACCAAACAAAAATGGATTGTAAAATCTGAAAGAAGTTCTGACAATGAATCTGATTCCATAAAATCAGAGGAGTCATTTGTTGAGAAAAAGATTGTGAATTCCGTTCCTGAGGTGAACGATGAAAATTTTCCTTCATTGTCAAAGGAAAATTGGAAGTCGAAAGTTGGGAAGGTAGAGATCTCAAATCAATTCTTCGCTGATAAGGGAGAATTTGATGTTGAGAAGGCTTTCAATGGGAAAGTCAAACATATTTTCGGTAAGATGGTTGACAGAAAGGTAAAGGGTGCTCAAGAATTTTATAAATCAAAATGTTGGTGGGACAGATGTTTGCCACCAAAGTCACCCAAGGCTGGTCAGGCTTGGGTGGACGTAATGTTTGAGTAAAAACCGGACTTGCCGGAGCTCCCAGGTGGGTAAAAGTGGAGCAGGAATCGGCACATTTCTTGAGAAATTCACTTTGGTGATTTCGACTTACAAGTGGTAAATCAGGGACATTAAGTTGTACTTGATTTTCTACAAGTGGTTTTTGATATGAAAACAAAATGATGAGTTGAACCCCTAACCTACAAATGGTTTCTTAAAATCAACAAAACTTATTTTCCGGAAAAACCATTTGATTAATACAAACTTAAGTGTTTTGAAATCACAATGGGAAAACAGTTTGTTGTGAGGGGGAGTTCTGATTGTTCATGCCAAGAGGATGGCAAATTGAAGCGATTTGATATCAGTTGTTATTTTTTTTGTACAGTTGGTTTTCAAATTTCCTAAAATGTGTTTGCATTTTAGGGGGAGTAAAATTTTTTTTTCAGAAAATCCAAAAACATTTGAAAATTTGAAAAAGACAAAAACATGATAAAATTCAAAATGAGTTTTGTTGTATAAAAGAGGAAATGATAGTACATCAGTGGACTGTCACAACATGCTAAAGAAATGGAAGGTATAAATGTGATAAACAATCTCACTGTGGATATGTCAGTAGGTTTTTGCACATTTAGTAAATTGTGATGAGATATAAACATAAAATTTACTTGCGTCTACGTGGGGAACACCTCCAGGATATATAGGTAACCCCTGAAATCTTGTTTGAAGGGTCCCGTATTCTGAAATACTAGGTCTTTATACTCAGTGATATCTGGGGTATTATCCCGGGACTTCTGATTTTGCGGAAGCAATGGCCTAGTCCCCGGAGAATACTTTCCGCATGCTTGAAAAATAGCGCAGCCCTCAGCAAATTGATGAAACAATAAAATTGATAGTCATTGCTGTTGTAATTCAAAAGATCCTCTAAAGGGGACCCACCAAAAGTCGAAGCCGTCAACTCTCTGCGTATCGAAAGATCGACCTGAGCTCTCACGGCCCTCGCAATTAATCCCTTACAGATATCATCTAGGTATACTCACTTGTAAGACTGAATACTGGGGTCTGGATACGGGAGTATATACTGAGGTGGGACACATGTAGATGTTTAAGTCCTAAAACACTAATTCGTATCTCGAAGCAGTTGAACTTTGTGTGAAAATTTAAGTGGACAAGTATACTGACAATCTAGGTGAATTGTTTAGAACTTAAAATGTTTAAAGCTTAACGGTGTTGGTGATTTGTCTCAAAAACTGATATGATCCTCTTACACAAACTCACAAAAATAGTGTCTGTAAATATTTTCTTTACTGCATTTTATTCCAGTTATATCAAAAATTCCAAAAAGATTTTCGGTGTGTTTTAGCATAAATTTTGAAAAATTCAAAAAGATTTTAGACAACTGATGTTGAAGAGTGGATTTTCAAAATTCCAAGTGCTAAACATGACGAACAGGTTTGGGAAAATTTGATTGAAAAGTTTTTCAGAGATAAAAATTCGATAAATGATCATTGTTAATGGTTGTTTGTATATTGATTGGAGAAGGATCAGTGTTGATGCATGAAATTTGACAAATTGTTAAATATTTTATTCTTGTGAATCTTATTTTTGGGTAAAGGATGTGCAGGATAGCAGATAGAGTGCCAGGTTCCGATACCTGAAGATTCTGAAATTCTGTAAAAGCCAGACTACGATCCCAGCATGTTTTGAGGGGGAGTCTGTTAGAGGAAGAGAGAATTGGAGATAGGATAGAGCCAGATAGAGATCCTGAAGAAAGCTCAAAGACTGATAAAGACTGAAGATTGTGAAGACTCGACACTTAAGACTCGTCAACATCTGAGGGGGAGTCTGTTGGTGCACACATCTGTCGTCTTCGTCTTGTATCGAGTCTCAGTTCGGTGCGGATCTAAACAAGGCATGATGTCATCATCCTTGATGATGACATCACACTAGTGACATCATTGATTGCATCATCCACACAAAAGGACAAAAGTGAAATGCATGAAGTTTACATCAGATTGTTATATTTCGCTTCAAGACAAGATCGCTTCAAGACAAATTGCATGGATTTCATGAATGATTTCGCTTCAAGATTAATATGTAGATTTCGCTTGAGAGCTTCAAGCGAAATCATGTTCCTTATAAATATGCATCGTGTCATTTCAGTTGTAACAGTTCGAACAGTTTTTGGCCAAGTGTACCGAAGTGCTGCCGGTTTCTCTTTCGATTGTAAAGGTTGTCAATATCAATATATAAGAGATTAAAGTGAATATCAAGCTGTTTACACGTTCGTTTCTCTGTTTCCGCCTTTGAAACGGACTAGAACTCTTCCGAACGACTCGTTTAGGTCGCAATCCGATCCTACACACCTAAGCGTGTACGAGCGTTACAACTTACCATCCAATCTAGTCTTCCTACTCAGATACGAGATGCTCAGGTTGAAGCATTGAAAGCAGAGAACATCAAGGCTGAGTCCTTATGAGGATCGAGGAAACAGTTAGAACAAAAGGAAGACGGCGCCTACTATGTAACAGGGCGTATTTGGGTCCCACTTTATGGAAACTTACGTGAGCTTGTGATGGATGAAGCACATAAGTCTCGATACTCAGTACATCCTGGTTCGGATAAGATGTACCACGACTTAAAGACTACATACTGGTGGCCTAGCATGAAAGCCAACATAGCAACCTACGTCAGTAAATGTTTGACTTGTGCGAGACTCAAGATTGAATATCAGAAACCATCAGGCCTACTTCAACAACCAGAGATCCCGACATAGAAATGGGAGCAAATTTCCATGGATTTCGTTACTGGCCTGCCTAGATCTCAACGCGGAAATGACACTATTTGGGTGATAGTGGACTGATTGACTAAGTCTGCACACTTCTTGGCTATCAAGGAAACAAACAAGTTTTCTACCCTAGCAGATGTTTACTTAAAGGAGATGGTTTCGAGGCACGGGGTGCCAACCTCCATAATTTCCGATCGTGACGCGCGTTTTACCTCTGAACTGTGGCAAGGGATGCACAAGTCTTTTGGCTCTCGATTAGACATAAGCACAGCATATCACCCGCAAACGGATGGGCAGTCTAAACGCACCATCCAAACCCTTGAAGACATGCTTAGGGCATGTGTGATTGATTTTGGTAACGGCTGGGAACGACATCTACCTCTAGTAGAATTTTCGTATAATAACAGCTACCACACCAGTATCCAGGCCGCTCCGTTTGAGACATTCTACGGACGTAAATGCCGATCACCTCTTTGCTGGGCAGAAGTTGGGGACAGCGAAATCACTGGCCCAGAACTGGTGGTAGACACGACTGAGAAGATTGCTCAGATACGACAACGAATGTCGGCAGCTTGTGACCGTCAGAAAAGTTACGCTGATAAGCGTAGAAAACCACTCGAGTTCCAGGTTGGGGATCGAGTGCTACTCAAAGTCTCACCTTGGAAAGGTGTAGTTCGTTTTGGCAAACGAGGCAAACTCAATCCGCGTTATGTCAGACCGTTCGAAATCATTGAGAAAATTGGCAAAGTCGCTTACAAGTTGAATCTACCCGAAGAACTCAGCGTAGGTCACAACGTATTCCACGTGTCAAATATGAAGAAGTGCCTGTCAGATGAGACCCTCATAGTTTCTCTCAAGGAGCTCACTATTGACGATCAGCTGCGATTCGTCGAGGAACCAGTAGAAATCACTGACCGAGACGTTAAGGTTCTCAAGCGCACCAGAATACCTCTTTTTCGAGTTCGTTGGAACTCCTGTCGTGGCCCAAAGTTTACCTGGGAACGCGAAGACCGAATGAAACACAAGTATCCCCAGTTGTTCGAGAAAATTGCAACCACTACTGAGGTTGAAGCTACTGCGGAATTTCGGGACGAAATTCCAAACCAACGGGGGGATGATGTGACACCCCAGGAAAACCAGGAAACCACGCAACCTAACTAGCTTCCTCAGTAACTACGTGCTAAATTTTGGGACAAAATTTCTTTCAAGTTGGGGATGATGTGACAACCCGAACTTTCTAGGTCAGTGTCATTTTATCTTGTGATTCATGTCTCTCGTTATTCATTCCTTTTCTTGTGCTCTTCTTGTGCTGAACGTTTTGTAGGATCGTTTGTTGACCCGAACGAGTCGTTCAGAGCTTGTCTCTTGCGTTTCAGATGCGGAATAATAAAAAATGCAAGTAGAAGTAGCTTGTTCTTCTTCCTAACTGCTTGTTTTATTGATATGAAACGTTTTACAGCTCGATCTTCACACCGGCAGAGCTTCGGTGTGGAATTTCACATACACGTTATGAGATTCGTCCTAATGACACCTATATATAGAGTTTCTGGTTCGCTTATGTGTCACATGTCCATACAAGCGGACCAGACATGTTCACATAAGCGGACCAGACATGTTCAAATAAGCGGACCAGACATGTCCATATAAGCGGACCAGACATGACAAATAAGCGGACCAGACATGCCTATGTCCCTATGAGCGGACCAGACATGTAACACCTATACAGACTCCTTTTTTCTCGTAAAACGTGCCCTATGCTATACAATACGACGTAAGACCTGATCCTAGACACCTAGACGTAATCAACAGATGTAGTGCACCAACAGACTCCCCCTCAGATGTTGATGGAGTCGCTTATACACTCTTACTGCAAAACTGTGTCTTCACATCTTCAATCTAGATCAGTCTCTGGGCTTTTTCTTCTTTCAATCTTCAGACTCCCCTTCTCGATTTACTGGCATTCTTTTGTTCTTCAGTAACATCTTCAGGATCGTTGTCTGATCTACACAGGCTTTCAGAATTGATTTCCAGGATCGAAACTTGGCTCTCTTCCAACAGAGATTTTCAGAATATCGAAACCTGGCTACCTGCACAATCTTAACCCAGACATAAATTTTCTAAATTTATCACATATCAAATACCTGTGCACCAACACATGACTTTCATAATCATATAAACAAACATATAATTGCAACATCTCAGGCTCTTTCTCAAATATATATGATGAACCACTTGAAGAAGGTTAGATTTAACAAAAACAGTTAGATTTACACAAACACTCCTCCTCAAATGCTGCTCGTCATGTTTAGCACTCTGAATTTTGAAAATCAGTTTTCCAACATCAGTTGTCGAAAATCTTTTTGACTTTTTCAAAAATTATGCTAAAACACACACAAAATCTTTTTGGATTTTTGAGAGACTAAAATGCAGAAATAAAATATTTACAGACAATATTTTTATGAGTTTGTGCAAAAGGATCATATCAGTTTTTGAGACAAATCACCAACACCGTTAAGCTTCATTTTATTTTAAGTTCTAAACGATTCACCTAGATTGTCAGTATATTGATCCACTTAAATTTTCACACAAAGTTCAATTGATCCGAGATACGAGATTAATGTTTTAAACACTTGAACTTATCCGTGTGTCCCACTACTTGAATATACTCCCGTATCCAGATCCCAATATTCAGTCTTACAGGTGAGTATACCACAGATGATATCTGTCAGGGGAATAAATTATAGTACGAGGGCCGTGAGAGCTCAGGTCGATCTTTCGATACGCAGAGAGATGACGGCTTCGACTTTTAGTGTGTCCCCTTTAGAGGATCTTTTGCATTACAACAGCAGCGACTATCAATTTTATTGTTTCATCAGCTTGCTGAGGGCGATGCTATGTTTCAAGCATTTACAGAAAGCATTATCCGGGGACTAGGTCAGAAATTTCTTTCAGCAGAAGTCCCGGGATAATACCCCAGATATCACTGAGCATAAAGACCTAGTATCTCAGAATAAGGGACCTTTCAAACAAGATTTCAGGGGTTACCTATATATCCAAGTTTGTGTTAACCCACAGAACAAGCAAGTTTGAAATTTATGTTTATATCTCATCACAATTTACTAAATGTGCAAAAACCTACTGGCACATCATCAGTGAGACCATTTATCACATTTTTACTTTACATTTCTTTTGCATGTCGTGATAGTCCACTGATGTACTATCATTTCCTCTTTTATGCAACAAAAACTCATTTTGAATTTTATCATGTTTTTGGCTTTTTCAAATTTTCAAATGTTTTTGGATTTTCTAAAAATTCTTACTCCCCCTAAAATGCAAACACATTTCAAGGGAAATTTGAAAACTAAGACTCTTGACACAATTGAAACATACAAACTGTACAGAAACTTGACAACTGACACTGAATCACATCAAATCGCCATTCATTCGGCATAAACAATCAGAACTCCCCCTATCACAAACCATTTTCTCATTTAGATTTCAAAACACTTAAGTTTGTTTTAATCAAAATGATTTTTCCGGAAAATGAGTTTTGTTGATTTTAAACCATTTGTAGGTTCGGGGTATGGTTCATCATTTTGTCGGTTTTATCAACTATAGTAAATCAAGTACAACTTAATGTCCTTGATTCACTGTTTGCATTCAAGCAACCTATAAACCACTTATACGAATAACCACTTGTAGAATCACAAACAATACCACTTGTAGGTATGACCTATACCAACTGTAGGAATATTACGTCTACATCACCATTTTACCAATCAGGATGCCGATTCCTGCTTCGCACTTACCAACCTGGAAGATCCGGCGTAGTCCTTCAACCTGTAAACATTCAAATACTATCAAAATCTTTCAACCAAAATCTTCAAACATTAGACAGATGCTGATTCCTGATCCACGATATAAACTTGGGATCTCCGGCATGTCAGGTTTTTCTATTTAAACAGATTCACCCAAGCCTGACGGTCCTTGGGTGATTTTGAATTCTTGTTCAACAATGGTGGAAAATTTTCATCATCCATTGTTAAACCTGAATTCTCCAATTTTACCTCAACCAATGGCTCCTCTGGCTTTGACGAACCAGAATCATTGCCTGAATGTGGCTTGTCTGACTTTGATGAGCCAGATTCATCGCCGACATGTGGCTCCTTTGTTTCCGAAGAAACAAATTCATCACCACCAATTTTCACCTTCTTCTTTTCCTTTTTCGTCCTCAAATTTGTATCCGATGAATTCGTCTTGCTTGACTTTGCAATTGAGGAAATCGATTCATCAGAACTCTTATTTTTATCAACAGATGAACCCGAGGACAAAATCCTTTCGAGATACTCTCTCGCCTTCTTCCTCTTCTTCCGGAGTCTGTCTTTTTGCCCCTGTGAAAGCTTCACTTTCGGTTTAAGAACTTTCTGTTCTTGAATTTTAGGTTCTTGAACTTTCTGTTCCTTGGGTTTTGCTTTGACATTGACTGGTTTCTTCATTGGCATTTTCTGAGATTCAGCCCTCGATCTTCCCTTTGATCTCATTGGGCAATCTCTGGCAATGTGTCCTCTGATATTGCATTCATAGCATCTTCTAGTCTCAAACCACCGATTCTGGCAGTTAACAGCAATGTGTCCTCGAATACCACAAGAGTAACACACTCTGTTATCGTACCATTCACCACTATTACACCAAAAACTCAGATCATAGCATTGTCTGGCTTTGTGGTGATCATCATCCCTCCTGAAAACTGGATTTGGCTTTGAAGCACTGTGGTCAAACCTGCACCACTTATTACCAACAGATTTTGAGTTTTGATATTTCAATTTTTGTGGTTTTTTATTGCGATTGGATGATTGAACTGATGAGCTTTTATTCTTGTTTTGACCATTTTCTGAATTTTTAATTTTTTGTTTCTGTTCCACTTTCTTCTTCAAAGGTTTTTGTGTAGAGCATTCACCCTTTTCAGTCGATTGCAGAACAGTTTCTTGAAATTTTTCTTTTAATTTCAAAAATATTTTCTTTTTCTCATTTTCAGCATCAGACTCTGAATCAGACTCATCTGCTGAATAAAACTCTTCATTTTTATCATCAGTTTTATTATCACAATCTTCAACTTTGACTTTGTCAAAGTTTGTGACATAGTCACTTATTGGATCAGAATTGATCGGTTTTGGACATGGATAATCTGGTGTTGATGACAAAGTCTCAAAACCTATTAATTTCTCTTCAAGCTCTTTGATTTTAATCCGAGCTTTTTCAGCTTCATTTTCAAGTCGAATGATTTTCTGAAGATGAGAATTTATTTCAATTTGTTTTTCAAGATTATTTTTAAAAATAACAGATTTCTCATCTTCTAAAATCTTCATTTGACTTTGAAAATATTTTTCAAATTTTAATTTTTCATTTTCAAATTCTTTTTCCTTTTCTTTCAAAATCTCGTTTTTCAATGTCAAACTGTTCAAATCTTTTAACAGTTTGTCATTTTCTGATTTCAACTTCTCACAATTTTCCGTTAAATCAAAAATATGTTTCTCATCAGCTTTCTTCTCGTCTTTCAAAACTGAAATTTCTTTAGTCTGTTCCTCTCCCACTTGAACACCTTTACTCTTGCTCTTCTTTAATATTGATTTTCCACTTTGACTTTTCTTCTTCTCAGCATTCCTCTCCATCTGTTCTTCAAGTTTCTTAATGAATTGACCAATTGCCAAATCAGAGTATTCTCCAGTTTTTTTTAAATTCAAAAGAAATGTATCCCACTCTTGTTGAGGTAAGGCATTGGCTAATTTCTCAACCCATTCTTCTGATTCCTTTTTAATACCTTTCTCAGACATTGAGCGAACAAGATGGCTATATCTCTCAATAATACTCTTTGTACTTTCTCCTGGATAACCTAAAAATGAATCAAATTCTTTCGTTAATACATTTATTCTATCAAAAAGTTTCTTTGGTCATATTAAAGAAGTTGATATCCATGATTCAAAAACCCATTTTTCAAGACAGTCCCTCCAAGTGAGATAACTTGTTCAAGCTAATACACTTGGTTCAAAAGAGCGATCCAGAGATGTCTTTGGAGCGGTCCAGAAATTGTTCGTTCGAGTGGACCAGAAATTGTTCGTTCGAGCGGACCAGAAATTGTTCGTTCGAGCGGACCAGAAATTGTTCGTTCGAGCGGACCAGAAATTGTTCGTTCGAGCGGACCAGAAATTGTTCGTTCGAGCGGACCAGACTTGTTCGTTCGAGCGGACCAGAAATTGTTCGTTCGAGCGGACCAGACTTGTTCGAATAAGCGGACCTCAATTTTGACAGCGAATTCGAGCAGAAATCCTTAGATTTCTCCTAAACGGTTAAGAATTTGGATCTGAAACTTTCAAGGATTTATCTCGATACTATTTCGCACAAGCTGTGAAAATTTGAGCGAATTCTGACCATGAAATCTTCCCGAATCTATAGACTGTACGTTCGAGCGAACCACATATCGAACATGTTTTGACTCGTTAAAACTTCGAATTTTGGCTTCAAACTTTCCAGGATTTATCTCTATACTATTGTGCACAAGCTGTGAAAATTTGAGTGAATTCCGACCGTGAAATCTTCCCGAATCAGTAAAAGAAGGTGTAGAAATGAGAAGAAATGATGAAAAACAGCTACAATCTGCAGAAAACCTCCTCCCAAGCTCTGATACCACTTGTAGGTATGACTAACCAACATAAAACTTATTAATATTAGATTCGTACACATTGTTTTTGGGTCGAATATAGTTAGGTTGTCCACCTTGTAATTGGGTCAGTTTGGGCCGGGTAATGGTTGTACATATGGGCTGACCGGCTTTGGGCTTAGTTTACACACACACATAGGTTATGTGCTATTAATTGGATGGGCCTAGATTATATGCTATTGATTGGATGGGCTAGAGCCCACTTTGGCTTAGGAGGTTAACCGCCCAACTTGTAGTATATTTAGGCATACGTAATGTCAAAAGAAAAAAAAAGGTTTATCACAATTATCACAAGAACTTGAAAACAAACCCTACTTTGTTCCTGGTTATGTGCGGCTGTGGACCCCCCCCCCCCTAATCGAAATAACCCTTAACGGTGTCAAGGCATCATACGTGGGATTTCAGTTGTTTGGTACGTGAGTTATTACTTTGCATATGTTATGTTGTGGTTAGATGTGTTAATGATCGATTAGTTATGTGATGGAATATTGTTTTGTTATTAAACAATTAATATGGGTAGAGTTGTTAGTAAACAATTAATTGTTTGTATGTGGTCTGTTCAATGCATAGTAGAAGTGTACAAAGTCAACCTAAAACAAATAAACACATGGGACCTAACTAGTTAAAGGATACCTCAATGGAATGATGGCCGACAACTATGATTCCAATTAATTTTCTATTAGACCACTATTGATAAAACTATTGAATAATGAATTTATCTGGAAAGATTTAGATTATAATAATTGATGTTATGACTGTTTTGTGTGGTGATGGTATGTTGCTAGTGGGTCGGTTGGTTTGGGGAATTAAGTAATGGGCCGAAGTTTTAAAGTATATGGACATAGTAACAGTGATGAAGTATGTTATGTTGATTATGTGCATGAATTACTAGCAGGTCATGAGGAAGTAGAGAATTAACTAGGGTGTTTAATTGTTGCAATTCTTTAGTGATACATATTGGGCCGAGAGGGGTTTTTGAGGGGCCGCTTATTTCACTGCTGGGCTGCATGACCACGGGTCATCAGCTCAGCCCACATCGTTGTGATAGTGATTTGTTGTGTGGGCCGCATTAGCCTAGGAAGGCCAAAGATTGGACTTTTTCACATGCTCAGGTAGTTAGGGATTTTACTAATAGGTGTTTTGTATTTATGAACTTTTGAGTGAATTAAATTATAAACTAATTACATGTTAGAAAATTTCTCAATGATGTTAGGCCGGTATGATAATTGCTACGACTTGAAACATAAGGGTGTTACTCATGTATTAGAATTGTGTGGTACGTGATTGAAGTAATGAGTAGATAAACCATACGTAGGATACGTATTATGTATGCACGTGAAACTGATTGTTATCTGTACCATGTTAGGACGTGCTTAATTCCTGATTAATAGAGTAACTAATATAACCGAACAAACCAAGGTGAGTTCACACACTTTCTAAGGCATGGGATTCCCGGTGGTTGGGAATGGGTTAAAGAATTAAAACGGAACCTGCATATCCTCCATGGGTAGGATATGTACCGCCATCCTCCGTGGGTAGGATGCCAATATAAATACTGCGTATTCTCCTTGGGTAGAATACGTACGTTCGTCCTCCTTGGGTAGGACAACAACCTTAAACTTACTAGACAAAACTCTATCATGAAGTCCCTCATTTTTATATCGACTTAATCGTCGGGCCAATGGCGAGCGGGTCATTAGTTAATAGCGCTATTAGGGTTGACAAGCCTCACACCGTGCCGGTCGGACGGGCGTGTACTAATGGATCTGGGCACTTAGTCAATGATGATAGACATTGACGTAGGGCACAACTTATGTTCGTCAATTGTCGATATGGTAACAGTCTAGTGGTTCACCTGGGGAAGCCCCCACTGATTATGGATATGGTTTGGGAAACAAAGATACTGGTTAACTCGTGGTTTACGAAACAACTTATGGTTTTCAAAAAAAACTTGTAAAACTAAACAACCAACTGTGAACTCCCTCAATTTTGTTGTTGACTCGTTGTTACATGCCTTGCAGGTCGTTAGGTGCTTATGGAGCTTGCACAGGGAGGAGCGATCGTTGTGGGACATGGACTGTTGAGTTCCATGTCAAACATTTAAACTTTATGGACTATTTACTTATGTTTGGGCTTTACATTACATTTTATGCTTCCGCTGTTAACTTAAAGTTGGTTATTTTCTTTTGGACACCAATTATATTGTGGTTGGTTTTATTTACTTATATACGTTGTTCAATATGATTGGTGGCTTGATCCTGGTCAGTCACGCCTCCATGCGGTGATGCTCCGCTTGTGGATTTTGGGGGTGTGACAGAGACAACGTCCACTCTAAAGAGGCAGAAAGGGGTTTGGGTCAATCGCTCTCACTGTGTTCGTCAGTTAGCCACGTTACACGGAGGCATGGAGACGATGAAGGACTTAGAGGGACAGATGGACTGTTATGATGAGCTAGAAGAGCTTGTTAGGAAGATGTTGGACTTCCAGGGATTGAAGCGTTAGTTGTTGATTGTTTCTGTTGTTCATTTTGTATGTCTCATATGATGAACCCTATTTTTGGCTTGCATGCCAAATTTTCAGATATTTAGGAGGAAATTTCATGTAGACTTGTTGCGGGTGTTGATGTAGACACGCCGAATTTTGATTAGTCTTAGTACTAAAAACAAGTTTTATGAATTTCTGGTATAAATATCGAATGAGTTCCTTTTGGCTTAAAAATATTTCTCACTAATATGTGGATATTATACATGCGCCATGTTTGGTCCACTAACGTTTAATGATTAAATTATTTTAGATATCGTCTTATGTTGATATTATGTTGTAATAATAGAAACGACGAAATGCCGCCAAAAGCGAGACAGGGTTCTGGACTACCTATTACCCCGGAAGAGTTGGCACAACTCATAGCCCAACACGTTAATACTGCCGTTGAACAGCACGATGTTAACCAAAATAGTGGCCAGGAACGTGGACGTGATGCTCATGGGCTTGTTTTTGGTGGGACACAGGATCGGAAACCCTTCAGGTGATATAATGATCGGAAGGTTTTAGTAGTTCCTGTGTTATGATATAATTGGAGCGTAAATCTGATTTTTCGTTAACCTTGTGAACAGTACATAGATGTACACATAAAACAATCCAGGGTTGTAACCCAAGATCATTTACTGGTACCCTATGCAATGACGTGGCAACGGTATGCGTAATGTCGGGCCGTCACAGCGGATCGACCGTTCAAATAATTCCGCATTCCGAGCCTAGATCTGGGGATTCGTGAAAGCGAAAGTCTGAGAGTTCGAGAAAGGAAACCGATGAGAAGCATGATAGGAAACGCAGTTCGAGGAAGACGTATGTTGCCAGTTCTTGTCGTTCTAGAAAGGATAATGCCAGGGATGGCAGGAGTAGTTTTGAGAAGAAGACTCACGAGGATGAGCGGAGAACATGCGCCAGATGTGGTCGGACTAGACATATGACTCGCGAGTACTATGCTAAGAATACGTTGGATGGAGTTACACTTGAGGGATGCTACGAGTGTGGTGAGCGAGGACACAACAAAAGAAATTGCCCGAAACCGAAACGACAGGATGCTGTGGGTAAAGCCGTCGAGGCGAGTGCTGGGAAGGCACATGAGAATCCTGCTACTACTACTGGTATGTTTCTAATAAAAAAACAATCTATGTTCATACTCTTAATACCAAAGCTGACTTGAGTTTTGTTCGAGAAACTTTGAACCATTTTTGTGTTTACCAACAAGTAAGCTGGGTATAAAGTGCCCAATAGAACTAGCAATTGGTAAGTTAAAGAAACTAGTAAGGTCGTTTGCAGTTGTAGTATTTAGTTAGGTGATCGTAGTTCTAGTGTTGGTGTATTTCTAGTGGAGCTGGGGAGTTTTGACGTAGATGCGAGGATGGATTGATTATCCAAGAACGAAGCAGGGATTATTGCTCGGAGAAGCAATCTAGGATACCTCGTTCTGATGATGGAAAGGTGGTAATTATTCACGGAGACCGACCGAGTCAAGTGTTGAGTGTCGAGAATTGAGTGTTGATAGTTGAGGGTTGTCAGTATTATGAGGATGCTCAAGTTGTTGCAAAAAGGTTATCCTGCGTTCTTTGTTAGTGTGGTGGATATGAAGGTCAAATGTAGGAATATCGGATAAATTCCTATTGTTCGTGATTATCCAGAAGTTTCTACTAAAAAGACTTACCTGGATTGCCCCCTGCGAGACAGATCAAATTTTGAATCGATCTGGCACCCGGTGCTGCGTCCAGTTGCACAATCTCCTTATAGATTAAGCACTGTTTGAGAATGATAGAAATGTCGAATCAGCTTCAAGAGCTACTAGACAAGGGTTTCATTCGATCAAGCTTTTCGCTTTGAGGCGCATCTGTTTTGTTGAGAGAAAGAAGGATGGATCATTCAGGATATGTGATGATTTCAGAAAGCCGAGCAAGTTAACTATCAAGAATCGGTACTCTTTTGCTGAGGATTGACGATTTGTTCGATCAAGCTACAGGGATCCAGCTACTACACGAAGATCGATCTATGATCAGGATATCATCAGTTGAAGGTTGCTGACGAAGATATTCCAGGGACTGCTTTTCAAACATGATATGGCCATTACGAGTTATTAGTCATGCCTTTTGACTTATTTAATGCACCATTTATGTTCATGAATCTCATGAACAGGGTATGGAAACCCTAATCGGATGAATTCGTGATAATATTCATCGACGACATACTTGCCCATGTGCGAACCAAGGAGTTATCTTGTAGAGATGCTATTAGGTTTAGCAGAGAAAAGAAGAGCTGAGCCACAATGATTAGATCCTTTTAAGAGCCCATCTTGAGTTGGATTAGTCGCTTATAGGCTCAAGCTACCATAAAGATGGAGTAGTGTACATGAAGTTTTGTTTGGTCTAGTTGAGAAAGTGTATAATAGATAATACATTGATTTTGTTCTTGTAGAGATTTATTTAAAAGATAAACGGAAGTTTATCGAAGTACCGTAGAAGCAGTACGTATAGTTAGAAGAGTTATTGTTGATGCACTTTGTGTGGACGCGACTCGGCTCGGTTCGACTCGGCCTTGAAGACTTGAAGACACGAAGATCGAGACAAAGCTACAGCCAAGGGGGAGTTTGTTGGTGCACTTGTGTCTGTACTTTGTCTTTATTTCGTCATGATACAAAACGATGTCTTTAATGTAAGGTTGATGTAAGTTTGACCAAGTCAACCATCCTCCTGGTTTGACTTGACCAAACAGTTAGAAAAATGTTGTAAGTTGGCTGGGTCGAAGGATGGTCATCGAAGGATAACTTAGATCCTTCGATGATGATCAGCTCGAAAGATGTCTTTCGACAGATGGACCACGAAGGATATCATCCTTCGTGGTACATGCTGATCATTCGAGCTGTTTCTGGTCGATAGATGATCTTTCGATCATCCTATTTGATCCTTCGACCAGACCTGCTGTGTCGGGTATATATACCCATGTGTTGTGTTCAGTTCGATAGATTAGGCAAGAGAGACAGAAACAGAGAGAGCATTCTGTTGAGAGCACACACACGAGAGAACTTTGAGAGTTTGCAGAATACATCTGTAAACATTGGACTTGTAACCGAACCTTTCATACGCATTAATACAAGTGGTGTTAATCGTTGAATGTTGTGTGTTGTGTTTGTGCTTATTCTCGTATAAAGTCTCGGTTGCATGCTAGCTTGGATTCCGCACTCGCTAGTGTGTTTGATATAACAAGGATAAGGTTTTATCTCATCCTCGAGAGGGACCTACAAGTGGTATCAGAGCCTTGGCTCTTCTCCTTGTTAAAACCGAGGTGTTCTTGGTTGTTTTTCGGGTTTTTGAAAAGTTGTATTTTTCTGAAAAACTTTGTTTTATCGGGTTTAAATCTTGTTCGGAAGTTTGTAGTTTTACCAGAAAACCCTTTGTGTTCATAATATCTTCATGTGTTCTTCAAAGTTTACATCTTTTGATCTTGTTTAGGTTATTTTCGAAAGTTGTTGGTGTATTGGATAGGGTGAGCTGATTAAAATAATCAAACAAAATCTGTTTTTTGTAGAAAATCATGGTCTGACCATACTTTCTGCCGAAAGATTTACCAACCCGTCAACTTTTCACCAACCTGTCACCCGTTGTCAACTGTGTCAGAACCGATCGAAAGATATCCTTCGAAGTCGAAAGATCATCTTTCGACCAAAGGAGGTTCGACAGATAGTCATCATTCGAGCATCCTTCGAAGTGTGAGACTTATCTTTCGTTCCAAGGAATATTTTCGAAACATACATCTTTCGGTCTTCTGCTCATTTTCGAAAGACTAGGATCCTTCGATTGGGGAGTCTTTCGAAGTCATCTTTCGTGTTCATCATTCGATCTACAGTCCTTTTTCGAAAGATAAGGATCTTTCATTTGGAGAATCTTTCGAAAAACATTGTTCGAAACTCAACAGTGATCCTTCGAACACTGTTGATCTTTCGAACAGGTGTTAATCTTTCGATCCTTGTCTGTTTAAGTTTAACAGTTTGTGCCTTTCAGGTCTTTCGATTCTTGATCCTTCGGCTGGTTGTTACCTTTCGAAATTTTAACATAGTTTGTGAAAATTAAATTTTTTTTAAGAGAACTTGTGTTCAAATTTTAAATCTATTTTCACTTAATATATTAATTTTTATAAAATGGGAACAAACGGTCAGTGGGATCCAAGCGCGTGGACTCTAACTCCACAATCAGCAGCTACGCAATCATCAGCTACGCAATCTGCGTCAGATTTCAACAAAGCATGGATGCAGGCTGTTGCCCCACCTCAAGCAACAATGATAACTGCAAATCAATGGGCATTGGTCACAAATCAAAGCAACAGCATTCAATCTATGATGCAGAACGACAGTGAAACTGGTACAAGCACGAAACCGCCAAAGCTAAATCATATCAATGATTGGGGATGGTGGAAAGAAAGGCTGAGAACTTATGTTCAGGGGCAAGGTCAAGATCTATGGATGTGCTTCTTCACCGCATTTGACAGTGATTTGGAAGTTGCAGGATCTAATCCAGAAACTTACAGCACTATGTCTGATGATGATAAGAAGAAATTTGAGTTAGAAAAGAAGGCATTCATGATTCTCACACAAGCTCTTCACAAAGACATTTATCACCAATTTGTTTACTGCACGACTACTAAAAGCTTGTGGGATATGCTTACGTTACGATGTGAAGGAAATGCTCAATCTAGAAAGATCACGCAAGAGCTACTGAAGAAAGAGTTTGAAGGTTTCACGTGTATGGAGAATGAGACTTTGGCAGAGCTATCTACAAGGTTTCATCACTTGTTGAGCGAGATGTTTGGCTTTAGAGTCACTGCCACTCCACAAGAAATGGTAAAGAGATTCGCTGATAGCTTACCAGCAAAATGGAGCAGTTATCTTGAGATTCTTAAAGAAAATGGTGTTCTAGACACAATCAACGTTTATGAGTTGATTCAAAAACTGGAGAACAAGGATGTAGAAGAAAAGCTTAAGGCAAAAAGAACACTAACTCCACAAAATCCAGAGATGTACTTTGGGATTGCAGGAGGTATCAGTGGAGAAAGACCAGCCTCTCAACATGCGAAGCTTCAAACAGCTTTTGTCTCTAACACCGGACCTTCAACAACAGATCAGTTTGATCCTTCAGCTTACACGATGTTTTCTAGACCGAATGTGCAACCGAAAGCTCAGCAGCAACAACCGCAACAGCAAGGGTTTTATGGAAGCTCTTCAAACTTTCAAGCCACTTCCAATCCTAACACAGTCAGATTAGACACTTCCAACTTTTCCAAAGTCAGTGTCGAAGTAGCCAAGGAGCATATGGAAATGTTGAATACCTTGGTTAGTGCTTATAGTGGATTAGTCGCAGGTCAGATTGGGAATATCAATCTAACCAATGAAGATTATCAGCAAGTGGATAAGGAAGAGTTTGAAATGATGGATATCAAATGGGCTCTTGCTAGTGCAATTCGAAGAGCAAAGGAGTTTATGGAAAGGACGGGAAGAACCAACTTGGAAAGCAAGAAAGACACCAAGTATGGGTTCGACAAGCAAGCTGTAACGTGCTTTAACTGTGGTGAGCGGGGTCATTTCAAAAGGGAATGCACAAGACCAGCTCAGCATGGAAACCAGAATCCTTTCAGAAACCAAGGCAACCAGCAGAACCAGAACAGGAACAATGTTCGTACGCTGGTACCTGTCAACAACCAAAGCCAAGCAGGGCCATCAAATGCCAACCGGGGGCTGGTGGTTCAAATAGATGAGGGTTGTGATTGGTCGCTTCAGCTTGGAGAAGGAGGAAATGGTGGAACAGCATGTTTTGCTGAAGTCGTAAGGGATTTAAAGCACGCCAGTGGTGGAGAATCTTCCGCCAATGGTGGTGACTCTTCTGAGGATGAAGACTCTTCTGGTTATAGTGGAAGCTCAGATGAAGAATCCTCCACTTCAGGGAATGATCATGTGGATCAAGCTGCTTACTCTTCGTCTTCTCTCCATTCAGCCTTTATGGCTAATGTCGACAGTTCATCAGGTCAGGTATGTGTCGATGAACCCGCTGTAGCCAGTTGTGATAACTGTGATAAGTTGCGTGTTAAAAATGCTGATTTAGAAGCAAACATGTCTGAGTTGCAAGGCAAACATGATGCTTTACAAGCTAGTTTGTTTGACTTGCAAGACAAACATGTTTCATTTAATGATGAGTGGTGTGAATTGCAAAGCAAACACGAGGCTTTGCAAGAGAAATATGATGTCACACACAAACACAATCAAGAGTTGATTGTAGATCTTGCTAAAGCGACTGAAGCTAACTTGTTTTTAACCAGAAATGAAAAAGAATTTAAAGCAACAATTGCGTCATTAAGACATGATGTTTCAGAATTACAAAAGGCTGTTTTGCGAAAACAACATGCTAACAACAATCTTATTGACACAATTGAAAAGCAAATGGTAGAGTTAGCAACAGCCCGATGTGAATGTGAAACAATTAAGCAGAAATTGGAAAGCTATTCCAATTCCCGCTTTGTATTGGATCACATCATTGATGTTCAAGAGAGAAAGAAAAAGGGGGATAAACCATGTATTGGATTCAAATCATGTCCTCCCCCAATGAATCACAATTACTCCAAACTGCCTGATGACGAGGATATGCCCCGTTTTGAACCTACTGTGCCACTCGGTCTAGATGACTTTGCAGCAGGCCTCGGGTTCACAACTGGTACATCATCCTCGGGTCAATCAGAATCTGAATCTGAGAATGAGACAGATTCATCGTGTATTAAGGAACAGAGTCCTCCCATTGTTGAGGATGCTGATTCTTCAGATGATGAATCTGACGGAATTGTGAAACAACAGTCTCACTCGGTTACCACAGATATTCCAATCGAGAATCACATCCTGTGTGATCCACCAGTGAAACCGAGTAAGACTGAAATGTCAAAAGCAATGGAGTCTCTTGTTTCTACCAGTGAAGAGAATAACTTGTTGTACACGCTCAAAGGAGATAGCAAAATCTACTCCAACAAAGATTTTCCAATTAAAAATGTAAATCAAGATTTAATTGAGCAAATTTTTGAAGGATGCACTGATAAGTTTTTGGGGAACAAAAGTGGCAAAGTTACCGTCACTCAATGTGATCCAATTCCGTGTGAACAAATTAGAAAACAATACGGAAACCAAAAACTACAAGTTGAGCGAAAACAACAAGTCAATTCCGGAAAAAGTAAGGTACAGGGAAAGAAGGCTCAGAACAAGAATGTTCAAGCACCTAAAGTTCAGCAGCCTAAGACTGAACAACCAAAGGTTCAACAACGAAAGGTGCAAAACAAAAGAGCTCATGTTAAGAAAAGAGAACAGAAAATGAACTTTGTTGGGTCCACAGGTTCAGACAAACTTGAAACATTTCAGGATAAATCTAACCTTGAGTTTATAAAACAAGTTAGAATTTTAAAACGAAATGATCAGAATAATTACACCCAACACACCAACGCATGTGATTTAGGTCCTAGCACGTATAGATCACAAAGTTCATTGTCTGGTTCTCCGTCTGTTCATCAACATGTTTCTCCGAGATTTGTAGAGCGGAGAATGTGTTTTGAGTGTGGCACAATTGGGCATATTGTAAGATACTGCCCATACCTGCAAAAGTTGAAGACAAAAACAAGTGCTCCCCAAGAAACCAATTACCAAAAACGATCATTTTCCCCGAAACAAGACCCACGTGTCTTGAAAGAAAGGGAAAAGAAGTTAAAGCAAAAGAATCAAAAGGTGATCGAAAAGGCTGTAAACACAGAAACTGCTAAAAGGAAACCAAATTTGTCACAACCGTTAAAACCGGAGATTTCTAAATCTGTAAATAATACACAATCCGGTAAACAAAAGGAAATTTGGAAACCTAAAATTGGCAAAGTTTCAGGGGGAGCCACTCAAATTCCGGGTTATCGAGAAATCGAAGTCACAATCTTCGATCATGCCGGAAGACCCAAGTCTACAAAGGCTTGGGTCCCTCTCTCCAACTAATTTTTGAGTGAGTGTGTAGGATATTCTAGGAGGAACTTTCGATAGTCGTAAGATTGTTGATAGTGGAGCATCCTTGCACAAGATAGGCGACAGAAGAGATTGTTGCCTTTGATGGAGAGAAAAAGTACAGGGAAACAGAAATGTCTGTTGAAAGAGATTGAAAAGCTTCGACAAAATGAAAATCATTTCAAAATGTGAATGTTCAAGGCTTTGATCGGGTCCCCGGGATAGATTCAAAACAAAATGTACGCACCTGCAGCACGTCTGAAGTTCAACAATCTACAAGATGAACGTGCAGTGTACATTTCTTCGTGGTGTGATTGAAGAAAATGTGTTTGTTGAACAAACCATCCAGGTGTGCGGATGCCTTGGCATGGATTGAACAACCGCACACTACTTCTGAAAGAGAAAGACAAAGACCTTCGCTGGTGAAATGTGGAAGACCAGCCGGACCCGGAGGTTTATGATCTTGTTGCTGTGAAGGGATTTCAGTAGCTACAAAAATCGACTTTGAAATTCACACCGGGTGGATATCCAGTTTGGGAGAGCACTCAGATTCCTTGCAATGCTCGATGCAGTTGCAGGATACGGTTTTTAAATTTCTAATCTTTCCATACTTGTCGATATTTAAGCTGCTTTGTGAATTATTATCTCGTTCAGCACTCTTTGGCCAGACAATGTTGTCATGGTCCGCACCGCTTACCGACTTGCCAACTGATTTTTCCAAAATTCGCTAAATCATTTCTGATTAAAACTTAATTTTGGTAAACGGCATTGAGGTAAAACATGAGTTAACCAACAGCGGAAAATCTTTTTTTTGTAAATACCTTTGTGTTTTAAATTTATTTTAGTTTGTTGATTTTAGGGGGAGTAATCCAAAATTTGAAAAATCCAAAAACATTGAAAAATTTCAAAAACACAAAAACAATAGAAAAACAAAAATGAGTTTCCTGGCGAGCAAAAGAGAAAGTGATAGTACATCAGTGGTCTGTCTAAACCTCTTTAAACCTTAAATGAAAAACGATAAGCAGCTCTATATAAGATGTATCGGTAGGCTCACAATCATTTTAAAGTGTGCAGGGTGATATAAACTTAAATCGACTGAAGATCAGGTGGGAACCATTCATTGGCATATGGTCTTAGTACCGAAATTTCGTTTGAGAGATTGCCGAGGTTCTGAAATATTCGGTCTTTATGCTGCTTATCATCTGGGTATCATGGTTGTATCTTTTACCGAAAAATAACGGGGACGCAAGTCTAGATCTTCCATGATACCATACATACGTGTACATACTGCATACGACCTCAATAAGTGATCAACAATCACATGTCCACCAAAATAAGTGATAATATATCACAAATTCTTTCCGGGTGTCAAGTTCGTCTCTCTGCTGTACGAAAGTACTGACCTGTTCACGGACTTGCTCCTGTGCCCTCATGCATTGAAAACCAAGTTCCTCATCAATAAGTGATTATATCACATAGGGCTTGTTTTCAAATCAAAATAAGTGAGTTTCTCACATCATATACGGTCAAACAGATGATAATCGGTATACTCACCGGTAAGATGAATCCTCGTGCATACCTTGATACGGGAATGTGTCGTGATGTGGATGAACACCGGTCGGTAAGTATAAATTATACCTTAACGTATCCCCTCGCCATGATTACAAATGATAAGCTGAGCTTAAGTGGACAACAATACCGATAATCGTTATAGGATGCTTATCTTAATGTTAACTAAAAGAACAACAAGAACGTTTTGGACATGACCGTACACTGATATGATTCTCTTACCCTCGAAACTCGCAAAAAGAATGTTTGTAAATATTTATTTAATGTTTCCTGTTTATGCATCTTTGTATATATTTATTTATTGCTTTCCATCTTTACATTTGAAAAATGAAAATTTCAAAAAAAAAAAAAGAGGATTTTAGGTGTGTTTTAATATAAACTTTATAAAATCCAAAAAGATTTTGCTTCTAGTTTATTTTTGATTGACTGATGTTGGAACTCGAGTCTATCCTACCCAAGATCCTGATTATAAGCTGGAAAACAATTGCATCTTCATAAACAGTCGAAGTTAACGAGTTTTGAAAGTTAAAGGATTAAAATGAATATTTTTCTAAACTTTCAAACTGCTGTCGGTTGGTGTTTGATTGAGATTTGATCTCTTATGTGTCGTTAGTTTAAATGTTAACTATTTTCCAAGCGGTTGTTCTCATTATGCGTTTAGCTTTCTTGCATGTGCAGATGCTAAAGGCGAGGAGAACATGTTCGATGAAAAGCTTTGGAATGAAGACACGAAGTGGAGGCACTCAAAGGATAAAATGATCGAGTTGCCGCTATCCCTTCATCAACACCACAAGGATCTGAAGAATTGACAAGTCAAAAGATTCACGAGCATGACTCAATGGAGAGTTCAATCTAAGGGGGAGTTTATTGACACACTACCTAAGTTAAATGGGGAGTTTGTTGATACACTTTCTACTTATGTCGCGTGAAGACTTTGAAGATCCTCCGACTTGAATGTGATAGAAGACGAACCATCACGAGTAGCGTCCAAGGGGGAGTTTGTTGATGCACTTTGTGTGGACGCGACTCGGCTCGGTTCGACTCGGCCTTGAAGACTTGAAGACACGAAGATCGAGACAAAGCTACAGCCAAGGGGGAGTTTGTTGGTGCACTTGTGTCTGTACTTTGTCTTTATTTCGTCATGATACAAAACGATGTCTTTAATGTAAGGTTGATGTAAGTTTGACCAAGTCAACCATCCTCCTGGTTTGACTTGACCAAACAGTTAGAAAAATGTTGTAAGTTGGTTGGGTCGAAGGATGGTCATCGAAGGATAACTTAGATCCTTCGATGATGATCAGCTCGAAAGATGTCTTTCGACAGATGGACCACGAAGGATATCATCCTTCGTGGTACATGCTGATCATTCGAGCTGTTTCTGGTCGATAGATGATCTTTCGATCATCCTATTTGATCCTTCGACCAGACCTGCTGTGTCGGGTATATATACCCATGTGTTGTGTTCAGTTCGATAGATTAGGCAAGAGAGACAGAAACAGAGAGAGCATTCTGTTGAGAGCACACACACGAGAGAACTTTGAGAGTTTGCAGAATACATCTGTAAACATTGGACTTGTAACCGAACCTTTCATACGCATTAATACAAGTGGTGTTAATCGTTGAATGTTGTGTGTTGTGTTTGTGCTTATTCTCGTATAAAGTCTCGGTTGCATGCTAGCTTGGATTCCGCACTCGCTAGTGTGTTTGATATAACAAGGATAAGGTTTTATCTCATCCTCGAGAGGGACCTACAGTTATGCTGATAACTGGAGAGGCGATTACAGCATTCTAGTCATGTATGCGATTTATTGATTTAGTGATTTGTGGATATCTGAAATGAATGCCAGAAGGAAGGAAGACGAGTTTATGAGATTTGATTCTTTCGAGAGCCCATCTCGAGTTGAATCAATCAGGTGTAAACTCAGACTATCTTAGGTACGGGGTAATGTATATGTAAATATACGTATGTAGAACCCGAATTTGGTGGAATTTTGACTTAATCTTTTGATTAAGTGCTTGTATGTGTTGAACCTTGAAAAGGGTGGAGAGCGTTGCGACATGAGTTTAGGAATCGAGGATGTGTGTAATATTGGTCTATGAAGATTCTTCATAAGAATCAAAGTTTCTCGCAGAAACTACAAGACAATATTCGTCAAGCTTGTTTTCACTATTTCCACTTAGTGCGAAAGCAAAACCTGTAGAGTAAAAATTTCGGGGATGAAATTTCCTAAACAGGGGGAAAATATGATACCCGGCTTTTCAGGTCGTACCGTACAATTGTAACACGTGTTATGAATAGGTAAAAGGTTGTATTTGACAGGTTATGATGTTTATATATGGTATTTAATTAGTTGACAAATTTAAACCTTAGTAAAAATTATGTTGGCAAAGGTAAGATAAACGCTTATCGCGTAACGGTTAAAATACGAAACGAACATCGGTGACCACCCGATCAGTGTTAAAATCATAAAGATAGTCTGTTAGGATTAGAATAATTATTTTAATAATATCCGTGTGGAAAAATAATTTAAAACGCTAGGAAACTCTATTTTTCGAGTTTAAGCGCGTACCGCGCAATGCAGCGCGTGTACCGACAAAATACTGTCAACACAGCCTGTCAAGGCAACTGGTAATCATTTTAATAATAACTTGATGAGTCTATTACTATAGAATGATAAAAATAAATAAAAATGCTTAAATCCCTATTTTTGCGATTTTAAGCGCGTACCGCGCAGCACAGCGCGCATACTGCCAAATACCGACAACGTCGCCAGTCCCGGCAAACAAATATTGTTCAATAATATTTTGGTGAGTTTATTTTAATAGAGCATTAAGAATAATTTAAAACGCGCTAAAACGGGTTAAAACGCTAGATAAAATACCTGGTATCCAATAAAATACCAGTTTATACTCTATATTACAATATATATATATATATGTATATATATGTGAAGATTTCGAAATATGTAGAGAGAGAAGGTCCAAATGGCAGCCCATACTCTCACCTCTTCATGCATGTATGACATGTGTGCTCTTGGAAAAAGAAATGATGATTACTTCTCATAAAATGTGCCAAACTCTTCACAAAGTCAAGATAACTAAATCAAAACAATCTCTCTCTCTCTCTCTCTCTCTCTCTCTCTCTAGATATTCGCGGCTGAAAACAGCCCTCATCTCTCTTCCATTCTTGAAAATTCAGCCATATCTTGAAGAGTTAAGGTGTTTCAAGCAAGTTTCAAGCTCTTGTGAAGATCCAAAGGTGATTTGGAGGTGTTTCAAGCAAGAACCAAGCTCCATATCATCACACTTTGTCAAAAACCCATCAAAATCTTGAAGGTATAGAATTTATCTAAAAAAAATACATTCTTGATTTTTAGTGATGATAGAGATGATGTAAAGTTTCTCTTGAACTTGGAATTTAACATAAACATGAAAACTAAAACAAATGGGTTTTTAGTGATGATAAAATGAATGAACTTGTATGTATATGTGTGGTCGTATGTATGTATATATATATATATATATGTATGGAGTTTGAGTTTTAATTTTCTTGATGTTCTTGATTGATAAAAACCAAAAAGATGAATGCATGCATGTTTAAAAGGTATCATATGAAAGCTTTTTGACTTGAAATGAGTTTATGTGAAAAGTGATGATTTGATAATGATCATAGGAAGATTAGAATGTTTTTGGATGTTTGAATATGAGTTAAATGCATGATGGATATAAATTAGATCATGCATGATTGATGATGATGTTATATGGAATGCATTAGATGCATTTACTTGAACATGCATGATGATTGGTGGTCATGAAATAATGATTTAAGCATGATTTGATAAAACTGAGTTTTGATTAGATTATAAACACTAAAATATGATTATTTTGATGTGTTAAATAATTTATAACTTTGACATAATGTTTGCTAGCTTTGTATGTTGTACCTGATGCATTAAAAGTTGTAAAATACGTGAAATCGCATGATTTATGTGACTTACACAAAAACTGCACTAATCTGATTATAACCACTATTTTAATCAGTAAATTACATGTATTGTATTAAAATATCAAGTCATTTCGAGTTGGAATGATTATAGTAATGTTTAACGCAAAACTATGCGTTAAAACGGCCAAAAATCGGCTTTTCGAGTGATTTTTATAAAACTGATTTACATCAGTAAGTAAACTGATATTTTTTGTCTAAAAATAACTATTTTAACTAATTTTAAGTTTACTTGGTGTTTGGTTGGTCATACGTGACTTCCGACGCCCGAAACCATTACCAAATCGCTAAAATACGCATTTTTCAATATACACTAATATAGGTAATATTTTGGGTGAACCTTATGTCTTAAAACGTGTTATGTGATTTAAACATGAGAATGTGAAAATATGTTTAGTTTTTAACATGATATTAGAAATCTAGCTTACGCATGTATGCTTGTACGTTTTGTGCGGTAGAAACAGTAAAAAAAATTGCGTTAAACGTGAAACTTGTTTGTTGAGCATGAAACTTGATACATATAAGATATTTTATGTATATTTTCTTTAAAAATGACAAAATATATAAGTTAACAAGATTTTGCGTGTTTTGATGATAAATTATGTGAACGTTTATGTATATATATTGCGTATAAACGGGAGTGTTAACGGATTTACACAATAATGGTCACCAATAAAATCGTTCAAGTCGCAAAATCACAAATATATATATATATATATATATGGACTCATATATATATATATATATATATATATATATATTAATGTGCCAACATAATCAAAAATGAAAACTTTTCGAGAAAATCTCAAAGTTATGTGACAATTCTAAAAAACGGAGAAACTTAGGATTTTTGTGCTATAAATATTGATTTAAAATCGTTCCTACATATAATAGGATGTGTAGAAATCAAACTGTGGGATTGCGCTATTTAAAATACGCATCCAAAGGTGAGTGTCATTAAACCCCTCTTTTTACTGCTTTGTACATATTTTGGGGGTAGAACACGCCAATAAAAGGGTTTAATAATGTTTTCGGATTAAAACATATTTTCTAATATAAAATATATATTTTCGTTGAAAATATATGGAGTTTGATAAATCATACGTTTCGAGATAAAACGTTTTTGATGAAAGAATGTTTGGAGGAAATTTGAAGGATACGGTGTTTCCATGGAGAAACAGACTGTAAAGTTGGGACGGATGCCGGCCTGGTCTTAAGGGAGGGGATCAGGGGATTCGTACAACATCGTGTATTAAATTGTCAAATTAGTAGGATATATATATTGTACGTGAGGCAGACATCATATTGTTCTTTGAGAGGATCTTGCGCCCATGATGTCGTTTAATCATTTAAGTAATGTACGCGAGGAATTGTTGGTAGATCTATCGGGTTGACAACCCCGTCGTGACCGGTCGCCCCGTGTCAAGTCAAGCGACGAATTTTGATTCTTTTTATTGTCTAGCATTGATTATCCCTACATGGTGAATATATAGTTCGTATTGTCTAGCTAACATACGAGTCTGGAAATTGACGCAATAATTTAATATACAAAACCTGGGTAATAACTAAATTGTCGGGTTCTTGAACTGCGACAGATGACCCATGGATTTTATTAAGGAAGTAAAATGGACTATCAAAAATTATATGGATATTTTCAAATAAACACCTAAACAGAAAGTTTTCCTTGGAATAAAATTGTTTGTAAGTGAATATGTGAACTCACCTTCCTTTGTGTTGACACTTGATTTTAATGTGTTCTACAGGTACTTGAGTTCGGCTTCGGGAATTGTGGCGTATCTTGTGGTTGTTGATGCATGTTTTGTCACTTAAATATGTTAGACTAATTTTAAAACTTTCTGGGACAAATGTAATAAGATCCATAAGGATCAAAGACAATTTAACTATTTCATAGTTGTGTCATGTTATGGGACGTCATGCTTAAAAACTTATGTTATAATTAAGTTAATAAGTCCAACACTATAATGCATCAAACACCAAGATAGAAATGGGCACCAACTTCTGTCACCACTACGTTTTATATTACGCTGCGACGTTTTTGGGGTGTGACAATGAGGTAGTGGGCTTTGCCCGATTTTAGATACAAGTCGTTTTTCCACGCCCCGCACGGATTCAGCTGGGAGGTTCTCGTCCTTCAACGCTTCGGTTCGAGCAGAACGGATCTGATCAGGTAGGTTAGAGTCAATGGTGTGTTGCGAGGCTCGTACACGTTTAGGTTTCACAGTCGAAATCATTCAAAAGTTTCATCCAGCGATGCCATCACATGTTTAGCTCTTTCAAAACAAGGGTGCACAGGAGGCCCTTGTGATCGGTCTAAGTAGTGCATTTGGTACCGTCCAAGTAATGCCTCCAACTTAAATCCAAAGATCATGGCTTCCACCGCAGGTTGTGACTCATGCAATTCTTCCCGTAAATCAACTACGTAAGCTATCACCTTCTCGTGTTGCATCGGCGTGTAACTGGGACTCTGATTCGAACCATCATGGTATACCACTAGATCACCCATACCCTCGGGTAAAGACGATGCTCAGTGCATTGTAGAATTGGGTTTCAAAAACTAAAAAGACGTCCTCCTGTTTTATCTCCCATGAATACACAGCACCCTGCTGTGCTAAAGAGGTTAAAGCTGAGCAATCTTCGAAAATCCCGCGATGAATCTGCGATAGTATCTAGCGAAACCAAGAAATTGCTGTATCCCCGAAGGACTCTTTGGTGTTGATTAGTGTAACATATGTGCTTGTAATCATTGTGAACAGTTCTTTCATCAATAAAAGAATGTTATTGGATCCCAATGGTTGTTTGGTTGTGTTTTACATTTTTCATGTTTTGACTTTTATTCAATTTCAAACTCTATATCGCTTTCTGGAGAGTTATACGCAAACTGGTGCGTAAACGTAATCAGTTTAATGCGAAAAATACTCCAGAACATCAACATATACTTAACATACCCTAAATAACCTTTACATAACTTAGAAATAAGTTTTAAATGCTTTGGTATGGCAAAAACAAGTCAATTCGCTTACAGGGACTAAACTTGACAAACTGCGAAAGTATGCCAATTTGAACTGTAACGAACATTCCGGAAGATGACCATAAGTTAAACACACCTTAAATATCCTTTATATAGCTTAGAAATAGGCTTTGAGGGGTTCGGTGTGCTAAAATAAACTTTTGGGTCATTCAGGGACTAAAAACGTCAAAAAGTGCACAAGTTTGCATTTTCACGCATAACTTACGTTCAGAATACATCCGGACATCCAAAAATTTATGTAAGCACTAAAACATTTTGTTTTAGTGTTTGGCATAAGAAAAATCCATTCGTCACGCAATTTGGATCGTTTTTCGCGCTTATGCGCATTCCGTCGTAATTAAGCGAACATCGCGATCGTACGGCCAAACGAACCGACACCCGAGATATTTTTGAACACATTTTAAGTTCCCTATACTTTAACTTCATTTTAGAGCTTTGAAATGGGGTTAACGGGCCTTGAACGTGTCGGAAATGAGCTTATTACACAGCAGGGACCAAATCTGCCATTCTGCCAAAATAGGTCCTTGCGCACCTCAACACTATGAGTGTTACGGTGCGCAAGCAGTCCCCAGACAGCAGAAACTTTCAGAAACTATGAATCTGGTCCATTCCACCTTGCACATGGTTTTGGGGTAATACCTTGGGCTCTAATGGTTTTCAAAAACCAGGGTTTTGAGGTGGAGGGTTGAGATTGAAGCACGGTTAACGAGGAACGATCTTAACGAGGAACGATCTTAACGGCTCTACAAATCCTATAAATACCCCTTGCCTTCATTTTCCTAAACCCACAAGAATCTTGATTTGAGAAGCTCTAAGTTGAAACCTTTGTTTCATACCTGAGCTACTTGGATCGAGGTTAGCATTCGGGGACCCTTTGTAAGTGTTCCTTCGTTCTTTTATTGCTTTCCGAGTCCGAAAGTCAAAATTTGTTTGACTTTCTGCATTGACCAGTTTATGGTCAATGCGAAGTTCGTTTGAACTTCGCAACGTGAGCGTAATCACGATGGTTATAGTCCCTTGTGACTATGCCTACTAATTACCACGTTGTCTAGGCTCAGTAACGAGCCGTAGTTTCGGTCAAAATGCGCATTCGTGTGTATTTTGTAACAAAACTACTCTTAGGTATCAAAACCGTTTGTTTTGATATCAAACTTGTTTTCAAACTTAGTTAAGCATGTTTTAACATGCTTAGCTCGTCACTTTTAGTTTTGTGCTTGTCTAGGGTCGTAAGGGTAAGCGATCTAATAAATCGCTTATACCTTCGAACCCGACCCATTTTGGTCGATCATTAGGATCCAACCAAATACTTTAGGACCATAGTATATAGGGAATAACCTTCCGAGGTTATACCCTATGGTCACATCGTTTGAGTAGTTGTATGATAGGTAGTTTATATGCCTTAGGTAAATTACCAGAATACCCTTTTCATGTGTAATTGGTAATTAAGCATATGTAACCTAAACTTTCATCACTTAACTGATTATGTAACATAATTAAAAATTTTAGGCATATAATACTTGTCATAGGACTAGTTAGGCGAACGCGTTTCACGCGAACGACGCGTTAAAGTAGCATAAGCTACCTAAACGGGTCGTAATGGGTCGTAAGCACTTAGGTTAGGTTTCATTTAGTATGTAGGCTTTTTTAAACCATATTACACGAGTCTCCACACTTGTTTGGTTTACGAACCCTCATTCTATCCGATCTTCCGATTTAGGTCTAGTTTATTAACATAGTTACCTATATTAGGTTTCGTTTGATTCCGTGATCTCTAGCATTGCTTGGTGGTTATCTTAGGACTTCTGAGCAATCTCAAGTGAGTACACAGACCCCTCTTTTACTGTTTTCCAAATTGTTTTGGGGTGAAACACATGTGCCTACTTGTTACTTTCATGCTTTCTTGTTTTCACATCATATACTTGCTATGTTCATTAGTACATTTATAGTACATGATTTCATTACATTTTATGCTATGTATGACCATTGTGTGCATACTTAGTACATTGTTTTACATTACATTTCATGCTATGTATGCCCATTGTGTGCATATTTAGTACAGTTGTTTCACGTCACATGCTATGTATGTCCATTTGTGGCATACTTAGTACAGTTGTTTCACGTCACATGCTATGTATGTCTATTGTTGCATACTTAGTACAGTTCACATGCTATGTATGTCCATTTGTTGCATACTTAGTACAGTTGTTTCACGTCACATGCTATGTATATCCATTTGTTGCATACTTAGTACAGTTGTTTCACGTCACATGCTATGTATGTCCATTTGTTGCATACTTAGTACAGTTGTTTCACGTCACATGCTATGTATGTCTATTGTTGCATACTTAGTACAGTTCACATGCTATGTATGTCCATTCGTTGCATTATTCATCATACTTAGTACATTTATTATTCATTCACATGCTTACATTTTGATATGATATTTGGTTTGTTTTGATGGATCAATATACATTCATTAACACCGATCACGCCGTTCGTTAGTAGGTAGTGGTACCATATGAATTGACAACTCCCGTTCCTGAAATCCTAGGTTTGTTTGGATTGGAAGGAATGACCGAATTCGATACACATAACTTAGATAAACCTTTAATTTGTTTAAGGGTTTATCGCCACAGTCTCAAGGCTTGGATGTATGTATTCTCACAATACCGCTTAGATATTTATATCAGTATAGCATGCATTTGTTCCACAAAACATAGCTTTGATTTAAACCATGTTTTACTTCAATACTTTGTTTTTGTGCATATGGTTTAGTTGATATTTTTCACTAGCCATACATATCATTTTGGTTACACATTACATGATTTACATTTGACACATAAACAGTATTGACATTGGTTATACATTACATGACTTACATCTTGACATAAACATTTTGACATATTATTCAATACTTTTGGCAATTGGTTTAAACATAAACATTCTACGTTGATTGGTTTGGTTTGAGTAAGTGATTTAAGTAACGAGGCGTGTGTAATATGATACAAGCATGGTGGATACGCCGCTGGTACTTCCTATATATAAATGATTGTATGGTATTACATATCGTAGCGTTATTTGAATCATTTCAATTTGGACATATAACATTTTATACAAATAACATACTTTTCACAAGACATTAATTTACAAAAAACTTATTTTATACAAACTCATTTTTACATGGTTATTCATTTAACCATACATTATTCTCTTATTTATACATATCATTTGATCTTATCGTTTTTCAAATGATTTACAAGACAAAGAAAATTACAAGGTTCATGACTAAACATTTTCTCAAACATAAATCATGAATTCTGTTTTCACAAAACCTATGTATCTCACAGGCATTTTTATGCTGACGTACCTATTTTCACATGTGTTTTCAGGAGATGATGCATAGGACTTATCAAGATACACATAGGCGGACTTGGGCCTTAGTGACAATAAAAGATGCAAGACTAGTTATTTATGTTATGTTTCTTTGATTGTCAAGACATTGTAACTCTTTTAATCAATAAAACAATATTTCAATTTCCATGTGTTATGAAACAATGATTCTGTTACAACACTCCCCGATGTTTCCGCCACGTTTTGTTGTTTTACGTGGTCGGGGTGTGACAGAAAATTTGGTATCAGAGCTCATGGTTATAGGGAATTAGGTTATTAGTAATGCTTTGGCCTAGTCTATAACCTTCCCAGGACCCTAACGCGAGTTTACTTGCGTTTAGTCATAAAACAATACCGTCACCTATCTTTAGGCGACGATCTCAACAAGAACATAAAATTTCAAAACCGCTTTGAAAACCAATCATCTGTTGTATGATGATTGATTACTAGGTTTTGAACCCTCAGTTATAAGGTTTTGAACCCCTTTGAATTTTCAAAATCTCGTCAAAGTTTGGGTCATATAATGTGAACACGTGCAAACTGGAAGAGTGAATGCCTGTACCCTGAGTTTTCTGTCGAAGGCTAGAGTGTTCGTACAAATCCGCAGTGTCGGACCAGTCACTCTTACCTGGGAACTCTTGGGGTGAGTGTTCACTTATAGGCGAGCATGTCTTCAGTGATACATTAATATGATCCGCTTACTTTGATTTGTCACCGTCTCATTTGTTTGCCTTAGGTAACAAACAAATGATCGCCAATTCTTATGCATTGTTATTCTGTTTTGTTTATCCGATAACCTTTCACTTGTTCCTTCCTATGTCTTTCATTATTTCTAGAATGTCTCTTCATCACGATGACGCCCAGATATCCGAGCAGACTGCCAAATTCGCTCAGCGAATAGGCGAAGTAGTCCTGAATACTGTTGAATTAGCTACTGCCATGTATCGTCTCCAGGATGAAGCCACTCCAGAGTCACCAAGACAGGCAGGACCTAGTCAGGTGACAGCACCACCAGCCAAGAAACCAATCGAGGAATCAAAGACCATGGATGAACGATCCCCTAAGAAGTCAAAGAAGCGAAAGGCTTCTCAGAACTTCACCATGGTCGCTCACAATGGTAAAGCCGTCCCCAACCAACCAGCTCAACTCCCTGCTAGGAAGCCATACAACGGAACTGCACCCTTGTGCAACCAATGTAGCCTTCATCATCACCCTAGTGTGAAGTGCCGCAAATGCCAAATTTGTGGACTTAAAGGTCATACAGCAAGAGTTTACCGAGCTGCAGTTGCTCCAAAGCAAGCTGGCGACTGATACACTCTAATTTACACATATTTTAGTCCCCCGTTTACCCCTATTTTATGCGTTTTTGGCCGTAAAACCGTCATTCGGATACTTATTTATCTACATTTATGTTTACAGGCCTAAAACTGCATTCCAGACAAGATGATAGCAAAAACGAGGACTTCCCGGACAAAACGACAAAGCTGCGGACATTCTGTTAAGGATTCTGAATTGGGCCTGTGGAACGACCGTTCCACCTGTGGCACGGTCGTGCGTCTCCGGTGAACCAACAAAGTCTCGGAACTGAACGATCGGTGCAACTGGTCGTTCTAGGAAAACAAGCGGCTCGGTGAAGAACGTTCGTTCCATCCGAAGAACAACCGTGCGTCTCCGGTGAACCAACAGAGTCTCGGAACTGAACGGTAGGTGCGACTTGGCGTGCAACAAGTAGCCCGGAACTGAACGACCGTTCCACACAAAGAACGGTCGTGCCATTTCGAATCTGGTCAACGATCCGATGACGTATGCAGTATGGTGACCCATCTCCAATAATTGAATAAAGTGAACGGTCGTTCCACAGGGAGAACGACCGTGCAACAGCAAAAAGTATAAAAACACAGCAGAAACTTTCTGTTCGATATTCTGGATTTTTGGAGAGCTTAGCAGGCGATTTTCAGGCTCCGGAGGCATTAGCTTTCACCCGGATTCAAGCCACATTGTCTCGTTTAGCTCGATTACTACCCGGATCCTTAGTCTAGTACTTGTTTATGGTTTGATTTTCTAATCTTTCCATGTTTTTGTTAATCTTTCAAGTACTTAGATTATTGTTTATGTATTATTGTAGCCTTTGGGCAAAAACACAACAATCCCTTGCTAGATTATAGCCATTAGTATGTTAAACTTTGTTTGTAATGACATTTGAAGTATTTTCTATGATTATCTTTGATGATTAGTTTGCAACCTTGTTATTGATATTGAACTCTTGATTATAAGTAATTATGTTGGATGATTGGTGCTTGGTTAGTTAAGATAGTTGAAAAATGAAGCTTAATTAATCTTGTTTTAGTAAACTTTGAATTTGGTTAACTAGTTTAACTTGGTTTAAATGTATGCATCATGATACTAGAAATGGTTAGTGATTTAATAAAATGTAATTATTGTTAATCAAGAGAGCTTGCCGTCACGTAAGGGCCTAAACGGGTTAGATGGTGTCGTTATAAATTCTTGCCATGATTTGTTATCTTAGTTAGTAGTTTAGGCCAAAATTGCTATCTTAGTGAATTATTGTGCAAGGTTTGTAAAATGAACTCGGTTGTGATTTAATCTAGTTTATGCTTGTCTCGGTGGTTGCATTGTGTTTATCGGTGTCGCTTTCCTTGATTAAGTGAGGTTAGAATAATCCTAACGGCTGACTAACTTATTTTTAAGAGATTTTCATAGACATTTATCAATTGCACGTTAAAGAACAATTTTAGGTGGTTAAAGTGTGTTTATCGTTTTAGCTTTCCGAATGATTGTCATGTTAGGATTCCCGAAAGGGATACTAATTGTCTTAAATTGGAATATTGACCGAATGCTTCTAGTGCCAAAACTGACTTAGTTGACATGCTGTGGTTGTGTATTTAGCAAGGCTTTTTATTTACTATCTATTATGTTTTTATTATGTATTTGGTTATGTTTACTTTAGTTTAGTTTAAATCAACAAAACCTATGTTTTTACCGGTAGTTTAGTGACAAAGGTCTAGTATTATTTCTCCGCCCATTTCCTTGGATCGATACTTGGTTCTTACCGATACTTTATTACATATATGACGGGGTACACTTGCCTCTTTCGTGTGTGTTTTGATGTAAAAGTAATTATCACTTTTATAAATTTAAAACCCAATCGTGTGTAAATTCATTGTAAAATTATGTATATATACGCACACGTCAGCGACTCTCTCAATCTCGTTTCTCACCAGGGTCTTGCTACAACTGTGGCGAGATGGGCCATTTCCTAAGGGATTGCCCAAAGCTTGCTAATGCAAATCCAACCCACGGATGAGCAGTTGGCTGACTAGAAGATGTTGCTGTCTTATGCTTTTGTTCTTTTGTTTTCTTGTAATGTGAAACAATCTGTTTTGATTATAAATAAATTGTTGTTCACAATTCTGATATACAAGTATAGTTACATGTGTGTATGGCTTTTCCCTATAATACCTACATTAAGGAACTATGTTCCTTAAAGTCGAGCTCTCTTCGCGAAGGAGATAGAAGTCGGGCTACATCATCATCATCAGGATCCCGCGCAGGAGTTCATGCTGTAGACGATTACACGGCCATTACTGCATAGATCTCGGCTCTGGCATCGAGATTCGACAGGTCCCAGATGATTGCGCATGCGGGCTCGGGTTGTGACCAGTGTGGTGTGTCACACGAGCCTGGGGCATGTTTTCAGGGAGTCGGATACGAGGGCCACGAAGAGGTAGATTTCGTGAGTAACCAAGTTAGGCCGCAGAACAACCCTTACAGTAACACCTATAATCCCGGTTGGAGAAATCACCCAAATTTTGGGTGGCGTGCGAACACAGGCAATCAAAATCCTTTGGGATTCACTCCGCGCGCTCCAGCGCAGCAGCAGCAGGGTCAAGGTCAGCAGTTCCAGCAGTACAACCAATCCTACCAACAGCGTTCATACCCGCATCAGAATCAGGGCTCTGGGAGTAGTTCCCAGCAGCAGGCCCCTCAGTCTAGTTCTAAGCTGGAGGAGATGATGTCCCAGCTTCTTACTAGCTCCTCTAGCGCGAATCAGTTAGCTGAAAAACGCTATCAGCAGAGCGAGGATCGTTTTCTCTCTCATGAGGGAGAAATGAGGAGCCACAAGGCCTCGATTCAGAACATAGAGAATCAGGTTGGTCAGCTGGCACAGATGATGTCAAAGAGACCCCAGGGTGGTCTCCCGGGCAATACTGAGATAAACCCGGGCCCGCATAGAGATGTGAATGCGGTGATGACCAGGAGTGGAAAACCTACCGGACCCGTCATATCGGACTCACCACCGATCACTGAAGCGGTCCCGACCGACACACCGGATGAGGTGCATGCCAGGCTCCGCCCAGCAAGTACAGCACAAGTCCAGGAGCCGGTCACAGCTTACAAGCCTCCAGTGCCTTATCCAGGAAGGTTGAAGAAGCAGAAGATGGATGAACAAAATGGTAAGTTTCTCGAAATGTTTAAGCAATTGCATATAAACATACCGTTTGTTGAAGCTTTGGCACAGATGCCAAAGTATGCGAAGTTTCTGAAAGACATCCTCTCAAACAAGCAAAAACTCGAGGACATGTCTTGTGTGGTTATGAATGAAAGCTGCTCTGCTATTCTCCAGAATCGCCTGCCGACAAAAATGGGCGATCCAGGAAGTTTCACGCTTCCTTGCCTCATTGGCAATCTTTCGGTCAGTAATGCGTTAGCAGATCTAGGAGCGAGTATAAACCTTATGCCCTATAAGGTTTTTACAAAGTTGGATCTAGGTGAGCCGTCACCTACGAGGATGAGTATTCGACTTGCGGATCGTTCTGTCAAGTATCCACGCGGGTTTGTAGAAAATATGCTTGTTAAGATTGACAAGTTTGTGTTTCCCGTGGATTTTGTTATCCTGGACATGGATGAGGACTCGAGAGTGCCTCTGATACTCGGACGCCCGTTTTTGAATACCGCCCGGATGATTGTGGACGTGGCGGCGGGCCAGATCACACTCCGAGTAGATGATGAGCATGTGACGTTTAACATTAAACGTTCTATGCAGCATCCTCAGAGTCAGGACGACGCGCTCTATTATGTTAACATCGTCGACACTTATGTGAGCACGCATTTCCAGGGTACGATCGAGGAGATAGATTCGGACACACATCTGTTGTGTGGGGACTTAGATGGCATTACGCAGGAGGGCCACTATTTAGAGCAGCCAGTCTATCAGATTGGTGATGATAGTCCCCAGAGTCCGGATCGTTTCACAGAAATTGATCGCGAGAGTGAAGTGAAGTCGAAGCCTTCAGTGGAAGATCCTCCTACCTTGGAGCTTAAAGAGCTCCCACCGCACCTAGAGTACGCATTTCTTGATGAGGAGCGTCATTTGCCTGTCATTATTTCATCTGGTTTGGCGGGAGAGGAAAAGAGCAGACTGCTTAATGTGTTGAAACTTCATAAGAAAGCAATCGCTTGGAAAATCATGGACATAAAAGGTATAAATCCCTCCTTCTGTACACATAAAATTCTTATGGAGGATCAGTTTAAGCCGTGTGCGCAGCACCAGAGGCGACTGAACCCAAACATGCAAGAGGTCGTTAAAAAGGAAGTGATTAAGTTGTTAGATGCTGGTATGATCTATCCCATTTCCGACTCTGTTAGGGTCAGTCCTGTGCAGGTAGTGCCCAAAAAGGGGGGCATGACTGTGGTCACCAACGATAGGAATGAGCTCATTCCAACCAGGACGGTCACTGGATGGCGGGTTTGCATTGATTATCGCAAACTCAATGACGCCACCCGCAAGGACCACTTCCCTCTACCATTCATTGATCAAATGTTGGAGCGTCTGTCAGGAAAGTTATATTATTGTTTTCTGGATGGGTTCTCGGGTTACTTTCAAATTCCTATCGCTCCTGAGGACCAGGAGAAGACCACATTTACCTGTCCCTTCGGTACATTCGCCTACCGGCGTATGCCGTTTGGGCTGTGTAATGCGCCGGCTACTTTCTAGCGATATATGGTCGCAATTTTCCACGACATGATTGAGGATTCCATGGAGGTGTTCATGGACGATTTTTCGGTATTTGGGGATTCCTTTGATCAATGTCTGGAAAATTTGAAAAGAATGTTGAAGAGGTGTGAGGAGACCAATCTGGTCCTGAACTGGGAGAAATGCCACTTCATGGTGAAGGAGGGCATAGTTTTGGGACACAAAATCTCTCACGCGGGCATGGAAGTCGATCCAGCTAAAGTCGACGTTATATCACGACTTCCGCCCCCCACCTCTGTTCGTGCTATACGGAGCTTTCTCGGTCATGCCGGGTTCTATCGGCGATTCATCAAAGATTTTTCTAAAATCGCCAGACCCATGACTCGTTTGTTAGAGAAAGATGCTCCGTTCGTGTTTGGAGATGATTGCTTGAGGGTTTTTGACCTCCTCAAGCAAAAGTTGGTAGAGGCCCCTATTTTAGTCGCACCGGACGGGAGTTTGCCATTTGAAATCATGTGCGACGCGAGTGATTACGCTATAGGGGCCGTTCTGGGTCAAAAGAAGGAAAAGCACTTCCATCCGATCTACTATGTGAGTAAAACTCTCCACGACGCTCAAGAGCATTATACCACGACTGAAAAAGAGCTCTTGGCGGTCGTTTTTGCATTTGATAAGTTTAGATCGTATTTAGTGCTTTCAAAAACCGTGGTATACACTGATCATGCAGCCATTAGATACCTCTTCAGCAAACAGGACGCAAAACCGCGTCTAATCAGATGGATCCTGTTGCTGCAAGAGTTTGATATTGAGATACAAGATAAAAAGGGTGCCTTGAATGTAGCTGCCGACCATCTGTCTCGGTTAGAGCACGGAGACATCGAGGATTCGCGTTGGGATTCAATCAATGACAATTTCCCACACGAATCTTTGATGGGTGTTGAGATATGTGATGAGTCGCCATGGTTCGCCGACCTTGCGAACTATCTTGCTTGCGGGATTATGATAAAAGGGTTGACTCACCAGCAAAAGAGGAAATTCTTTTCGGATCTCAAGCACTACATATGGGACGACCCTTTCTTGTTCAAGGTGGGTGCTGATCAGGTGATTAGGAGATGTGTATCTGGGTCTGAGGCGACCGACATTCTGCGCCAGTGTCATGAGGGACCTACCGGAGGCCACCACGGAGCCAACTTCACCGCGAAGAAGGTGTTGGATTCCGGGTTTTACTGGCCGACCATTTTCCGTGACGCGCAGGGTTGGGTGAAGGCGTGTGATGCTTGTCAGAGGGCGACGAACAAATCGGCACGCGACGAAATGCCCCAGAACTGGATACAGGTTTGTGAAGTCTTTGATGTTTGGGGGATAGACTTCATGGGACCATTCCCCCCCTCACGCGGAAACAAGTACATACTCGTGGCTGTTGACTATGTATCAAAGTGGGCGGAGGCGCAAGCCTTACCCACTAATGACGCCAGAGTAGTTGTGAGGTTTCTGAAGAGTTTGTTCGCCCGATTTGGCGCTCCGAAAGCGCTCATTAGTGACCGAGGGACTCATTTTTGTAATACACAGCTTGAAAAGGCTTTATCCCGATACGGTGTGCATCACCGTTTGTCCACGCCCTAACATCCGCAGACAAGCGGGCAGGTGGAGGTCACGAACCGAGGGCTTAAGCGCATCCTTGAGCGGTCGGTTGGAGCGAACCGCAAGGAGTGGTCGGACAAGCTTGATGAGGCATTATGGGCATTCCGTACAGCTTATAAGACCCCTATAGGGACCACCCCCTTTAGGTTGGTATACGGAAAGGCATGCCATTTACCGGTGGAGTTGGAACACAAGGCTATGTGGGCATTGAAAACCGCGAATTTGGACCTTAAAACCGGAGGTGAAGCCCGGTTTCTCCAAATTCATGAATTGGAAGAATTGCGGCACCAAGCCTACGAAAGCACCGTACTCTACAAAGAGCGCACGAAGAAACTTCACGACAAACGCTTGAAGGACCATAAAGAATTCCAAGCGGGTGATCTTGTTCTTCTGTACAATTCTAGGCTGTGCTTATTTCCTGGAAAGCTTCATTCACGCTGGACAGGACCATACACGGTTAAGGAAGTATTTCCGTATGGTACTGTTGCAGTAGAGAACGCGGATGGCGTTACATTTAAGGTAAATGGTCACCGGTTGAAGTTGTACGTTGCCGGGCCGATAGAATCGGCGGTGGAGGTGATTGAACTCCAAACCCCGCACACATCATAAGTGTGGGGAGGAGAGAGTCTACGCTACTGACTCGCGGATCAAAATGTAGCAAGAGCGTATTTTGCGCTTTAGGGGTAGTTTCGTACTTTTTAGTTGTTTTACTAGCTTTTAGCTTTGAGTCTTGCTATCGACTCGTCGACAAAAATTTAGCATGAGTCTACGCTACTGACTCGCCGACAAAAATGCAGCAGGAGCGTCTTTGGCGCTATAAGGGCAAAATTGTCCTTTTATTTTGTTTTTGTAGTTTTAGCGTAATTTAGGTTAGTTAGGTAGTTTTCGTTAGTTTGTTTAGTTTCCATACGTACCGGGCGAAGGTTCTGTACTGCAATATTGTTCGAACAGTTGGTGTGTCGAAAAAACGGCGAAAAACGGCTGAAACGGTTGCTGGAAATAGCTTCTGCAGAAAATTCTGCATCTGCAGCTGATGCACGACCGTTCCACCTGTGGAACGACCGTGCGATTGCGAGCAAGCCGGCACGGTAGATCGCACCCTCGGTGCATTTCCGAGAACACGCTGCTGGGTTTGAACGATCTCGGTGACGCACGACCGTTCCATACCCGGAACGACCGTGCCACAGGCTGAGGGCAATTTGGTCATTTTGCACACTATATATACCAACTTCTGCTGCAAAATCCCTCATTCGCGAACCCTAGCAGCTGCAGACCGTTCCAGGGTGATTTTTCACCATATCGCACGGTTTTTCGCACGATCTAACACCCTTCTTCGCACGGTACGTTCGTTGTTGTAGATTTCTTGTTTTCTAGCTTTCTAGGTTAGATTTCTCCCGATTTTTCAAGGAATTTTTAGGGTTCTCTTCATAAACAAATCGAAACCCTAACCCTTGTTAAATCGAAGTATCGTGAACACCCGGTTGACTTTCAGACCCCTGTTGGCCCAATACTGTTGAAATTTTGTAAAGTTCAGATTGTTCTTAGTTCAGGGGTCGAAGTCTGCAGATTCGGAGTTGCACGGTCGTTCCTCGTGTGGAACGGTCGTGCCTCACCGGCTTGTTCTCAATATCGCTGGTTTGGCCTGTTAGTTCTTGGTGACGCACGACCGTGCGTCCCGAAGAACGACCGTGCCATATGCCCAGTACCGTTTGACAGTTTCTTCATAATGGGCTGCTCGCTTGTTTTCAATTCGTTTCTCTCCTGTTTCTGTCTTTCTAACAATATTCCCCATTACAGATGGATCACCCTTTCCTGCAGTTTGACCCCAACATTGAGAAAGAAGCGTTATGCATAGCGAAGCGCGATGAATTGTGGGCGAGACGAGGACAGTTTGGCGAACCCCGATGGTTGGACTGGGAGGTCATGTGAGAATTAAATCAATATGACCGACTTGATGAAATGATGACTCCCGCGCTAGCAAACCTGGTCGGTTGTAACCGGCCCGTTTACGAGGAGTTGACTATTGAATTCTTCGCATCGTATCAGTATGAAAGGTCGGTTGCACATACAGAGCCCGATTTCCACTACAGGAATCGGGTAACCTTCAGGTTATGTGGGCGATGGCATACATGGTCGGTGGGTCGTTTGGGACGGAGGCTTGGGATTTATACGCGGGAGGACATGGATGATCCCGACGTCTTCAACGATCGGTTCAACTTCCCGAATGATGCAGCGCGGGATGCATTCTGGGCACGTAACGCTATTGGAGGCCCCTACAACCCACGGATGTCAAAGGCTTCGCGACTCCGAGACCCTCTGGTGCGAGTGATGCACCATGTTTTCAGCCATTCTATATGCGGACGCATGGACAGTCAAGGTAACTGTCCAACACCTGATTTGCTCTTTCTTTATGCGTTGGTTGACAAAGCACCAATTAACCTCGCCGCGCGAATGGCTGAGTACTTTGTCAAGTGCTCTGGGCGGACCCATAATAGTGAGATACATGGCGGTCAGTACGTGACCGAAATAGCGTACAATGAGCGCTACATGACGCCGGGGGTGCTTAGGGGTCTCACATTGATTACCGAGGGGGTGCATGTTGATATCCGGTCTCTGAAATTCATGGGGGTGATTGCTGAGCTTGAGAGGGGAGATAGGTTGAGGGGATTGAATGGCGAGGTCTGGGACCCGTTACCTCCAGCTGAGGAGGAACATGAGGATGAAGAAATGGGAGAGCAGCACGAGCCACAGCCACCGACACCACCACACTCGCCGCAGCATCATGCATTTCATCAGCATGAGGATTGGCCCACTTTCTACCAGCAGTTCCAGGATATGCGTGTGACGCAGGAGCAGCATGGTACCTACTTCAGCGAGATCAGATCTAGCCAGGACAAGATCCAGGCTAGCCAGGACGAGATTAGGGCCAGTCAGGCAGAGATTATGGCCACACATGACCAGCTTCAGCATCGCCAGGATACTTTATACCAGGGGGTGTCAGCGGGGTTTTCTTACCTGTTCGGGGAGATGCATCACGCATACCCCGACTATTTTCAGCACCCGCCGGAGTTCCCACCGTGGAACCCCCTGGCTATGGCGATCAGGGCCCATCTGGCACGAGGCATTTGGTGGTGTTTTATGTTTCAGTACTTTGCTTTTATTTGGGTGTTTATTTTTACTTTTATTTAAAACACCCCGGATATGTATTTTCAGACAATTTCCTTTGTATTTTGTTTGGATGTTAGTATTTATGTACATTATGGTTGTTTGATTTTTCTTTTTCTGTTATATTTTGGGTGTACACGACATACTTGCAGATTTTATCTATCGGATCTTGGACCGGAGCACGTACCAGTTAGAGCTTCGGAAGTCTCATGGCACCAACATCATCTTGAGGGGAGTATTTTTATCCCTTTCTCTATATTTCGGGTCTCGCATTGGGGACAATGCGAAGTTCAAGTGTGGGGAGGGGGTTAACTTTGTTAACTTAGCGTTGTTTGTCCTCATATTTTTTGTTAAAAAAAAAACAGAAAATCAGAAAAATCATTTAAAAATACTTGTGTTTTGTATATATGTTGGTAAATAAACCAGTTGGTTATGTTTTAGAAAGCATCGGACTTGATAAAAACTCGACAAGCAAAATATTTTTGAAAAAGGAAACCGGAAAGCGTGACAAACAAAGAAAGACTTACATGATAGTTTTCACACTTTTACCCATTCCTTCCGTTACGTGAGCATATTTGAGCCTAGATTGTTATATATTTGTTCATTATGGATATAGGAGTGAGCCGGATGTTTTGTGCAATTTAGAACTTGTCACTAGTATGCTTGTTAAGACCATGAACGTGCGGATTTGTGTAAACGTGATAGAGGCACTTAGATTACCCCTTTGTTGTGTACCTTGTTCTTTGTGTTGTGCTTCCCGTTCACCTTATATTACCCTTTAGGATTAACCATGTCGAGCCTTCCCGATTCACCTTTGTTTACCCACACTATCGCCCACTTAACCAAATTTAGCCTTTTTATGTTTTTAAACCTTTTTAGTGTTGAAACTCGGTTAAAATAATAGTTTAACTAGCTTGTTTTTGTTTATATTTCATTGTATAGTTTGAAAAAAAAAACAGAAAATAAAACACCCTAAAATAGGGTGAAGTTGATAGAAATCGAGCAATTTTGAATGCTTAAATGTCAAAAATTTTGTTGATAAGCTTGATTGCGCTTTAGTCGCCTTTTTTAAGGCGTTTGTATGTATAGTTGTGTTGTTTATTGCTAGTTAAACGCTACTACCGAGTTTTAACCATTTTCGCCATTTTAAATGTCCACTTCCATACCCTTCGCCCAAGCCTAATGTTATAACCCGTAAAGACCTCTTGATTTACACTTATTTGCATGTTAGTTGGTGGAGACGAGATCTTATAACAAGCTTATGATATTGCACATTTCATTGACTAGGCGTTGAGTGTGTTTACGCATACACATTTTATGTATGATTCATAAATAAAACCGAGTGTGTGTGAACATTGTGAGTTGGGTGAAGATTAACATGTGAGTCAATTAAATGTTTAGTCTCGGCTTTTTGGTTGTCGCTTTTTAAAATTGCATATGCTTGTTGGGTTTGAATCTTTTGATGTTGTCTTTCGACAAACCGGCTAACCGTTTATATATTAGTTTTCAATAAAATAGTGTGTAAATTATCGTTCTTATTTGTTTATGTCTTTTATTGCTTTTTAGTTTAGCTTGCTTGAGGACAAGCAAGGTTCAAGTGTGGGGAGATTTGATACACTCTAATTTACACATATTTTAGTCCCCCGTTTTACCCCTATTTTATGCGTTTTTGGCCGTAAAACCGTCATTCGGATACTTATTTATCTACATTTATGTTTACAGGCCTAAAACTGCATTCCAGACAAGATGATAGCAAAAACGAGGACTTCCCGGACAAAACGACGAAGCTGCGGACATTCTGTTAAGGATTCTGAACTGGGCCTGTGGAACGACCGTTCCACCTGTGGCACGGTCGTGCGTCTCCGGTGAACCAACAAAGTCTCGGAACTGAACGATCGGTGTGACTGGTCGTTCTAGGAAAACAAGCGGCTCGGTGAAGAACGGTCATTCCATCCGACGAACGACCGTGCGTCTCCGGTGAACCAACAGAGTCTCGGAACTGAACGGTAGGTGCGACTTGGCGTGCAACAAGTAGCCCGGAACTGAACGACCGTTCCACACAAAGAACGGTCGTGCCATTTCGAATCTGGTCAACGATCCGATGACGTATGCAGTATGGTGACCCATCTCCAATAATTGAATAAAGTGAACGGTCGTTCCACAGGGAGAACGACCGTGCAACAGCAAAAAGTATAAAAACACAGCAGAAACTTTCTGTTCGATATTCTGGATTTTTGGAGAGCTTAGCAGGCGATTTTCAGGCTCCGGAGGCATTAGCTTTCACCCGGATTCAAGCCACATTGTCTCGTTTAGCTCGATTACTACCCGGATCCTTAGTCTAGTACTTGTTTATGGTTTGATTTTCTAATCTTTCCATGTTTTTGTTAATCTTTCAAGTACTTAGATTATTGTTTATGTATTATTGTAGCCTTTGGGCAAAAACACAACAATCCCTTGCTAGATTATAGCCATTAGTATGTTAAACTTTGTTTGTAATGACATTTGAAGTATTTTCTATGATTATCTTTGATGATTAGTGTAACACCCGAAAATTTTAAAACAAAAATATAACAAACCTCATTAAAAAAATTATTATTTCTTATGATTTATAGTCCAATAGGAAACCCTAATTGAGACACCCAAGTGATTCTGCACAAACCCTAAACTTTTCAGAATTTTCAGAATCAGGATTAGGGCCCCTAAAACTCAGGGGGGGTATTTCCCACTTGACGATTATCCATATAACTCATTATATAATTCGAATTTATTCGTTCTGTCAACTCATCAGGCCTAGTCCCACGCGTGGCTACCCTATAAGTTTGAGGTGTCCTTTACGGACCGTAAAGGTGGGGCTTACGGTCCGTAAGCCGGGTCAAAAACGGGTATAAATTCAGGACATTGGCAATTGATTTCTGGCTCTGAAACGTCGTAAGAATTCCAATTCTACGTCGAGTTATCGTCTGTTCACTACAATTAACACACAGAAACACTAATTAGTAGGGGGGTGCTGCTGCAAACAGGGTAATAACTCAATCGCTGCTACGATTCATTGTCCGATCAATCAATATATCCAATGGATGTTAAGTGCTGCCCACATTAGGGTTATACTTTGTCGTTCGTCATTAATTTGATGGATCATCGTTAATTCGATGGATGAAGTATCGCACTTTGTCGTTCGTTGTGAGAATTTGATCTCGTGAGTTATCGTAAAAGTTGTATTAAGTTAATTACCTAAGTTTGTGTGCAAATTAGGTTAAGAGGATAATCAATAGGCTAAACTCTGACGGTATAAAGCTACAATCGAAAACAAGGTAGCATCACTTGGAAATTTTAAGGTACGGATAGACTCCTGTATTTCGATTTACGTCATTTGGATATAAGTATATCAGTCTTGATTTTAGATTTCCGTATTAAGATTAAGTTATGAATTCTGTACGGATAGATTCCTTTCTTTCGATTTCTGTCAATTCTGATTTTAAATTCCGTATTAAGATTAAGTAAGTTATAAAATCGTACGGATAGATTCCTTTCTTTCGATTTCTGTCAATTCTGATTTTAAATTCCGTATTAAGATTAAGTAAGTTATAAAATCCTTACGGATAGATTCTTTTCTTTCGATTTATCATTCCTGATTTTAAAGTCCGTATTAAGATTTAAGGTATAAGTTATAAGTTCAGTACGAATAGATTCCTTTCTTTTGATTTACGTCATTTGGACATTTCTGATTTTAAAATCCGCATTAAGATTTAAGGTATAAGTTATAAGTTCAGTACGAATAGATTCCTTTCTTTTGATTTACGTCATTTGGACATTTCTGATTTTAAAATCCGCATTAAGATTTAAGGTATAAGTTATAAGTTCAGTACGGGTAGATTCCTTTCTTTCGATTTCTGTCAATTCTGATATATCGTACAGGTAGATTCCTTTCTTTCGATTTCTGTCAATTCTGATATATCGTACGGGTAGAATCCTTTCTTTCGATTTATGTCGTTTTTATAAGAATCTTTTCTTTCAATTTATGTCGTTTTTATAAGAAACCTTTCTGTCGATTTATGTCCGTTGGGTACGGATAGAATCCCTTTCTTTTGATTGATGTCGTTCCTGAATTTAAGTTTCCGTATTAAGATTAAGTTATGAAATAAGTTATAGATTCCGTATTAAGACTAAGTTATGAAATAAGTTATAGATTCCGTATTAAGACTAAGTTATGAAATAAGTTATAGATTCCGTATTAAGATTAAGTTATGAAACATGTGTTGAAAGTTACAAACGTTTTGAAAAGGTTTTGTTTTACATCAGTTATTAGTTATTTAGAAAATGGTTTATTTTATACAAGTTTCATTTCCTACTCTAGTGGTTCCTTATTAACGAGTCAAGGTTTTATCTTGTTTCGTTTAATAAACCACATTTTGGGGACGAAATTGTCAAGATAGGATTGATAACCATACCTTGATGACTGGTTCCACTCTTATATTTTCAATCTCACCAAAGATTCGTATTTTACAAGTTACAAGTTAAATATCTTAAGACTTGTAAGTTATAAGTAAATAAGTTACAAGTTTAATATGATATATAAGTATTATGTTACTCAAGTCAAATTGTTTTAAATTACTATGTCTTGTTTTTAAAACTCCTCACGTCTTTGATTATCGATTCATTTGACAGTCCGTTCGATTCCTATTCTAATCATTTGATTTAGTTTCATGTCATGCGATAGTTTTTCTGTTAAGTTGTACTCATTATCGCATGTTCCAATATATGTTCCGTTCTGTTCTGAAAATAAGTTTTATAAGTTATGTGAATAAGACCATTTGTACTCTGATACCCTGAGTATCGCTTCTCGTGGAGTGTCCCACGAGCATGTTGTTGTGGCATCGACATCATGTGCTCCATCCGTGACGGAGAGATTAGTTCACGGCGTCTCTTAAGTACAAGTGTGGTACATATAAGATATTAGGGGGCGTATGGATCGATCCTAGGATTTAAGTTTTCAGGAAATGGATAACGGGTATGCCAACTTGCCATTTCGTGTGATAATTATGCAGGAGTAGCTACCTGTGTATTGTCACGTTTTCAGTTTGCTCATGGGTACATCCGTAAGATATGATTATGAAATTATGTTTTTGCATCGTATCATTTTCACATGAAGTTACCTCCGGATATTAAATAAAATAAGCTTTTGTTTTCCTCTATCCGCACACTGGGCAAAACTTTCGAAATTTTGCTCAGACGTACGTTTTTGTGTTTTCTTCTTTACGTCAGGTTATCAGGACAATCTGGGACGGAATATGGAAGAGTGCTCGAGTGTTTGGAAAAGACGGTAGAAATAATTGTAATAGATTAGATATCCTTTATTAAGTTGTAAGCCGTGTAATACATTTAAGTATAAATGGAATTATGTTTTTGATCTGACTACTGTTATTGTGACACGTCGGCCCGTTCCGGGACGGGGTGTTACAGCTATGGTATCAGAGCGAAGGCTCTTTCCTGTAGAAAACTTAAACATAAGTTAAGACCTGTGAGGTAATGGGTAGACATTGGGTTAGGATTTCGAGGTCCAATCAGTCGATACATAGGTTAGTAACTTTTCTTTTCACTTCATGATAGTCTCGAACATAAGTATTTCGTCATCTTCATTGTTTTTACTCTAGTTTTATTTCAAGTATGACTATTGATCATAGTAAGTCGCATTCAAGTATGATTATTAATATGTATATATGTATGTAATAATTTCGAGGACGAAATTTTTTTTAAGGGGGGTAGATTTGTAACACCCGAAAATTTTAAAACAAAAATATAACAAACCTCATTAAAAAAATTATTATTTCTTATGATTTATAGTCCAATAGGAAACCCTAATTGAGACACCCAAGTGATTCTGCACAAACCCTAAACTTTTCAGAATTTTCAGAATCAGGATTAGGGCCCCTAAAACTCAGGGGGGTATTTCCCACTTGACGATTATCCATATAACTCATTATATAATTCGAATTTATTCGTTCTGTCAACTCATCAGGCCTAGTCCCACGCGTGGCTACCCTATAAGTTTGAGGTGTCCTTTACGGACCGTAAAGGTGGGGCTTACGGTCCGTAAGCCGGGTCAAAAACGGGTATAAATTCAGGACATTGGCAATTGATTTCTGGCTCTGAAACGTCGTAAGAATTCCAATTCTACGTCGAGTTATCGTCTGTTCACTACAATTAACACACAGAAACACTAATTAGTAGGGGGTGCTGCTGCAAACAGGGTAATAACTCAATCGCTGCTACGATTCATTGTCCGATCAATCAATATATCCAATGGATGTTAAGTGCTGCCCACATTAGGGTTATACTTTGTCGTTCGTCATTAATTTGATGGATCATCGTTAATTCGATGGATGAAGTATCGCACTTTGTCGTTCGTTGTGAGAATTTGATCTCGTGAGTTATCGTAAAAGTTGTATTAAGTTAATTACCTAAGTTTGTGTGCAAATTAGGTTAAGAGGATAATCAATAGGCTAAACTCTGACGGTATAAAGCTACAATCGAAAACAAGGTAGCATCACTTGGAAATTTTAAGGTACGGATAGACTCCTGTATTTCGATTTACGTCATTTGGATATAAGTATATCAGTCTTGATTTTAGATTTCCGTATTAAGATTAAGTTATGAATTCTGTACGGATAGATTCCTTTCTTTCGATTTCTGTCAATTCTGATTTTAAATTCCGTATTAAGATTAAGTAAGTTATAAAATCGTACGGATAGATTCCTTTCTTTCGATTTCTGTCAATTCTGATTTTAAATTCCGTATTAAGATTAAGTAAGTTATAAAATCCTTACGGATAGATTCTTTTCTTTCGATTTATCATTCCTGATTTTAAAGTCCGTATTAAGATTTAAGGTATAAGTTATAAGTTCAGTACGAATAGATTCCTTTCTTTTGATTTACGTCATTTGGACATTTCTGATTTTAAAATCCGCATTAAGATTTAAGGTATAAGTTATAAGTTCAGTACGAATAGATTCCTTTCTTTTGATTTACGTCATTTGGACATTTCTGATTTTAAAATCCGCATTAAGATTTAAGGTATAAGTTATAAGTTCAGTACGGGTAGATTCCTTTCTTTCGATTTCTGTCAATTCTGATATATCGTACGGGTAGATTCCTTTCTTTCGATTTCTGTCAATTCTGATATATCGTACGGGTAGAATCCTTTCTTTCGATTTATGTCGTTTTTATAAGAATCTTTTCTTTCAATTTATGTCGTTTTTATAAGAAACCTTTCTGTCGATTTATGTCCGTTGGGTACGGATAGAATCCCTTTCTTTTGATTGATGTCGTTCCTGAATTTAAGTTTCCGTATTAAGATTAAGTTATGAAATAAGTTATAGATTCCGTATTAAGATTAAGTTATGAAATAAGTTATAGATTCCGTATTAAGACTAAGTTATGAAATAAGTTATAGATTCCGTATTAAGATTAAGTTATGAAACATGTGTTGAAAGTTACAAACGTTTTGAAAAGGTTTTGTTTTACATCAGTTATTAGTTATTTAGAAAATGGTTTATTTTATACAAGTTTCATTTCCTACTCTAGTGGTTCCTTATTAACGAGTCAAGGTTTTATCTTGTTTCGTTTAATAAACCACATTTTGGGGACGAAATTGTCAAGATAGGATTGATAACCATACCTTTATGACTGGTTCCACTCTTATATTTTCAATCTCACCAAAGATTCGTATTTTACAAGTTACAAGTTAAATATCTTAAGACTTATAAGTTATAAGTAAATAAGTTACAAGTTTAATATGATATATAAGTATTATGTTACTCAAGTCAAATTGTTTTAAATTACTATGTCTTGTTTTTAAAACTCCTCACGTCTTTGATTATCGATTCATTTGACAGTCCGTTCGATTCCTATTCTAATCATTTGATTTAGTTTCATGTCATGCGATAGTTTTTCTGTTAAGTTGTACTCATTATCGCATGTTCCAATATATGTTCCGTTCTGTTCTGAAAATAAGTTTTATAAGTTATGTGAATAAGACCATTTGTACTCTGATACCCTGAGTATCGCTTCTCGTGGAGTGTCCCACGAGCATGTTGTTGTGGCATCGACATCATGTGCTCCATCCGTGACGGAGAGATTAGTTCACGGCGTCTCTTAAGTACAAGTGTGGTACATATAAGATATTAGGGGGCGTATGGATCGATCCTAGGATTTAAGTTTTCAGGAAATGGATAACGGGTATGCCAACTTGCCATTTCGTGTGATAATTATGCAGGAGTAGCTACCTATGTATTGTCACGTTTTCAGTTTGCTCATGGGTACATCCGTAAGATATGATTATGAAATTATGTTTTTGCATCGTATCATTTTCACATGAAGTTACCTCCGGATATTAAATAAAATAAGCTTTTGTTTTCCTCTATCCGCACACTGGGCAAAACTTTCGAAATTTTGCTCAGACGTACGTTTTTGTGTTTTCTTCTTTACGTCAGGTTATCAGGACAATCTGGGACGGAATATGGAAGAGTGCTCGAGTGTTTGGAAAAGACGGTAGAAATAATTGTAATAGATTAGATATCCTTTATTAAGTTGTAAGCCGTGTAATACATTTAAGTATAAATGGAATTATGTTTTTGATCTGACTACTGTTATTGTGACACGTCGGCCCGTTTCGGGACGGGGTGTTACAATTAGTTTGCAACCTTGTTATTGATATTGAACTCTTGATTATAAGTAATTATGTTGGATGATTGGTGCTTGGTTAGTTAAGATAGTTGAAAAATGAAGCTTAATTAATCTTGTTTTAGTAAACTTTGAATTTGGTTAACTAGTTTAACTTGGTTTAAATGTATGCATCATGATACTAGAAATGGTTAGTGATTTAATAAAATGTAATTATTGTTAATCAAGAGAGCTTGCCGTCATGTAAGGGCCTAAACGGGTTAGATGGTGTCGTTATAAATTCTTGCCATGATTTGTTATCTTAGTTAGTAGTTTAGGCCAAAATTGCTATCTTAGTGAATTATTGTGCAAGGTTTGTAAAATGAACTCGGTTGTGATTTAATCTAGTTTATGCTTGTCTCGGTGGTTGCATTGTGTTTATCGGTGTCGCTTTCCTTGATTAAGTGAGGTTAGAATAATCCTAACGGCTGGCTAACTTATTTTTAAGAGATTTTCATAGACATTTATCAATTGCACGTTAAAGAACAATTTTAGGTGGTTAAAGTGTGTTTATCGTTTTAGCTTTCCGAATGATTGTCATGTTAGGATTCCCGAAAGGGATACTAATTGTCTTAAATTGGAATATTGACCGAATGCTTCTAGTGCCAAAACTGACTTAGTTGACATGTTGTGGTTGTGTATTTAGCAAGGCTTTTTATTTACTATCTATTATGTTTTTATTATGTATTTGGTTATGTTTACTTTAGTTTAGTTTAAATCAACAAAACCTATGTTTTTACCGGTAGTTTAGTGATAAAGGTCTAGTATTATTTCTCTGCCCATTTCCTTGGATCGATACTTGGTTCTTACCGATACTTTATTACATATATGACGGGGTACACTTGCCTCTTTCGTGTGTGTTTTGATGTAAAAGTAATTATCACTTTTATAAATTTAAAACCCAATCGTGTGTAAATTCATTGTAAAATTATGTATATATACGCACACGTCAGCGACTCTCTCAATCTCGTTTCTCACCAGGGTCTTGCTACAACTGTGGCGAGATGGGCCATTTCCTAAGGGATTGCCCAAATCTTGCTAATGCAAATCCAACCCACGGATGAGCAGTTGGCTGACTAGAAGATGTTGCTGTCTTATGCTTTTGTTCTTTTGTTTTTTTGTAATGTGAAACAATCTGTTTTGATTATAAATAAATTGTTGTTCACAATTCTGATATACAAGTATAGTTACATGTGTGTATGGCTTTTCCCTATAATACCTACATTAAGGAACTATGTTCCTTACAAACTACTTTTGTGAATTTTTCCCATTTTTGTGTCTACTCATGATTCCCTCGAAAAATTTTAAGTACTCGTTTCATTCCAGGAGACGAAGTACAAGAAATAAAGGGAAATTATGAGTAATCGTGCTTTTTGCACATCTATGCCATTACATCCTTGGTTAGATAACTAAGGATATTTTCAATCTCATACCCATTATGTTCTGACATTTTCAACATGCATAACATAAGTTTTCTTTTTCAAGACAACCCCTATGATTTCAGAAACATTGTTTACATTTCAAAAATAACCTTCATGACTTCAAAATGTTATTAATACAGTATATATCAAATGCATGACTTCAAAAGCATCATTCATGTTTTCAAAAACCTTATACATAATTTCAAAATTTATCTCGCATGACTTTAAAACATTTTTGTAAATATATCTACCTAATACACCTACTTTATGATTTCAAAAGTATTATATATAAGGTTTCAAAAACATTGAACACATTTTTTTAAGAACCCCATGCATAGCTTTCAAAAATATTTTCTTCATACATTGACATAACTTTCAAATTTCGCTTCATATGTCGCCTTGGCATACCTAGCATCTCAACTTCATAAGCATTTTTTTACTTCATGTTTTGACTTAAGCACGTCCAGTGCAAGATTTCAAAACATCTTCAACTTCTAAAATCCATATGGGATTTTTATCTCTACAATTAGACCTTTGTGGATTATTATCATTCAAATCAGAGTCCTTAATTGGATTCCTTATGTACCTAAATTCGAACGTTTCGGTTCCTTATAATCGAAATTGAATTTTCTCTTCAAAAATCTTTCTATCTTTATAGTTAGATTCTTGATAATGTTTAAAGTACCAAATGAAATCCAAGGAATGGATTCCTAGTGTGCTTTAAATACATGTGCTCTGTTAGCAGAACAAATTTCCAGTTAAACAATTTTGTGGTTATGTGACTATGTGTTTATGCATCTTATGTTTTCTTTTATGCATTTTGTGTTTTTATACTCTGGGTATTCGTTATCCAAATCCTCGTAGAATCTTTCATATCTTCATATGAGGGATTCGTAGTAGGATATTCAAAAAGGTACTACCTTAAATCCTAAATGGGCTTCTATGTAATAGTTAAGACCCTTGGATTATATAGTACTATTCCATGATTCATAAGAGACCCTTTTAGTGGTCTAGTCAAAAAGATTGATTCAAAAATCTGGCTAAGAATGACATGTGATGATATAAGCTGAAAAGACTCCTTGGTTGTCTATTAAAATCATTTATTGATTTAATAAAAGGGACCCTATGGTGGTCTAATCACACTCATCACAGGTTTGTTCATTTGGTTTTCCCCTACACATTATAAAATAGACTGTGTGAACTATGCAAGGAATTATCTAATTATGGACGCGTACATAATTATGAAATTCAGTGCACGGAAACCACAGTAAGATTTATTATGTGTAAGAACCGATAGTGGCAACAATAACGAAATGTGAACAATGTACAGGAGGTATGGTGGACGCACCAATGACGCTTCATATACTTGTATATAAGTATCTCTCTTACATTGCAAGCATGATGTTATTAAAGTTACTAGAAGTTTAGAACCCTAACCAATGTTGTTCGATCTTTTCAACTTCATGTTTTAAACTCTCACAAGTTTCCTCTAAATAAATTTCGGGACGAAATTCCCACAAGTAGGGGAGACGGTAACATCTGTGCTTGTAATCATTGTGAACAGTTCTTTCATCAATAAAATAATGTTATTGGATCCCAATGGTTGTTTGGTTGTGTTTTACATTTTTCATGTTTTGACTTTTATTCAATTTCAAACTCTATATCGCTTTCTGGAGAGTTATACGCAAACTGGTGCGTAAACGTAATCAGTTTAATGCGAAAAATACTCCGGAACATCAACATATACTTAACATACCCTAAATAACCTTTACATAACTTAGAAATAAGTTTTAAAGGCTTTGGTATGGCAAAAACAAGTCAATTCGCTTACAGGGACTAAACTTGACAAACTGCGAAAGTATGCCAATTTGAACTGTAACGAACATTCCGGAACATGACCATAAGTTAAACACACTTTAAATATCCTTTATATATCTAAGAAATAGGCTTTGAGGGGTTCGGTGTGCTAAAATAAACTTTTGGGTCATTCAGGGACTAAAAGCGTCAAAAAGTGCACAAGTTTGCATTTTCACGCATAACTTACGTTCAGAATACATCCGGACATCCAAAAATTTATGTAAGCACTAAAACATTTTGTTTTAGTGTTTGGCATAAGAAAAATCCATTCGTCACGCAATTTGGATCGTTTTTCGCGCTTATGCGCATTCCGTCATAATTAAGCGAACATCGCGATCGTACAGCCAAACGAACCGACACCCGAGATATTTTTGAACACATTTTAAGTTTCCTATACTTTAACTTCATTTTAGAGCTTTGAAATGGGGTTAACGGGCCTTGAACGTGTCGGAAATGAGCTTATTACACAGCAGGGACCAAATCTGCCATTCTGCCAAAATAGGTCCTTGCGCACCTCAACACTATAAGTGTTATGGTGCGCAAGCAGTCCCCAGACAGCAGAAACTTGCAGAAACTTTGAATCTGGTCCATTCCACCTTGCACATGGTTTTGGGGCAATACCTTGGGCTCTAATGGTTTTCAAAAACCAGGGTTTTGAGGTGGAGGGTTGAGATTGAAGCACGGTTAACGAGGAACGATCTTAACGGCTCTACGAATCCTATAAATACCCCTTGCCTTCATTTGCGAAAACCCACAAGAATCTTGATTTGAGAAGCTCTAAGTTGAAACCTTTGTTTCATACCTGCGCTACTTGGATCGAGGTTAGCATTCGGGGACCCTTTGTAAGTGTTCCTTCGTTCTTTTATTGCTTTCCGAGTCCGAAAGTCAAACTTTGTTTGACTTTCTGCATTGACCAGTTTATGGTCAATGCAAAGTTCGTTTGAACTTCGCAACGTGAGCGTAATCACGATGGTTATAGTCCCTTGTGACTATGCCTACTGATTACCACGTTGTCTAGGCTCAGTGACGAGCCGTAGTTTCGGTCAAAATGCGCATTCGTGCGTATTTTGTAACCAAACTACTTTTAGGTATCAAAACCGTTTGTTTTGATACCAAACTTATTTTCAAACTTAGTTAAGCATGTTTTAACATGCTTAGCTAGTCACTTTTAGTTTTGTGCTTGTCTAGGGTCGTAAGGGTAAGTGATCTAATAAATCGCTTATACCTTCGAACCCGACCCATTTTGGTCGATCATTAGGATCCGACCAAATACTTTAGGACCATAGTATATAGGCAATAACCTTCCGAGGTTATACCCTATGGTCACATCGTTTGAGTAGTTGTATGATAGGTAGTTTATATGCCTTAGGTAAATTACCAGAATACCCTTTTCATGTGTAATTGGTAATTAAGCATATGTAACCTAAACTTTCATCACTTAACTGATTATGTAACATAATTAAACATTTTAGGCATATAATACTTGTCATAGGACTAGTTAGGCGAACGCGTTTCACGCGAACGACGCGTTAAAGTAGCATAAGCTACCTAAACGGGTCGTAATGGGTCGGTAAGCACTTAGGTTAGGTTTCATTTAGTATGTAGGCTTTGTTAAACCATATTACACGAGTCTCCACACTCGTTTGGTTTACGAACCCTCATTCTATCCGATCTTCCGATTTAGGTCCGGTTTATTAACATAGTTACCTATATTAGGTGCCGTTTGATTCCGTGATCTCTAGCATTGCTTGGTGGTTATCTTAGGACTTCTGAGCAATCTCAAGTGAGTACATAGACCCCTCTTTTACTGTTTTCCAAACTGTTTTGGGGTGAAACACATGTGCCTACTTGTTACTTTCATGCTTTCCTGTTTTCACATCATATACTTGCTATGTTCATTAGTACATTTATAGTACATGATTTCATTACATTTTATGCTATGTATGACCATTGTGTGCATACTTAGTACATTGTTTTACATTACATTTCATGCTATGTATGCCCATTGTGTGCATATTTAGTACAGTTGTTTCACGTCACATGCTATGTATGTCCATTTGTGGCATACTTAGTACAGTTGTTTCACGTCACATGCTATGTATGTCTATTGTTGCATACTTAGTACAGTTCACATGCTATGTATGTCCATTTGTTGCATACTTAGTACAGTTGTTTCACGTCACATGCTATGTATATCCATTTGTTGCATACTTAGTACAGTTGTTTCACGTCACATGCTATGTATGTCCATTTGTTGCATACTTAGTACAGTTGTTTCACGTCACATGCTATGTATGTCTATTGTTGCATACTTAGTAAAGTTGTTTCACGTCACATGCTATGTATGTCTATTGTTGCATACTTAGTACAGTTCACATGCTATGTATGTCCATTCGTTGCATTGTTCATCATACTTAGTACATTTATTATTCATTCACGTGCTTACATTTTGATATGATATTTGGTTTGTTTTGATGGATCAATATATATTCATTAACACTGATCACGTCGTTCGTTAGTAGGTAGTGGTACCATAGGAATTGACAACTCCCGTTCCTGAAATCCTAGGTTTGTTTGGATTGGAAGGAATGACCGAATTCGATACACATAACTTAGATAAACCTTTAATTTGTTTAAGGGTTTATCGCCACAGTCTCAAGGCTTGGATGTATGTATTCTCATAATACCACATAGATATTTATATCAGTATAGCATGCATTTGTTCCACAAAACATAGCTTTGATTTAAACCATGTTTTACTTCAATACTTTGTTTTTGTGCATATGGTTTAGTTGATATTTTTCACTAGCCATACATATCATTTTGGTTACACATTACATGATTTACATTTGACACATAAACAGTATTGACATTGGTTATACATTACATGACTTACATCTTGACATAAACATTTTGACATATTATTCAATACTTTTGGCAATTGGTTTAAACATAAACATTCTACGTTGATTGGTTTGGTTTGAGTAAGTGATTTAAGTAACGAGGCGTGTGTAATATGATACAAGCATGGTGGATACACCGCTGGTACTTCCTATATATAAATGATTGTATGGTATTACAAATCGTAGCGTTATTTGAATCATTTCAATTTGGACATATAACATTTTATACAAATAACATACTTTTCACAAGACATTAATTTACAAACAACTTATTTTATACAAACTCATTTTTACATGGTTATTCATTTAACCATACATTATTCTCATATTTATACATATCATTTGATCTTATCGTTTTTCAAATGATTTACAAGACAAAGCAAATTACACGGTTCATGACTAAACATTTTCTCAAACATAAGTCATGAATTCTGTTTTCACAAAACCTATGTATCTCACAGGCATTTTTATGCTGACGTACCTATTTTCACATGTGTTTTCAGGAGATGATGCATAGGACTTATCAAGATACACATAGGCGGACTTGGGCCTTAGTGACAATAAAAGATGCAAGACTAGTTATTTATGTTATGTTTCTTTGATTGTCAAGACATTGTAACTCTTTTAATCAATAAAACAATATTTCAATTTCCATGAGTTATGAAACAATGATTCTGTTACAACACTCCCCGACATTTCCGCCACGTTTTGTTGTTTTACGTGGTCGGGGTGTGACAATCAGTTTCTAATAAAATGGATCTTAGCGAGATCCATGTGTATCCCCACTTCGTTGACTACGTGACCAAGAAAGTGTACTTCTTGAATCCTGAAGTCACACTTAGGTAGACTTCGCATGGAGTTGCTCCTCCCCTAGGAGCTCTAAGATGAAATACAAGTGCCGTTCATGGTGTTCCTTTCTCCTGGAAGTGATTTGAAACGTCGTAGATAAACACGGTTGACGAATCTGGCGAGATGAGGTTGACACATACTACTCATGTGATCCCTAAGGCTGCTGGTTTGTTGGATAACTTAAACAACATGGACAGAAAATTGTAATGGCCGTACTGTGCCTATAACGCCATGTTAGGAATCATCCTCCTCTGATTCTTCCATTAGGTGACTGTCCGATCTTAAGTCGGTTTCCGAATAGAAGCTTGATCATTGCAGCGGGTCAAGCAGGTCGTTGATGCGAGATAGAGGGTGACGGTCTATGATTGCCATCTTGTGGTAGTCTGTATACGTACGAAAGGACTCGTCCTTCATTTCCACAAAAGAGCTCGGGCTCCCCAAGACGAGGAGCTAGATCGATAAAACTCCCATCCAGTAGTTCCTGAAGTTGATTGGACAGTTCTTGCAACCCTCCAGGCGCAAGACGATAATAGGTGCCAGAAATTAGGACTGCTTCTGGCGTGATACACATCTGATATTTCTCCTGGCAATGCGGGGGAAAACCTGGAAGTTTTTCAGGCTGCGCACTGGTAATCAATGATAGGGTAGCATGGTAGGTGAAACACTTCTGGGCTCCCACCGCCAAAGTGATGTGGACAATCAGTGAATCTCCACCATGAACAGTTATACATGCGATTTCCTCCTTACAGAAGGTTTCTGCTTGAGGCTTGGACATCTGGCCCATACTATCGATTACACCAAAGCTTCTAACAGTAGCAGGGGGAAGGTCAATGTCAAACTTGTGACATACAAGATTGAGTTGCACCTTAGGTGAACGTGTGAGACTTCAATTGGCTTGCCATCAGCCACTTCTACAACGTGTCTGTCTTCAAGTGGCATCAGGGTTTAACAGAACAGAGATGGAGCGTTTAGTTACCCAAAAACATACAAGCTACCATGTTGCTATTATGCCTGGCATCGCCTACGCCAATCCTAAATGCCCTTCCACAAGCACCGCTTCCAGTGTTGTTGTTGCTGTTACGAGGATTCCCAATACTGTCATTGTTCCCTGGGTTGCTAATGTCTTGACTCATCAACGGCCAATCCTTGTCAAAGTCACCTTCATCTCCATACTAAAAGTTATGATTTGCGAGTACCTTGTTGTCATCGTGGCCATTGCCTCTAATGTTGTTGCTTTGAAAACAAATCATTGCGTTCTTTTTCCCTTAGGGTCCACCTTCCCGTTGTTCCTGTCACGTCCTAGGGTATTGGCCATGGCGCTAGTGATTACACATCCCATATTCCAGTCGGTTTCCAGCATTTATACCTCGATTGATTCGTAAGAGTTGGCTCCCAGACATTACTTACTAGGGTTAGGGACTCGATTGAAGTCAACATACTGATGTTCATTGTCAGAGAGCAGGTTTATCCTAACACTAGGGTTGGTAATGCATCACGTTTATCTTCTTGTCCCTCGGTCTTGCGAGTCGATTGAATAACGCACGGTAAATCATTAGAGAACCACAGAGGTGTCCATACTTCTGAATTTGAGGCATCAATTTGTTGCGTCAAAGTAAACGAGAGAAGTGAGAAAGTATAGACCAAACATTTAACATTTCAACATCTGTCTCAAAGACGTTCGCACTAACACCTAACATTTCTAGACAGCTCGCTAAATGTTCAGTTACGTGTTCAGGTATCACTCAATATCATCGAGACTCGTAAAGGGTTCAGAGGGAAGTGAAAAGATCACACTCGAGTAGGAGACAACCACTGCTATGACTCCTATAGATTTGTTACATTTCTCATTGAGCGAATAACCGAACGGAACCCCTTCTTCACTTGTTAAGCCTCACTGGGACACACATGCACCCCCACATTATTATGTGTGCACCCACAATAATATTGTGATTTGCATGCTCATCTAAGTTCTTCCTAACTCATGTCAAATGGTTCCTCAAACTCAAATGTTAAACGGGGGTTGTCAAAATGACAAGATCACAGGAATCCAAGGACTACAATACACTAACAGCGCATCATAATGTAAGCAAACAATTCATGTAATTATGCTATAGTGACAAGTGTGTGTCCGTATGCTACATCATAAACAAGTGTGTACTGGTCATATAATGTATGTAGCAGGTGAAAAAGACGAACCTTGCAATCTGGAGCTAAGTGTCATGGTCGTATTCACGTATTCAGAACTGTTCGGTTATAGTCTGGTTTTATAAAAACATTTTTAAAACCAAGTTCGCTATAATCAGTGGCTCTGATACCAAACTGTTACACCCCCAAAATTCCACATGCGGAATCCCCCGCGAGGCGTGTGACGCACCAGGATCTAGCCACCAATCATGTCGCAACCCCCGATCCCTTATCTGTCCTGGGAACGGGCGGACGCGAACTCAGAGTTTCGGTGGTATCAGCTTGTTAATTTGGCAGCGGAATTTACATCAGGACCGTAGTTAGGAAATGTTTATTAGAGTAAAACCACCTTATTTAATATTAATAATCACATGGGCAAAACCCAAGTTTCTTATTACAATACGTTTATAGGGATAAACCCTATTTTATTGAATTTAAAACATCGTCTTTTAGGTAACTTTTATAGCCACATTTTTCCCAAGCCTTCAGTGCTCTCCAGCTGGCTTTTTACTAATTGGCTGTCACATTGTGTTACCTGAAACGCGTTTTAAAAACATTTATCAGTGGGAAATACTGGTGAGTGAATCCCAGTTTAATCAAGAAACATTTTATCAATTAAAACAGTATTGAGAGTGATCACACTGTTTATTTCTACACAAATACTCATTCAGTACTGTCAATCCTGACTTGTGGGTCATATTACACATTGGCTAACTCGTTGTCTAATGGTAACGTACTGTCATCCCGACTTACTACTCGAAGTAGTAAATTTTGTATACAAAACACCAACATACCGGCAGTAATTGAAGAACTACAAAGACTCAATCACCGCTTAATCACATTGTAAAACAATTAAGGTTTTGTAAAATATTACAAAAAGGTTAACATAAAGAGGATAAACTCACATTGCTATCTTAGACTTTGCGTAAGGGTTTCTTGGATATAATCTATGATTTTCACAAATGTACATAGATTAGTATTATTACCCTTTGAAAATATTAATGATACCCTCCCCGAGACGGCATTCCAACAACTACGTTGGGCAGAACCACGACAGTTGTTACGGAACCCTAAATCAATCGGGCAATGTATCTATTATGAAACTGGGGTTATAATACTTACAACGGAGTAGAACCTCGCTAATTAGGGGGTATTATACTCGAATATTAAGCCTACTATTTCAGAAATTCATTTAGAAAGAAAGAAATGAGCGACTGAAAGTGAAATCCCGAGGCCTCCTTATATAGTGCTGAAATCTGGTTCTTACGCGGCCCGCGTAAGGGTAGACGAAGGTCTACGCGGCCCGCGTCAAAGCTAGTCAACGGACTAGCTTGTCCGGCTCATCGGGCAGGTCCGCCATGATGTCGACACGTGTCGGCCTGGGGTGTCTCTATGTTGTCGATCTCACGCGGCCCGCGTGAGTGTTAAGGTGAGCTTACGCGGCCCACCTTAACTTAAGAAATCAATGATATCAGGTTTCAACCCTGATACCACCCGCGTAAAGTTGGGGTGGGTCCTACACGGCCCGCCTCAACTTATGTTTCAGATTTTTATTTATTTTTAATACTATTTAATATATTTGAGGCCCGTTTTCGCGTATGGGGTGAATTTTAAAGACATGTTGGGATATTTTAAGATATAATAGGGTGTCGGAAAATTATGAGGGTGTCGGTTTTATTGAGGGTTGTTACATCCTCCCCACCTTGTTTTAGAGCTCGTCCTCGAGATCTACTGGAATAAGTACGGATATTTCCTTTGCATTTCTGATTCAAGCTCCCATGTGTACTCAGGTCCTCTTTTGGAGTCCCACTTTACTTTGACCAGAACTAGTCTCTTATGCTTGAGGTTCTTGACTTTCCTGTCTTCAATTTGTAGAGGCCTTTCTACAAACTTGAGTTGTTCATTTACCTCTATATCCTTAAGAGGTACTATCAGTGACTCATCAGCTAAACACTTTTTGAGATTTGATACATGAAATACATCATGTATTCCTGCCATTTCCTCTGGTAGTTGTAGCTGATAGGCTACAGGTCTTATTCTTCTAATAATTTCAAAAGGTCCAACATACCTAGGACTTAGCTTTCCCCTTTTGATGAATCTTACTACTCCTTTCCAAGGAGAGACCTTTAATAATACTTTATCTCCTACTTGAAATTCTAATGGTTTGCGTCGGTTATCAGCATAGCTCTTCTGTCGATCACGTGCTGCTTTCAGTCGTTCCTTGACTTGAATAATCTTATCAGTTGTTTCTTGCACTATCTCAGGTCCAGATAGTCGCTTTTCCCCAATTTCTGCCCAACAGACTGGGGTCCGACACGTTCGTCCATAAAGTGCTTCGAATGGTACAGCATTGATACTTGTGTGATAACTATTATTATATGAAAATTCTATTAAAGGTAAGTGATCATCCTAATTACCTCCGAAATCAATTACACAAGCTCTAAGCATGTCCTCCATTGTCTGAATCATACTTTCACTTTGTCCGTCCGTTTGAGGATGATAAGCTGTGCTTAGATTTAACTTGGTTCCCATTGCCTTTTGGAAACTTGACCAAAAATGAGAGGTAAATCGACTATCCCTATCAGAGATAATTGATAAAGGAATTCCATGTAAAGAAACAATTTCATTTACATATAATTTGGCTAACTATTCCATACTGAAAGTTTCCTTCATTGGTAAGAAATGAGCTGACTTGGTTAGTCTATCTATAATCACCCAGATTGTATCATTACCTTTCTTTGTTTTGGGTAATTTAGTAACAAAATCCATTGTTATCAATTCCCATTTCCACACCGGCATTTCTAACTGTTGTAGAAATCCTGAGGGTTTCTGGTGTTTAGCTTTAACTTGTGAACAGGTTAAACATTTAGAAACATAGGCTGCTATGTCTTTTTTCATTCCTATCCACCAGAAATTTTTCCTTAAATCCTGGTACATTTTATCATTTCCTGTATGCATCGTATACTTAGACTTATGGGCTTCTTCTAAAATACGATAATGTAAGTTTCCTAATTTAGGTATCCACATTCTCTTCTCATGGAATCTCCAAATTCCATATGTTCCTTGTTCTAATTCTTTTAGCATACCTTTTAATTTATCAGTATCATCCTTGATTACTGATTCTTGTGCTTCTCTTATCTGATCATCTAAATCTACTTGTATATTTAATTTAAGAGAACGTACCCTTTTTGGCTTTTCATGATACTTTCGGCTTAAAGCATCTGCTACTACATTTGCTTTTCCTTCATGATACTGGATATCACAATCATAATCACTGAGCATCTCCATCCAGCGTCTTTGTCTCATATTCAACTCCTTTTGTTTGAAAATATACCTTAAACTCTTATGATCAGTGAATATGGTAAACTTACTACAATAAAGGTAATGTCTCCAAATCTTAAGAGTGAAAATTATAGCTCCTACTTCTAGATCATGGGTTGAATAATTCTCTTCATGATTCTTAAGTTATCTAGATGTGTAAGCTATAACCTTTTGTCGTTGCATCAATACACATCCATAACCTAATTTGGAAGCGTCACAATAGACTACAAAATCTTCAGTTCCTTCTGGTAACGCTAATATGGGTCTATGGGTTAATCTTTGCTCAAGAATTCTAAATGCTTCTTGTTTTAATCCCCATTCAAACTTAACAGATTTACAGGTTAGCTTAGTTAAGGGAATGGCTATTCTAGAAAAATCTCGAATAAATCTTCTATAATAACCAGCCAATCCTAAGAAACTTCTAACCTCCGTTGGTGACTCAGGGGTTTTCCATTTAGTAATTGCCTTGATCTTTGTGGGATCCACATGAATTCCTTCATGATTGACTAGGTGTCCAAGAAATTTTACCTGTTCTAGCCAAAATTCGCACTTAGAAAATTTAGCATAAAGCTTTTCCTTTCTTAATAAACTTAAAAGTGCGTGCAAATGCTTTGCATGATCCTCTTTACTCTTAGAGTAAATTAGAATATCATCTATGAAAACAATTATGAATTTATCCAAATATGGCTTACATATTCGGTTTATCATATCCATAAATGCAGCTGGGGCATTGGTTAAACCAAATGGCATGACAGTAAATTCATAATGTCCATACCTTGTTCTAAATGCGGTCTTAGGAATGTCCTCTTCCTGTACCTTTAATTGATGATATCCTGACCTTAAATCGATTTTAGAGAAAAATCAAGCTCCTTGCAGTTGATCAAACAGATCATCGATTCTTGGTAATGGGTACCGGTTCTTAATCGTGACCTTGTTTAATTCACGGTAGTCAATGCACATACGCATTGATCCGTCCTTCTTTTTAACAAATAAGATTGGTGCTCCCCACGGCGATGAACTTGGTTGTATGAATCCTTTTTCCAACAATTCTTCTAACTGTTTCTTCAGTTCTTGCATTTCTGCGGGTGCCAAACGATAAGGTGCTTTGGCAATCGGTGTTGTTCCTGGTATTAAATGGATCCTGAATTCAACTTCTCTATCTGGAGGTTGCCCTGGCAATTCCTCTGGAAATACATCTGAAAACTGAGATACTACTGGAATATCCTTTAAATCCTTTCCTTCAGTGTTAGTGATTATAGAAATCAAATACACTATAGAACCTTTTCTTATATAACTCGCAGTTTTCATCACAGAGATAAATTTTGTGGATTCAGATGGTTTATCTCCTTTAATTGTGATCGTTTTACCTGTTGGTGAATTTACTTGAATTGACTTTTGATCACATAAAATACTAGCTTTATTGGCTATTAACCAATCCATTCCTAAAACAACATCAAATCCTGCCAGATTCATGGGATAAAGGTTTGCAATAAATTTCTGATTTAAAATTTCTATGCTTGCTCCCTGCAAGATTTCAGAAATCCTAACAGTTTCTCCATTAGCTGTCTCTACTAGACATTCTTGTGGTAGTTTAGTTAATGACTAATTTAGAAATTTGCAAAATGATGTATTAATAAAACTTTGGTTTGCACCAGAGTCAAATAATACTTTAGCAAAAACATCATTAACTAAAAATGTACCAGCTATGACATCTGGAATCATCTTAGCTTCATCTGCAGTCAGAACAAATTCTCTAGCATTTTGAGTATTCTTGTTGTTTGTAACTGGAGCTAATTTTGGGTAGTTAAGCTTGATATGACCTTGTTCTCCGCAATTGTAACATATCCTGTTGTTAGCTTTCTTCCTGCAATTTTCCTCCTTGTGTCCCGATATTTTGCAAAAGTTACAGTATATGGAGCTTTTTCCTGAATGCTTTCTTTTGCAATTCTTACAGTAAGGTGCAGAGGTAGAACCTATATTTCTCCCACAGTTAGAATTTCCAGAACGAAATTCTTGTGTGAGCTTCTGGGTTAGGTTCCTCCTTTGATCCTCTTCTCGGGTACGCACTAACTCATCTGTCAAGGTATTGGCTAGTTCTACAGCTTTTTCTATGGTTTGAGGTCTAGTTGCCTTGACTACGTGTCTAATCTCTCCAATTAATCCCCAAATATAACGGGAGATTAACACTGGTTCTGGTGAAGCAAGAGTTGGCACTATTCTAGCATATTCAAAGAATAATTTAGTGTATCCCTTACTATCTACACCAGTCATCCTAAGATTTAGGAATTTGTTTGCTATCTGTTCCTTTTCATTGGGTGGGCAGGATTTCCTTTCTACCTTGTTCTTAAATTCTTCCCATTCCATATTGTAGGTTCTATCACTTCCTCTTGATTGGAGGATAGTGTTCCACCATTCTAGTGCTGAATTCTTAAACAGATTAGAAGCAAACAATATCTTATCTTTTTTAGCACACTTGCTTATTCTTAAGACTGCCTCAGTTTTCTCTATCAAGCGTAGGGTTGCAATGGCTCCTTCGTTGCCTGAGAATTCCATTGGTTTACAAGACCAGAATTCTTTATAAGAACAACCGTAAGACACGGTTCTTCCCCTTTTCGGAATAGGCATTTGAAGTAAAGGTCCATTGTTCACACTGTTTTCGGGTTCGATGGGTCGCTTACTGCTATGCTTACTTTTATTATTCGCTTCTTGAATAGTTTGAATAATAAATGGCATGGCATCTATGATTCCTTGTGCCACTATATGTTGAACAGAACTATTATCCATTTGGTTTCCATTGTTATTGATGCTTGGATTCTCATTAACCACGTTAATGTTACTCTGGTTATCATTATTCAGATTTCCTTGATTTCCTTAATCAGCCATCTGAATTTTAAACATTTACCAATCATTAATATCACAAAATAATATTATTATAGTCAATCATATGACATGCATTTTTGCCAAAAGCGTCGATCATTGCGACTTGTACTTTATTCATATACTATTATGCATCTATTACATACTAGTACTGAAATTACAATACCAACTGAAATAGAATTACACTAATAGTAATAGGCATCCGTACACACATATTTTATTTCATTTTTATTTTATTATATTATATTATTATTACTATTACCATCTCCTCTATTACATCACGGATATGGATTTATCCAAAAATCCATATTGCGCTCATCGTATTTCCATATAAGACGCTCTCCCACCTGTCTCATTCTCTCACTACTTTCTAAAATTTCCTCCCCAAAAGTCCTAAGTTCTTACACGTTTTTTGCACTCATTGGGGGTGCAGGTTCTAGGACTGGGTTCGGAATCTGGGGTGCGGGTTCCTGATATGGGGGTGAAAATGCCTAAAATCGGTAAGGATCTTCTAAGATTTCCCTGATGTAGTTATCATGGTAATAGGGATCTAAAGGGTCCATACCTGGATAGGCTCCTATATTCTGTATGCGTGTGTCTTCATGTATCGGGTAACGTTGCACAAAGTCCCTATTATCGTCCCACCAAGGGTCGTAATTTGGGTCTAGAGGGTTTGGTGCTTGTACCCTAGGGATTTCCTCTGGGTTGAAGTCATGCATCTCCATTTGGTTTTCAGGGTTTTCTATCTCCATGGATTGGTCTGGGATTAGTGGTTGTGGGGCTACTAGTTGTTCCAGACTTGGGTCAGCAGCAGTTGTAGCTAGTATATGGAAATTGGCTAGGCTTCTATTAAGCATATCCTGTGTATGGGCATCTGTCTTTCGCTTAACGGCTACTAAGGCTCTTTGCTGTTGCAACTTTTGCATTCTTTTCCTACATGCAAAGGCTTCCTTACTGAATCATCCTCTTTTCTTATGAGGGAATGGCTCTTCCGACTGAGCTTTAAAAGCAAACATCCCTTCTTCCTGATCAGCAGAATACCCAAAAAGGGCAGGCTGTGATGAGGTACCTTCACTCCTAGGTGAATCAGACAACTGACGACACATGTCTGAGGGTCCTTGATCACTAATACTGTAAACTAACAGATAGTCAAATAACACAAAACACATAATCGCATAACAAATAAATACAGTTATGCATGTATTTCCGTAATTTATTTCTTAACATAAAATTTAAAATTTAAGTGTCAGCAGAACACTTCTTTGGCTTAGACCAGTGGCTAGGCTCTGATACCACCTTCTGTCGCAACCCCCGATCCCTTATCTGTCCCGGGAACGGGCGGACGTGAACTCAGAGTTTCCGTGGTATCAGCTTGTTAATTTGGCAGCGGAATTTACATCAGGACCGTAGTTAGGAAATGTTTATCAGAGTAAAACCACCTTATTTAATATTAATAATCACATGGGCAAAACCCAAGTTTCTTATTACAATACGTTTATAGGGATAAACCCTATTTTATTGAATTTAAAACATCGTCTTTTAGGTAACTTTTATAGCCACATTTTTCCCAAGCCTTCAGTGCTCTCCAGCTGGCTTTTTACTAATTGGTTATCACTTTGTGTTACCTGAAACGTGTTTTAAAAACATTTCTCATTGGGAAATACTGGTGAGTGAATCCCAGTTTAATCAAGAAACATTTTATCAATTAAAACAGTATTGAGAGCGATCACATTGTTTATTTCTACACAATTACTCATTCAGTACTGTCAATCCTGACTTGTGGGTCATATTACACATTGGCTAACTCGTTGTCCAATTGTAACGTACTGTCATCCCGACTTACTACTCACAGTAGTAAATTTTGTATACAAAACCCCAACATACCGGCAGTAATTGAAGAACTAAAAAGACTCAATCACCGCTTAATCACATTGTAAAACAATTAAGGTTTTGTAAAATATTACAAAAAGGTTAACAAAAAGAGGATAAACTCACATTGCTATCTTAGACTTTGCGTAAGGGTTTCCTGGATATAATCTATAATTTTCACAAATGTACATAGATTAGTATCATAACCCTTTGAAAATATTAATGATACCCTCCCCGAGACGGCATTCCAACAACAACGTCGGGCAGAACCACGACAGTTGTTACGGAACCCTAAATCAATCGGGCAGTGTATCTATTATGAAATCGGGGTTATAATACTTACAACGGAGCAGAACCTCGCTAATTAGGGGGTATTATACTCGAATATTAAGCCTACTATTTCAGAAATTCGTTTAGAAAGAAAGAAATGAGCGACTGAAAGTGAAATCCCGAGGCCTCCTTATATAGTGCTGAAATATGGTTCTTACGAGGCCCGCGTAAGGGTAGACGAATGTCTACGCGGCCCGCATCAAAGCTAGTCAACGGACTAGCTTGTCCGGCTCATCGGGTAGGTCCGCCACGATGTCGACACGTGTCGGCCTGGGGTGTCTCTACGTTATCGATCTCACGCGGCCCGCGTGAGTGTTAAGGTGAGCTTACGTGGCCCGCCTTAACTTAAGAAATCAAAGATATCAGGTTTCAACCCTGATACCGCCCGCGTAAAGTTGGGGTGGGTCCTACGCGGCCCGCCTCAACTTATGTTTCAGATTTTTATTTATTTTTAATACTATTTAATATATTTGAGGCCCGTTTTCGCGTATGGGGTGTATTTTAAAGACATGTTGGGATATTTTAAGATATAATAGGGTGTCGGAAAATTATGAAGGTGTCGGTTTTATTGAGGGTTGTTACAAATCACATTGAACTCATAACAAGATCACAAATAAAAACTTTCCTTTCTTAAAATAAAGTGTTACAAAACATTAAATGTAATTCATCGTGTCCAGCGGAAGTGTAAATCATTAGTTTTTTTTTTCATAATTCAAGTGTGTGTAAGCCATTAGATTTGTCTCGTGATTCCATGTATCACGACCCATGACCACTCCAGCATCCCAGACAGCAAGTTCCGACAACATGTAACTATAGGCCTGCAAGCATGCAGAAAAGTGTATCAGACAACGCTGGTGAGTTCACAGTTTGTTTAACCATTTGTTACCAAGTATTGATTTATGTTATATTGATAATAACTCGATACCGCAGACGTCTCCTTTTTGCCTTTCTCCAATGCTCTATCAAACGTTGGTCATGAGTTTAAAGTTATTAGTTCACGCCCGTCCTATCCAGGTACGTCGTGAGGGTGCCAAACCTAATAGCGCTATCAACTAATAACCCTGTTGCCCTACAAGCAACTAACCCGGTAGTATGATGGGACTTAAGTGATAGAAAGTGAGTGTATTATCCAACATCAACATTTACTGAAAACTGCCTCATATCCCCTGTAAGGATATGGGTTTGTGAAAACTGCCTCACATCCCCTACAAGGATGTGGGTTTATGAAAATCCGTTTATATGTCTGTCTGTTTGATTGTCCCCACCAGACGCATGCTTGTTTTGAGAGAAGTGAACTCACCTTAGACTGCTCGGTATGTTACGTTACATTACTCGTTCCTAGTTGGTCAACCAAACCCTACCGTAGTTACCAAAAACAATCAGTTTATATGCACTTAAATCACGTATTCCACGTTCACATTACACATATAGCATACACATAAAATACACATCATTAGGCAGGTTGTAACAAGAGGTCACGTAACACAACAATCCACAACAGCCTGTAACTAGTATTCGGGTCTCATTCAAGTTCACATCACATGTTCATGTTTCACCAATCATCTAACTGTTCCTTATCATTCATCATCCAACCCATATAATTACTCATACATCATGTCAATTCATTATCACTGTACAACCTAGACAAATATGCATTTCCAAACAATTATGCGGCCTAACTTTTAGCGTGTGACTTATTAGCGATGCAGGCCACCCCGTGTTCAGCCCAAGTCAGTGTGAGCCCATGTGTTAGGTGTGCGACCCCAAGTTGTGGCCCAACAGCCTTCGGCCCGTCTTAGTGTTGTGTGATTGGTCACAAGGGTTTGGGCCCAATCTGTATCTACGTTCCTCTAAGATTTGTGCAGCCCAGTTACTAAGTAAGGCCCTTGGAGCATCTCCACGAAGAACCATACTTCATGGGGTACTCTCATGACGAAGAGCCATTCTTCATGGAATGCTCTTATGGGGAACAATCCACTCGACGAAAACTATACTTCGTCTAGAAGTGGGTGTGACGACGAACCATAATTGTTCGTTAAAAGTCCAGTCGACGAAGAATCAAGTTCTTCGTTGGCTTGGGTTCTTCGTCGGCAATCCTTCTTCCCTGATCCTGAATAGATCGTCGTGATTTCCTGCCAACCCTAATTATCTTAACATTTAACATCATCAATCATGATACAAATCAACATCATCAATTATCATAAGAATTAACATCCTCAATCATTTCACATCAACGGACATCAACTTTTTGAACCATAACTCCCGATCAATATCACAGGTAATTCCCACATAGTGAAATACAGTTTGCTCTAATCATCTATTTGTCAAATCATCATGCAACACACAATCACAATCAAGCCCCATAATCATATTCATATCTCATACTAATGAAATTTAGCATACAAGTACACAAAATCAATCATAACAAAGATACGAACAGCGATGAACTATACTAACCGAGAGTGTTAAGGTTGCACACTTGAATCAGAGAAAGAGATGATGCTCCATAGGATTGGGGCTTCGATGAACAGACATGATTGCCATCGGCCAAGAAAGAGAGGAAGGAGTGCTAGGGTTTACTGTAGTTTGGGGAACACAATATATGTACGTACATACACACATATGCGCATACAAGAGGGAAATAGGTTAGGTGGTTTGGGCTAAGGGGAACTGGACCGAGAAGGAGGATTGGGCCGAGCAGGGCTCAGTCTACAAGGTAGGGGTGTTCGGTCCAAGCTAGAGGTGTGCGACCAGGAATGGAGTGTGCGATCCGAACCTTTGCGTGACTAGATTATATTACAAACGACCTTCACATAATCATTTCACACATCACATATAAACAACTCATAAGCGTTCAATTATTAGTTAATACATTAACTTGTCACATAATGCTCGCATAGGTTAAATCAGGGTACGACGAAAGGATCTAAAATACGAGTTGTCACAACGTTTACACAATCAGTTTGCGTATAACTTTCCCGAAAGTGATTTAGAGTTTGAAATCAAACAAGAATTGAAATGAGAAATTGTCAAACATAAATAAACAAATATAGGGATCAAAATACATTGTTTCATTGATAATTGAACTGTTCAGAGTTTGTATAATGATTACACAAGCACAGATGTCACAATGGGGTCGTGCTCACCAGGCATGGGTTCGTGCCCAGTCAAGATTCCCTGCAAAGAAAAGAGACGAGGTCATGTCAGCTCAACACGGGGCGTGGTCAACTCTAGGATTCGCAGAATCTGGAGATAGTACAGCATGTACAATTGCCACGGGCAGTGTCGTTGACCCAGGGGGCCATGTTAGTACAAGTTCTGACACTGTAGTTAATGAAGAGTGATGGATGTCACAAGGTCAGTCAAAAATATAATTAAAAAGTGTCCTAATCACCTTTACTAGTAAAAAGAAAGTAGGGTGTCGAATCCACGGGGAATTAGTGGAAAGTGTAAATGTTCATTGCTTTGATTGGTTATCTAATTCTAAACTAATTTCTTTTTGCTGATTGAGAAAGTTGTTAGAGAAAACAAACTTAATTAATATGGTTGTAAACAATTATGAGAAAAAAAAAACCAATCTCCGGGTTTCAGGTTGTGTAGAAAATCGGGTAACTTAATTACTACCAATTGGAAATCACATAGACATGATTTGATAACTACTTATTTTGATAAATAATTAATAGATAATATATTTGATTGCAATGATCCACGATCGAAACCGAAAGATTGATGCAACTGAATAATAATCTAATTAATTACCAATCCTATATTTCATAAACACAAACAAGTTCAATGGTTAAAGGTTAAAGAACAATGACAACTTAGAATTTAATCCCAATTGTTGATAACAAAACCCAATAACTGATGAAAAAATATGTCTATGATAATCAAACAATCGTTTAATCGAAAACAAGTAAACAATAAGATAAACTAACCGAATGATTAGTCAAATCCAAATCTAAAAGTTCATAAATATATGTTAACCCGGTCTCTAACACAAACCCTAGTCCCGTATATGATCATGGGTGGTTTAGCAGCTCATGTTGCACAAACGATCTTCAAAAGCTTGAGAAGAGAATTATTGCATGATTGACTTGGTTGATTGCGGAAGAATGATGATGATTGAGATGAGTTTTGAGAGCCAAAATATGCGTACTTGCTGCCAAAATTCGTTGCAGGAGAATTGATCCATCAAAATTAGGGTTAACCCCTCTAATACCCTCCAAAAGAACAACTACGCGCCCCCTATACTTCCGCCGTAAGTTACTGTCTTAGGACCGTAGCTTACGGCCCATCATGTATTAAGTTTTCTTTTCAGCAGTAAGCGGAGGTCAAGGGCCGTAACTTACTACATAAACCTGCTATTAACATTTGTGAACATTCAAATCCAACCGTAACTTACGGTAATTGGACCGTAAGCCACGACGCGAACTTCAACTCTTCTTCCATTCTCTTATCAACTTTCCCATATTAACAATCTAAGCCCCTGTTCTTTAATCTTTCATGTTCCTCTCACACATAAGACACTTTATCTTCCAATTACTTACCAAGTGGACCTTGAACTTCGTTGCTTCGCATTCTTTACGCATCCAACCATCAATTCTACCCGAACAAGTCACGATTAATATCGTTGGCTGCAATTATCAATCTCGAATGTTCCACTTCATCTTTAAACATGTTAACTTCTCCAAATTAAGCAATTTATCCTGCAAAACCACAATCTCTTGTAGTCATCTTATTCGACGCATATAATTACTTAAAATCGAACAAAACACGCAAAATAAACACTTTAAAGCTCGGATTTCACCCTCTCCATCACATCCCCACACTTACCTTTGATTGTCCTCAAGCAAACGAATCCGGAACTAATCACCACAGTAACAATACCTCAAAATCCCTTAACTATCACACCCTGACTTTTTGCGGAAGCGTGATTATGTGTGACTTGCTTAATATCATTGCATTCAACCATAACAAACAACTATATGGTAAAACCAATATGTTCATCCATTAGATAGTTTCAAACATTACAAACAACATTGTTTTAAATCCCAAACATAGACTTCATGTTCAAAATACAACACCAACAAAGCTTTAAGTTCCATATAGGACTTCACAAAAGAAACTAACAAACTAGGTTTTGAGCTATGTATCTTATCCAAGATAAAATACATAACTCAAACCCTTCAACATCGGATGACATCTTCTTATTAAAGAAACAACTTGAAAACTTCCAACGCCCGCCAGATCCATACTTAGTTTCCTGAAATACATGTAGTTTGAAAACATCAACAAAAGTTGAGAGAGTTCATGTGTTTTGTATGTGAGCTCCAATAAACTTTGTAATCATTGTAAGTATGTATATATTTGTAAACCCGGTATGAAAGCAAACAAGGAAACAAATCAATTAACGGTTTGCAAGGCCATTAACATGTGTCCAACGGCGTAGGAAGGCTCAAACCTAGCAGATTTTGTACCGGGCTTCCGGCTGGAAGACATAGTCACCACATGGGCCAAATTCCAGTTCTCATGGGTGGGGCTCCCTACACCCAAATAGATTTATCACTCATGTCCTTTGTCCTTATACGAGGATTAATGGTCTTAAGTGTGCTCCTACCCATTCACATGATCTAACAGTTCATTCCTTAGCTAACCATACCATTTGTAAACGTTTGTAAACATTTTGTAACATGCATTTCACCCCCGAAGTTATAAAACTGAAAACAATTAAAGAAAAGGGGGACATGAACTCACAGTCTTGCGTTCTTCGAATCCGATGTAACTCACATCTGATACTCGTTCACACGACTACCTACAAACGTACTATGGTTTATTAGACGAGTGGGTCGTGCCTTGACCTTAGTCTTAATCAGTGTCTCTGAGTTGCGCTTCATTGTGTCTTCAATATTATTCCAAGTTATATAATTATTTGTTAAAATAATAAATATTTTAATTAAATTATATTTATTAAATTTTGGAATATTATTTAAAATAATATATTTTAACTTGACACATTTATGTATTTGTAAATGTACATCTTCCCAAGGATGGGTGTATTCATACTCATATCTTACACTTGTGTATTTATGCCAAGTATCGGTGGCGTATTCCGGTGTATATTTATACGTACGAGAATACGTATTTTTATTGTGTTTATTAAGTATTCTTATACTTAATTTTTGTATTAACTTTTCCGGAATAATATTTCTAACAAAAATCCACAAATATATATTCTTAAAATATATTTTTAAGAAAACTTACATAGAAAAATCATTTATGATTTTTCCCTTGGCAAAAATAATTGTATTTTCATTTAAACCTTAAAAATAATATATTTTCAAGTTTAACTTAGAAAATATATATAAATCTATTTTTCACCCAAAATAATATATTTTCTAGTAATTCATGAAAAACATATATATTTTTCTTTCCCAAAAATAATATGATTTCTTCTTGTCAAAAATATGATATAATTTTGTAAAAATTGTAAAAATCATATTTTTGTTTTCTTGGTGTCCAAAATACCATTTACCAAAATATCCTCATGAATTTATTTCCGGAATATTTATGTAAGTTATATTCCTTGTTCGGTTTCTCCAATATTTTGGGTATAAATTATATATTCATTTCTTGGAATTTTGGTAATATTTTGTATTGTAATTTTTAGTATTTTGGTGAGTTATATTATTTCAAGTTCTAAAATAATATAACTATTACACATAATATACAAATAATCACACACATAGTGACATCAAAAACCAACCTCCAATACTTTGTAATTTTTGTAACAAAAATTATGGCAAATTTATATGAAAATTCATGGCTAAAAATATACTTGTAATTATTTGTTTAAAAATATTTTTCTAAGTGTTTAATTTCTAGAAAATTTTTGCCATAGTTTCCTCTTAAAAATGGAGGTTTCCATGCTTTCAAAGCATATCATTTTCTTTTATAAATCATCACAATCAACAACAATCAAATAACACTTACCAATTTTCCAAAATCAAGCCATAATCACTACCTCATGAACTTGAAAATTTATAAAAATTTGTAGTAACTTACTAGTGTGTTTAGTAGGCTTAGTGTTGGTGCATGAGAATGTCTGTTGACTTCATCTACATCAAGTCTTAAGTCAAGATATATCAAGATTGGATCATAAAAGTCAAGATTAGGGTTTTAATGTTAATTTCGCTTCAATGAACATTAGTTATAGGTGATTTCGCTTCAAGGTCCATAGGTGATTTCGCTTCAATGTCCAAAGGTGATTCCACTTTAATGTCACATGGTGATTTCGCTTCAGTGTCACTGACACATAAGCGAAATCAACACTAGTATAAATAGGGGCATTGTTATTTCATTCGGTACGCGACTTCCGAAAGTGTAACGAAGTGCTGCTGAATTTCTGTCAGGTTGTAATCAGTGTTAAAAGCAATATAATTGACAGATCTTAAAGTATCAAGCTGTTTTGGTGTCTAGTTCTCTGATTCCGCCTTTGAACTGGACTTACAACTCTTCTGAACGACTCAATCGGGTCTAACAACGATCCAACAAGTGGTATCAGAGCTAGTGAAGAAGAGTTTAGCTTGATTTCGTTTATATTCTGACTTCTACATCTTCTTTCATCTGTTCAGAAAGTTTTACCGGTCGAAATTCGCTCAAAATTTCACAGTGTGTGTAAAATTGGACATAGATAAAGCCTTGAAAGTTTCACATTGAAATTCGACCTAAAAATGGACCAAAATGGCTTCGGAGTTGATTCCGCTTTTATGGACAATTGGTGATTTCACTTTTATGTCATAGTTAATTCCGCTCCAAAGGTCATATTTTAGATCTAATTTCGCTTCAAGGGACCATCTTACACTTGATTTCGCTTCAAAGGACCATTCAATACACTTGATTTCGCTCCAAGGGACTATCTTATAGTTGATTTCGCTTCAATGACCATCTGATTTCGCTTTAATGTACCATTAATACATGTGATTCCGCTCCAGTGTCAACATTGTGATTCCACTCCAGTGTCAACATTGTGATTCCACTCCAATGGCATACATGTGATTTCACTTATAGGGTTCAACCTGATTTCACTTCAGTGGACCAAAGTCTGATTTCACTCGAGTGTCAGTTGGATTGAAAGTGAACTTTTTCGTGTCAAGATTATTTCACGACAACCGAGTGTCAGTGTATTTCAAGATATTTGATATTATTAGAACTGATTGTGTTTGTTTGTTCTCAGGTGATTAAAGATTTACAAGGGGCGAATATCAAGAAGAAGATTTAAAATGTCAGGAGAAAGTGCTCATGATAGATGGTGGAGAAAAGACGGTGCGAGATGGGAGATTGGCAAATTGTATGAACCATTTAAGGAAGCACAAAGAGCCAAGAGATGGAATGAAGAACTAGAGTGTTACATGGATCCACAGGGTAATCCAGTAGTTGATCCATCAAAAGTGGATTTTGATGCTGTAACCAATGTTTTTCCAAGTGAAGGCACTTTCAACACAAGAAGGCTTTCTGATAAAAGTTATTTGCCAAATTTGATGATCAAGTTAAAAGAAGTTTTTGAAGCAAGTTTACCAAAGGTGGTAGAGATGAAGAAGAGAAAAGAAGAAGAACTGAAAAAGATGATTGAAGAAGTGAAGACTGTTGCAAAGCTTGCTGAAGAGGAACAGAAAGCTGAAGAAGAACAGAAGAATGCAGAAGTTCAGAAAGAAGAAAAGGAGAACGATCAGAAAGATGAATCAGAAGAACCGGTGCTGAATGAGACCGAGGTTAGAAAATCTTCTGATCTATCTAATGTTGAAATGGTTGATGAAAAAGAAAACAAGTGCAGTAATTGCATAGAAATGTGCAAAGCCTGTACTGAAAAAGATGACATCATAAAAACAAAAGATAATGAATTAAGCAAACTTGAAAATGGTTTCACAATAAAATGTAAAGATATGATTGAAAAAGAAGAAATTTTGAAACTAAAAGTTGAAAAATTGACACAGAAATGTCAAGGTCTTGAAAAAGATAATGATGTTTATAGACAACTGTGTTCTACAAAATGTGTCGATTGTGTTGAAAAAGAATCGAAATTTCAAGATTTACAAAAACAGTATGATTCTTTAAAGTGGTCGAGTCAGAGAGTACAAGAAGCTTATGATACTTTGAAGAGCCAAGTCAAAAGTTTTGATCAAAGATTGTCTGAAACTTTAACAACCAAAGAAATGTATGAGAGACAGTTTAAAGAAAAGCAAATTGAATTAAACAAATATGTTGATGAAATTGCTAATCTTAAGCAAGTCTTGGCTGAAAAAGAAAAGTTCGTTACAAAACTTCAAAGTTATCATAACTCTTCGTACATTCTCGAACGCATTTTCAACATCACACCAGATGACAAAGATACTGAAAATTGCAAAAAGGGTATTGGTTCAGAATTTCATCAGGTACCACCACCATTGAGAAACAATTATACTTTTTATGATGAGGAAAAGGTGGCAAAGGGTTTGAATATAGCTGACCAGTTACATGAAAGTATCGATGTGACTTACTTCAAATCTGATGATGCTAATGATTCAGAGGTGGTAAGTAAGGTTGTTGAAAGCGTTTTGAAAGATGAGTCTACAAAAGGTAAGTCTGAATCACAGGATGAAGATGAAGGAAATCTTTATGATGGTTATCTGAAAAACACAAAATCCGAGAAAATTTTGAATGATGATTCAAAAGGATTGGTTTATACCATGATTGGATCGGACAAATTATTCTTAGATATTGTATTCCCGATTCAGAATGTGATTTCAGAGAAGGTCGATCAAGTTTTTAAAATGGTTGAGATTGAGAAGTCTGAGATTCCAAAGTTTGCTGGTAAAGGTCATAAATCTTTTTATAACAAACTTGGTTTTAAGAAGAAAAACATGAAGGCTGGTTTGGGTTATAAAAAGAAACAGAATTGGAATCAAAGTAAAAAACCAAATTTGCAACAAAAGATAAATTTTGTTCAAGGGAAAAGCTTGAAAGAAGAGGAAAAACTCAAATTTGGACGACAGTCTAATGAGGAGTTTGATACTATGAAAAAGAAACAACAACAGGCCAAGGATGTTTCAAAGAAAGTGTGTTTTAAATGTGATCAAATTGGACATGTTGCACGAAAGTGTCCAAATCCAAAGCCTGTTGATGTTGAAAAACAGAAATCTGAGGTTGTGAAATTGAGGTCAACCAGATTTGATTCGAAACAAACTTGGAGGTACAATACAAACAAGTTTGCTTCAAATCAAAATTGGAAATCAAACCCAAACAGGTTCGATTCAAGACAGACATGGAATTCTCACACACCCAGATTCAGAACAACACAGAGTTGGAAAATATCTGTTGATATGACAAAACCTCAAGAGTTTTGGAAACCTAAAAATGTTGTTCAAAATCAAACGGTTCAAAAAGAGACGAATTTTTACAAAAGAGGTACTCCGAAAGGTCAAATGTGGAGTGCTAAAAAACAAGTGACGATGGTAAAAGATGAGAAAGTTGAAGTCAAAGTTGAACAAGTTTTAAGTGACAAAGAGTTTCCAAAATTGAATGAACATTATTGTGTTGAAATGCCTAAGGTCCAACAGACCTGGGCTAAATTGTTCAAATGATTGATAAAGTTTGAAATGTGCAGGTGCTCAACGAAACTGAAGATTGTGAGAAGGGTAGTTGGAGCAACCTGGCACAGGAAGAGGTTGCAGAACCCTGGTTTGGTTGAACAGGGAGTTTAGTTTGAGTGTTTTATGTATATAAATAAACAATATTTTCAAAATCCTAAAAATTGAAAAATTAAAAACCAAAAATATGTTTTTAGTTTGTTAAAATTTGAAAAACCAAAAATATGTTGTTTTTAATTTTGTTTGAATATATGTTGATTGAATACGCCGAAACCCTCACGGCTGAACAAACATGATTACTTTCATCAGATTGAAAAACGGTTTTCAAACTGTTAAGATCAATGGGTTGTAAATCATGGGGGTACGTTATATTTTCTGCAATTCAGTGCACATTAGCAGAAAATGGATGGCGAGACAAAGCTATCAGTGTTGGTTGTCAAATTTTCTTTAAATGGTTTTGCATTTTAGGGGGAGATATAATGTTGTTAGAAAATACAAAAACATTTGAAAATTTGAAAAAGCCAAAAACATGATAAAATTTAAATGAGTTTTGCGTAGAAAGAGGAAATGATAGTACATCAGTAGACAGTTACAGTACGCTAAAGAAATGGAAAGTTTAAATGTGTTAAACGATCTCACCGTGGATGTGTCGGTAGATTTTTATACATTTAGTAAACTTTTTCGGGATATAAACATAAATTTCACACTTGCTTATTTTGTGGGGAACACTACTTGGATATATAGGTAACCCCTGAAATCTCGTTTGAAAGGTCTCTTAATCTGATATACTAGGTCTTTATACTCAATGATGTCTGGGGTATTATTCCGGGACTTCTGCTGAACGGTGGTTCTGACCTAGTCCTCGAATAATACTTTCTGCAAATGCTTGAAACACAGTATTAAACCCTCAGCATGCTGAAACAATAAAATTGATAAATGCTGCTGTTGTAAGCAAAAAGATCCTCTAAAGGGGACACACCGAAAAGTCGAAGCTGATATCTCTCTGCGTATACGGAAGTATCGATCTGAGATCCCTCGGCCCTCGCATACCTAATTTATATACAGATATCATTGTAGTATACTCACCTGTAAGACTGATTATTGGGATTCTGGATACGGGAGTATATTCAAGAGGTGGGACACATGAATGAGCTAAGTTCATAAGACATCTAATTCGTATCCTGAATCAGTTGAAATTTGTATGAAAATTTAAGTGGACAAGTATATCGACAATCTAAGTGAATTGTTTAATGTGTAATGTGATTTTAAGCTCAACGGTACTTGTGACTTGTCAGAAACTGATATGATCCTCTGATGCATACTCAAACAAAAATATTGTTTGTAAATATGTTTGTACATATTTTTTTTCTGCTTTATATTTTCAGAAAATACAAAAAGATTTTGATTTCTGCTTTATTTTCGACAACTGATGTCTGAGATGCTGAGTTTCAAAATCTAAGTAAGCTGATCGTGTTTCTAAAAATAAAACAAGTTCATTAATTTGAAACTTGAAGTTTTAAAATCAAAAATTCAAAAACAGTTTGTGATATCTCCAAGGTCATTAAGTTGGACTTGGATGATTAACTGTGGGGGATTTGGATGCTTATATTGTTATAGAGCTAGTTTCCGATACGATTCGATGAAACTGCCAATTTCATGAGAAGTGATTTTGAGGAGATTGAATTGTCAGATTATGATATCTGGAAATTTAAAATGTTGTTACTTATTGTTGTATGAGTGATTGCAGGAATAGTCCAGACTACGATCCCGAGAGCAGAGTCTAAGGGGGAGTCTGAAGACAAGCTTGAATCATGGAAAAGCTTGTAGATAGAAAGCTAGGTGTCGATCCCAAAACACGGAAGCTTGATGAAAGGGGGAGCCTGAAGCTGATAGAAGAAAAAGAGTGATGGATGCTTACAATGTTACAATCTGATTGAGAAGATAAAATGACTAAGACTGAAGACTCAGGAGCTGGAGATTACGTCAACATCCAAGGGGGAGTCTGTTGGTGCATGAGAATGTCTGTTGACTTCATCTACATCAAGTCTTAAGTCAAGATATATCAAGATTGGATCATAAAAGTCAAGATTAGGGTTTTAATGTTAATTTCGCTTCAATGAACATTAGTTATAGGTGATTTCGCTTCAAGGTCCATAGGTAATTTCGCTTCAATGTCCAAAGGTGATTCCACTTTAATGTCACATGGTGATTTCGCTTCAGTGTCACTGACACATAAGCGAAATCAACACTAGTATAAATAGGGGCATTGTTATTTCATTCGGTACGTGACTTCCGAAAGTGTAACGAAGTGCTACTGAATTTCTGTCAGGTTGTAATCAGTGTTAAAAGCAATATAATTGACAGATCTTAAAGTATCAAGCTGTTTTGGTGTCTAGTTCTCTGATTCCGCCTTTGAACTGGACTTACAACTCTTCTGAACGACTCAATCGGGTCTAACAACGATCCAACACTTAGTTACCCTTTAAAGTGTGGTTGTTTATTTAAAAACATCACTCTTGAAGAATTTGGATGTTTACAACTTGTAAAATATTTTTCTAAAAATATTTCTTCTTGAGTTTTTCTTGTTAAATGTCACGGCCCTCGACCCGGTTTTACACAGTTCAGAAGTCGCGGAACAGAAACCCGTGGTATTGGTGTTTAATTAGGCAGTGGCAATTTTAACAGGATCGTTTAAACTGAAAACACCCAATTATTTTATTTCACATTTTGGGACAAACCCGTAATTTACAATAAAGGAATTTCATGGGGAAATTTCCTGTTTACAAAAACATGTTTATTTATTTACTGAGCCACTTGGTCCAAGCTGGTAGTGCTATGCGGCACTTTTCGTTGTTCACAGTAAATCACCTGAAACAAGTTTAAAAAGATTTTTATCAGCGGGGAAATACTGGTGAGTCATTCATTTGGTACAAAATAACACATCGTTATAAATTACAGTATTGTCACACCCCCAAAATCCACACGCGGAGCATCACCGCTTGGAGGCGTGACATGACCAGGATCGAGCCACCAATCATATTGAACAACGTAATTAAGTAAATAAAACCAACCACAATACAATTGGTGACCAAAAGCTAGTTAACCAAGTTCAAATTAAACAGCGGAAGCATAAGACGTGAAACCAAAACATAAGTTTAATAAGTTCATAAGTTTAAATGTTTAACATGGGACTCGACAGTCCATATCCCACAACGACCTCCTCCTCATGCAAGCTCCATAAGCATCTAACGACCTGCAAGGCATGTAACAACGAATCAACAACAAAGTTGAGCGAGTTCACAGTAGGTGTTCGTTATAAAGTAGTTTTTCAGGAACTATGAGTTTGTTTGCAACTGCAGGTAAAACCAACTTTCCTTATTTTCCAAACCATAAACGGTGGGGGCTACCCCATGTTGTAAACCACTAGACTAGATGTATATATATATGTGTCCTTCCCAATCCGAGGACATAGGTACGTATAAGAATACGTAGGTTTAGCGTTGGTGTCCTTCCGAATCCGAGGACAGTGGTACATAGTGAGTACGTAGGTTTAGCACTGGCGTCCTTCCCAACCCGAGGACGGAGGTAAGTAGTCTAATAGTGGTGAAAGTACAAGTTCCGTCTCAGCTATTTAATCCCATTCCCAACCACCGGGAATCCCATGCCTTAGTAAGGGTGTGAACTCACCTTTGGTTGCTCGGTTTGACTCTCAAAAATAGCTAACAGTCAAGGTTGGTCAATCACGTCCTAATATGATTACCAGTTAGTCATTTAGTGGTTTCAAATAGAGCACAAAGTTCCTACACGCATCTATCACATAACATGCATCGCTTTAACGGTTCATGCCCATATAAACTTCCCATCTATTCCCGTTCATAAGAAAACATACGACATTGCACATAACACTTTTATTGACATATAACATGTTAGATTATTCTCATATAGCCTACCCGACATTTAGACACACAATTTTACTACTTATGTCGTCTCAGCTTTAATCTTCAAAACTGGGTTGTTTTCGGAAATTTTAATAAAATAGTTAACTTATTCCAAAAATTCCCAACTTTTACAGAAGGTCTTAAACGACCGAAATATTATTGTGTAAAAATATCGGGATCCAATTCATTACCAATATTTTATAAAAATTAATTTATCGGACTGCAATCAGATTCATCACTTTCTGACTGCAGTCCACAGAATAATTTATTTAAAATTCATCGTAAGTCCGATTTATGAAATTCTAGTGGGATAAATGCTATCACATCAGTGTCCATCTACAGTACAAATTTCGTGACCTAATTCTACACATATTTCAAGTTATGATGAAAAACATAACACATATTTTCTGTAGAAAAATGCAGCTTTTGCTGCTGTGAAAAATGACCCCTTTAAAAATAGCAAACGAAGTCCAAAAATTATGATTCCAGTGCCATTAGAACCGTATTTCAAAATAACACGTTATAGACTCAAGAAAATCAGTTTTTCGTTTAGTTATGATCTGGTTACAGCCAACTGAAGTTGGCTGTAAACACCAACCAGCTTCCTGTTTTCAGCTCTTAACTTTCTAACGCGTGTTCGATTGATTCCGTTAATATGTTTAGCGAACAACAACAACTCTCATACACACTTACAGCAGGTTATAAGTCGTTCATATTGTGTAACCCTAATCAGCACATAATCACCATTTTACATCTTTATGTAAACCTTATGTAATGCTTTATGTTCATGTTTTTAGTTCTTGTTCTTAGTGTTCTTGTAATATTCATCATTCATCAATTTTTAACTATGAAACAAGATGAACAAGGGTGTAATAAGGACTTACTGCTAGCACAAAGGCTAGGGATGATTCTAGTGAAGAAGATGATGAAGAATGATGATGAAAAAGCAAAAAACAAAGTCCTTTGAAGCTCCACAAGTTGCAAGCTTCCTTGTATCAACCTTTAAGCTTGAATGGAACTCAAAAATGGATGAAGATGGTGGACTTGTGGTAGTGATGGGGGCGGCACAAGTGAGCCGAGAGGGAGGGGTGGGGAGTGAAGGTGAGGGTGTGATAATGAGAAGTATGGTAGTGATCTTTGGTGCCATGCTTATAAAGGATTGTTCTAATATTTTGGTAACCTTCACAAGTAACCAATTATAAAATAAAGGGATATAATCTTGCACAAGATTGAGGCATGGTGGGGATGGTCCTTGTGACCGAGTTCGGTTAGGGGGGGGATTGGGTTCAAGTTTTGTAACTAAGTTGTAAAGGTTAGTTAGATTTCAAGTAATATGTTTATATATGTTAGCTATTTGATTTTTAGTGGGTGTTTGGGTGTACGGGGATCACAACTAGCCAAGAAATAATAAAACAATGTGTTTGGCATAAATTTAGTGTCCCGGGTAATGTCCGGTTATTCGGTTAGATACCGTTCCGTTAAAGTGTTTAATTATTCCGTAAAGTGTCTTTTATATATATTTTTGTAACACTTTTAATTCCTAACACTTAGGAAAACATTCAGGACCATTTAGTCAATTTTCTGCACAAGACTAGTATGTTAACAAACACATGTAAGTATGATGCAGTAATCAGAAAGCAGTTAAGTAATTCAGCAATGTCATCAAGCACTTTAATTAACATCAATTAATCGTACGGATACATGTAATCATAAGAGTTGTCACATTCTCCCCCTGTTAAGAAAATTTTATCCCGAAATTTAGCACGTGGTTACTGAGGAAGCTAGTTAAGTTGCGTGGTTTCCTGGTTTTCCTGGGGTGTCACATCATCCCCCCGTTGGTTTGGAATTTCGTCCTGAAATTCCGCAGTAGCTTCAGCCTCAGTAGTGGTTACACTTTTCTTAAATAACTGGGGATACTTGTGTTTCATTTGGTCTTCTCATTCCCAGGTAAACTCTGGGCCACGACGGGAGTTCCAACGAACTCGAACAAGAGGTATTCTGGTACGCTTGAGAATCTTAACATCTCGATCAGAAATTTCCACTGGTTCCTTGAGGAATCGCAGCTGGTAGTCGATAGTGAGCTCCTTGAGAGGAACTATGAGGGTCTCATCTGGCAGGCACTTCTTCAGATTTGACACGTGGAAAACGTTGTGAACTCCGCTGAGTTCTTCAGGTAGATTCAACTTGTAGGCGACTTTGCCAATTTTATCAATGATTTCGAATGGTCTGACATATCGCGGATTGAGTTTGCGTCGTTTGCCAAAACGAACCACACCTTTCCAAGGTGAGACTTTAAGTAGCACTCGATCCCCAACTTGGAACTCGAGTGGTTTCCTTCGCTTATCAGCATAGCTTTTCTGAGGGTCACGAGGTGCCACAATTCGTTGTCGTATATGAGCAATCATCTCGGTTGTATCTACTACAAGTTCTGGGCCAGTGATTTGACTGTCGCCAACCTCTGCCCAACAAAGAGGTGATCGGCACTTCCATCCGTACAATGCCTCGAACGGAGCGGCCTGGATGCTGGTGTGGTAACTGTTGTTATACGAAAACTCCACTAACGGGAGGTGTTTTTCCCAGCCATTACCAAAGTCGATTACGCATGCCCTAAGCATGTCTTCAAGGGTTTCGATGGTGCGTTCAGATTGCCCATCCGTCTGTGGGTGATATGCTGTGCTCATGTCTAATCGAGAGCCAAAGGACTTGTGCATAGCTTGCCACAGCTCAGATGTAAAACGTGAGTCTCGATCAGAAATGATGGAGGTTGGCACTCCGTGCCTCGATACTACTTCCTTTAGGTAGATGTCTGCTAGAGTAGAAAACTTGTCGGTTTCCTTGATAGCCAAGAAGTGTGCAGACTTAGTCAATCGATCGACTATCACCCAAATGGTGTCATTTTCGCGTTGAGATCTAGGCAGGCCAGTAACGAAATCCATGGAAATTTGCTCCCATTTCCATGTCGGGATCTCTGGTTGTTGAAGTAGGCCTGATGGTTTCTGATATTCAGTCTTGACTCTTGCACAAGTCAAACATTTACTGACGTAGGTTGCTATGTTGGCTTTCATACCAGGCCACCAATACGTAGTCTTGAGATAGTGGTACATCTTATCCGAACCAGGATGTACCGAATAACGAGACTTGTGCGCTTCATCCATCACAAGCTCGCGTAAGTTCCCGTAGAGTGGGACCCAGATGCGCCCTGTTACATAGTAGGCACCGTCTTCCTTTTGTTCTAACCGCTTCCTCGATCCTCGTAAGGCCTCAGCCCTGATGTTCTCTGCTTTCAATGCTTCAACCTAAGCATCTCGTATCTGGGTAGGAAGACTAGATTGGATGGTAAGTTGTAACGCACGTACACGCTTGGGTATAGTATCCTTTCGACTGAGGGCGTCGGCCACAACATTGGCTTTGCCCGGATGGTACTTGATCGCGCATTCGTAATCATTCAAGAGCTCGACCCATCGACGTTGTCGCATGTTTAATTTCTTTTGCTTGAAGATATGCTCGAGACTCCTGTGATCGGTGTAAATGGTGCACTTGGTACCGTACAGGTAATGTCTCCATATCTTAAGTGCGAAAACAACTGCTCCCAATTCCAGGTCGTGCGTAGTGTAGTTCCTTTCGTGAACCTTTAGTTGGCGCGATGCGTAGGCAATGACCTTGTCACGTTGCATCAACACGCAACCAAGTCCTTGGATGGAAGCATCACAATAAACCACAAAATAATCTGTGCCCTCAGGCAATAAGAGGATAGGCGCGCTACAAAGTCTATCTTTTAAGTGCTGAAATGCGGACTCCTGTACGTCACCCCAATGATAGGCGACACCCTTCTGAGTCAGTGAAGTGAGAGGTTGCGCAATCCTTGAGAAATCCTTGATAAACCTTCTGTAATATCCTGCCAAACCCAAGAATTGGCGAATTTCTGTTGGTAACGGGGTGCAGGCCAGTTCTTCTTCAAATACCGGTATCGTACCGTATCGAATATTTCGGTACCGGTACCAAGTTTTGACAAATTTCGGTACTGGTATTTTCGGTACGGTACCACGCTCATCCCTAATCGAATCAACCTTGGATGGATCTACATGAATCCCATCCTTGTTTACCACGTGGCCTAGAAAGTGGAATTCGTGAAGCCAGAAGTCACATTTCAAAAATTTGGCATGCAACTGCTCTGTTCAAAGAAGTACCAAAATAAGCCTCAGGTGTTGCTCATGTTCTTCATGACTCTTCGAATAGATCAGGATATCGTCGATGAAAACTGTGACAACTCGAATTTCCGACAGTCTTTATTCGCATTTAATGCACGTTGACTTTGACTATATAGTTGTGATATGATAAAACGTATCGTGTTTGCTTGATTATGTGTTTGATTGTATAACATGTCGTGAAACATAAACTGCTTAACATAGGAAGAGTCCGACGAAACACAAGTGTGTTTCGCCATAACTAATCTCGACGAAACAGATTATGTTTCGCCCAATACGACTCGACAAAACAAGCTGTTTCGTCGGCCCAGATTCGCCGAAGCCCATTACGGGCCCAGAACGTTAAATCGTGTTTATTAGCGTGTAACGACCTTAGTTTCACATCTTTGGCAAAAGTTGAAACCCTAGAACCTCCTCTGTGTGTGTCGGCAGCTCTGAATACTCCCGAACGATCAAAACCATCTTTAACATCATCTCGGTTAGTAGATTATGTGTCTTGATTGATCATTCATCCGTGTACGTGTTTATGTGTCATGTGATTCTGCTTTGATGTTGTATATTTGAAATCGACACATGTTAGATATTAGGGTTCTTGTTATGATGATGATGATATGGATTTCGATATGAATATTGTAGTCGGATATAAATGGTTTTATGCGAAACTTAATATGATAGAATACTCGGTTCTGGATGTTGTTATTATGATCTGATTCTGAATGCAAGTTAGCATCTTGATAGGGTTTGATGATGTGATGTTGTAATCGACATGTTGTATACGTAAGCTAGGGTTCATGCTAGACGTAAAAGTGGTCCGATGTTTATACTATGATGATGTTACTATGATTCTGTGTTGTATGATTACTGCATGATTGATAATATTGATGACGGCTGCTAAACATTGAATTTACACTTATGTTTTGAACACCTTTCATATTGGTTTGGTTGTTTTACATTTAATACTTACTATGTTCAATATGATTGGTGGCTTGATCCTGGTCAGTCACGCCTCCAAGCGGTGATACTCCGCAGGTGGATTTTGGGGGTGTGACAGATTAGTATCAGAGCCATTGGTTATAGAGAACTCGGTTTTAATAAAAGGGAAAACGATTTTGTTAAAACCAGACTATAACCAGAACAGTGCTCTCAACGATCCACAACGACGCTTCGCTCCACGTGCAAGACTCAACATCCTAGGTAATAAGGTTTATGTTTATTGCCTACTTGCTAGAATTGCGTAGAACTTTGCTCGTGGTATGCTCAGATTACAGAACCTACTATATGTTATTGCTTGAGAATACTTGTGTGCTCACTCTCTTCGCACTATTCGCGAACCTCTCACCCACATGTTCTCCTTGATGTCAAGATCATGAGTGGACGCGTTGACCTAACTCAAGCCCAGTTGGCGGCTTCAATTCACTGAACAAGTTACTGCAGCACTCGCAGCTGCCCAGGCAGGAGGTGTAACCTGCCATCACCACTTACTCTAGGATCTTTAGATCCTACTCTCGTAAACCAACACTCGTGCTCAAGTATGTTTACTCTTACGCACATGACAGGTTAACACGCTCAGCCACCTGTGTGCACGTTTCAAAACTTTCATGGACTGTCGTCCTACTACCTTTAGTGGCACGAAAGGAGCAGTTGGACTCCTCCATTGGTTTGAAAAGCTCGAGTCCGTTTTTGAGATGTGAGAATGCCCTGAGGCTCGTAGGGTGAAGTACGCTACCGGTACTCTCGAAGGCACTGCGCTAACTTGGTGGAACGCGCAAGTTCAGATGCTGGGGCTGGAGGCTGCTAATGCCACCCCATGGAATGATTTCAAGGAACTGATCAAACGTGGATACTGTAGTCGTGATGACATCCACAAGATAGAAGTGGAGTTCTTCAACCTGAAGATGACGGGGTCAGAAATAGAAGCGTACACGAAACGATCCAACAAACTGGCAATTTTGTGTCCAACTATGGTGGATCCTCCCATCAAGAGCATTGAGCTGTACCTCAAGGGCTTAGTACCAGAAATTCAAAGCCATGTGATGACTGCTAATCTTGCTACTATTCAAGATGTTACTCATCTTGCTCATCATCTCACAGACCAGGCAGTGGAACAGAACAAGCTGCCTAGACGTATTGGTACTACTACTACTACTTCTGCTATTCCCAGTGACAACAAATGAAAGTGGGATGGAACCTTTAGCAAGGGTTCGACTACGATTCCGTCCCAGGCACAGCAGCGAAAGATCGATGACAATCAAAGTCCTGGTCAGCAACCTTTTAGTAGTCAAGGGCAGGGTGGATACAGGGGAAACCACCCTAAGTGCAAACGATGTAACTTGCACCATAGCGGGCAGTGCAACCGCAATCATCGTCAATAATGCAACAAGCTTGGTCATGGAACCAAAGATGGTAGAAACTCACGTCCTGCAAACCAAAACCAACAACAACAGCCACAAGATCTATAGAATCAGCGGCAACAGCAGGGTAACGAGGGATGTTATCAGATGATGCTGAAGGTCACTTCAAAGTACACTGCCCACGGTTGAACCAGAACCAGAATCAGAACCACAATCAAAGAAACATGAACAATAATGGAGACAACAATGGGGGTAATAACGACGGCAATGGTGCCAGGGGTCGAGTGTTCGTGATTGGTCAGGATGATGCTAGGAATGACCCCAACGTTGTGATGATTTCGACATCGAAATTGGTAGGGATTGACTACCTCAACCTCTTTGTAAAGAAAAGAACGTCCGCATTCCTCATGCTGGTTAAGAACCTTTGGTAACTCATAGTAACAAGCTCCAGGAGCAGCACCCATAGCTCGAGCGCCTTATCGCTTAGCTCCAACCGAACTGGAAGAACTGTCTAAGCAACTACAAGAACTCTTGGAAAAGGGTTTCATACATCCTAGCTCTTCGCCTTGGGGAGCTCCGGTATTATTTGTAAAGAAGAAGGACGGTACCTTCCGCATGTGTATAGACTACCGCGAACTGAACAAGGTGACTGTGAAGAATCGCTATCCTCTTCCACGCATCGACGACTTATTCGACCAGCTGCAAGGGTCGAGCTACTACTCCAAGATAGACTTAAGGTCGGGGTATCATCAACTGAGAGTCCGGGATGAGGACGTCTCCAAAACAGCGTTCAGAACACGCTACGGCCACTACGAGTTTCTTGTCATGCCATTCGGATTAACGAACGCGCCTGCGGTTTTCATGGATCTTATGAACAGGGTGTGCAAACCCTATCTCGACAAGTTCGTCATTGTTTTCATCGACGACATCCTGATTTATTCGAAAAGTCAGGAGGAACACGAGCAGCACTTACGACTTATACTGGAACTTCTACGAACGGAACAGCTATACGCTAAGTTTTCCAAATGTGACTTCTGGCTTCGTGAAGTCCACTTCTTAGGCCACGTGGTAAACAAAGAAGGGATCCATGTCGATCCATCCAAGGTAGATTCGATCAAGAATTGGCCTGCGCCTCGTACACCAACTGAAATACGCCAATTCTTGGGTTTGGCGGGTTACTACAGAAGGTTCATCAAAGACTTCTCAAAGATTGCTCAGCCGCTTACACTACTGACACAGAAAGGTGTTGTTTACCGTTGGGGTAATACACAGGAATCAGCGTTTCAGCACTTAAAGGATAGACTCTGTAGCGCACCTATCCTCTCATTGCCTGAAGGCACGGACGATTTCGTAGTCTACTGCGACGCATCTATCCAAGGTCTTGGATGTGTATTGATGCAAAGGGATAAAGTCATTGCTTATGCTTCACGCCAACTTAAGATTCACGAACGGAATTATACGACACACGACCTAGAGCTGGGAGCGGTTGTTTTTGCACTTAAGATATGGCGACACTATTTGTATGGTACCAAGTGCGCAATCTACACTGATCACAGAAGCCTCGAACATATCTTCAAACAGAAAGAGCTGAATATGCGACAGCGACGATGGGTCGAACTGCTAAACGACTACGAATGCTCAATCAGGTACCACCCAGGTAAAGCCAATGTTGTGGCTGACGCCCTCAGTCGAAAAGACACCGCGCCTAAGCGCGTGCGAGCTCTACAACTCACTATACAGTCTAGTCTTCCTTCCCAGATACGAAATGCTCAGGTAGAAGCATTGAAACCAGAAAACGTCAGGGCTGAAGCCCTACGTGGCTCAAGGCAACGCTTAGAACAGAAGGAAGATGGTGCTTATTACGTAACAGGACGCATCTGGGTTCCACTTTACGGCAACCTACGCGAGCTTGTAATGGATGAAGCTCATAAGTCTCGCTACTCGGTACATCCAGGTGCGGATAAAATGTACCACGACATCAAAACTACATATTGGTGGCCTAGCATGAAGGCCCACATAGCCACATACGTTAGCAAATGCTTGACTTATGCGAGAGTCAAGGCAGAATATCAGAAACCGTCAAGACCACTCCAACAACCTGAGATACCACAATGGAAATGGGAACAAATTTCCATGGATTTTGTTACTGGCTTACCTAGATCTCAGCGCGGAAATGATACTATTTGGGTGATCGTGGATCGACTCACAAAGTCTGCTCACTTCTTGGCCATCAAAGAAACAGACAAGTTCTCTACACTAGCAGACATCTACTTAAAAGAAGTGGTCTCGAGGCACGGAGTGCCAACCTCTATTATCTCTGATCATGACGCACGTTTTACTTCAGAACTGTGGCAAGCAATGCATAAATCTTTTGGCTCTCGTTTAGACATGAGCACAGCTTATCACCCTCAGACAGATGGGCAGTCTGAGCGCACTATTCAAACTCTAGAAGACATGCTTCGGGCGTGCGTAATCGACTTTGGCAATGGTTGGGAAAAACATCTGCCACTTGTGGAATTTTCGTATAACAACAGCTACCACACCAGCATTAAAGCTGCACCATTCGAGGCATTGTACGGGCGTAAGTGTCGGTCACCTCTTTGTTGGGCAGAGGTGGGTGATAGTCAGATCACGGGTCCAGAAATAGTTGTTGATACTACTGAAAAGATTGCTCAGATACGACAACGCTTGGCGGCAGCACGTGACCGTCAGAAAGCATACGCTGATAAAGACAGGAAACTACTCGAATTCCAGGTTGGGGATCGAGCGCTACTTAAAGTTTCACCCTGGAAGGGTGTGGTTCGTTTTGGCAAACGCGGCAAACTTAATCCACGATACGTCGGACCTTTCGAAGTTACAGAGAAAATAGGCAAGGTGGCCTACAGATTGAACTTACCACCTGAACTCAGTGCAGTTCACAACGTCTTTCACGTGTCGAATCTGAAGAAGTGTACGTCAGATGAGACCCACATTGTTCCCTTGAAGGAACTCACTATCGACGAGCGGTTGCACTTCGTCGAGGAGCCTGTTGAAATCACGGACCGGGATGTTAAGGTCCTCAAGAACACGAGAATCCCTCTTGTACGAGTTCGTTGGAACTCCCGCCGCGGCCCAGAGTTCACCTGGGAGCGCGAAGATCAAATGGAACTCAAATATCCCCAGTTATTCGGAACCAATGCAACTACTACTGAGGCTGAAGCTACCAATGCAGAATTTCGGGACGAAATTCCAAATCAACGGGGGGATAATGTGACACCCCAAGAAAACCAGTAATCTTCGCATACATGCTCGGGGAGCCGCGATACGAAACAGGTAAACAACGTCACACTATTAGCTTCCTCAGTAACCGCATGCTAAATTTCGGGACGAAATTTCTTTCAAGTTGGGGATAATGTGACAACTCGAATTTCCGACAGTCTTTATTCGCATTTAATGCACGTTGACTTTGACTATATAGTTGTGATATGATAAAACGTATCGTGTTTGCTTGATTATGTGTTTGATTGTATAACATGTCGTGAAACATAAACTGCTTAACATAGGAAGAGTCCGACGAAACACAAGTGTGTTTCGCCATAACTAATCTCGACGAAACAGATTATGTTTCGCCCAATACGACTCGACGAAACAAGCTGTTTCGTCGGCCCAGATTCGCCGAAGCCCATTACGGGCCCAGAACGTTAAATCGTGTTTATTAGCGTGTAACGACCTTAGTTTCACATCTTTGGCAAAAGTTGAAACCCTAGAACCTCCTCTGTGTGTGTCGGCAGCTCTGAATACTCCCGAACGATCAAAACCATCTTTAACATCATCTCGGTTAGTAGATTATGTGTCTTGATTGATCATTCATCCGTGTACGTGTTTATGTGTCATGTGATTCTGCTTTGATGTTGTATATTTGAAATCGACACATGTTAGATATTAGGGTTCTTGTTATGATGATGATGATATGGATTTCGATATGAATATTGTAGTCGGATATAAATGGTTTTATGCGAAACTTAATATGATAGAATACTCGGTTCTGGATGTTGTTATTATGATCTGATTCTGAATGCAAGTTAGCATCTTGATAGGGTTTGATGATGTGATGTTGTAATCGACATGTTGTATACGTAAGCTAGGGTTCATGCTAAACGTAAAAGTGGTCCGATGATTATACTATGATGATGTTACTATGATTCTGTGTTGTATGATTACTGCATGATTGATAATATTGATGACGGCTGCTAAACATTGAATTTACACTTATGTTTTGAACACCTTTCATATTGGTTTGGTTGTTTTACATTTAATACTTACTATGTTCAATATGATTGGTGGCTTGATCCTGGTCAGTCACGCCTCCAAGCGGTGATACTCCGCAGGTGGATTTTGGGGGTGTGACAAAAACTATGACAAACTTATCCAGGTAAGGCTTGCACACTTGGTTCATGAGATCCATGAAGACCGCAGGTGCATTCGTCAATCCGAAAGGCATAACTAGAAACTCGTAATGGCTGTAACGAGTTCTGAATGCTGTTTTGGAGACGTCCTCATCTCGGACTCTCAGCTGATGGTATCCCGATCTCAAATCAATTTTAGAGTAAAAGCTCGACCCTTGCAGCTGGTCGAACAAGTCGTCAATACGTGGAAGAGGATAACGATTCTTCACTATCACCTTGTTAAGTTCGCGATAGTCAATACACATTTTGAAAGTACCGTCTTTCTTCTTCACAAACAAGACTGGAGCTCCCCAGGGCGAAGAGCTAGGACGTATAAAACCCTTTTCCAAGAGTTCTTGTAATTGCATGGACAGTTCTTCAAGTTCTGACGAAGCTAGTCGATAAGGTGCACGGGCTATTGGTGCTGCTCCAGGAGCTAGCTCGATTTGAAACTCGACTTGTCGATGAGGCGGAAGACCAGGTAATTCCTCAGGAAATACTTCAGGAAAATCGCGCACAATAGGAATGTCTTCAATTCGCTTCTCTTCCATTGATGTGTCAATAACGAGTGCTAGAATGGCAGTGTGGCCCTTTCCCAAACACTTCTGGGCCTTAAGGAAAGAGATGATGCCCACAACAGCACCACTCTTGTCGCCACGAATTACGAGGGGTTCTTCACTAGAACGAGGGATGCGGACAATCTTCTCGTTGCAAAAAAATTCTGCTTGATGTTAAGATAACCAATCCATCCCAATAACAACGTCGAAACTACCCAAAACGATAGGAATGAGGTCGATAGAAAAGGTCTGATCAGCAAGAACAAGGTTACAACCCTTAACTATGTGTGTGGCTTCAAGGATTTTACCGTTTGCTAGTTCTACCGTGTGTTTGGTGTTCAAAAGTGTTGGAGTGCGCTTAAGCATTTGGCTAGCTTTTAAGGACACGTAGCTAGTATCGGCACCCGAATCAAATAAAACAGTAACATAAAAGTCATCCAGTAGAAACTTACCCATCACCACGTTGGGATCGTTCCTTGCATCACCCTGACCTAGCATGAAAACATGTCCTCGGGCGCCATTGCCATTATTGTTACCCCCGTTTTTGCCTCCATTGTTGCCTCCATTGTTGTTCCCGTTTCCTTGGTTGTTGTTATGATTCTGATTTTGATTCAGCTGTGGACAGTGCCTCTTGAAGTGACCCTCAGCACCGCACTGGAAGCATCCCTTATTACCCTGCTGGTGTTGCTGTTGGTTCTGTGGAGCTTGTGGCTGCTGTTGTCAATTCTGATTCGTAGGACGTGAGCTCCTGCAATCTTTGGCTTCATGTCCAGGCTTGTTACATCTCTGACAACGACCCTTGCTGCACGCCCCGCTATGGTGCAAATTACATCGATTGGACTTAGGGTGATTTCCCCTGTATCCACCCTGACCTTGATTCCCAGAAGAATGCTGACTGGGGCTCCTGTACTCATCAGTCTTTCGCTGCTGAGACTGAACTGAAGTAGAACCCTTGCCCGAATTTCCATCCCACTTGTGCTTGTTATCACTGGGAACATCAGTAGTAGTAGCGCTAATACACTTGGGCAGCTTGTTCTGCTCAACTGCCTGATCAGTGAGACGATGAGCCAACTTGATGATTTGCTGAATGGTGCCAAGATTAGCTGAGGTCACGTGGCTTTGAATTTCTGGCAACAAACCCTTAAAGTACAGTTCGATACCCGCTTAATAAGAGGATCCACCATAGTGGGACACAGGATAGCTAATTCGTTCGACCTCTTTGTGTATGCCTCGATTTCAGACCCCGTCATCTTCAGATTGAAAAATTCTACCTCTAGCTTGTGGATGTCATCACGACTACAGTACTCTTCTTTGATCAGTTCTTTGAAATCGTTCCATGGGGTGGCATTAGCAACCGCCAGCCCTAGCAGCTGAACCTGTGCTTTCTACCAGGTTAACACAGCACCTTTAAGCGTTCCAGTAGCAAATTTCACCCTACGGTCTTCAGGGCATTCACACATCTCAGAAACAGACTCAAGCTTCTCGAACCAGTGAAGAAGGCCTACAGCTCCTTCTGTGCCGCTGAAAGTACTAGGTCGGCAATCCATGAATGTTTTGAACGTGCACACAGGAGGCTGAGCATGTTGACCTGTTGTGCGAGAATAAAAGACAAGGTTAAGCACAAGAGTTGGTTCGCGAGAGTAGGACCTAATCATCCTAGGATAGGTTGAAATGGCAGGTTATACCTCCTGCTGGAACTACTGCGAGTGCCTCAGCAACTCATTCATTGATTAGAGCCGTCAGCTGGGCTTGAGTCAAGTTCAGGCGTCCACTCATGATCTTCACATCGAAGGAAACACAAGTAAGAAGTAGTGTCAAGAAAGTGCGTAAGTGTGGGACGACAGAAGAAAGTAAGCACACAAGGCTCAAATAGCAGTTACCACGTTAACTAATACACTATGTGAACTATCAAACAGACAATATAACCATAAATCATACCACCTATTGTGTTGAGTCTTGCACGTGGAGCGAAGCTTCGTTGTGGATCATTGAGCACTGTACAGGTTATAGTCTGGTTATGTAAAAAACATTTTCCCCTTTTTAAAACCAAGTTCGCTATAACCAATGGCTCTGATACCAATCTGTCACACCCCCAAAATCCACACGTGGAGCATCACCGCTTGGAGGCGTGACATGGCCAGGATCGAGCCACCAATCATATTGAACAACGTAATTAAGTAAATAAAACCAACCACAATACAATTGGTAACCAAAAGCTAGTTAACCAAGTTCAAATTAAACAGCGAAAGCATAAGACGTGAAACCAAAACATAAGTTTAATAAGTTCATAAGTTTAAATGTTTAACATGGGACTCGACAGTCCATATCCCACAACGACCTCCTCCTCGTGCAAGCTCCATAAGCATCTAACGACCTGCAAAGCATGTAACAACGAATCAACAACAAAGTTGAGCGAGTTCACAGTAGGTGTTCGTTATAAAGTAGTTTTTCAGGAACTATGAGTTTGTTTGCAACTGCAGGTAAAACCAACTTTCCTTATTTTCAAAACCAAAACGGTGGGGGCTACCCCATGTTGTAAACCACTAGACTAGATGTATATAAATGTGTCATTCCCAATCCGAGGACATAGGTACGTATAAGAATACGTAGGTTTAGCGCTGGTGTCCTTCCCAATCCGAGGACAGTGGTACGTAGTGAGTACGTAGGTTTAGCGTTGGCGTCCTTCCCAACCCGAGGGCGGAGGTAAGTAGTCTAGTAGTGATGAAAGTACAAGTTTTGTCTCAGCTATTTAATCCCATTCCCAACCACCGGGAATCCCATGCCTTAGTAAGGGTGTGAACTCACCTTTGGTTGCTCGGTTTGACTCTCAAAAATAGCTAACAGTCAAGGTCGATCAATCACGTCCTAATATGATTACCAGTTAGTCATTTAGCGGTTTCAAATAGAGCACAAAGTTCCTACACGCATCTATCACATAACATGCATCACTTTAACGGTTCTGTTGGTGCATCTAGTGTCTGTTAACTTTGTCTTAATCGAGTCTTTTGTCTAGATAGGATAAACGAGCACACAACAGGGTTAAAAATTAGGGTTTTATATGTGAAAGTGGGTAATTCCGCTTGAAAGTGACAATGTTCAGTTCAAGCGAAATTAGCATGTTAATTCCGCTTGAAATGGACATTAACATGTTCAAGCGAAATCACCTAATTCCGCTTGAAAAATACATGTCTCGTTCAAGCGGAATCTGAACTCTATATATATGTGTGTGCTGAGTTCATTTGGAGCGGAATTAAGAGTCATTGTTTGAGAGCCGAGGTGCTGCCGAATTGTAACCAGATCTGTAAAAGCTCAGGAAATCAGTAATAGATAAAGATTAGAAAGGAACAAGCTGTGTTGACATCATTTAAAATGATTCCGCCTTTGTTTTTGATGATGAACTGCTCAGATTGACTCGTTAGGGTCACACGAACGATCCAACAAGTGGTATCAGAGCTCAGGACGAGGAGTTCATACCAATTCAGCTTGATTTCACCGGATTCTCACACTTCTACTCTTTCTTTTCTGATTTGAACGAAATTTAACGGTTGAAATGGCTTAAAACTCACACATATCAAGCGAAACATAGTTCTAACTAATCCTTGAAAGATTTGGACCTTAATTCGAACAAATTTTGATAAAAACTGTTAATTCCGCTTGAAAAACTGTTCGATCATGCTGACATCATCTTGATTTCGCTTGAACTTGCTCGTGTAATTTCAAACGAAATTAGCTTATTTGGCTAATTCCGCTTGAAACTGTTGTGGATTTCAATTGAAATCAGATTCCGCTTGAAATTCAAGCGAAATAAGTGATTTCGCTTCAAACTTGATTCCACTTGAGTGCTATTTCGCTTGAAAGCTAATTCCGCTTGAAAGCTATTTCTGTTTGAAATTAGATTTCGCTTGAAAAGCAATCTCGCTTGAAAGCTGATTTCGCTTGAGATAATTCTGCTTGAAAATATTTTTCAAAATTTAAAAAAAAAATTCTAAGTGTTTGTTGACTGTTTCAGGTACTTGAAAGATGGATGATTTCATGAATCCTTTCTGTGATGTGTTTGCATTTACTAGTGGTTCGGGAGATGGCACTTCAAATAATACGAATGAAACTACACCAACACCGAGTGCAAAGAAAATTCTTCAGGATGCTATGAGCGTAGACAGTGCATACGGAACATACAATAAGCCACCCAAGTTGATGGCTATTGAAGATTACAACAGGTGGGCTACCAGATTCGAAGAATGGCTTAAAGTGTTTGCGTATTCCAGTTGGAGAAGTTTGAAAAATGGATTTGATATGGGGAGAGATGATTATGAGAACTTAGAGGAAAATCAGATTGAAAGATACGTTGCTGAACAGAAGTGTATTGCTCTACTTCATCAATTTGTTCGAGATGACATTATCGCACTGATCGAATACAAAGATTCGAGAGACCTATGGGAAAAATTAAAAATAAAATGTATTGGTAGTGCTGAAATAGTGAAGAACAAAATGAAACTGTTACGAAAAGAGTTTGATTTGTTTGGTTGTTTAAAGAACGAGCCTGTTTCCAAGATGATTGAAAGATTTGGGCATCTGAAGATGGAGCTTGCTAGACATGACATCATTTACAGTCAAGAAGAGCTGGTAGACAAATTGTTTGATGCTCTACCGAATGAGCAAGACTGGCAATATTTTGCATTGATGCTGAAGAATACGATAAAGCCTGCTGATTTGAAAATTGATCTGCTTATAGAAAGACTGGAAAGCCATGAATTGGAGATCAAAAAATCCAATAAAGTCAATAACACATCTTATCAGCAGAATGTGGAGTTATATTACAGAGGCAGTATGATCCCTAAGACTGCATCTCCAAAGACAGCCTTTTCAGCTGAAAGCTCAAATACAAAGAATCAAGAAACTCCTAGCAGTGGCAACCATGATGGTTCTTCGTCAAATACTTCAAATCAATCTGCATCAAAGAATCTCTTTCAATGCAACATTGCTGTTGATCTGAAGAATGGTCAGAATTTCAGTGAAGAGTCTGCTAAACAACAGATGGTGTTCTTAGCGTCTGTGTTAGAATCGTACGAAAGTCTCGTTGCAGGAAAGATAGGCAACACTAACCTAACAAAGGAGGACTACGATCAGATCGATCCTGAGGAGATGGAATTGATCGATATAAGGTGGTGTATGGCCAGTGCAGTGAGAAGAGCGCAGCGTTTCATGGAGATTACAGGAAGACAGTCTATTGGTGGACCTTCTACCAAGTTAGGCTTTGACAAGTCAAAAGTGACGTGTTTCAAGTGTAAACAGAAAGGTCACTTTAAGCGTGAGTGCAGAAATGCTTACACTGATGATACTGAAAATCCTTTTCGAGAAGATTATTACAAGAGAGCGATCTATCATCAGAATAAATCAGAACCTCCCAGGATGAAGCAGATAGAGGAGGCACCCAAAGAGAAATCCAGGGCACTTGCAGTTTTTCATAACGATGAAGGTTATGATTGGAGTGATGTTTTGCCTGAGGAAGATGCAGTTGGTTATGCCTTCACTGCAGCAAAGATTGTTCCATTTAAAGATAAGAGAACTGAAGAAGTGAAGTATGTAAACAGGAAGGAAACAGCTCGATACATGAAAGCCAAAATCTATCGTACCTGGATGGAAGCAAAGAAGGCAAGGCGATGGGATCCTGATAGAGAATGTTATCTTGATCCTAATGGTAACATAGTTGTGGATCCAAATATTGTTGATCTTGAAGTTCTCACCAAACAAATTGCTGATGAAGAAGAAGCCAGACAGAAAGAATGGTTAGGAGGAGGAGAAGCAATTGAGAAAGAAAAAGAAAAAGAAACAGCAAAAGAACTGGAGCCAAAGAAGATTGACGACGGAGTTGTTGATACGTCACAAGAACTCACTGCTGAAAACTTGAACAAGATGGCTGACAAAGTTCTAGCTGCAAAAGAACTAGAGGTAGTTTCTGGTTCTGGAACTGAGTCCAAAAACAAGGTCAGTTCAAATGATACACATGAGTCAGGTAAGAATGTTAAATCTGAGAACAACTGCAAAAATTGCATAAAAGAGTGCAAAGTTTGTAGTACAGTTGCTTACCTTAGTGGTAAGAAGGTTGAAGAACTGACTGGTAGAGTCAGAAGTGTTGAAGATCAGATCTTAAACCGTGATAAACTGTTAAAAGCTTCGAACGATAATATAAAAGAATTAACTTAGAAAATCGAAAATGATAAAAATGATGTAGAAAGAATTAGGAAAGAAATGAAAAATTGATTCTTGAAAATCGTCAAATCTCAGAAAATTTTGAAAAGCTAAAACGAACGGTTAAAGATTGTGATGAAAGAAATGGTAAGACAGACAAAGAAAATCTTCAGCTGACCGGTGTTCTTAGAGTGAAAGAAGAGTTAATCAATCAGCAACTGGATGAGATTGCTAAGTTGAAGCTTCAATTTCAAGAAGCCAAAATTGAAAATGAACGCATCCAGTTGAAATTGAACAGCTATGACTCTGCAAGCTTTGTTTTACAACACATTGTTCCCAAACCCATCAGAAAAAACAAAGCAGGCGAAGATGTATATGCTGATGGAACCGGGGTGGGGTATCATCAAGTTCCACCACATATTCTAAACAATTTCTCAAAGAAGAAATCCGGGTTGGCTAATGATGAAGATGTTCATGAAGTGAAACTTCCAGAGTCAATTGATGTCACATTCACTTCATCTTCCGATGAAGATAGTGTCCAATCTGAAATTGTTAAAAGTATGGCTGAAAATGTGTTAAAATCTGAAAGTGACACTACTCAGGAAGATGAATGTTTTTTGGACAAATACATTCCGAAACCAAAATCCAAAAACAACTTAAATGAAGAACCTACTCGTGTCATGTACAAGATGTTGGGATCGGATAAGTTGTATTCGGATTCTGAGTTTCCACTGGAGAATGTTAATGTTGCTAAATTGATAAATGTGTTCAAATTGGTTGAAATTGATCTGTCTGAGATTGAAGGTCTAAAACAGACGAATGAATTTTGAAAAAGATAAAGCTTACTACAAGAAATCTGTTGTTCCACCACGTTTTTATAACAACAATCGAAACAGATGGTCGGGTGGTTATCAGGGTGGTAAGAATTATCAGAAAAAGAATGTTCAAAACAAGAAGTTTGCTGAGAAAAAGGTGTTTGTATAAATATCATAATTAATAAAATATATGGAATGTGTACGCACAATGTTTAAACGGTCAACGATGTATACATGGTCAACAGTTTATCTGTCAACCATGTATACATGGTCAACAGTTTATCAGTGATGATTATAGTGGGTCAATAGTTTATCAGTGATAATTATAGGGTGTTAGAGTGATAATTATAGGGTGTTAGTGTTACGATGCACATGTGCATGGGAAATGTGTTGATGGTTAAGATATGATTAAAGGGTGTTGGCAATGTGATGCGCATGTGCACGGTTATGTATTAATGGTTAACAGTATGATTAGGTATGATTATGGGGTGTTGTTAACGTGATGCACATGTGCATGTTCATGTTAATGATGGTTAACAGTTTACGGATGACGAGTATGGGTGTTATCAACATAATACACATGTGCACTATCGGTGACGAGTATGAGTGTTATCAACATAATGCACATGTGCATGATCATTGTATTGATCAATCAGATAAACAAAAATATGAACAATGTTAAATAAACAATGATACAGGAACATAGAGTAATCAAGCAATGTTAATTTTTTTCTGAACAGCAGCAAAACTTCTCATACCGCAAAACTTCTCATACCGCAAAAGAAATACCAGCGATTAGCTTGTAAAACAGCAACAAGGGGTAAAAATCTAAACAAGACAAAAAAGTGCAGAACATACTCTGCACATACACAGCCATACAAAACATAAAAAAAAACAAATTAACCCAGCCTTCCCAGCTATCAATACAGAACTTCGAACGATATTTTACCCATCCGATATTTTACCCATCCGAACGAGAGGTTAATAACATCCTCGGAAGCCGACTCCAAAGAACGCTTGCCCCCCTTAAAGAGCCTGTTGTTACTATCCTTCCAAATTATCCATAAAGTGGAGTAAATTATACTAAAAAACAATGTACTATTGACATAAGAATCTAGTCGCGTATACTCCTAAACAAGTTGCTCTAGGGATGAGAGGCCTGTAAGGTCCCAGTTACACCAAACAGAGATCTTCATCCACATTGCCTTGGCTATCGGGCACTCAATAAAAACATGCGTGACCGACTCCGAAACCCCCGCACACTTTATGCAGCAACCAGTAATGGTACTAACCCCTCTCACACGCAGATTTTCCCCAACCGGAACCCGATTCTGCAGCAACCTCTATATGAAACCATTAACTTTAATAGGGACCCAATTAAGCCACTCGGACACCTTAAAATCCGACCCAAAGCAAGCTTCTGCCAGGACTTTTCTAGCCGCTTGAACTGTGAACCCATCAGATTAACGAGGAGGGTATATATGTGATGAATCAGAAGATGCCATATGTATCACAAAGGGGTTACAAATGAAATCATGTTTATTTGTAAGTATATGACAAATAGCAATATAATTGGACTGAGTAATCGTATAAGGACACTTATAGTGAGAATTGGTAACAACATAGAAATTGGTAACAGAATGGATGTAATAAAAAAGTATGTAATTTGTTGTGATTACCAGATAAAAAGATGTATTCAACCGAGTAATCGTAGAAGGACGAGACGAATTAGTTATTGCAGTGGTGACTTATGAGCAGATGTGTGAACGTCACTGGATGAGTTGTCGTCGGAGGAGTTGTCAGCGAAGGAGTTATCACGGTGGTGGTGCGGTGGTGTCGGTGGTGTCGCGGTGGTGGCAGAGGTGATGTGTCGATGGCGGCGGCAGTTGTCAGGGGAGTGGTAGCAGTGAACGATGATTTGAATGAGGATGTAAACCCTAACTATTTGAACAGAACGAAGATGGAAGTTGTAAACCCTGTTAGATAAAATTTCACTTTAATTACAAAAATGTCATGTGTTCACACTGGTTCTCACGGTTCTCGCAATAAAGGGTGGTTCCTAACGGATCCTTATCCTATCTGTGTATATATATATATATATATATATATATATATATATATATATAGGATTAGGTTCAAGAGTGAACAACTTCTTGAGAGTGAACTGTGTGAACTAATCTTGACCCTTGATCATTTTTTAGATTAAAATGGTAAGATTGACATTAAAAAGTATGTTTAATTAAAATCACTTAATTTTCTCCTCTCTTAATTATCTCTCTCTCTCTCTCTATCTCTCATTTCTAATTTATCTATCATTTCTTTATCCATAGATTTTGTTTTAATTTTAGCTTTAATATTGTTTTTCTTTTATTATATATATATATATATCATAATATATTGTTTTTAACTTTTTATAATTTTCAATAAATATTGAAAATTTTCTCTGAGATTGAAATTGTAATTATTTTTGGACATTAACTCTTTTTTTGAATATGTGATTAAGTTATTTATTTTTGCATACATATGATATGTTTCGTTTTCATTAGTTTCATAGTTTTTATATGAATCTACTCGTGCGCATGCATAATAGACTATATGTTTTTAATATACACATATGTAACCATTTTTTAATATAATACACAGATGTATAAAAGACTATTCACATGTGTATAAACTAACAGCTGTGTACCTTATATAACCTGATAGTTAGCGAGACTGTACACATGTGTATAAACTAACAGTTGTGTATCTTGTATAAACTGATAGTTAACGAGACTGTACACATGTGTATAAACTAAAATCTGTATATCTTGTATAAACTAATACTAACGAGACTATACACATGTGTATACACTAACAGCTGTGTATCTTGTATATACGGAAACTAGCGAGATTTTAGGGATTTTGATTATATTGTTTTATAAATGCAATTTACAAAATACGCAAATACCCTTATATCAATTAATTTAAAGGGAGCTTACAACATTATAATTACAATCTTGTCATTGTTTAAAAATCTTTAGATGATGTAATCCATTTGCCCAAATTAGTTCACACAGTTCACTCTCAACCTAGTGTTTACTCTAGAACCCTACCATATATATATATATATATATATATATATATATATATATATATATATATATATATATATATATATATATATATATATATAGTGTGAGGTTCATTGGGGAACATTAAAAAAGTAGGGAACCGGGGAACACTCTTAAAAATTTAACTTAACATGTTAAAAATTATTTTTTTAAAAATCTTTTTCGACACTTCTCCTTATATATACTTGTAGAAGCATTTTTAATAAAGAAAAATCAAAAACTAAAAATATTAAAAAAAACAATTAAAAAAAGGCTAAAAAAATTTTTTGGAAAAAATATTTTTTTATTCGACTAGTTTCTCCTCCTTTTAATAAAGAAAATCGCTGAATTTTTTTTTTAAAAATTGATTTTAACATGTTAAGTTAATTCTATAAGATATAACTGTTTTTTAAACATTCTTTTTATATTTTTAGTTTTTGATTTTTTATTAAAAATGTTTCTACTTGTATTTATAAGAAAAAGTGCTGAAAAAACTTTAGAAAAAAATAATTTTAACATGTTAAGTATAATTTTTAAGAGTGTTCTCCCGTTCCTCACTTTTTTAGTGTTCCTCAATGAACCCTCCCCTATATATATAGGGTAAGGTTATTGAAAAAAGGTTAAAAGTGTGAGAAATATTGTGGAGATGACATGTGTCCTCAATCTAAATTAATTTAAAAGGGTAAACAAGTAATTTTATCATTGATTCAATTGATTCAAAACCTTCCATAACCACCACCTTATTTATAGGAATATGATTTTTTTAAAAGAACTCTATAAAAACACTACGAATAACACTACAACCACCATTCAGCACGTATATAACACCATTCAATAATTATATAACATCATTCAATAAGTATATAACACCATTCAATAAGTATATAACACCACTTTAAAGATATCTATAAAAACACTACGAATAACACTACAAAATCATCATTCAGCATATATATAACACCATTCAATAATTATATAACACCATTTAATAAGTATATAACACCATTCAATAAGTATATAATATTATTAAAGACACTACCTCCATTTCCAGAAAGTGTTCTTAGTATAATGTTCATAGTATGGTTATTGTACATGGTGTTTTAAACCTGCATGCATGGTGTTTTACATCTGCATGCTAGTAGATGTTCAGATTCCATATGTTAAAACACCATGGTGTTTTAAAATCTACATTCCAGTAGATAAAAAACACCACGCTTTCCAGTATGTGTTTAAAACACCATGCTTTGAATTACAATACAATTAAAACACCACTGTATGAACATAGACAAAACATCATGGACTAAACATCTGATCGAAACATATTTTTTCTCTATATAAGTATAGCAATATGGTACTCATATTAAAGATAAAAAACGCTCGTTATTATGGTGTAATTTTTTTTTTAAAAAGTTACGTATAAAAAGTTATTGACGTTTAAAAAGACGGGGGGAAGTTGGATGTGCGTTAATGTTAGTTTCTTAATTTAAAAACGTTAAATTTATTTGTATACCCTTAATCTAGAAAATTAAAATGTTTAATTGTAAACATTATTTACAATTTTGCCACTATAATCTCAACCATTAGATCAAAGATCTAATGGTGTAGATTCTTTCTTACCTTTCTCTCAAAAAACCTCTTTTTTACAGGAACCTCTACCTATCTATATACATTTATTAAGCAAACTGAGATTTTTACCCTTTTGGTAATTTACCATATGTACAAATTTTTAAGTAGCATATAAAGGACGTTAAGCAATCTGGGAGGAACACAATTGGAATTCAAGAGTCATTTTAAGACGCCTATAGGGGCATTCTCGGAATCATTTTTCCCACCGTATCTCAAGAAACCCAAGCGTTTTGTTTTTCCCCCTATTCAAGCCGATCCAATTGATCTTCTACTTACAGCTTCTGGTGGACAACGAAGGTGGATGACAGTGGTTGCGGTGTTATGACGATGGAGGTGTGGTTGCGGTGTTATGACAATGGAGGTGGATGACGGTGGTGTTGTTCAATCACGCTCTTCGAAACAACGAAGAAATTCCACCGGTCACCGACGATTGTTCTTCCTTCACTCGATCGATCATCCTATTTTTTCTGCTACCACGAAACAGATCGGTCACAGATGATGGTGGTCACCAAACTTCGACTTCGTTTCCTGTTAAAAGTGATGGTTTTGACGGTCTCTGGTTGATTGGTGGTAGCCGGATGGGTGATTTGAGCAGGTGATTTTAATTATTGTTAGATCGTATCCAATTGTTTTCATTTGTTCAGATAAATTGAAGTTCTACAGAGAAATTGTAGTTCTGCACACAAGGTGTTTGATTTAATGCTCGTATGAGTTTTACATATAAATTTGAAGCCAATTTGGTTTTGTTGATGCTATATATACATCCCTATAAAATAAAACAATTACATTGTTTCAATGAACAGGTGGAGCTAGAAGTTCGATTGATTATTCGTGTTCATGGGTGGCGGACTGCATCAGGCAGAACACAACTTCTTTGACTTCCAATTTGAACTTTTATAATTCTCTGGGTTGCTTGACATTAGATAGTCAAGCATTAATGCATGACTTTTTTGGTCTTTTCCAATTGCAGCTTATTGTCACACCCCGACCACGTAGGACAACAAAACATGGCGGAAACGTCGGGGAGTGTTGTAACAGAATCATTGTTTCATAACACATGGAAATTTAAATATTGTTTTATTGATTAAAAGAGGTACAATGTCTTGACAATCAAAGAAACATAACATAAATAACTAGTCTTGCATCTTTTATTGTCACTAAGGCCCAAGTCCGCCTACGTGTATCTTGATAAGTCCTATGCATCATATCCTGAAAACACATGTGAAAATAGGTACGTCAGCATAAAAATGCCTGTGAGATACATAGGTTTTGTGAAAACAGAATTCATGACTTATGTTTGAGAAAATGTTTAGTCATGAACCTTGTAATTTGCTTTGTCTTGTAAATCATTTGAAAAACGATAAGATCAGATGATATGTATAAATAAGAGAATAATGTATGGTTAAATGAATGACCATGTAAAATGAGTTTGTAAAAAAAATAAGTTGTTTGTAAATTAATGTCTTGTGAAAATATGTTATTTGTATAAAATGTTATATGTCTCAAATTGAAATGATTCAAATAACGCTACGATATGTAATACCATACAATCACTTATATATATGAAGTACCAGCGGCGTATCCACCATGCTTGTATCATATTACACACGCCTCGTTACTCGAATCATTTACCCAAACCAAACCAACAATGTAAGATGTCTATGTTTAAGCCAATTGCCAAACGTATTGAATAATATGTCAAAATGTTTATTGCCAAGATGTAAGTCATGTAATGTATAACCAATGTCAATAATGTTTATGTGTCAAATGTAAATCATGTAATGTGTAACCAATGTCAATAATGTTTATGTGTCAAATGTAAATCATGTAATGTGTAACCAAAATCATATGTATGGCTAGTGAAATATATCAACTAAACCATATGCACAAAAACAAAGTATTGAAGTAAAACAAGGTTTAAATCAAAGCTATGTTTTGTGGAAATGCATGCTATACTGATACAAATATCTATGCGGTATTGTGAGAATGCATACATCCAAGCCTTGAGACTGTGGCGATAAACCCTTAAACAAATTAAAGGTCTATCTTGTTGTAAATGTATAGCGAATTCGGTCATTCCTTTCATCCCCACCTACCCAGGATGTCCGGAACGGGAGTTGTCAATTCCTATGGTACCACTACCTACTAACGAACGGCATGATCGGTGTTAATGAATGTATATTGATCCATCAAAACAATCCAAATATCATATCAAAATGTAAGCATGTGATGAAAACAACTGTACTAAGTATGCAACAAATGAACATACATAGCATGTGATGTGATGTGAAACGATGTACTAAGTATGAACTAAATGGACATACATAGCATAAAATGCAATGTAAGACAATGAAATCATGTACTATAAATGTACTAATGAACATAGCAAGTATATGATGTGAAAACATGGAAAGCACGAAAGTAACAAGTAGGCACATGTGTTCCACCCCAAAATGTTTGGAAAACAGTAAAAGAGGGGTCTATGTACTCACTTGAGATTGCTCAGAAGTCCTAAGATAACCACCAAGCAATGCTAGAGATCACGGAATCAAACGGCACCCAATATAGGTAACTATGTTAATATACCGGACCTAAATCGGAAGATCGGATAGAATGCGGGTTCGTAAACCAAACGAGTATGGAGACTCGTGTAATATGGTTTAACAAAGCCTACATACTAAATGAAACCTAACATAAGTGCTTACGACCCATTACGACCTGTTTAGGTAGCTTATGCTACTTTAACGCGTCGCTCGCGGGAAACGCGTTCGGAATGCCTAACTAGTCCTATGACAAGTAAAATATGCCTTAACATGTCTAATATGGTTGTAAAATTAGTTTAGATGTCAAAAGTTATGTTACATATGTTTAAAATGAATTTTGGCATCAAAGGGGTATTTTGGTAATTTACCTAAGGCATATAAACTACCTATCATACAACTACTTAAACGAAGCGACCATAAGGTATAACCTCGGAAGGTTATTCCCTATATACTATGGTCACCTAATGTGTTTGGTCGGATCCTAATGATCGACCAAATGGGTCGGGTTCGAGGGTATAAGCGATTTATTAGATCGCTTACCCTTACGACCCTAGACAACGTGGTAATCATTAGGCATAGTCACAAGGGACTATAGCCATCGTGATTACAATCACATTGCGAAGTTCAAACGAACTTCGCATTGACCATAAACTGGTCAATGCAGAAAGTCAAACAAAGTTTGACTTTCGGACTCGAAAAGCAATAAAAGAACGAAGGAACACTTACGAAGGGTCCCCGAATGCTAATTTAGATCAAAATAGCTCAGGTATGAAACAAAGGTTTCAACTTAGAGCACATAAGATCAGATTGTTGTGAGGAAAAGTGAAGGGTGGAGGTGGGTATTTATAGTTTTTGGTTCACCGTTAGGATCATTTCTTGGAAAAGGGGGCACGATCTAAGCCGTACACTTGTTGGAAAGTTGTGGTAACTCATTTGCCATCCACCATAAGAGTTTGACACTTGGCACTTGGCCTTTGGAGAGTGTTAAGGGCTGTTAACAGCTGTAAAAAAATGTTTTGCTGCATCTGGCCCCTACTTACGGACCTAGTTTGGCAGATTTACAGTTTCAGTCCCTGCAACCTCAAAACTTGGTTTTCGATGCGTTTTTTTTTTTTTTTTTGACACGTTTAAGCCCCGTTAACTCCATTTCAAAGTTCTAAAATGAAGTTAAAGTATAGGAAACTTAAAATGTGTTCAAAAATATCTCGGGTGTCGGTTCGTTTAGCCGTACGGTTACGTTGTTCGGTTAATTACGACGGAATGCGCATAAGCGCGAAAAATGATCCAAATGGCGTGACAAATGGATTTTTCTTATGCCAAACACTAAAATAAAATATTTTAGTGCTTACATAAATTTTTGGATGTCCGGATGTATTCAGAACGTCAGTTATGCGCGAAAATGCAAACTTGTGCACTTTTTGACGCTTTTTGTCCCTGAATGACCCCAAAAGTTTATTTTAGCATACCGAACCCCTCAAAGCCTATTTCTAAGCTATGTAAAGGATATTTATGGTATGTTTAACTTATGGTCAGTTCCGGAATGTTCGTTACAGTTCAAATTGGCATACTTTCATAGTTTGTCAAGTTTAGTCCCTGTAAGCGATTTAACTTGATTTTGCCATACCAAAGCCTTCGAAACTTATTTCTAAGTTATGTAAAGGTTATTTAAGGTATGTTAAGCCTATTTCACTATTCCGGAGTGTTCGTTGCATTAAACTGGTTATATTTACACATTGGTGCGCGTATAACCTTCCAGAAAGCGATTTAGAGTTTGGAATCGAACAAGAATTGATATGTGCAAATGATGCACATATTTATACAAATCCCAAGTATGAAATACAATATTTCATTGGTTCGGTATTTGTTTGATGGCCGTGAAGGCACAGGTGTCACACTTATGTTGGTTAATATATTAGGTTCAAACAGAAAGAGAAAAGACTAAAACACAACATCACTGTTTTTAGACTTGGATCATCTTCATGTATTTTGTACGCTAGACCCTAAAATCAATGGTATAAGTTCTCTATAGAGATATGGGTGTAACAAATCTAAATGACACATGGGTGTTGCCATACCTTCAGGTTGTGTATATGATATTGATTCGTTTCTTAACTACTTTTAGTGGCTTGCGCAAGCCATTAACACTTCATCTCTTTTGCAGTTTATTGTTGTAGAAATTTGGTTCCAATGTATGTTAAAGTCTCTGCAGTTCACGTCTTCATCTTCTTTGATTCACCTGCAATTTAAGGTGAGAGATCTTCCTTATATATTTTGTATTGTACCTATTGTTTTGGAGTTATATATTTAAGGGGTAATGCTTCAGTTTACACTGTTGTATAAATATAAAAAGGGGATTCGAAAAGATTTAATCTTTTGTCTAAAGTGTTTTCTGATGACCAGTTCTTGTTTATTATCTTTTTAACCATTAATTGTCATATTTCATGTCATAGCTGACTTGTCATCAATTGTTTTGACTTTCGAATTTGAAAGTTTACACATCCTATTATCAAATCAAGAATTGTCATTAATCATTTCAGTACTACTACTGTATCTTCTTCGGTTGAAGGATCCAACGGCCAGAATAAAAGCGGAAGTTACAGAGTTTTGTTGCTGATCAGATCACTGATTCTGATGCGACGCCATCGTTACGCCTTGATCTGCGGTCTAAACTCTACTTTCTGTGTATGAATGAATAATAATCTTTGATTTATTCGGTTGTTATTTGCATATATGACTTGTTTATTTCTTGTTTGATGGTATCCAGATGATTGTTATTCTTTTTTATTATATTACGTTTAGTTGTTTAATAATTGTTTTTTTGTAATTCGTTTAGTTGACGGTGTTATAAGAACAGCAGGGGGTGGGGTTTCGGCGAGTCAAACTTGACACAACGATGGCTATGGATTCCGGCAATGGAAGATGACAAGACATCTTCTCGAGGTCTCGGTCCAATGGTCTATCTTAATCTCTCTTTTCCAGTTCTTGGATGTGTTTATTAGTTGAAAATTTACATCTTTTGGATGGTTTGGAAACAGAGGACAAGGGCTAAATCACGTTGATATAATCATTGTTACCAACCCGCCCATCCTACCACTTCTATTTCCTTTGCAATTTCCATGCACGTTTGAGAATACGTCACTGATCTACTCAACCATTGTTAGGTCTTCAAATCGACCCACTCTCAATGGATCATGATAATATATATGGATAAAATGGAATCCGTGTATTCAACAACCAAATGTGGTCTTCCAGAGGATTTGAAAATCCCGACGCAATGTCTTCTGTTAGAAACCTGATGAATAATAGCCCCATCGGTATTCGGACACGAGCCTCTGATCCAACAACCAGTGGCGGATCCAGGAATTATTTTCTGGGGGTGCGAATGAAGGGTTTAACCAAATTTTCAAGGGGTGCAGTCGGGATTTTTACTTCGAAAATACACTAAAAAAATTTTCAAGGGGGGCGCCCGCCCACCCAAGCCAAGGCTGGGTCCGCTAATGCCAACAACCGGGTAATAATAATAATTTATAATAACATATACAAAGTATATGCTTATTCTCTCCTTTGACTTTTTAAGGATGCCTAATTTGTAACCATTGTTTTTTTTAACAGGCTTAATCCTCAAATGGTAAATGATAATACTGCTTATTCTTCGAAAGAACAGGTATACTACATGGCTGTTTATAGATGTCAAAAAGGGTTGGGTTGACCTGAAACATAATAATTAGTGTGCCAAATATGGTGATAAAAATTGTGTTGCTTCAGTAATAATCTAATTTTTGAAGAAGATGATTTAAGAGGTTATATTCATCAAAATTATTTGGACACTTTAAGCTATTTTTTTATTTTACTCGTTTGAATTGTTTGAGCTAAAACACAACCTGAAGCGACCCGTTTATAAGAAAATTTGTATTTCCCATAGGGGTGCAAACGAGCCGAGTTTGAGCTCAAACTTGTTTAACTTATGAAAGCTCGAGCTCCGCTCGGTTTGTAGGTAGATTTTCGAGCTCGGCTCGTTTATTATTTATCAATTATTTATATTAATTATAATTATTATTGTATATATAATTTAGTTATATTTTCACAATTTGATAACTAAAAATTATTATTACTTAAATATATATTTAATATATTAATTAAAAATTATATAACTAACGGTTGAAATCGCTTGTTTTGGAATCTGATAAGGTGAAGAACTTCACCTTGTTTTATAAGGATTGTTTATGTTGATTGTTTTGGCTTGAAAAGTTTAATTATGATTCGGTTTCGGTTTCTGCGAACTGCAGATGGAAGCCTCGGCCAAACATTTACCGATCAAGAAAAGGAGGATCGTATTCATGGATTTGTCGCCGTCGCTTAACAACGCTTCATCCTCACAAGGGACTGAAAGTGCTGCGCAAGATGCTAATGCGAAAGCAGAAGTGAATTGCCTGCCTGCTGCATCGTTGATGGTTGCTGACTTGCATCAAAGTGAGAGTAATGATAGTAAACTGGATGTACACAAGTGTGTGATGTATAGTAGGAAACGTAATAAGCTTGAAGATATAAGTGGCACATCTGTAGCTCTTGGTGCTTTAGAGGTTAAAGCAAATAGTGTGAAGTTGGAGAATATGTCTGCTAATGAAACTGCTATCAATATGTTAACGGCTGCTGAATCCAGGTTCATATTTAAAAAACATATATATATATATTCACTGCCAATAAGTTTTTATTCAAACAAGTTGCTGTGTATACATGTTAACAGCTACTGAATCCAGGTTCACATCTTTCAGTATCCAGCTGCAGTGTATACATGTTTATGTCCTTTTTTATGAATGCTAATAAGTTTTTATTCAAACGAGACATCGGTGAAGCAACTAAGCATGTAATAACAGTGCTTGTGGGTCGTATGATCACTAAAGTTATATTGTAAAAAAACTTGACCCGACCCGACCCGATCCGAAACTCGTTCTGACCCGGACCCGTTCTGACCCAGACCTGTTCCGACCCGGACCTGTTTCGCCTCGAATCAAAACAACCCTTTTTATAATTGAACCGTTTTGACCCGAACTCGTTTTGACCCATGACCCGACCCGATCTAACCCCTTTGCTAGGTCTACCTTATGGTAATGATCTTTCACGAACATAATATATGTACATAATCCTATATTTCTAAAAAACAAATAATACATTTCGAACCTTTAGTTCCAAGTTCTAAACCGTCAAATCGTTAAAACTTAACTATGAACCGGGCCATAAACCGGCCAAACCAACCAACTTTTTTTTGGTATGTGAGGTTTGGTCGGTTTCGGCAGTTTATGAAGACCCCTAATTTCTTTATTAGTTTACCTATCTTTGATCCAATAAGCTTCTCTTTGGTTGTAAACATAGATAAAAATGGTTAGTTTACCTTTCTATGATTCGATAAGCTCTTATTTTTACTTTGGCTACTTTTGTGTCTTCTAATTGATATTTTGATAACGAATATACAAAATAAGTTTGTTCATACTTTGTTTTAAGCAATGTTTACAAGATCTATTCAGAACACCGAACCGTCTGGCTACCAGTTGCATCTCTTAATCTTTAATATATAATTCATAGTGGCTCATTTTCAGTATATGTATATAATTGAAAATGCAAATTGAATATGAAGTCATTCGAGACACCTGCTGCAACGCGCGGGCATTCCCACTAGTGTATATATATATATATATATATATATATATATAGGGGAGGGTTATCTTGAGAACATGGATTTTTGTGAGAACTCTAGGAACAATTTCCATCCATAGATTGTCCTAAATCAAGGGCTAAGATTAGTGGGGTTTTAAATAAGAAGGGGACCATTAAATAAGCTTAACAAAAGGGCACTATTGTAAAATCACATTCAATTATCCTTCACCCCCAAAATCACCTTCTCCCTTACAAAATAGAATCGATGTCTTTCAGATTCACCTTCTTCCTCACAAAATCAACCTGTAAATCTGAAGTTATCTACGCTTATTGCGGAAGAAAAGGATGAATGACGACAATCGAATGGGCGGTCAAAGTAAAAAGGTCGCTAAAAGTAGTTCTAGGGCTTATAAGGTCGCCCAGGTTTGGTTTTCGACCTTTTTATTGTTCTGATTCATTAAAATTAGGGCTGGAATGATATTAATTGTCTGTTTGGCGATACAAATGAATGTAATGTGACCTAAGGGAGCATCAATTTCAGTTCTGGTATGTATATTATTTGCACATTGACAGTTTGTCATTGCCACCAGTTCAGAATTTGACCATGAATTACAACTTGACTAAGGGATTTCAATAATTATTTATGTTTGGACTAGAATTATGTCTTTTACTGTTTCTTTGCCTTGGATTTCTACAGTCTCCCTAAAACTTTTTATGAACCACTGGACCTTAACTTTCTTAATAGATATTGTACTTAAAATGTATGGATACCAATTAGCTATTCTATGTTGGCTCAAGTGACATCAACATTTTTAGGGGTGCAAACGAGCCGAGCCCGAGCTCGAGCTCGATTAACTTATGAAAGCTCGGCTCTAGCTCGTCTCGATTCGAGCTTTGTTTTCAAAGCTCGAGCTCGGCTCGTTGGTATTTTCTCAAGCTCGAGCTCGGCTCGGGCTCGGCTCGTTTATTATCTATTAATTAATATATTAAGTAAAAATAATATAAATAGTAGACTTTTTAGGCTCGCGAGCTCGATAAGTGAAGCTCGGGCTCGGGCTCATTTGTTAAATAAGCTTATTTTTAGGTTCGAGGTCGGCTTGTAAACAAGTTTATATAAGCTCGGCTCGACTCGGCTCGTTTACACTAAGGCTCGATAAGGCTCGACGAGCCTAACGAGCTTCACATGCGAGGCTCGAGCTCGGGCCCAATAAACAAACGAGCTTTATTTTAGGCTCAAGCTCGGCTCGGGCTCGATAAGGCTCGGCTCGTTTCGAGCTTTTTCTCGAGCCGATCTCGAATAGCTCGCGAGCCGCTCGGCTCGTTTGCACCCCTAAACATTTTCCATCTTGTTTTTTACATATGCTTGGGTAAATTTTAGCTTTTGAGATTTTGTAAAAGTCTATATAACTTCCTTTAAGATGATTTAGATTATGAAGACCTTTAAAACTTGGTACATCAATATCTTGTTTTTCCTAGTGTTTTGGTAAAATCTAAGATTTAAATTTGTGAAATTGAAGTGTAATTGATCATTGAGTTGCTGACTTTTCTACACTAGCTATTGATAAATGTATGCAACATTCTATTTTGAAATGGCAACAATTTATTTTATCAAATATATTTAACTGATAATTTACACGTGTGTAAAACAAACACTTACACATGTAAAACATAAACGTACACATGCGTAAAACAAATTTACACATGTGTAAAATGGAAACTTTGTTTAACAAAGAATTTACACATGTTCAACAAAGAATTTACACATGTGTAAAACAGAATCACTTACACGTTTAAAATAGAAAGTTACACATGTGTAAACCAAATTTACATATGTGTAACTGAGGATTTACACATGTGTAAGTCAGAATGTGTAAGACAAAAACACTTAGACATGTGTAAAACAAATTTACACATGTGTAACTGAGAATTTACACATGTGCAAGTCAGAATGTTTATTTGTTTATTATGGCATTTAAAACAAATGACTTAAATATTTGTTTGGGGATCTGAAAATCAGGTTGGATTTGGTGTTTGTTGGTGATATTCTTTGGTGTATGTGTGTTTGGTGTTTCGACAGGTTGAGGAACAAGGATGATGTTGCGGCTTGGTCGAGTTCAAGGTTTTTAGAAAGCTCAAGATGGATTCTCGGTTGTTATGCTTTAGATGATGTTTTAATGTTTTGGTCGTGTTTGATTGTTTTTTGATTTTTTTTTTTGATCGTTTTGGTTGTTTGAAACTTGATTACGCAGATTTATTTTTATGTCGGACTTGAGCCGGGTGTGGCTTCAAGTCTAGAATAGCTTTTTTTTATTTCTAGTTTTCTCATGGTCGGGGGCTTCTTTGGTTCTAATTGTTAGACCATAGATGATGGTTTAGGTTTGGTGTCTTCCTCGGGTTATATCCTAGGAAGCCCGATGCACGTAGATTGTAAATATTTTCTTGGTGTCGATAAATTCACTGGGTGCCATCCCCTTTTACATAAGATATTATCTTGTTTAATTCACAGTTTACACATATGTAAATGAGCTGCAAACGTGTAATACAAAAACAATTAGTTGACAGGAAACAGTTTAGACATGTGTAATTGAGCCGAGAATATGTAAAAAGGAACAAAATTAATGACAACGAACAATTTACGCATGTGTAATTCAGTTGAAAATGTGAAACAAAAATAAATACCTGGCTGGGAACAAATTTACACATTTATAATACCCATGAACAAATGTGAATCATAAACAAAAAAGTCACAGTGAGCGGTTTACATATGTGTAAAACGCAAAAATACACTTACACATGTGTAAACAAACACTTACACATGTGTGTATCACATGTCCTATTATCTCCACCACCAGACTACATCCTTCCTTTTATAGTGCCCAATAAACCTTTTCAGGCCCCATTAATATCAATATGGTTTTCACTGCTAGCTAGTGATTAAAAAAATTATACATGCGTAAGACATAGTACATAGGAATACATGATATTTACACATGTGTAAAATATACACTTATACAAATAAAATCTGATAGCAAATAAGAAAACAAACCCAAACACATAATAATATTGGAACATTTATATAAAATTGTAAAATCCAACGTCAATACAAAAGTTCAAATTCAACCCTATGCTAAGTGTTTAAAGTGACACAATCAAACTAAACTTAGAGAAATAAAAAAAAACTTCATTCACCATCATTATCTTCATCATTGTGGCTTTATTCTTGACAATGACTACCTTTATCAGTTTGCTTTCATTTGTTTAGGATAGTTCCGAGAACCATGGTAGCCAAGTATGCAAGAAGAGTTGCAATTTCTATTATTCTTCTTGCTCTTAACCTTCATTTTCTCTCCCGGATCAACAAACGACGAGCTATACCAAAACCTTTGTTCCTAATACCTTGGGGAGCCACAAAAGAAACATTAGTAGGTTGTGATTGTTCAATTAACTCTTTAAAAAGTTGTTCTTAATACCTTTAGTTTTTTTCAATAAAAGAATCAAGCTTTACTGGTTCACACCTTAATTGGTCACCACATTGATGACTAAATCTAACACTTCTGACATAAGCTTAACATGCTTAGCATTATTTATATGGAATACTATACAACAGTTACATACGTGTGAATCTGAATAGGATTTGATGCAAGAAATTATAGTTACACATCCAGTGTTTACCAGATCTTAGATAGCCCATGAGCCTTGATTGTTTTTCTTTGCAAAGACAAGAATCACTAAACCATATTTTGGATGTTACTTGATTTTGATTTGGGCATATGGGTTAACATCAATAAAAAAACATACATAGGCACAACAAGAACATAAAATATGGGATATTAGATGGATATATAAAAGGTTTAGCATCATTAACAATAAAGCTAAAATAAAAAAGGCTTAAGCAGTTACACATGTGTAAATCAGAACAAAACAGAACATGAAGTGATGCAAACAATTACTGTTTTAACGGGTCAGCATAAAAAACATGTATTGGTATCTTACACATATGTAAACGTAATGAAACCAACATTTCATGAACATATTTTAAAATTATGAATGCAAATAACCATAATAATTACACATAAAACATATAATTGAGAAAATTAAACACGTGTATTCTGTTCAAATTAGCAACAACTAAACGCTTGTGTTGTTATGGTTAGGAGCATTACCTACATGTAGTAAGTCAGCTATGCAATTCAATTAATCAATTACAGATACAAACCAACAATTTAAAGCTTCCTAATTGATCTAACAACATAGATTAAAATTAAATTGTAATTTCTAATCTAAATCAACAAAATGCCTAATTACACATGATTACATTTATGAAATGACAACTGAATCACACAAAAGAACATATAAATAGTTCAGTAAAAGTTTACAGTAATCACACATACAGAGGAAGAAAGATATGTTGAAATAGGCTCCAAGAGAGGGTGGAATCAGGCAGGTAAATGTTAAAGAACATATAAACAACGAAAAAAATGATTCTGAACTACACTCACCGTACATAATCAATCTTACCGTGTTTAATTGCGTTTTCCAGCTCTTTTCTTCGCATCGAGGAATTATCCAAGAACCCTAAATCTTAGATCTAATTGCCATAACTGTTGAGTACCAATTTTGGATTTATACGATTTTAAGATTTAGGTAATCATTCGTATGAATCCAAAATAGATTGAGGAGTTGTATGAACCGATTGAAGATCTCTTGACCTAATCATAGTGTGTTCTAATCGTGGTTGCAGATTTCAAAAGTGTAAGATTTCAATAATAGAAGATGTGATGTTATTCAGTGATAATGGAAAGAGAGATTGGTAAAATTACCACTTTACCCTTTTAATTAAAACACAAGGGAGTTTAAATGAGGGGCTGAGATTTGTTCTCATGGTTCTCACAAAAGATGGGTGTTCTCATTTAAACTTTCCCCTATATATATATATATATGTACCTAGTGTGAGGTTCATTGGGGAACACTAAAAAAGTGGGGAACAGTGGGAACCGACTCAAACGAACTCCGATTGGACTCATTCTAGCGGCGTTGGAACCAGCACGTCGAACCCTAACTAGGATCTTTTAACCCTGAACCCTAAATCATAACCCCTAAACCCTAAATATATTAGGGTTTGGCTTTTAGGGTTTAGCATTAGGGTTTAGCTTTAGGGTTTAGCTTTAAGGTTTAGATTTAGCGTTTAGGGTTTAGCTTTAAGGTTTAGATTTAGGGTTTAGTTTTAGGGTTTAGCTTTTGGGTTTAGCTTTAGGGTTTAGCTTTAGGGTTTAGCTTTTAGGGGTTATAGTTTAGATTTTACGGTTTAGCTTAGGTTTTAGCCTTATTTTTTAGCTTTAGGGTTTAGAGTTTAGGAGTTAGGATTTAGGGTTAAGAGATCTTAGTTAGGGTTCGACAAGCTTAGCTTTAGGGTTTAGAGTTTAGGAGTTAGGATTTAGGGTTAAGAGATCTTAGTTAGGGTTCGACAAGCCGGTTCCAACGCCGCTGGAATGAGTCCAATCGGAGTTCGTTTGAGTAGGTTCCCCGTTGTTCCCCACTTTTTTAGTGTTCCCCAATGAACCTTCCCCTATGTACCTATGTGTGTGTGTATATATATATATATATATATATATATATAGGGTAAGGTTCTTGCGAGAACCACCTTTATTGCGAGAACCGCGAGAACCAATGTGGACACAACCCAAAATAGCTAAAAAACCTACCCCCCCAACCCCAAAGTTAAATGCTAAAAACTAAAACCCCCAAAAAACCTAACCCCCCCCCCCCCCCCCACCCCACCCCACTGTGACATCTGTGTATTTTAATCCTTGTACTGTTCCGAACAACTTTATATTTAATGAAATATGGTGTTTTAATTTCAATATTTCTTTAATTATTTGTGACATTAGTACGTTTTCAATCATTGTTCAATTCCGAACTCTCAAACCTGTTCTGGAAGTGAAATCGTAAACCGTTACGTGAACGTAATCAGTTTAACGCGACGTACACTCCGGAACAATGACATAAGCCAGACATACCCTAAATACCTTTTACATAACTTAGAAATAAGTTTCGAAGGTTTCGGTATGGCAGAATCATGTTTGTTTGAACTTTAGAACTATTTGCGACAAAACTGCGAAACGAACGTTGGTGACTGCCCGGATAATATTTAAATCCTAAAAATATTATGTTATGATTAAAATTTTAAGTGATTTCAAGCTCCATATCATCAAAATCTCATCAAAAACTCACTTGAATCTTGAAGGTATAAAGTTTATGTTTAAATCATACACTTGATTCTTGGTTGTTCCTGATGATTAGAAGTTTCTCTTGAATCTTGGAATTTTTCACAAACTTGAAATCTAAAAAGAAATGGGTTTTGATACAAAATAAAATTGGTAGTATATATGTGTGTATATATAACCGTATATATATGTATGTGTATGAGATTTGAGTTTGAGTTGATTTTTTATAAATACTTGTTTAGGATGTTTGCTTGCATGAACAAGATTATGTGCAAATATGTTAGAGATATAAAGGAGTGATTGAATCATGAGTTGTAATTTGAAATAATGTTAGTATTTTGACATGTAAATGGCCGAAAATTTATCAGACATATTTGAGAATTTTTAAGTCGTTGCTTGTTCTTGAATGATAGTTAAAATGCAAGTGTTTGATGATTTGTGCATGATATGATGAATGTTCAATTAAATCAGTAAGTAAACATGAATAAATTACATGTTTGATGCATTTAAATTCATATGAAATGATAATGATATGATAGTGTGCTTTAGACACTTGTACATAAGAATGCATGTTGATTTAAAGCTCCAGAAATGATAAAAAAAATGATTGTATGACAAAAATGTTTTAGAACAGATTATAAACACTAAAAATAACATTATTTGGTATATTATAATGGCATGAGACTTTGTCATAGGTTTGATAGCTTTGCATGTTGTACATATAGCTTAGAAAATGGTAAAATATGTGAAATTTGCATGATTTATGTGCTTTATGTGAGACCTGCACTATCATGAGTATAACCACTATTTTATTCAGTAAATAACATGGGTTATGTTAAAATATCAAGTCGTTACGATTTGGGATGCTTAGGGTAACGTTTGATGCAAAACTATGCGGTAAAACGGTTAAAAATCGGCTTTTCGGAGGATTTTTATAAAACTGTTTTAGATCAGTAAGCAAACGGATATTTTTGATATAAAAATAAGTATTTTAACTTATATTAAGTTTACTTGGTGTTTGGTTAGTCATACGTGACTTCCGGCGCCCAAAAACGTTACCGAATCGCTAAAATACGTGTTTTTCAACATACACTAAAATGGGTTGTTCATGGGTAAATTTTATGTGTTACAATGTGTTATGTGTTTTATAATATGTGTATGATGACATGTTAATACTTGACAAGATTATGTGTATTACGCTATTATTAGTATGTTACATTTGAGTATATATATTACGACGCGCAAATCATAGATATATTGCTTATAACATGATGAGGGTCACCAATAAATTCGTTCAAGTCGCAAAGTTCTTAAAATATATATATATATATATATATATATATATATATATATATATATATATATATATATATTCACACCAACATAATCAAAAATAATAACTTTTCGAGAAAATCTCGAAGTTATGTGAAAATTCTAAGTATCGGAGAAACTTAGGTATTTTTGTGAGTTTTTGATTATTAAATCGTTCTTATTTAATTTAGGACGAATAAACAATTTGAGGGATTGTGTTAACATATAAAAACGCACCAAAAGGTGAGTACATAGTTCCCCTATTTTACGTTTTCAAATGTTTTGGGGTGAAGCATATGTGCATAACTTTACTTTTCGTTTTCATGACATTATACATGTTTTATTACATATTACATATAATACATTATTTCAAAGACAGTTTATTGGCATATTGACTTAGTATGCCTAATGCATGGTTTTACAAATACATTTCTCATGACATGCTTACAATGAAAGGAACATTTGGTATGTTTAACGGGTTAGTAGTACATTCATTATCATTGATCACGCCGCTCAGTAGTATGTAATAGCGCTATAGGACTTGACAAATCCCGTTCCCGCTTTCTAGGAATTTCGGAAGGGGAATGACAGAATCCGAATACATTTTTGATAAACCTTAATCCTGATAAGGGTTTATCCGACAGTCTCAAGGCTTGAGTGTATGCGATAGACAAACCACATAAATGATCATATCGATAAAAGCAATGGTTTTCAAAACATAACTTTTGATTTTAACTTTTGGTTATTCAAAGACCTTGTTTTATACATGACATTGGATTTCAAAAGACATTTGTTTATACTTGACATTAGACATTGTTTACACATGACATTTGACATTGGTCATTGACATTTAAACAAGACATTATTTCATGGTTATTAATAAGTGATTTAAGTAACGAGACGTGTGTAATATGATAAAAGCATGGTGGATACGCCGCTGATACTTCCTATATATAAGTGCTTTTAATGTATTGCATATCGTGGCGTTATCTAAACCACTTCAACAAAGACAAGACATGACATATTTTATACATATTATTTTCATTTGGTTATTCATTTAACCATACATCATTCTTTTATATCATTTGATTTTCATATGATTTTATAAAAGAAAATATTTTATAAGGTTCATGACTATTTTTCATTAAACATTTCTTTTAACATTCAAAGTCGTGAATCTTCAACACTAAACCTATGTTACTCACAGGCATTTTTATGCTGACGTATTTACTTTCGCATATGTTTCAGGAGTGAATATTTGATGTGAGCAAGCTACACTTAGGGCGACTTGGGCCTTAGCAATCTAAAATCAAGAAAGTTATCATCTTTTATGTTATGTGTTTTGTTTGAACTAAGACAATGTAATAATTTAAGCTTGTAAAACTTAACTTTAATTATCATGTGTTTTGAAACAATAATTCTGCCACACGACTCCCCGACGTTTCCATCGCGGTTTGTTGTTTTACGCGGTCGGGGTGTGACAGCACCCCCCCCCCCCCAGCTAAAATGCTAAAACTAAACCCCCAAAAAACCTAAAAAAATCTAATTTTTTTAATATTTTTTATGTTAAAATCGCTACTTTTAGTAGCCAAAAAATTTATTTATTTTTTTTGCTACTAAAAGTAGCGATTTTTTTTATAAAAAAATATGAAAAAAAAATTGTGTGTTTTTTAGCTATTTTTAGGCATTTTTTGTTGTATTCACATTGGTTCTCGTGGTTCTCGCAATAAAGGATGGTTCCTAACGGATGTTTTTCCTATATGTATATATATATGTAAGATTATATTTCAAGGACCTTTTTTCTTTATCGCACATGGTACCGAATTATCAAGGACGACCCTCCTATATCATCACCCATAATTTTTTAAAATGCCTTTGTAATATTAAATGTTTACCTAAAAGTAAAGCTAATTATATTTACTTACTAAAGTATTATGTTATTTGATACTTAAAACTCTTACTAATGGTAAATTGTTCCAAAGTAGGTAATAATACTTGTTAAGGTTTATTAGGTGTATAACAAGCAAAAATTTTCCATACACGTACAGCTATTTTAAATATAATTTCAGTTGTATTTAATGCATAAGAGTTTTTGCATACGATACTAATGTGTGCTAAATAAATCTCAGTTCTCATTTAAAGTTTGCAACAACAAATTAAGGTTCGATATAGAAGGATGATCATAATGGGTTTCATGAATAGAGATACCTGTGTATGTTTATAGATTTTGTGAAGGTTTGTCGGTGTTCTTAGCGTGGGTGAAAAAGATCACGGTGGTTGCAGTTGTCAGGATGATTGTGCAAGGAGTGGTGTAAAGTGTTAACCAGGGCTAGACATAGAGGGTAATAACAACGGTGATAATAGTAGTAATAATAATAACAATAATAGTCTAAAATGTGTGTTTTAAAAATTATATAACGTTATAAAAACACTTTAACAATGAATAAATCCACAATCAAATCCAAAATACAATGGGCTTTGGTTACATTCACTCTAAATCTTTAGAACAACAATTTTTTTTAAAGGTCAACAAAACAAAACCCTAACTATTCGGGTAACCCAATGACAAAAGGCGACGTCCGCGAACGCAGACAACCCTAGGTAACCCACCATCTTTAATTCCGGGAAAAACCCGCCGTCCAAAAACTCATAGCAGTTAGGATCGAAAGGCTTTAAATTCAACTATACTCGTTGGTCTTTTGAACAACATAATACTCTAATCCAATACGAGGAGGAAAATGAAACATCGAATAGACAGTTCCTAAATCTTGTCCCTTTCTACACAATCGCCGCTGACAGAACACTTCCTTTTCAACAGCATTCAGGTTAACACCACCACTATCATTCAACATCATTTTTTCTTCAAATTTCTCGATTTTTCCCGCTACAAATCCGTCAAAATTTTTCACTTTTGCATGATTCTGTTCAAGGGTTCTTCACATCTTTCAAAATCCCAACGTGGTTCCCTTCAATATCGCATCTTCATCACAAATTTCGTTTCAGTTTGATTATTATCACTCTCAAACCCTAGTTTCTCAACCCCAAAATTAATCTGGCGATTTGATGTTGGATTTGTTTGGTTACAATGTAGATTTGTTTTTAGCTTCGATTTAAGTCTGAATTTATCGGCAAATGTTGAGAATAATGAGGTTTGTATTTAAAGATTTATCAATTGGGTTAATCAGGGTTCTATGCTTTCTGATGGTGTTTGTGATTGGGATAGTTATTGGTTTGCTTTCAAGTTCACATGTGGATAGATACCTCACATCACAACCATATGTTCTTAATCCAAATCAGGCGTTTGCAATAAACCCTAATTCTTTGTGCACTAGTAGCATTAATGAAACGGTTTCAGGTAATGATCGAAATGGTAATGTTGGGGTTAGTTGTGTAAAGGAGGATTGTTTGAGTATGGAAAGCTTTCGGTTTCCGAAGAATGTGAGCCATGGGATGACTGATGAGGAGCTGTTGTGGAGAGGTTCTTTGGTGCCGGAGAATGCACATTACCCGTTCAATAGAATGCCTAAGATAGCTTTTTTGTTCTTGACTAGGGGGGATCTTCCGTTTTTGCCGTTGTGGGAGAGGTTTTTTAAGGGTCAGGATGCAATGAAGTATTCGATTTATGTTCATTCGAATCCTGGGTTTGAGCTTGATGTTTTAAACTCTTCGGTTTTCTATAAGAGGCAGATTCCTAGTCAGGTATGTGTTAGTTGCGGTTTTTGATTTTTATGTAAAGGATGCAGTGATGAGTAGAATGTAATTGGTAATTAATTGTGTTGTTAGATTTGGATGAATGTGGTTTCTTGATATAGCTGCATAGGTGTGTTCGATTAGATTTTTTGACTAATCACCTTCAATTGGACATTTGGTTGATATCACGTGCGAATCAAGTAATTTTTAAAGTTCAAGATGTGTTGAATTTGTATATTTATGCTGCTTCTTATGTGGTTCTTTGTGAGTTGGTTCACATGGCTTTAGGGATATTTGAAAACATGCTTTTAGACCTTAAACACTAAACCCTGAAAAGTTAGTTTAACGTTTTCTTCAAATAGTTGTACAGTTTTGTTTGATTAGGATTCTTAATGATGCTTTGATCTTTCTAGTGTAGCGTATATAGACATTTGGTTGATATTGATTTTTCGAGTGCCAATAAAGTAAACATTAAAGTTCAAGATGTGTTTAATTTATATCTTTATGCAACTTGAATGCGTGTGTTTAGATCCTAAACCCTGAAATAGTTGTATAGGATTGTTTGTTTAGGATTCATAATGATGCTTTGATCGTTTCCGTGTAGTATATAGACATATGGTTGATAACTTGATATTGATTTTATAAGTGCAAATGAAGTAAATGTTAAAGTTCCAGATGTGTTTAATTTATATCCTTATGCAACTTGAATGCGCGTGTTTAGGCCTAAACCCTAAAAAGTTGGATACATTTTTTTTTTTTTTTTTTGTGTGTGTTTTTAGGCTGTCGAATGGGGAAAAGTGACCCTAGTTGAAGCAGAAAGACGGCTGTTAGGCAATGCTTTACTCGACTTTTCCAATGAGCGCTTTGTACTCCTATCAGAAAGCTGCATCCCGATTTACAACTTCCCAACCGTCTACAAATACCTGGTTGAATCCAAATACAGCTTTCTGGACTGCTATGAAGACCCATCTAGATACGGGCAGGGCCGGTACAACCGTTACATGAAACCCGACATCAGGCCACGGGACTGGAGAAAAGGGTCTCAATGGTTTGAAATGAATCGTGCACTTGCCGTTAAAGTGACCGCGGATACAAAATACTTCAATCTTTTTAAAAGGTACTGCACTGATGATTGTTACCCAGACGAACATTACATGCCGACTTTTGTGCACATGTTTCATGAACCGCTTAATGCTGGTCGAACGGTCACTTATGTCGACTGGTCAGTGGGGGGCCCGCATCCGGTTAGTTTTGAGGCTAAAAATATTACTGAAAGTTTTCTTAAGTCTCTTAGGAACAACGGAACTACTTGCTCGTATAATAAAGGAAAGTCACATATTTGCTATTTGTTTGCTAGAAAGTTTGAGTCGAGCGCGCTGGAGCCATTACTCGAGCTCGCTTCGAAAGTACTTGAATACTGATGTGCTGAGATGATTTGTTGTTTGCAAATGTTGTTGAGTTTTTGATGAATTACGTTGTAGAGTTTTGTTGGATATTGGTTGGGAGGAGACTATACAGACAATGCTGACTCCACAGTTTTGGGTTATTCAGTTTAGGTGGATATTCAAGTTGTATTCTTTTTGGTATATTAAGGAAAGAGTGTCAAAATATAGAAATAACATATATATTTACGGCGTGACTAAGATCGATCATGGACCGATGACTAGGAAGATGGAAATAGGTACATTGAAGATCTTACCGCCAGGGTTTGGTGATCGATCCGGTTTGTGCTATAGACCGGTTGTTTTTAATTTCCAGTGTGTCCTTTTTTTCTAGCACATTAATTTCTCACTGAATGAATCTCGACACAAAAGCGCACTATGATTTTGGGTTAAAACTTAAGCTCTTGTACTAATTAATATTCACTCTTCAAAACCATATTTTGAAAACTAGACCGATTATCAAACATACACCGACCCCTAAGACCGTGGGTCTTAGTTGACACGTGGATCTTGAATATTACAAACCCAAAGCCAAGTTTTAAAGGGGTATGGTGGGGCTTGGGTTGGGCGTGGCCGGGCTGGCATGGCCTAGCCACATCAACATTTTTTTAATATATATATATATATATATATATATATTTATATTTATAACTACATAAATAATAAACATACATATTTTTTTTTAAAAGTACATAAACATACATAATAATTATCAAAATAAAAAACAATCATTCTTCGTCGTCTTCGTCGGTTTCAAACCCAGGAATCGTTGAAACATGCATAATAATTTTATTTTTTTTAAAATAGCCCCCAATGGCTAGTTTGGTTTGGCCATTCACAGCCCGCCATGTCAGCTTGCTAGACCCGCCCCACGCCCGGCTTGAAACCCAAGCCCCAAGGGCCAAGCCCCACCCGGGATGGTGGCTTGGGCGTTTTCCCCCAATCCACGCCCAAACCCCGCTCCATACCCATAGTCTAAGATACCATTCTTTCAATCATATATTAATTCTTGTGTACATAGGTTGTCATGATTCTTGAAACTTTGTTTGGAAAGAGAGGAAACCATATAAATACAAATAGTAGATATAATAAATAACAAGATATGTAGTACCAACAAATAGCTACAACAATGGTAAAATATGAGTGCATTTATATAGTTTAAACAAATCCAAGACTTATAAACCGAACTGATAGACACCTCTACATCCTCTTCTATATAAATGCAAAGATACTCTAGAACATATAAACCCGGGTAGGGACTAGGGAGCCCTCCCAAATTAATGACATTTACCATTTCTTCTACATAAATGCAAAGCTACTTGAGAATTTATAAACATGGTTAGAAGAGCACCCGCCACAACCCGGTTTTCAAAATTCATCTGGTTTGTTGGGAAGCAGTTTCCGGTCTAGAGTGAACTAGTAGCCTGGTTCCTGGTTTGATCAGCTAATCTGATTTGGTTTTCAAAACAATGGATGTAGCATCGGCCGGTTTGCCCATTGCTTTCATTATATCCATTATTATATTCTATTGATTGCCTTTTTATACTATTCTCACATTTTTGTTTAGATTGAAGTCTCATTGCATAGGTTAAAAGGATTAGGATCAAATACAAAGGATCCTAATTGTAAGAAGTGTAAGAAGGATTTATAGAGTGACAAGTGTCCAATAACCTAAAAAAACCCACTACACAAAAAAACTCACTAAAAAAAAAAAAAAAAACTTAAACATCCACCACCAAAAAAAAAAATTTGGGTGGGGGGGGGGGGGGGGGGGGGGGGGGGGTTTAGGTTTTTGGGTGGTGGTGGGGGTGGGGTGGGGGTGGGGGTTTAGGTTTTTGGTGGTGATGTAGTGGGTTTAGTTTTAGGTTATTGGACACTTGTCACTCTATAAATCCTTCTTACACTTCTTACAATTAGAAGCCTTTGTAGAATAACTTGACCCTAGATTAAAAATTAAAAACAAAATCCTAAATTTTAAGGGACCCATATTTTATTTTATTTTACGCATGCCTTTTTTATGTATTTGTAGAAACGCTGAAATGGTAAGGAGTGATGATTGTATGGGAGTTCTAGCATTGAAGTTGGTTTCTGCTCTCATTTTATTCTATAAATATACAAAGCTAAATAATTAATAAATCCGGTTCAAAGCATACCATACCGCCTGAAATTTGATATACAAAGGACAAAACTTGCTATTCACTCTTAGACCACCCGTAGTGGGGCGGTATTTTAAAAAAAAAATTGAAAAAAAACGCTCAAAAACGCCGGAACCCCCATTACATAGAGCGTTATTTGGCGTTTTTTTTGAAAAAAAAATGGTTTGGCGTTTTAAATAAAACGCTGGAGGGACGAGAAATTGACCAATCAGATCGTTTGCGACCATGTGTATTGTTTTAGTTTTGTGGCTGGCCATGTGTATTGTTTCAGTTTTGTGGCTGGCCGGAGTTTAACACCTTGCCGGAAAACCTGCAAATAAATCGAAGAAGATGGACTGCAGAAAAGAAAAGGTTTTAAAAAGTTTACTTTTTACAACTTTGGTCCCTGTGGTTTAAATATGGTTTTAAAATTAGCTTTTGAATATTTGAATTTTGGTCCTTGTAGTTTAGATATGTAATATTTTCTATTTAACTTTTGAAAAAAGCATTTTCTATTTTTTTTCTGTTTTTTTTTTATTTTCTTTTTTTTTTTCGTTTTTTTTATTTTAAGTAGTGTAATTTTTATTTTAAATTAATGAAGATTTTTATGTTTTAAATTAAAAAAAATTGTGAAATGATTGCATGGGCGTTATTGGAATAATGCCCTACTACGCCACTTTTGCAATAATGCCCCATGCTTACTGGACTGCCACGTGTCGAATAATGCCCCATGGTGGGGGCATTATTTTGTTTAACCACTACACATGGTCTTATTATTAGGGGAATGTTCATTTGAGAAGAAAATTTAATTAAGAAGAAAAAGAACAAAGGGTAATTTTGTAAAACATTAAATAGTTTATTTACTTATCTCATTTTTTATCATTTTTGACTAATTAATTAGTCATAAAGACTATTATCCTCCACACTAACTTTTTTTTGCCTACACACATTAAAGGTTATCCTACATATTTTGAAATTCATCCTACACGTTGAAATTTACCCTACACAACTCGTAATTTATCCTACACAACTCGTAATTTATCCTACACACTAAATTATTTTATTTTTTTGAAAAAATATATATTTTGAAGATAAGTTACAAATTATTTAATGTAGTTAGCTATTAAAGAGGAATACTACAAATTAATAACCTATGTAGATTTACCAATGTACCCTTATAATAACATTAAATACTTATATTAAATGAAGTAAAATAAAACATTCTTATTGTTTGAAATTTCTTCTTTTTTCTTCTTACAAAAATTTTCTTCTCATTTGAACTCTCCACCTTGTTATTATTACAATTATATATACACTAGGTCCGGCAATCTTGACCCATACACTTAAGTTTGGGTTTGGGTCATTTTGAACATTCTTTTAAAGATTTTGGGTTGTTTCGGTTAAGTATTATTATTATTCATTGGGTACAAGTTCCTACGACCCCAACACCATTGGGTACAAGTTCGAGGTTCTCGAATCCAGTCTCTAGGTCTTCAATTGTGTTTAAAAAAATTTCGTCAATCAGGGTTCCAAATGACATGGTTATGGTTTTTAATTACGAAGTGAAATGTACGTGAACTGTTGGATCTTGGTTCAATTGTTGTCAAATTGAAGCTGGAACCATGGGATTCGAAGGTCGGTAAGACTATTTTGCTCTAAGAATTAACTAGTTATAGAAATCATATGACACAATGGGATCCAACAGATAGCAATTACAAAGACAGGTGTGGAATGAAAATTAGGAAGCATTTAGGCTTGATTTTCAGTTTCATTCAACAAAACAAGGGCAAGAGTACTAGAGTAGCATAACCGCTCAAGCATGAAAGCAAGTGAACATAAAAGTAGCAAAATCACATAGTTATGTATTTCATTTTTTAAATTGGCCAGTTCTAAACCGAACCAAAATAACATTTTTTTTCTAAATCGACTCGCCCGTTTTGCCAGGTCTATACACACATTATCTCTAGGTTTTTGTTTTACTTGAGCATGAATAAGGCCTACTTTAAAGTTTGGGCTAAAAGCCACCAATTTTTGTATCCCATAATTATTTTTAGAGTTAATTACTTTTTTCGTCCCTGATTGTCAAAAATAACGGTTTCAGTCCATTAGTTTAAAAATTGTCACTTCAGTCCATTAGTTTCATTTTCGTAATCATTTCAGTCCACTAACTTAACTCCATCCATTTATTTTGTTAACTTTGGGAGAAATTACCAAATTACCCCTGCTAACATAACAAATTGTAATAAAAAAATTCTAAAAAATCTAAAAATCAAAAAAATTCCAAAAAAATCAAAAAAATTCCAAAAAATCTAAAAATCAAAAAAATTTTAAAAAATCATAAAAATTCTAAAAAATCCAAAAAAATTCTAAAAAATCCAAAATGTTTCATTAAATGTTTCGACGCGAACCGTTTCGACGCGAACCGTTTCGACGCGAACCGTTTCGACGCGAACCGTTTCGACGCGAACCGTTTCGACCCGTACCGTTTCGAGCCGAACCGTTTCGGCCCGTACCGTTTCGACGCGAACCGTTTCGACGCGAACCGTTTCGACCCGTACCGTTTCGAGCCGAACCGTTTCGACGTGAACCGTTTCGACCCGTACCGTTTCGACGCGAACCGTTTTGAGCCGTACCGTTTCGACGCGAACCGTTTCGACCGTACCGTTTCGACGCGAACCGTTTCGAGCAGAACCGTTTCGAGCCGAACCGTTTCGACCCGTACCGTTTCATTTAATGTTTCGAACCCGAACCGTTTCGAGCTGAACCGTTTCGACACGGTTCGAAACAGTACGGCTCGAAACGGTTCGCGTCGAAACGGTACGGGTCGAAACGGTTCGCGTCGAAACGGTTCGCGTCGAAACGGTACGGGTCGAAACGGTTCGCGTCGAAACGGTTCGGCTTGAAACGGTAAGGGTCGAAACGGTTCGCTTCGAAACGGTTCGCGTCGAAACGGTACGAGTCGAAACGGTTCGCGTCGAAACGGTTCGGTTCGAAACGGCTCGCGTCGAAACGGTACGGGTCGAAACGGTTCGCGTCGAAACGGTTCGCGTCGAAACGGTACGGGTCGAAACGGTTCGCGTCGAAACGGTTCGGCTCGAAACGGTACGGGTCGAAACGGTTCGCGTCGAAACGGTTCGCGTCGAAACGGTTCAGCTCGAAACGGTTCGGGCTCGAAACGGTTCGCGTCGAAACGGTACGGGTCGAAACGGTTCGCGTCGAACCGGTGCGGGTCGAAACGGTTCGCGTCGAAACGGTTCGGCTCGAAACGGTACGGGTCGAAACGGTTCGCGTCGAAACGGTACGGGTCGAAACGGTTCCCGTCGAAACGGTTCGGCTCGAAACGGTACGGGTCGAAACGGTTCGCGTCGAAACGGCACGGGTCGAAACGGTTCGCGTAGAAACGGTTCGGCTTGAAACGGTACGGGTCGAAACGGTTCGCGTCGAAACGGGTCGGCTCGAAACGGTACGGGTCGAAACGGTTCGCGTCGAAATGGCACGGGTTGAAACGGTTCCCGTCGAAACGGTTCGGCTCGAAACGGTACGGGTCGAAACTGTTCGCGTCGAAACGGCACGGGTCGAAACGGTTCGCGTCGAAACGGTACGGGTCGAAACGGTTCGCGTCGAAACGGTTCGCGTCGAAACGGTTCAGCTCGAAACGGTTCGGCTCGAAACGGTACGCGTCGAAACGGTTCGCGTCGAAACGATTCGCGTCGAAACGGTACGGGTCGAAACGGTTCGCGTCGAAACGGTTCGGCTCGAAACGGTACGGGTCGAAACGGTTCGCGTCGAAACGGTACGGGTCGAAACGGTTCGGCTCGAAACGGTACGGGTCGAAACGGTTCGCGTCGAAACGGTTCGGCTCGAAACGGTACGGGTCGAAACGGTTCGCGTCGAAACGGTTCGCGTTGAAACGGTTCAGCTCGAAACGGTTCGGGCTCGAAACGGTTCGCGTCGAAACGGTTTGGCTCGAAACGGTACGGGTCGAAACGGTTCGCGTCGAACCGGTTCGCGTCGAACCGGTACGGGTCGAAACGGTTCGCGTCGAAACGGTTCGCGTCGAAACGGTACGGGTCGAAACGGTTCGCGTCGTAACGGTACGCGTCGAAACGGTTCGCGTCGAAACGGTTCGCGTCGAAACGGTACGAGTCGAAACGGTTCGCGTCGAAACGCTTCGGCTCGAAACGGCTCGCGTCGAAACGGTACGGGTCGAAACGGTTCGGCTCGAAACGGTACGGGTCGAAACGGTTCGCGTCGAAACGGTTCGGCTCGAAACGGGACGGTTCGAAACGGTTCGCGTCGAAACGGTTCGCGTCGAAACGGTACGGGTCGAAACGGTTCGCGTCGAAACGGTACGGCTCGAAACGGTACGGGTCGAAACGGTTCGCGTCGAAACGGTTCGCGTCGAAACGGTACGGGTCGAAACGGTTCGCGTCGAAACGGTACGGGTCGAAACGGTTCGCGTCGAAACGGTACGGCTCGAAACGGTATGGGTCGAAACGGTTCGCGTCGAAACGGTTCGCGTCGAAACGGTACGGGTCGAAACGGTTCGCGTCGAAACTGTTCGGCTCGAAACGGTTCGGCTCGAAACGGTTCGCGTCGAAACGGTTCGCGTCGAAACGGTACTAGCCGAAACGGTTCGCGTCGAAACGGTTCGGCTCGAAACGGTACGGGTCAAAACGGTTCGCGTCGAAACATTTAATGAAACATTTTAGATTTTTTAGAATTTTTTTGGATTTTTTAGAATTTTTATGATTTTTTAAAATTTTTTTGATTTTTTGATTTTTAGATTTGTTGGAATTTTTTTGATTTTTTTGAATTTTTTGGAATTTTTTTTATTTTTAGATTTTTTAGAATTTTTTTATTACAATTTGTTAAGTTAACAGGGGTAATTTGGTAATTTCACCCAAAGTTAACAAAATAAATGGATGGAGTTAAGTTAGTGGACTGTAATGGTTACGAAAATGAAACTAATGGACTGAAATGACAATTTTTAAACTAATGAACTGAAACCGTTATTTTTGACAAACCTTAGGGACGAAAAAAGTAATTAACTCTTATTTTTATCATATGCATATTAAGGGTTTCCCATATATTTCGAAAAGTGGACAGTAATCAAATTGGTCACTCTTTCGAATTTATGCACCATGGCCAATTTCAAATTAGTACATTTAACATAGTTATTAAAGCGAGCGCCCAGACGCGCTTAGGCGCAAATAAAGCCTTGGGCCCAACAAATCGCCCCGCGTGCGCCTCGCGCCTTTAATAACTATGATTCATGTCATAGTTACTAAAGTGAGCGCCCAGGCACGCCTAGGCACAAATAAAGCCCCGGGCCCAACAAATCGCCTTGAGTGCTCCTCGCGCCTTTAATAACTATCACATTTAATAGGGGACAATGTTTAATTATTCCTTAAAGACCATCCAACCCCTTCAGGGGCGGACCTGTAGTGTAAACGGGCGTAGCCCGGGCTACGGCTCAAGTTTTTACGAGTAGTGTAAAAAAAAATTTCCGATTTTTATACACAGGACACCCCTGAACAAGTACGAGGACACCCCTAAAAAATTTTGGGATACCCCTGAGTTGAAGGTCTAGTTCCGCCACTGAACCCCTTCAAGGTGTCCGTGAAGTGAGGTGGAACAAAGAGAAGCGAGCACTCTTACAAATTCATTTTGTAGTGTAGATCTGGATCCATTTATTCAATGGAATTGTTTATGTACAACTTTCTAGTTTATGTTGTGTTAGCTTTGTGCCAATCATTTTCAAGCCTATGTATACTAACTGTGGAAAAAAATCATTAAAATAATTGGCACAAAGCTAACACAACATAAACAAGTAAGCTGATACATAACACAAACAATCCCCGTGAACTAAATGCATCCAAATCCACATAACAGAATAAATTTAAACTTACTAGACGTACAATCAACTTAGGATGAAGACTCAAAGTCTCAAACTACTTGGTAAGAATTTTGAGCACACAACAGCTATACATAAAAAGGAGCGAGATACCTAATTGAATCCAAATTCGCACAATGTTAATCAATAACGCACACATTGAAACCTGATATTACCTAACTTGTCTAGAATAAGAAGCGAGATGCCTAAACAGCTTATCTTGTACCTTGGAAGAAAGCTTAGAGGAAGCTTTAGCTGGTGTTATAAACATGAATGTGGAATGTTAACGATCAAAATATACAAGAGCAACTCAAAATATGCCAGTATCATGAACAGCAACTTAGAATCCGAGTACAAAACTATAAATAATTTTATAAGCATGAACTGCAACTTAGCATCATGAACAACAACATACCCAAAAGTGCAAATGAAGCATGATGGGTTGAACTTACTTCCCAATTCAAATCCACATGTTATAAATATAATTAAATAAAAAAAACCCACAAATATAATCCTGCAATTAGCATAATATTGGACTAGAAAAATCATGAATCAAAAAAGCGAGAATATATCTATAATATCTATAATCTATAATACTATATAAAGCAAATGTGATGTACATACATGTAATTTTACATCGCGTCCAACACTTTAAACAATATGTACAATCACTGAATGTTTGTTTTATGAGGGTAAAATTGTAAAGAGTACAAAATTTTAAGACACTGTAGGGGTATAATAGTAAATTCGACCTACACCCCATACTAATAACCCCCAAATCCATTACTTCTTTGCCCTCAGGAAACCTAATAGACGTCCCTCACAATCAAACGTAAGAGTGAATGTCAAGCACACAAAACGTCCAATTTCATTCAATACGCCATGAATCTAATCGATTGAAGGTGGAAGGATTGTGGATTTGGTGTGGAAGGATTGTGGATTTGGTGTGGCGTCGATTTACATGATCAGAGCTTTCTCTACAGGTAAATTTCATGATCCTCTAGTTTTGTTTTTCCAATTTTGTATTATTCTGTTTGATCACCGATGATTGTGTTTAGTTAGTGATGTTAATCTCTGCTACACCGATTGATTGTACCATTGTATGTTAATCACAATTCAAGGTAACAACTCTCCGTATTTATATAAATTTACGATTTGTCATCCTCTTCAAATTAGGGTTTCTTGGTTAATTTTTTGTGAAATCAATGACAGAGAGGGTCAAACATGGCTGAATAAAGTGCTTTCTACGAAGGGCTTTCCAATCGACCATAATGGAGTCGGAAAACATATGCCGCTGGCGAGTGTGATGACCCATTTAGGTTTCTTGATCGAACTTGCAATTGGGAAAAAGGTATGATACCAAAATCTGTGTTCAATTTTATACTTATATTGCTACGTAAAGTAGATAAAGAATCATATTATCGATCTATTAGGATCTTTCCTTATACCCAACCGGAGAGTTTGATATATTTCAAGAATTTGTTGAATAGGATTTTTTTTGGGTCCTAATATTAACACATGGGAAAACTTATTTACACATGGTGTATACGGCGTATACACCATGTGTAAATAAGTTTTCCTGGTCGTATACAATGTATACGAACGTGTATACGGGCCGTATACTATTATACGGCTCGTATGGAACGAAAATTTGATTTTTCAAGTATTTTAGAGTCGTGAGGTGCTCAAAACTTTCTAAAAGTAGAAAAAAATAAAACATCAACAAGTAATAAAGATTGAAGAACAAGAAAACGTGTCGTATGACCGTAATAAAACGGAAGCTATCAACGCGGGATTACGGGCATGGTGTTATTCTTTATTTAATATTTATAGAATAAAAGGAAGGGTGATGCATTTGATGAGAGTTGTAAGGAGTCTGAATAAAACGGAAGCTATCAACGCGGGATTACGGACATGCGTTTAATTCCCAACATATTTGTTTTGTCACGTACATTTCGTAAGAAACTTTTCGTGCACTGAACCTTCACCTCCAATCATTTCCTGGTCAAATCACACACTATAAAGTTTAAACTTATCGTGTGTTGTAGTTTGGAAAGATGACCGAATAGAGATACACAACGGTCTCTTTGCTTCGTCCACTAGAACTATTTGTGTATGCATTCTTTTGGTAGTTAACAACGCTAATTAGAAAAAAATCTAAAAAAATTAATCATATCGATTGCAATAACAGGATGGATGTGACACACATAGATAGATAAAATGTCACAGTTGTCAAGACTGTTTGTCGGGTTTCCAATGCTCACACAGGGTGATAAACAACGCTGATACACGTAACATCTAGTTATATTCAGATTTAAACAATGCCCGCCTCAATCTTCAATAGTTCAGTAAAATACCACTAGTAGAAGAACCTGACACGTCTTCATGTAACCGAGAATGTTTTAGAAATTGAAGGAAAATGAAAAGATTTGTTGAAATCGAAATTGACAACTATGACAGCTTATTAAAAGTATCGTGTGTTATAGTTTGGAAAGATGACCGAACAGAGATCTGAATAACAAAATGTGGAGAACTTGTTTGTGTCAGGTTCTTCTGCTAGTTACTCGGAATCGATAAATAACCAACACGAAGATCTCTGCGATCGCTAAGGTTTTCATCAACAGACTGATCGGTAACGTTACTCTACCTGTGCTCCGATTTAAGCGGCATGTTCCGATCAACGTTTATCGACATTGTTAAAGGTGATGAAGAGTTTAGAAACCCTAGAATGTTTGTGTTTTTACGGGAATAAAACGTGATACTTGAAAAAAGGCCAATATATACGGGTCGTATATAGTTATACGGCCCGTATACATGTGCTAACATCAAAAACCCACAAAAATAAATCAATTGAGCCGTATACGTTTTACAAATCGTATACACATGTATACGACTCGTATACACATGTATACGACTCGTATAACTGTATACGGGCCGTATATAATAAAACAAAAAAAACATTCCCTGCGCATTTTCCTATTCAAAAACATTCTATACGAGCCGTATAATTGTATACGGCCCGTATACAATAGGGGATGTGAAAATAAGATATAGGGTATGTGGGAATAAGGCACCCCTTTTTTTTTTCTGTGGATTGTCATTACAGCTGTAGCGCGGGTTTTCTTCTTAGGTAGATTGTTTTTGGGTTTCAGTTTATCTTCAACCTAAAATAGTTACCTTAAATTTTCATATGCAACTTTCATGTCGTCAAATTTTTAGATTTTTGCGTTGTCGCCTTCATCATCAAATGTACCGATAATGGCTGGTGATGTAATTGCTTCTGTAGATGGCGACAAATTTAGTTTACGTTCAGTCATATTATGATATAGTTCTAGGTTTCTTTTTATATAATTTCAGTCATATCAGTTTGACTTTATCATAGATTCAAGAGTGTTACTTATTAATTTCTATAACTGCGTATTGGTGTTTTTTTCTAATGTTTGAAAATTCGATTTAACGTATCATCTCCGTTTAATATTTAGTCTCTTGCTATAAAATTGTGCTACCGGGGGTAATTGGCAGCCTCTTCTTTAAATTGGTATGTATTTTTTTCTTAATCTTTTTGTGATTTAACTCGGTCTTATTGTTTTTTAGTTCTTACTTGGTGTACTTTTCTTTTCAGTTTACCCACACTAAACAAGAACTATTATAATAGCATAAACGGAATCACGTAAAGACAATGGCTAAAGGAAGATTCGATATATCTGCAGGAGAAAAGGTAATGTTTTGTACTTTTGTTAAGGATGTTTTTATGGGAATTGCCGTAACAAAGCATTGATGTGTTTCTTGATGTATCGTTCCCTGCAGGATGTGGAACCGTCACAAGGGTTCACTTGGGTCCATGACCCCACGAGCACCAGACGTGGATGGATGGATTGACGAGCGATGATCAAAGTTGGTTTGAGGTTGTACGGCTTGCCCGCCTTTGAGGCATCTCGATTTCATATTGTAAACTAATGTAGCAAGTTGAACATTTATAGCTGGAACTTATTTAATATCATATTTGTAATACATGCAATGACATTTTCTGTTTTTCAGATTATTTTTGGCCAAAAACCGGTTCTAATCCTTTTTAAAAAAAACCCGAACCGGTTAAAGAAAAAAAAATGTCAACTTATCTCTAGGCCCAGTTAATGTAATGGACACTTTTTGCGCCATTTTTTCCTTAATTATGTCGTCAAAGAAGTTAAAATATAAGTTTCTTAACACATGAGTTCAACATCCGTTTAGTCTCAAATTATTGGACGGGTCAAATGGGTTACAAGTGATGGTAAAAAATTGGTACTATTCATTGAGCGGGTCAAATGAGTAGTTTCTATTGAACGGCTTACACGGGCCAAGTGACCATGGTTGTAAAAATCCCGACCAGGCACCGATTAATCTCCGATTAATCACCGATTAATGTCGATTAATTTTCGATTAATTACAATTAATCCCGATTATATCCGATTATTCCCCAGTTAATCCCGATTAATCGCTAGTCCCCACCTCACCGACTAGCGACTAGCGATTTCTACAACCATGCAAGTGACACTATTATAATTGTCATTTTTTATGATATGTGTAGTAGTACCAAAATTTGATTTAGAAACAGATACCAAAAAATGTTAAAAGTATCTTTGGATAATTCTTGCTTCTTGAAATTCACTGGTGATCGTGAACAAGCTAATATGCAATTTTTGTTGTATTCTTGTTTGATAAATAATTTTCATTTTGGTTTTAATAAAACTAGAATATACTAATATCAAGTCTTAAATAGATTAAGCTTGACATATTAATTGTTGACATCTTGTTTAAAAAGTATGCTTATATAATGATGCCAATCCTTGTAGGCTGGTGATCCTACAAGTATGCTTATAAAGTATGCTTATAAACTCTAATCGAAGGGCAATCGGCAAACGGCAACCACACTCTAATGCATGCAAAATCTATCTCGTGTGCAGTGTCAGATCAATTCTCGGAGGATTCGAATGTCCGAGGAGAATCAGGCTCTTCAGAGACAACTTCTACAGAAACAAGCGAAAGAACTCGAGATTTCGCAGGTTAGTTTTACGCGATTTTGAGTATTAGATCTAATAAACCGTCTTAATGGATATGCACAATTGTTATAACATATGGGAGAAGAATGGAACGATAGTTTGCAGTCCAAGGAACAAATTGAAGCAAAACTACTTAGCAAATACGAAGCAACTATGAGACGAGGACGGGCCATGGCTTATTCGTTTTCTCATCAGGTACACAATCATCTTGCATTGGAATAAATTTATAAACCTGTATATAGTGTCTAGGGCTGCAAAAATTAACAAACGGACTCATAATAAAACAAACACGTTCATTTCTAAAATGAATGAACACAAACTAAAAATCTCGTTCGGTAAGTGTTTATCAATAGTTCGTGAACACATTTATTTCCTTAACAAACGAACATTGTTTGCAGCCCTAATAATGTCGGTTTTCTATGATTGGTTTATGATGCTTCCAATCCTAATATGATGCAATCCTTTTCAAAACAGCAACCATGGAAGAAATCGAGAACGACAAACTTACTCTTCATGGACCCGACGAATCCACAATGGGGTTGGAGCTGGTTAGAGCGATACATGGCGGGCCGGCCATGGGAGACCAAGAAAAATCAATCATCAGTTAAAAACGGCATCAACATTACCGGACCCGAAATCGCGAAATCGTACGCGCGTCGGCAACTCAACTCTACCTTTTCAACCCCAAAGTCAGCAGCGGGTGGTCCAGTAGCATCGCAGAAGGTCAAACGCAGGTCAAACTCTAGAACAATCTTCGGGCCGATCCCTGATGATGATATGAGAAGTGTGTTTAGCGTGCGGTCTGAGATGAACAGAAGGCATAGCATCGCGGCGTCCTCTGTGAGAGATGACGAGAGTATGGACAGTTCGCCGTCGGTTCCGAGTTTCCTATTTTACCGCACTATTGTGTGCATAGTCATTGCTAGAATGGCTTTATAGTATGTATTTCAGCATCTGTGTTAAACTTAAAAACGGCAGTCGAGGTGGCGGTCGTGGAGGAAGTCGTGGCGGTGGTCAGGGTTGAAGTCGAGGCGGAGGTGGAGGCGGTGGAGAAGGCGGAGCTTTGTCGAGTCTACTGGAACACTCACAAGGTTCTTGAAAATCATAAAAATGGGAAAAAACATCAAAAGAATATGGAAATACAGGAAGAATTACAGCGGCTTGCGGGAAAAACACAAATGTCGGTTCCCATGGAGAGCCAGAAGTCAAAGTCAAAAGTCAAATGATGCAGGCTGAAGAACAAGGGAACAGTTTAAAGAGAAAAATGAGAGAGGATGAACGGAAATCTGCTGAGCCCGAAAAGGAACCTGTACCTTTTATTTGTGAACTTTGTGATGTAAAATGTGAATTGGCGCCGAAGATCAAGTGGTGACCAGGACTGAGAGCAAGACTGAAGGTCAAGTGGAACCTGATGAGAGCAAGACCGAAGGTCCAGTGGAGGCCGAAGATCAAGTGGAGCCTTAGATGAAGGTTGACCCGAAGGCAGCAGAATTGACCCATTGAGCGAATGTTTTTTTACTTGTGCATTTTTGGACCAAGTAGTTTAAAGATTTAATATTCGGATGTTTTTATGGCTAGATTTATATCACACATTGAATGATGATGATGCTATAGTCTTGATCTTGAGTTTGAATTCGAGTACTTCTAATCTTTTTATTATTTCTTTTTCCTTTCAGAACTACTAGATTTGCTTATATGATGAATTATGTTGTTTGTGTGCACAATACATGGATATGCTGCCATAGTTTTTTGCTGCAGCTATGAATCTGTCATTTTTATTTAAATGAACAACAAAATGGGCCCATCATCTTGATTCTGTTTGGTCTTATTTTATATTTTAAGCACATGCGCTCACAATACGATGGACGGCATCTTATTGCAGCTGGCACCTGAGTTATGCTGCGGAGATTCCGGTTCGTCCAAATTGAGCTATACATCCTCGGCGCTTTATTCAGCCTCTCTCCGAGAGTCGAACACGGTACCCCCCGAGGAGGTAAACAAGCCCAAAATACAACACGTGTGGGTCGATCCTGGAACCAAAAGTCCCCTTGGCCTCCGATTAAAGTGCAACTGGCCTTGACCAGCTGATCTAGACATCATCGGCCACCAATACGATGATTTGTACACATGGGAGGAATTCTTATGGGCTCTTGAGCTGTGGTACTCAAATAGCATGAAAATAATGTATAGTGATGGGAAAGTAAAATCCATGCTTAGTTTCCATTGCAGGATTTCTCAATCATTCGGTTTGTTAATCTCTCTTCATTGTGTATATATTGCTGTAAATTTATATATATATATATATATATATATATATATATATATATATATATATAGGGGAGGGTTATCTTGAGAACGCTAAATATTGCGAGAACCGTGAGAACGAATGAAAAAACCAATCAAAACCATTTTTTTTAATACAAACCTCATTGTAATTAACATACAACATCAAGAAAAGAATTTACAACATCAAATAATTCATTTTTTATTTCAAAATCACTCTTTTTAGTTTTTTTACACATGTGTAAACATAGCAGATTTACACATGTGTAAATGGCAAACTTACACATGTGTAAATTTTCTTTATTTACGAATTCGCGTAAATTTAAACGTGTAAATTTAATTTCTAACATTGTATTCGAATAATAATGATAAGTGTAAAAAGAAATTTTGAATTTGAATTGTTTTTTACCAAGTTTTCGTGGTTTTTTCATTTGTTCTCACGGTTCTCGCGATATTTAGCGTTCTCATTTAAACCCTCCCCTATATATATATATATATATATATATATATATATATAAATGCTTTAGAAAGTTATAATAATCTTTGCAGATACCCTCGCACATAATGCACTAAGGGAGGGTGGAGGGTAGTACAAATTCTTTAAAATTTCCTCCTGTGAGACAATGCAAGGCAAGGCAGTAAAGGTTTGCGCCACAACGCGCGCGGGCATCATACTAGTAGAGATTGAAAAAGAAACAACAAACTCAAAAACAGATTAAAAATTCAAAACTGAACCTGGGCAACAGCAAACGATGTGCTACGTTCACAGTATGTTTTGTTCCATATAAAGAATATAAAACTTAAATATACTTTATCATTATGACCTCAATTTTCTGTCTTGCAAATAAAAAACAACTAAATGGCATTTCGGTAAATAACATACAAGTAGGCTCCAGAGCAAAAGTTAGGGGAAATACCGCTTATGATTGCACACTGCAGAGGATGACAATCAAGAGGTGTGACATGTATTTCTTGGCAACTATCTCAAAAAGAGAAAGATTAAATAAATACCTTATACCGTACTTCTAAAAGTAATCAAAGTGCAACAGAGCCAGTTTGAGGCTGCTCATATCCTTGTTCCCCATTTACTACTTGCTGATCACCGCCATTCTGCTGCCAATTTCCATAGTGCGATCCGCTTCCATTCTGAAAGCCAGATCCATACTGCTGTCCATTGCCGTTATAGCCTCCATTGCTGTACTGTTGTCCATTCCCGTTCCCATTTCCATTCCAACTTCCAGTATTGTATTGCTGCCCATTTCCAACATAACTTCTATTATTATACTGTGGTTGTTCATATCCGTTATTGTTTCCCTGATGATACTGCTGCCCACTTCCACTGTAGCTTCCATTATCATACTGTTGCGTGTTTCTAACGTTATCTTGCTGTCTATTCGAATAATCATTTCCGTTATTGCTTTGCTGCCAATTCACATGCTGTTGCATCTGTCCATGCCCATTCCTATACCCGTTCCCATTAGCATGAGGTATACTTTCAGTCTGCTGCCGATATCCATTCGGATTTGCACCACCATGCCGCTGTGCTGGAGACACGTTTGCAGCATAACCTGACCATCTGGCATTTAGAAGCCGATCAATCTCGTCCCTGCGCCCAACCTTATCAAAAACATCCAACACATGCTCCTTAAGTACAGGAGTTACACCAACACCATAACTGACCATTTGTTGTAACAAAGACAAACTTGTGTCATAATTAGAGACTGCACAAAGCGCCCTGATCACAATATCATAAGTAGTAGCATCCGGTTTTGGATCCTTTTCACCCATTTTAGTCAAAATCGGTACACACTCAACAATCTTTCCGTTTTCAATTAGTTCAGAAAACCATTTGTTAGCGTAAGTAGGAATCACTCTCAAGCCAGCCTCCACCATCTTCGTATACTTCTCCATAGCCTCATCGATTCTTCCTAATTTTAAATAAGCATCAATCAATGTCCTGTATGTGTTGACATCAGGCGATAAAGATTTACCACACAACTCCACATACATTTTCTCAGCATCATCCACCATATCTTTCTCACAATACCTCATAATCATGTTATTAAACCCAGCCATATCCATCGCAAAAGGCTTCGACTTTGGCGCTTTACCCGCCTTCTTAAACACACTGTAAGCCTCCAACTCTCTGCCCTCCTTAAAACACTCATTCACCATCAAGTTAAACGTATCTGAATTAACCGCCTGAACAACAGGCGGCGTATGCCTATCCAACATACTATCAAACAATGCCTCTGCTTCAACTTTCCTCCCCCATTTAAGCAAAACCTCCAAAAGCACATTACACGTAGCCGGAACCATCTTAAACTCCTTATCCAACAACGACTTATACGACTCCATCGCCTCTCTCACCCTACCTTGACTGAAAAACCACTCCATAAACGTAGCATTAACAATCCCGTCATAAACCATACACCTGCTCTTCAACTCATCAAAAAACTCATTCGCCTTTTCCAAATTCCCCAAATTCAAAAACCCTAATATAACATTATTAAAAACACTTGAATCCGCCCCATGCCCATCCCCTACCATTTTCCACAACAAGTTAACCGCCTCATCAATCCGCCCAGCGTCAACCAAACCTTTCGTCAAATGACGAAAAGTAACTGCAGACGGACTAAAAGGCGCATTCTCCTTGATATGTTGATACACTTGTAATCCTTTATCCACCTCTCCACTCTCACAATACGAAACAATTAAAAAATTATACGAAACAACATTCGGGACAATATTACACTGCTTAAAAAAGTAGGTAAACAGGGCGATAGCATCCGAATACCGTTTTGCGCGATACATGGAGCCGATAATGGCATTGCAAGTGAAGACGGTGGGGCGAGTGGTGGAGAATACTGATTGGCGAGCGACGACAGAGGCGTTGTCGAGATCGCCGGCGCGGATCAGGGATTGGACGCGGTTGTGGAGGCTGAGGCGGGGGCCGACGAGGGCGGAGGTGGTGTCGGGTTGGTTAGGGTCGCGTTTAGGGCGTGGGGAGTTGGGATCGCGTTGGAGCGCGTGTAGTGGCGGCTCGATGCGGAGGCGGCGTTTGCGACGGCGGCGTTCGGCGGCGGCTTCTTCGGCGGAGGAGAAAGCAAAGGAGCGGGTGGGGATGAGGTATGAGGGTTTTAGGGTGAAGGTGGGGGAAAGTGTGGCGGTTTGGAGGGGGGAGAGGCGGCGGAGGGAGCGGAGGAGGAAGCGAGTTACTGTCATGGCGGTGGTGGTGGTGGTGGTGGGAAATGGAAGAAACGGTGGTGTTAAACCCTAGGGTACAAAGATTTTGGGTTTTCTTGGTGGTGTGGGGTTAGTGTAGACCGAAGTTCATATTTGAGAGCCTTCATTTAACTTATAAATTTATTTAGTCCCTATGGTTGGTTACTAGTCAGAAACGACCGACGGCGACTACTTCTTGTCTGGTAGGTTATCAATTACATGGTGATATATTTTTTTATAGTGATTAACTTAGTTTTCTTATGCAAAACGATTTTTGCATTCAGGTATCATATCAGCTTAAAATGGGATCCCGTATAACCACTATTTGGTTCATATGGTGTTAACTGAAAATGGCACAATATTCATGATTTGAACTACTGAAAACCCGACCCAGATTAATTTCAGTGACCAACTTTAACTCATCTATTTAGACTGTGGGGTATGGGGCTTGGGTTGGCCGAAAACGTCCAAGCCACCACCCCGGGTGGGCTTGGGTTGAGTTTGAACCCGGGCGTGGGGCGGGCTAGCGATCCGATGTGGCGGCCTCCTATTCGCTTTGTTGGCCATGTCATAGCGGGCGGGTTGTTTGAATTTTAAATTGTAACCGTTTGGCCAAGCCAAGCGGTCACCCCAACCCCCAACAGTCAACATCCCCTATAAATACAACCCCAACCCCACCGGCTACCCCAACCCAAACCATCGCTGTCCACCGCTACCCCACTTGATCCCACGAACCCGCTACCCCAACCCGAAGAAGATGGCCTCTTGGACCCACGAAGAAGAGTTAGCTCTCGTCACAAGCGTCGTTGACGCAATGAAGGGGCGACAACCCGGTCAAACACGATATTGACCGGAAGCCTTTGCAACCTACCGACATAACGTCGGACACGACCGGCACAACTTAAACGCGTGCCAACATAAATGGCGCGAGCTACGGCCGAAGCTTGATCGTTTCAAGGTCTACTACGAAGCCGTTCCGAGCGGTGAGTTAAGCCACGAGGACCGGGTGGCGGTGGCGAACATTGAGTTTCGAGGTAAGGAGCGAAAGACGTTCGACAAGCTCGCGCTTTTTGAAATTTACCTAACGCTCTAGGTTTTTTTTATTTTGTAATTTTTAGGAATTATGTAATTTTTAGGAACTATGTAATTTTTAAGAATTTAATAAAATTTTAGGCTTTTTTTTAAATGTTGTGTGTATTTTTTAAATTTTCTGTATTTTTTTAATAACCTGCCAACCCACGCGGTGCAGCCACGCCCCGCCATACCCCACGGACACGTCACTCGGCAGTGGGGAGGCTCGAACTCTACGTGTCAACTCATGCCCCCAACCCAAGTCCCACCATACCCCACGGTCTTATGAATAGATTATGTTTTATATGAGACATGTCATATGGTCCCAATATCTGCTTGGGTCTTGTCATATTGTCCCGACCACATGTAACAGCATCTTGTGACAATGCTTCAAATTATGGGGTATCCTACATGCTTAGACTAGAAGGAGTGGGGGCCAGCTGAGGCCCGGCTAGGACCGGCGCCGGTCCCCCACACCGCCCCCCTCCATCCCACCCGTCTTCACCAGCAAACCCACGCCGGGCTTGCCGGGCCACCTTTGAAGATATAACCGTTAATAACGGCTAGTTTTATAAAAAAAAAAAAAAAAAAAAAACTTTTTCAATTTAAATATATACCCATTCTTTATACCATTTCTTCAATATTTCACTCATTCTTCTCCCATTCTCATCCATTTTTATAAAAAAACACTCCCATTTTTATACCAATCTTTTATAAAAAAAATATCTCTTCATCCACAATGGCATCTAATCCTTGGTGGTCCGGCTCTTCTTCGGATGAAGAGGAGATGTTTTTCGCAAGCGCTATGGTACAGGCGGCGCAGATTCTTTTGGAAGAGGAAGAGGAAGAGGAAGAGGACTCGTCTGAAAACGTTATTACCAGACGAATATATGTTAACAGAAACCGCGAAGGAGCGCACGAGAACTTGGTTAACGATTATTTTTCGGAAGCACCCCTTTACAACGCCGACACTTTCAAACGAAGGTTCCGAATGAGTCGCCGTTTATTCACACGGATTGCTGATGATTTGGCGGGGCTAGACCCGTTTTTCACTCAACGACCCGATGCTCGGAATTATGAAGGGTTCACCACGTTACAAAAGTTTACTGCGGCCATTCGCCAACTGGCGTACGGGACAGTGGCCGACGCGTTGGACGAGTACTTACAGATGTCCTCAAGAACCGCGCGGGAATGTTTGTATCGGTTTTGCCATAATGTGGTGAAACTGTATAGCAAAAAATATTTGCGGAAACCAAACGCGTATGATGTTCAACAGTTGTACCAAGCTCATGAAGCAAGGCACGGGTTTCCGGGAATGCTTGGTAGCATTGATTGTATGCATTGGGCGTGGCATAACTGCCCGACTGGGTGGCGAGGCCAATACACGCGAGGTGATCACGGCTATCCAACCTTAATACTTGAGGCCGTGGCGTCACAAGATTTGTGGATCTGGCATTCTTTCTTTGGGCTCCCTGGTTCACTCAACGACCTCAACGTGCTGTACCAATCGACGATCTTTAGCGATGTCATTAATGGAATCGGTCCGGACACCCGTTTTACAGTTTCAGGGGTTGAATATAGACGCGGGTATTATCTTGCTGACGGAATATATCCGTCTTGGTCTACAATTGTCAAGACTATTTCATATCCTGAAGACGAAAAAAGGAAAAAATTCGCCAAGCGTCAAGAAGGTGCAAGAAAAGACATCGAACGTTGTTTTGGTGTTTTAAAAAAAAAATGGGCCGTCCTTGATCAACCGGCACGTGCGTTCACACCGAAGCGGTTGCGCCTGATTATGTACGCTTGCATTTTGCTCCATAACATGATTATTGAAGACGAAGGTCGGGCGATTTGTGAGTATGATGAGAATGCATCTTACGGGAATACTGTCCCGGTAGATCCGACGCAACAGGATTTAAACTCGTTCGCGCTAACCAACGACTTCACGCATATAAACCTTCAACAGGATTTGGTAGAACATATTTGGAACAACGTTAACGTAGCGGACGGTGCCGAAGACGAAGACGAAGACGAGTAGTTTAGTTTTTTTTTAGGAAATGTAATATTTTTTTTATTTTTCGGAAATCTATTTTTTTTTTTTAGGAAATGTAATTTTTTTTTATGTTATGAAATGAATTTATTTATGTTGTATTTGTTAATTTTTATAAAGTTTTTATTAAGTTAATAAAGTAAAACTTAGAAAATTATAAAATAATGAGGTGGGGTAGCCCCATCCTCCATCCCCCTCAATTATGAAAGAGGCCCATCCCCCACGAGCCGCCTACGTGGCGCTTACGTGGAGGCTCATCCCCGTGGGGATGGGCCTAACCACTCCTTCTAGTCTTATAAATGCTACAAAATAAGTTTTGGACATCTTTTTCTAGATTAATATGGTTATTTGGATGTACGTTGAGTGTAAATTAGGGCTGTAAACGAACCGAACGAACACGAACAAGGCTTTGTTCGTGTTCGTTCGTTAAGGAAATAAATGTGTTCACGAACGGTTCATGAACACTTACCGAACGATATTTTATGTTCGTGTTCGTTCATTAAGGAAATGAGCGTGTTCGCGAACGGTTCACAAACACAAACGAACACAAATAAATTTGGCGAACGCGACGAATGATAAAGATAGATGGCCCAGAAAGTAGCACTCGAACTTGAATCCCTTATTGTGGAACGGAGGTCGATCGTATTCGCCAATGTAAATAATGAGAAATGATGCATAAACAAGGTGAAAGTGGGGTTCCTAGTTTAATTGTTAGGGTAATAAAATAAATAAAAGTTTAATAATATAAAAAGTACAAATAAAATATAAGAAAGTACAAAGATCTTCAATTAAAACACAAACATACGAACATAAACGAACGCAAATCAACGAATGTTCACGAACACGTTCACGAACACCTTACCGAACGTTCACGAACACAATCGAACGAACGAGACCTCTGTTCATGTTCGTTCATTTAACTAATCGAACGAAATTTCTTGTTCATGTTCGTTCGTTTATTAAACGAACGAACATAAACGAACTTCCCACCGAACGGTTCACGAACTGTTCGCTGAACGTTCAGTTCGTTTACAGCCCTAGTGTAAATATATAAATATCAATTAAATGAATTAGAAAGAAAGAATATGAAGAGTTCTGCCAAATGAATTAGAAAAACACCTGATTCGGAACATGTGATGAAGAGAACACGGGCGTTTGGTATTTCTGATGAAGTACGCCACCTTCTTTACGAGTGTAAACAGTCAAGTAATTTGACTTTTTAATTTTAATCTAATTTGGGTCTGATGACGTTTTGTGTTGTTAGCAGGTCAATCATTTACATGTACATGTCTTACCTATTGGTTACACTGGTCAAAGTCAAAGTCACCATGGTCAGAGTTCATACCCATCTGATGACTTGCCAAAAACCGTGGTGATGACGCTTAATCAAGGTTCAACGGTCAAGAGCATGGATTTTCATACTGAACAAAATCTTGCTTCTTCGTCGGCTCTCTTTTACTCTAAAAGTAATTTTCCTTTAATTGTGTATTTTGTCACTAATTTCGGTCTTTTTTTACGAATTACAGTTGGAACAAGTACCGGTGACATCATGATATGGGAACTCGGTAGCAGAGAGAAACTTGCTCATAAAAATTTTAAAGTTTGGGATCTTAGTGCCTTCTCGATGCCTTTACAGGTCTGCATTCTTACTCTTGTTATAATTGAGGTTATTTTACTTACACGTTGATCGTTGAATCTTTTATTTTAGGCTGCTTTGACGAGCAACTATACTGCAACGATCAATCGTGTAGCTTGGAGCCCTTATGGAACCCCTTTTGGTAAGTCATTAACTTTTTTCTTTAAGTAAAATGCCATTTTCGTCCCTGACGTCTGGGCCATTTTTGTGACTTGTTTTTTCGCATCTGGATCCAAAAGTCTTGAAATCTTTCCATTTTTCATCCGGCTCGTTAGTTGTTCTTGCCTTTGTATGAGTTCCTGTTGTTGACTATGACCAAGCAAAATCAACTGTTGCAGAGTTCCCCTGCAGTCAAATTTTAGCATCGCGTTAGTATAAACTAAGTAGGGGTGTGAAATATGACAGGACCGAAAACACGACACTGACCTAACACGAAATTTGCGGGTTTAGGTTTAGTTTAAGCGGGTTTGGGTCAGTTTCAGGTTGAACCCGCGAACCCGATTAGCTAAATGCGTCCGGTTCGGGTCAACCCGATAGGGTTGGCAAGTTGACCCGTTCAACCATTTAGATTATATTATATTTTACAATATGTTTTATGTCAGAGATTATATTGGGTGTGTATTTTCTGCCATAATATAATAACTTAAAATAAGAAACTGGCATAAGATTATATAATTTAAATGTAATTATATTATATACATTTTTGTTTTTTTTTTTGTAGTAAATTTTATTTTTAATATATTAATTTACCGTAAAAAGGAAAAAAAAATTAAAAAAATTCAGGTTGAATGGGTCGTGTTCAGGTCAACCTGTGAATATCCGGGTCGTTTCAGGTTCATATGTATGACACGATTTTCGGGTTCGGGTTGAACCACCAACCCCCGAATACGACCCGTTTAGAACCCCTAAAACTAAGCCTTGCAAAACAAGCGGGTCGGGTTAGGTAACAGGTCAAAACGCGTTGTCATGTCACCTTCTTTCTTTGAGTGCTTGCGATTGAAAAGTTGTCACTTCTCTAAGAACCTCATGAAATTGTCTCTGGCTTTCAAGAAGTTGTTTTTGTCGGTCAAAAGAAGTTTCCGCAACGTTTTCAATATCATTAGCTTTATTTTGTAACGTATCCATCTTCATAAACATCGCGTCTCCAACTTTACCGATTTCTTTCTCTATTTCAACAGCTTCATTCTTTAACTTACTCATTTCTTCACCCAAGTTATTCGTCAATTCATTGAACATTGTCATTCCTTCATCCAGCCTCACATTCATATTTATTTGTCCGTTTTGCAGCTCCGTGTGAGAGTCTGCTATTTTCAGCGACTGCTCATAAACCGACTGTGAACGCTCTAACACAACACTAACACGTTCTTCAACGTTCTTTGACGTTTGGGCAAGTTGTTGTGTTTGGACATCGATAGATGATAACGAGTCAGCAATATGGTCTGAACTATGCAACACGCGTTTCGCTTGATCTTCTCTGTTTTCTAACTTGTCCTCTGCATATTCAGCAGACCTTTTGAGTTCATTCACCAATCTTTCCGTTTGTCTCTTGAATGCATCACTCCTACAAGTCAAATTATAATTCAGTTTAAAAAAAATCTCTTAGTTAAAAATAATCCCCCCAACATATGCCACTAGAGGTGCCCATTTACTTATGAATGAGTTGATTCTGGTTATCAACATCTTTAAGGAGTAAATGTTGATCAGTTCTGTTTAAACTTAATGGAAAACATGAATAACATACCTGTTATAGCATTCAAAGCAGTGGAGAATCTAGTCAGAGATCCAGCCATTGAGTTTGACATGGTTGTCAGGATGATCCGGTTCCTCCTTAGGGTGTAAAGTGATGATGGTGATGAAACCGAAAGTAGGGTTGATTTCGGTTAGGAGAGAGACACGAATTTGATGTTATGAGGGTTGTTTGTATTGTATAATTGTCTAACCCTTTAACTCTCTAATAAGCTCCTTATTTATACACCAAAGAGGAAACCCAATTAGTTAATTAGGGTAATATGGTCCATCAACAATTACCAACTAATTATTAATAGGTTATTAATATATTTTGATCTAATATAATATAAATGATTATAAAGGCTACAAGATTAAATATTACATAAATAATATATTTAATCTCACATTCTCCCACTTAGCCGAGTAATCATTTATCATGAGTATTAGGTAAGCCTGGCCAGGAGTTAACACTCATTTTAGCCTTAAACCAAGAACTATAGCAGAGAAATACAGCCGTTGAATCATCATTCGACTCAGGACCCCCATTAGTCATACTATAGCCTCAATTTAAAACCTAACAGTTACGATCAAAATATGTATAAGCCCTTTAGCGTCTGATTTGTATTTATATTTGTCTATATGTCATTACACCGGCAGAACATATGTTAGAGACATACAAAATCAAACTGAGGAAATTTTATTAATTAAAACATAAGCTAGTACAATATGCCATTAAACAAGGTCTTTAATAAGTCCCATATTCGATACATGTTCTTCGAAAACTTTAGGTGGGGGACCTTTAGTCATCGGATCCGCAAGCATATCTTTAGTACTAATATACTCAATACAAAGATTATTTTCCTCAACTCGTTCACGTACGAACAAATATTTTGTATCGAGATATAAACCAGCTCCAGTCGAACTGTTACTGTTCGAGAAACTAACGGCAGCTGAGTTATCACAGTAAAGCTTCAATGGTCTAGAAATGGAATTAACGATTTTGAGTCCAGTGATCAGATTTCTAAGCAACATTCCATGACAGGTTGCGTTATAAACAACAATGTATTCTGCCATCATTGTGGAAGTTGTAGTTAACTGTTGTTTATGACTCTTCCATGAGATAGGTCCGCCTGCTAACATAAAGATGTAGCCCGAAGTGGATTTCTTGTCATCTTTGCATTTAGCAAAGTCAAAATCAGAATAACCTACCACTTCTAAGTGATCACTTCTTCTATAAGTCAGTTTATAGTCTTTCGTCCCTTGCAGATATCTAAGGACCTTCTTAGCTGCTTTCCAGTGATCTAGGCCAGGAATAGTCTGATAACGACCTAGCATTCCAGCAATGTAAGCGATATCTGGGCGAGTACAGACTTGAGCATACATCAGGCTCCCGACTACTGACGCGTAAGGTATCTGGCTCATTTGCTCCTTTTCAACCTCTGTTGTCGGACACTGGAATGAACCGAAAACATCTCCCTTAACTACTGGAGCGACGGAGGGTTTGCACTGTTGCATGTTGTAACGTGTAAGGACACGATCTATGTAAGTCTTTTGAGACAATCCTAAGATCCCTTTGTGTCTATCTCGGTGAATTTCGATGCCAATGACGTAAGAAGCATCTCCGAGATACTTCATGTCGAAGTTATGCGAGAGTAACCGCTTCGACTCATGCAACATGTCTAAACTATTACTTGCCAATAGAATATCATCTACGTAAAGGACAAGTATAGTAAAGTTACTCCCACTCATCTTGAGGTAGGTGCATTGATCCACTTGATTCTTCATAAAACCTTGCCTCTTCATGACTTCATGTAACACCCGACTAATTATTTAACGATTTTCGTTTAATTTGCAAAAATAGACATGACATTATATGTAAATACTGTCGAATAATACGGGTGAATTAAAACTTTTACGATTTTAAAATAATACCAATTAATATATACAGAATTGCCATTTAAAATAACGACGAAACAATGTGTGCGGAAGCTTGTTTCTCATTCGTGTTCGGTTGTTCTTTGGGCTTGATCTTCATCCGGAAACACTTGGTATTTACCTGTGATCAAACCAAACTAAAAGTTAGTTTTGATGCTTGCATAATTGTTTAAACAAGTTTGAAAACATCAAACAATGAACAACAATCATATTGCCAGATCCGTAGTCTGTCGCGGGCCGCGACAGACTCAATGTAATCTTACACGGGCCGCGACTCTGTGTCGCGTGTCGCGACAGGTTTAAGACCTTCTGCTGCGTGTCGCGAGGAAGCACCATTTCCAGCAAGTTCAGAGCTGTGTCCTGCATTTTCAGCAACGCTAAGTTTTACGGAATTAGCCATAACTTCTTCGTTATAGATCCGTTTTACGCGATTCTTTTTCCTACGCGTCCGTAATTTAATTCTCCATCTAATGGAGTTAAAATCTAACATCCGACATAATAGAATTTCAGACTTTTAACTCTTCGGCTTATCACCCTTTTTACCAACTTTTGACCCGTTCGGGATTTCATCTAACAAACTTGTTTGCGGTCCTTGTTTCTTTTGTAAACATATCATTATGATTATTTCCTATTATACAAGGCTCAAATCACGGGTTATTACACATTCTAAACCCGCTTATGCTCAAATGCTTATTTTGACCCGTTAAGGACATTTATGTCCTTTTAAGCCTAATTTCGCTCACTTCTACTATGCCTCATAATCCTACTTGTTCATTTTGATTAGTTTTTCCACCACAACTATGAATGTGGTGGGTTTAATGTAATAGACCACCTATTCCGAGTTTTACTCCTTCGATATGCTATTTCACGACAATACGCATTTTAAGGCATTTAACCCTTGATAGCTTATGCCTACCATTTTCATACGCGTCTAAAGGTTACAAGATTATAATATCAGTTCCTAAACAACGGTTGTTTGCCCAATTTACCCATCAAGGGCATTTTAGTCAACATTAGCCCCTCATTTACTACGAAAGGCTTTCGCTATATATTTGGTCATCAGGTATATTGTTCACAATTATATTTACACGTACCTAGTTCGGGTCAACTTATTGACCCGTTTCGATACCTTGCCTCTATAATATGCTAGTTCGTAGCATTTTAATCCATAAACCGTTATTATCCTGTAAGCATAAGACTTGACACATACTTATTAGTCGTCATTGGTCAAATGGCATTACAAGTCACCCTTTGACCCGTTTGGTCTAAACGACCAAACATTTTGCATTTGAATTTAGAATGGTATATATATACGTATATATATATATACCATCTCGTTATTTAACCTAATTCGGCTTACGCCGTAGGGTGTCTTATCACTTTTACTTACATTTGTCGACACACGACTAAATTACCATTTTATCCCTATCCTTATTATAAGTTACCCCATACGGTAACATTTCCAGATTCATTGTATGCTTGTCATTTACGGCTATATTACCATTTACCCATGTTTACCCTTCCTCATGGTTTTTACCAAATTTTGCATATGTTCCGACTCGTATCAATTGCGTCGGAAATCCATATTTCCCAATATTGTTTTTATCGAATTTAAAACTTATAGAATAACTAAATATTCTACAAAAGGTGTAAGTTTCACTTACCTTGCACCCGAATTACGCTTTTCTTTTCTCACTTGCTTCGATCGACCCGCTTTCTCCCCAAGCTTCACCTAGCTTGTTAAGCGCCTACTATCATCCATCATTCACAAGGTTGTTAGATTAGTCATTCTAAATCATGACTTTCACACCTTATGAATCTTTGACTACTTTCTTATTGAACTAAATCATAAATCATGAGTTTAATTCTTATGTCAAGACCCACTTCAAATCAAGTATGAATTCTTAACAATTTCCCTTTTTGTTCAAGTAGTTCATTCATACAAGTTAGTATGGTGTTTATAAACACCAATACAACATCAATTTCATTAAATCATCCTAAACCCATTTTTTAATAAGTTTTAACGCATAATTCTTTATAATAATCAAATCTGCGTTTTTACCCAACTTTTAGCATTTTAATCCTCACTTAGGCGTTTCATCAAACACCTAGCGGGTCAGATTTTTATATCATCAAAACCAAGTTTATGACTTGTAATTATCATCTAAATTGACTTCGATTAGACAATTCTACACAAGTCTTAACATCCATATTTCTGAAATTTACTCTTAATTTCAGATTATGCTAGAGCAAGATTATAATTCTAGGTTTTATCAAGTTTTCTTCAAGTTCATTAATCACCTACAATGGTGATTATGAACTCTATAATTAACATGAAATCTTTTAACAAGATTTCACCTAGGGTTCATCCCTAGACACCATATCCCTTCTAATTTCATTCATGCATGACACAATCAAGCTCAATTTCAGTTTTTTATAATTAACCTAGAACTTGAGATGAATCAAAATACTAGAATTTTGCATACCTTATGATCCCTTTAGTGAGGTGATCACGAATTTGTGCTTGAAATTCGATTTAGACTTGATTAGAGGCTACAATTTGTGAGTTTTGTGAGGATCTTAGGGTTTGAAGAAACCCAGGTCGCCCCCTGCTTCTTTGTACGACCAGACATCCCCAAATGGGGTGTTTGGTTTTTGTTTTAATTAAAATTAGCAACTTAAGTTTCAATTTTAACATCTTTAGCCCCTCCATTTTCCTTAGTTCATAATTTAAGTGTTTCAACCCACTCATAAGTCACTATCTAACTAGGTTAGAATTATTCCTAGTTAGCTTAGTAGGTTCGGGAAGTCGTAACCCGTTTTACTTTAAGTCCCGTTAAATCGGGCCTTTTATCCATCCTATTTTTCTTGAAAGCTCTCATTCACTTTAAATAAATTTTAGGATTATTTAATTTATTCCTAATATTTGCCGGTTTACTTTTACCACTAATGGTACTTTCCCCGTCTTTAGTATTAACGGGGTTTAATTACCAAACCCGATTTCGGGGTGTTACAAGTCTACCCCCCTTAAAGAGGTTTCGTCCTCGAAACCTTTTATGATATAATTCATTGAGTTTAAACTCAATGTATTTGAGCCGAGAAATCCTTTAAACATTACTTATACTTTTAACCAATTGTTAGTATTACCAGAAAAGTATGGTAACATCTTTTTGGCTATTAATTGTCTACGTATCTCTTACGACATAGTGCAACTCGAAATAACGTAATCTCGTTATTTCCACTAGTTTAGTTACCTAGCGCTATTCATCACTTTCATATACTATCGAATTCGTTATGGATCCGTTACTTTGACTCGTTTAAAGGTCTTTAGTGAAATCTTTCACTTTTAGCAACAATTTCTTTTGTTTTCAAATTCATTTATTCGGTTCAGTTATACCGAATCCACCGTTTACAAACAACCAAATTTACTTTAATGACCTTAACCGGTCTCACTAACTAGACTTGTTAGTCCAGTTACTTTTTTTTTACCGCTCGCTTAGTGATAATGTGATTCCACTTCACATTGCATTTCTTGACCGTGATCGTGTCACGTCATGTTTAATTTATATCAACCTTTCATTTTCGAAAATACCACTTTTTCGAATATATCGTCTTGCACCTATCGATGTTAAGACCCATACTCTTTGATATTTGTTATTTCCAAATTCGTTTTATAGTATTCATATTTGTTAAAACATTGTTTCTTACTAAAACTGTATTTTAGTTTAATGTTTTTCCTTTTAATTATGTCAATTAATCATATTAAGGAAATTGACAACCCATAATTTATTCTTTTCCGTTCTCATTTTACGCGGGGAATCCTAACTAGTTCCCTTGCATTACACGATTGACCCGTAGGTTCTTTCACTTAGCCTTATAGGCTATTTCTTTAAATTTTTCACCTTTTTAAGGTGAGACATTCACAACTCGTTTCCTTCTCTTTATGACTCGAGGGTCCTTTTTGGTCCCGTAGACCTTAACACTGTGTTTAATCCCGTAGGTTATGATGATCCCGTAGATCATCTTTTATTCTTGTCTATATTCAATTGTATATATACATATATAGCTTCGAGGCATCTCTTATTATGTTTGGAATCGTTTATTTTCGCTCTTGACTTCAATTGACCTTGACCGTAGTCTAAGACTTCATTTGTTTACTTCCGGACTAATCCTCCGACTTTATGACTTCCGATGTTATTTACGCGTCAGTTTGTTCTACGCTTACCGTCTCCCGGTTCATACTTATACTTCTATACAACCCATTACCCGGGTTCTTTTATCTTAACGTTCTTAACGCCCATAACCCTTTACATAGGTAGTTAACATCTCACACTTTTACTTATTCAATCCGCGCCTACTTACATTAGCCAGCGTCATCATATATTTAATTCGTTTGACTTGTTCGTGTGAAATTTCATCACTGGTGAACGTCAAATTTCATTCTTTGTTCGACCCGTTCGACTTTTAATTAGTCGAACGTAATTTTTATCAAAATTTATGTTTGCGAAAATTCTTGTCATCTTTTAGTCATGACTCATATTCCGAGTATTTTGACTTTCTATTTCGCGTTCCTGTTTCTCAGTCTACACATGTGTTTAAATCCTTACCCACCATCCAGGTGTTTTACCGAAGTCGTTATTATTGCAACCCTTACGGTATGCATTATGACTTCGTTTCGCTTTTTATATTCCTACTTTGTTCTCAAATTTGGTGTTTTACAAAATCGGCCCGTTAAGAGTCATATTTGCATTCTCCGGGTTCGAGTGTAAGCACACCCCTCCCAATTGCATACCTTAGTCCTTTTACATTAATCTTTGTCCCTTCACTCGGGCTCATCATCCTGATGTAATACGCTTCCGTCACCCGGCTGTGCGTTTACATTATTATCAAATATTTTGCTCATTTGTTTCATTTGGGTACTTTTAAGTTAATCCCATTCACCCCGCCCTTACTACATCGGATGTAAACGTGTCCGCCATAAGAAGTTCATGGTATCATATGCCACTACTTACTTGGCCAGAGTAAGCGATTAACACATGACACACATGACCTTTTTACAGTTTTCACATCACGCCCTATGTAAGTAACGCCTCTATTTGTTTCTCTTGGAAACAATATCCCGAATACATTTTCTATTCGGGTTTTTCCAAGTTTTTAATCTACATATGCAACTTTCAATTTCTACTTATTTGTTGCATATTACTATTTGTGCGATTATTTAAAATGTGCACCTGGTAATGTTTGCCCCGACGGGCGTTCCTTGCTAAACTATATCAATCGTTTTTATTGGGTTAATGTGTATCACACGATAGCCCTATGTGTTGTCTACAACACTTTAGCATGCTAAACTATTAACTTACTTGTACTTACCGGATTTGCGATCAAGCCTCGAACCGAACACCAATCTTTATTAAGAGCATAAGGTTTAAGTCCAAGCATAGTTTTCCCACCATACTTGAATCTCTTAAACCAAGGCTCTGATACCAACTTGTAACACCCGACTAATTATTTAACGATTTTCGTTTAATTTGCGAAAATAGACATGACATTATATGTAAATACTGTCGAATAATACGGGTGAATTAAAACTTTTACGATTTTAAAATAATACCAATTAATATATACAGAATTGCCGTTTAAAATAACGACGAAACAATGTGTGCGGAAGCTTGTTTCTCATTCGTGTTCGGTTGTTCTTTGGGCTTGATCTTCATCCGGAAACACTTGGTATTTACCTGTGATCAAACCAAACTAAAAGTTAGTTTGATGCTTGCATAATAGTTTAAACAAGTTTAAAAACATCAAACAATGAACAACAATCATATTGCCAGATCCGTAGTCTGTCGCGGGCCGCGACAGACTCAATGTAATCTTACGCGGGCCGCGACTCTGTGTCGCGTGTCGCGACAGGTTTAAGACCTTCTGCCGCGTGTCGCGAGGAAGCACCATTTCCAGCAAGTTCAGAGCTGTGTGTCCTGCATTTTCAGCAACGCTAAGTTTTACGGAATTAGCCATAACTTCTTCGTTATAGATCCGTTTTACGCGATTCTTTTTCCTACGCGTCCGTAATTTAATTCTCCATCTAATGGAGTTAAAATCTAACATCCGACATAAAAAAATTTCAGACTTTTAACTCTTCGGTTTATCACCCTTTTTACCAACTTTTGACCCGTTCGTGATTTCATCTAACAAACTTGTTTGCGGTCCTTGTTTCTTTTGTAAACATATCATTATGATTATTTCCTATTGTACAAGGCTCAAATCAAGGGTTATTACACATTCTAAACCCGCTTATGCTCAAATGCTTATTTTGACCCGTTAAGGACATTTATGTCCTTTTAAGCCTAATTTCGCTCACTTCTACTATGCCTCATAATCCTACTCGTTCATTTTGATTAGTTTTTCCACCACAACTATGAATGTGGTGGGTTTAATGTAATAGACCACCTATTCCGAGTTTTACTCCTTAGATATGCTATTTTACGACAATACGCATTTTAAGGCATTTAACCCTTGATAGCTTATGCCTACCATTTTCATACGCGTCTAAAGGTTACAAGATTATAATATCAGTTCCTAAACAACCTTTATGGGTTGTTTGCCCAATTTACCCTTCAAGGGCATTTTAGTCAACATTAGCCCCTCATTTACTACGAAAGGCTTTCGCTATATATTTGGTCATCAGGTATATTGTTCACAATTATATTTACACGTACCTAGTTCGGGTCAACTTATTGACCCGTTTCGATACCTTGCCTCTATAATATGCTAGTTCCTAGCATTTTAATCCATAGACCGTTATTATCCTGTAAGCATAAGACTTGACACATACTTATTAGTCGGCATTGGTCAAATGGCATTACAAGTCACCCTTTGACCCGTTTGGTCTAAACGACCAAACATTTTGTATTTGAATTTAGAATGGTATATATATACGTATATATATACCATCTCGTTATTTAACCCAATTCGGCTTACGCCGTAGGGTGTCTTATCACTTTTACTTATATTTGTCGACACACGACTAAATTACCATTTTATCCCTATCCTTATTATAAGTTACCCCATACGGTAACATTTCCAGATTCATTGTATGCTTGTCATTTACGGCTATATTACCATTTACCCATGTTTACCCTTCCTCATGGTTTTTACCAAATTTTGCATATGTTCCGACTCGTATCAATTGCGTCGGAAATCCATATTTCCCAATATTGTTTTTATCGAATTTAAAACTTATAGAATAACTAAATATTCTACAAAAGGTGTAAGTTTCACTTACCTTGCATCCGAATTACGCTTTTCTTTTATCACTTGCTTCGATCGACCCGCTTTCTCCCCAAGCTTCACCTAGCTTGTTAAGCGCCTACTATCATCCATCATTCACAAGGTTGTTAGATTAGTCATTCTAAATCATGACTTTCACACCTTATGAATCTTTGACTACTTTCTTATTGAACTAAATCATAAATCATGAGTTTAATTCTTATGTCAAGACCCACTTCAAATCATGTATGAATTCTTAACAATTTCCCTTTTTGTTCAAGTAGTTCATTCATACAAGTTAGTATGGTGTTTATAAACACCAATACAACATCAATTTCATTAAATCATCATAAACCCATTTTTTTAATAAGCTTTAAAGCATAATTCAATATAATAATCAAATCTGCGTTTTTACCCAACTTTTAGCATTTTAATCCTCACTTAGGCGTTTCATCAAACACCTAGCGGGTCAGACTTTTATATCATCAAAACCAAGTTTATGACTTGTAATTATCATCTAAATTGACTTCGATTAGACAATTCTACACAAGTCTTAACATCCATATTTCTGAAATTTACTCTTAATTTCAGATTATGCTAGAGCAAGATTATAATTCTAGGTTTTATCAAGTTTTCTTCAAGTTCATTAATCACCTACAATGGTGATTATGAACTCTATAATTAACATGAAATCTTTTAACAAGATTTCACCTAGGGTTCATCCCTAGACACCATATCTCCCTTCTAATTTCATTCATGCGTGACACAATCAAGCTCAATTTCAGTTTTTTTATAATTAACTTAGAACTTGAGATGAATCAAAATACTAGAATTTTGCATACCTTATGATCCCTTCAGTGAGGTGATCACGAATTTGTGCTTGAAATTCGATTTAGACTTGATTAGAGGCTCCAATTTGTGAGTTTTGTGAGGATCTTAGGGTTTGAAGAAACCCAGGTCGCCCCCTGCTTCTTTGTACGACCAGACATCCCCAAATGGGGTGTTTGGTTTTTGTTTTAATTAAAATTAGCAACTTAAGTTTCAATTTTAACATCTTTAGCCCCTCCATTTTCCTTAGTTCATAATTTAAGTGTTTCAACCCACTCATAAGTCACTATCTAACTAGGTTAGAATTATTCCTAGTTAGCTTAGTAGGTTCGGGAAGTCGTAACCCGTTTTACTTTAAGTCCCGTTAAATCGGGCCTTTTATGTCACACCCCCAAAATCCACATGCGGAGTATCACCGCTTGGAAGCGTGACTGACCAGGATCAAACCACTAATCATATCAAACAAGTAAATAATTAATTGTAAAAGTTCAACCAACACGAATAGTGTCCAAAACAAACATAGTTTAAGTTATGAGCGGAAGCATTAATGTTTAAAACCAAATCAAAAGTTCAAGTATCCAAATGTTTAACATGGCACACAGCTGTCCATGTCCCACAACGACTCTTCCTTGTGCAAGCTCCAGCTAAGTACCTATAGACCTGCAAAGCATGTAGTAACGAGTCAACGACAAGTTGAGTGAGTTCACGTTTGGTTGTCCAGTTTATAGTTATTCCGAAAACACAGTTTGTTCTTTACCAGCTATCCAGCCGTGGGGGTTACCCCATAATTCAAAAAACGTTTATTAGTTACCCGTTCTTACGTTGGCTATTCCAGCCCGGCTCTATGGCCGTGGGGGCTACCCCATGTTTAATTCACCAAACTCGTTACCATATCGACTACTAACGTTCGTCATGTTTAAGTGCCCTAACGTCTGTGTCTATCATCACTGACGTGCCATAGTCCATTAGTCCACGCCCGTCCTCTGCGGCACGGTGTGAGGTTTGTTAAACCTAATAGCGCTATTTAACTAATGACCCGTTCGCCATTGGCCTCGACGATTAAGTCGATACAAAAGGAGGGACTTCGTTGATAGAGTTCTCGTCTGGTATAGTTAAATACGTCTCAACAGGACGAGGAATCTATGTTCCTGATTACGTCTCAACAAGACGAGGAATCTATATTCCTTAACCCATTCCCAACCCCTGGGAACCCCATGCTTTGTAACGAAGTGTGAACTCACCTTGGTTTGCTCGGCAGATTACACAGAAAGGTCAAGACTAGCAGCTAGTGGTCAACCACGTCCTAACATGGTTATCATACAAGTCAGGTTTTTGGTTTCAAGTAGTGTACACAAGCATCACACAAATAACACATAAGAAACACATACAGATCATGGCAACACGCAACATCACGTTTAACAGTTATAACACATTCGAGATTGGGCTCGCACAAGCTTGATGGCTTTGTGCGAGTCGTCCATTAGAGCCCAACAACCCAACCCGTAACTAAGGAAGCCCAACAAATCTTCATGTATGTACACGGCCCAACATAAAACGAATAATCCATCTTGTGCGATCAGTCTTGATTCCCAGCCCAAAACATGTAACATACGGCCCAAATAACAATTACCAACTAAACAGTTTGTGCTATCCATAACCCCTTGTGCGACTGGACTCATTCGGCCCAAACACACACACACACCCGGCCCATCAGTTAATAAATTATACGAGTTGTGCGGCCCAGCAGCCTTGTGCGACCGGGAACCCTTTGTGCGATCAGGTGACTTGTTCAACTAAACTCCTTGTGTGAGTGGACCTCTTGTACGGTCAAGAGGTCTTGTGCGATCAGATTAATGCTCCCAACAATTATGTCAATCAGTTACAATATTCCATGATTTCCAAATTTATCTAATATCAATTAACACCTTCCAACTATTCTAAGTCACCTACAATCGATCAAACTAACAATTTAACAATTAAATCATATGAACCTTAGATAAACTCAAAACATACATATTAATCATAATCCTCCACATGATTCCTTACCAGCATACAACCTATCAATCCAACCACCATCCTAATCGCATGACACAGCCGATTAATTGAAATTCATTACAATCATCACATGGTTAACAAATCCGAAACATGCACATAACAGCCGATCTCATCATCTTAAATCTCAAATCATATTACACCAAACTAAACCATTCGGATCCAAACATGTACATGGCCGATTTCAAACATTCATATTAACATAACAATACATTATTATGTAACCATCTAATCCCATCAAAATCAACATACATGTGAGACGATTAACAAGAACACTTATCATTCAACACAATCATAACAATACATCATCAACATATCGAGCCTATGCAACACACATCATAAACCATCCAACAATAATTAACATACTAACCGAATAGAGGAGGGACAAGAATTGATCCGAACACTATGAACTTCGATGATGTGTGCGGCTGCCTTCAAGTTCGAGAGAGAGAGAGAGAAGAGAGCCAGGGTTTGTGTATGTGAATGTTTTTGCACAAATGAGAACAAACACTCTAAGGTGTGTGTATGCGCATGAAGAGTGGGCCGAACCCAACTTGGGCTGCCCTTTTGATCCGAATGCAAGTTGTGCGGCCCAACAGGGCTTGTGTGATCAAGTAGTGTTGTGCGATCGGTTTGTTTATAAATGTACATTCGCTTCATAAATTCACATAATCAAAACAACATAACATTCAATCGATTAATAAAGTTCACATAGTCACATAATGTTACACAAAGATACGCTCTAAAGTACGAGTTGTCACATTATCCCCAAGTTGAAAGAAATTTCGTCCCGAAATTTAGCACGTACTCACTGAGGAAGCTAGTTAAGTTGTATGGTTTTCCTGGGGTGTCACATCCTCCCCCCGTTGATCTGGAATTTCGTCCCAAAATTCCGTAGCTTCAGCCTCAGTAGTGGTTGTACCGGTTGCCAACAGCTGGGGATACTTTTGTTTCATCTGATCTTCGCGTTCCCAGGTGAATTCTGGGCCGCGACGTGAGTTCCAACGAACTCGAACGAGGGGTATTCTAGTACGCTTGAGGACCTTAACATCCCGGTCCGTGATTTCAACAGGTTCCTCGACGAATCGTAACTGCTCGTCGATCGTGAGCTCCTTCAAAGGAACTACGTGGGTCTCATCTGACAGACATTTCTTCAGATTCGACACATGGAAAACGTCGTGAACTGCACTGAGTTCCGCTGGTAAGTTCAATCTGTAGGCCACCTTGCCTATCTTCTCAATGACTTCGAAGGGTCCAACGTACCGTGGGTTAAGTTTGCCCTGTTTGCCAAAACGAACCACACCCTTCCAGGGTGAAACCTTGAGTAGTACACGCTCCCCAACCTGGAGCTCTAGTGGTTTTCTGCCCTTATCGGCGTAGACTTTCTGACGGTCACGAGCCGCCGCCATTCGTTGTCGTATCTGAGCAATTTTCTCTGTTGTGTCCACCACATGTTCTGGACCAGTAACCTGACTATCCCCCACCTCTGCCCAACAAAGAGGTGACCGGCATTTACGCCCGTACAATGCCTCAAACGGAGCAGCTTTAATGCTGGTGTGGTAGCTATTGTTGTACGAAAATTCCACAAGCGGCAGATGCTTTTCCCAGCCATTGCCAAAGTCAATCACACATGCCCTAAGCATGTCTTCGAGGGTCTGGATGGTACATTCCGACTGCCCATCCATTTGCGGGTGATAAGTTGTGCTCATATCTAACCTTAAGCCAAAGGACTTGTGCATTGCTTGCCATAGTTCTGAAGTAAAACGTGCATCTCGATCCGAGATGATAGAGATGGGCACCCCGTGCCTTGAGACAACTTCCTTGAGATATACTTCTGCTAGGGTGGAGAACTTATCTGTTTCTTTGATAGCCAAGAAGTGAGCAGACTTTGTGAGTCGATCCACGATTACCCAAATAGTATCGTTACCACGTTGTGATCTAGGCAGACCAGTAACAAAATCCATGGAAATTTGCTCCCATTTCCATTGTGGTATCTCTGGTTGTTGAAGTGGGACTGAAGGTTTCTGGTATTCCGCCTTGACTCTCGCACAAGTCAAGCACTTGCTAACGTAAGTTGCTATGTGGGCCTTCATGCTAGGCCACCAATATGTGGTTTTGATATCGTGATACATTTTGTCCGAACCAGGGTGCACCGAGTAGCGAGACTTGTGTGCCTCATCCATCACAAGCTCTCGCAGGTTGCCATAAAGTGGGACCCAAATGCGTCCTGTTACGTAGTAAGCACCGTCTTCTTTCTGTTCTAAGCGTTGCCTTGAGCCGCGTAGGGCTTCAGCCCTGACGTTCTCTGGTTTCAATGCTTCTACCTGAGCATTTCGTATTTGGGAAGGAAGACTAGACTGTATAGTGAGTTGTAAAGCTCGTACACGCTTAGGCGCAGTGTCCTTTCGACTGAGGGCGTCGGCCACAACATTGGCTTTGCCCGGATGGTACCTGATCGAGCATTCGTAGTCATTTAGCAGTTCGACCCATCATCGTTGTCGCATATTGAGTTCCTTCTGTTTGAAGATATGCTCGAGGCTTCTGTGATCAGTGTAGATAGCGCATTTGGTACCATACAGGTAGTGTCTCCATATCTTAAGCGCAAAAACAACCGCTCCCAGCTCTAAGTCGTGTGTAGTGTAGTTCTTTTCATGAACTTTGAGTTGGCGTGAGGCGTAGGCTATAACTTTATCCCGCTGCATCAATACACAACCAAGACCCTGAATGGATGCGTCGCAATAAACCACAAAGTCGTCTGTGCCCTCTGGCAATGAAAGAATAGGCGCACTGCAGAGTCTATCCTTTAAGTGCTGAAACGCTAACTCCTGTGCGTTTCCCCAATGATAAACAACGCCCTTCTCCGTTAGTGAAGTAAGAGGCTGAGCAATCTTAGAAAAATCCTTGATAAATCTCCTGTAGTAACCTGCCAATCCCAAGAATTGGCGAATTTCCGTTGGCGTACGAGGTGCAGGCCAGCTCTTGATTGACTCTACCTTGGATGGATCAACGTGAATCCCATCCTTGTTCACTACATGGCCTAAGAAATGGACTTCACGAAGCCAGAAGTCACATTTTGAAAACTTGGCGTACAACCGTTCCTTTCGAAGGAGTTCTAAAATAAGTCGTAAATGATGCTCGTGCTCCTCCTGACTCTTCGAATAGATCAGGATGTCATCGATGAATACAATAACGAACTTGTCTAGGTACGGCTTGCACACTCGATTCACCAAGTCCATGAAGACCGCTGGTGCGTTTGTCATCCCAAAAGGCATGACCAAAAACTCATAGTGTCCATAACGAGTTCTGAAGGCTGTTTTGGAGACGTCCTCTTCTCGGACTCTCAGCTGGTGATATCCCGATCTCAAATCGATCTTTGAATAGTAGCTCGACCCTTGTAGTTGGTCGAATAAATCGTCAATGCGTGGAAGAGGATAGCGATTCTTCACAGTCACCGTGTTCAGTTCATGGTAGTCTATGCACATTCTGAACGTACCGTCTTTCTTCTTCACAAATAGCACTGGAGCTCCCCAGGGCGAAGAGCTAGGACGAATAAAACCCTTATCTAGGAGTTCTTGTAGTTGCGTAGATAGCTCTTTCAACTCTGATGGAGCTAAACGATACGGTGCACGAGCTATAGGCGCTGCTCCAGGAGCTAGCTCGATTTGAAACTCGACCTGACGATGAGGCGGGAGGCCAGGTAGTTCCTCAGGAAATACCTCAGGATAGTCGCGTACAATTGGAAAATCTTCTATCTTTTTCTCTTTCTTCGAGGTGTCAGTAACGAGAGCCAGAAAGGCAGTGTGGCCCTTACGCAAACACTTTTGGGCCTTAAGGGAAGAAATGATGCTCACGACAGCACCACTCTTGTCGCCACGAATCATGAGAGGTTCAGCGCCTGGGCGAGGAATACGGAAAATCTTTTTATTGCAAAGAATCTCTGCTTGATGTTGGGATAACCAGTCCATCCCAATGACAACGTCGAAACTACCCAGAGTGATAGGAAGGAGGTCGATCGAGAAAGTGTGGTCAGCAAGAATGAGATTACAACCTTTGACTACGTGTGTGACCTCTATACTTTTACCATTAGCTAACTCTACAGCATGTTTGGGGTTCAAAGGTGTTGGGGTACGCTTAAGCAGATGACTAACTTTTTGGGACACATAACTAGTATCAGCACCCGAATCAAATAAGACAGTAACGTAAAAGTCGTCGAGAAGGAACTTACCCGTCACAACGTTGGGATCATTCCTTGCCTCTCCATTGCCAATAACGAACGCACGAACCCTTGCCCCATTGCCATTGTTAGCCCCGTTGTTTCCATTCCCCTGATTGTTGTTGTTATTGTTGTTGTTCTGGTTCAGCTGGGGACAATCTTTCTTGAAGTGGCCTTCAGCTCCACACTGAAAGCACCCTTTGTTGTTACCCTGTTGTTGCTGCTGCTGACGTTGATTTAGTGGGGCTCGCTGTTGTTGCTGATTTTGGTTCGCGGGAAACTGACTCCTACATTCTCTTGCAATATGACCAGGCTTGTTGCACCGATGGCAGTTACTTCTGGTGCATGGGCCGCTGTGATGTAAGTTACAACGATTACATTTGGGGTGATTTCCTTTGTATCCACCATGACTTTGCCTACCTGACGATTGCTGACTAGGACTCTTATACTCTTCAGTTCTTCTTTGCTGCGACTGGGATTGAACAGAAGTCGAACCTCTGCTTGAGGCTCCATCCCATTTACGTTTGTTATCACTGGGAGGTTCAGTGGTAGCTGTAGCACTAATGCGTTTTGGTAATTTGTTCTGCTCCACCGCCTGATCAGTGAGACGGTGAGCCAACTGAACGACCTGCTGATAGGTGGCGAGGTTTGCTGATGTCACATGACTTTGTATCGCTGGCACTAGACCCTTGAGATAAAGTTCAATATGCTTAATTGGAGGGTCCACCATAGTAGGATACAGTAGTGCAAGCTCATTCGATCTCTTAGTAAACGCCTCAATTTCTGACCCCGTCATCTTGAGGTTGAAAAACTCGACTTCCAGCTTATGAATGTCGTCACGAGTGCAGTATTCCTCCCTGATCATTTCTTTAAAATTGTTCCATGGGGTGGCGTTAGCAGCAACCAACCCCAGCATTTGGACTTGAGCGTTCCACCAGGTGAGAGCTAGACCCTCAAGAGTACCAGTAGCATACTTCACCCTGCGTGCCTCAGGGCATTCACACATTTCGAACACAGATTCTAGTTTCTCAAACCAGTGGAGGAGACCTACTGCCCCTTCAGTGCTGCTAAAGGTAGTTGGTCGGCAGTCCATAAAGGTTTTGAAGGTGCACACAGGTGGCTGAGCATGTTGACCTGTTGCGAGTGTAAGAAAGGACAAAGTTTAACACAAAGGTAGGTTCATGAGAGTAGGATCTAAAGATCCTGGAATGAGTTATAACTGCAGAGTATACCTCCTGCCTGTGCGGCTGCAAGTGCCGCAACAACCTGTTCGTTGATCAGAGTCGTCAACTGGGCTTGAGTCATGTTAATGCGTCCAGACATGATCTTCATACCAAAAGAAGCATGTGTGAGAGAGGTTCGCGAAAATGCGATGACAGAAAAGAGTAAGCACACACGTGTTCAAGCAAGAGTAGCTATACTAGCTAAGCATATCATGAGCAAAGTTCAACGTAATCTAGCAAGTAGGCAATAAAACACAAACCATATCACCTAGAATGTCGAGTCTTGCACGTGGAGTGAAGCGTCGTTGTGGATCGTAGAGCACTGTACAGGTTATAGTCTGGTTTTAACAAAAACGTTTTCCTTTATTAAAACCAAGTTCTCTATAACCAATTGTCACACCCCCAAAATCCACATGCGGAGTATCACCGCTTGGAAGCGTGACTGACCAGGATCAAACCACTAATCATATCAAACAAGTAAATAATTAATTGTAAAAGTTCAACCAACACGAATAGTGTCCAAAACAAACATAGTTTAAGTTATGAGCGGAAGCATTAATGTTTAAAACCAAATCAAAAGTTCAAGTATCCAAATGTTTAACATGGCACACAGCTGTCCATGTCCCACAACGACTCTTCCTTGTGCAAGCTCCAGCTAAGTACCTATAGACCTGCAAAGCATGTAGTAACGAGTCAACGACAAGTTGAGTGAGTTCACGTTTGGTTGTCCAGTTTATAGTTATTCCGAAAACACAGTTTGTTCTTTACCAGCTATCCAGCCGTGGGGGTTACCCCATAGTTCGAAAAACGTTTATTAGTTACCCGTTCTTACGTTGACTATTCCAGCCCGGCTCTATGGCCGTGGGGGCTACCCCATGTTTAATTCACCAAACTCGTTACCATATCGACTACTAACGTTCGTCATGTTTAAGTGCCCTAACGTCTGTGTCTATCATCACTGACGTGCCATAGTCCATTAGTCCACGCCCATCCTCTGCGGCACGGTGTGAGGTTTGTTAAACCTAATAGCGCTATTTAACTAATGACCCGTTCGCCATTGGCCTCGGCGATTAAGTCGATACAAAAGGAGGGACTTCGTTGATAGAGTTCTAGTCTGGTATAGTTAAATACGTCTCAACAGGACGAGGAATCTATGTTCCTGATTACGTCTCAACAAGACGAGGAATCTATATTCCTTAACCCATTCCCAACCCCTGGGAACCCCATGCTTTGTAACGAAGTGTGAACTCACCTTGGTTTGCTCGGCAGATTACACAGAAAGGTCAAGACTAGCAGCTAGTGGTCAACCACGTCTGAAGGGGTAAGGTCCTAAAAACCTCACAAAAGAGGATTTAGACCATAAACCTTTCTAGCCTTTTGACCTTGCGCGGCCGCGCACTGGTCTTACTAAGGAACAAAGAAATCAGTAACTTATAATCGCGCGCCCAAAAGATAACATAAATCTTCGCGCCTTCTCTCATTCAACAAAGGATTAAAAAGCCTTTGTACAATACTTCCGCCACAACACCCAGACTTAGATATTTTTTTACCCAGGCTTGGGGTTTATTTGTCTGTGTCCACACAACAAGATGTCACACCAGATTACAGCAATAATCTTCTAGAAAGAAATACAATCATACACCACCCAGACGGTTATAACTGTCTGGACACGTGTCATTACCACAGACAACCCTGGAATCACAACGAAGGCATGCAATTGGAGAGTAATCTCCACTTAATCACTTTCCACGTGGCGATTCCCCAGCCACAGATCAAACCACGATCCGTGTGCATTCACATCGGATCGAGGCTAATGGACGTCAGATCAAAGAATTCAAACGGAAGAAAAATAACCGCTACGGCGTTAGGCATTTTCCGTTATCTTTTCAATAACAGGTTTTCCCTCCCAAACTCCCGGTTATAAATAAGAGAACTGTTCAGGTATAAACTCAGACTACTCTCACTTTTCAAATACTTATCTTCTCCGATATCAATACTTATTCTCACGCCGGAGTCGGGTCAAGGAGAGAACCCTCTTCTCCCCTTGGCGAGGCTAACGGTGTTCTTTTTTGCAGAGCTACCGGAGAAGTGAATCCATTACGACTGAATCAACCGAGAGAGAGCTAACCCTTTATGCGGATTCAAACCCCCTAACTATCTCGGTTCCGACCATTTAGTTAGTGTTTCTTCATTGGCGCCCACCGTTTTCTCAGTTTTCTAGTTTCTACCTCGTTTCGATTCAGTTCATTCTATTTTCTGTCTTTGCACATGGCAGAAAATTCGTCATCTCACCGACAACTTGGTCCTCGACCAAACGTCGGAAACAATTTACCGATAGAAGGGATTGTAGAGGAAGCCTCGGACGATAATGAGGTTCAATCTAATCGAGCAAATGATCCTGTAACCCCAGGAATGTTACCAGCAAATCCTGCACAATCAATTTTACCACCAGGGGAAACCCCGATATCATGGTATGTCAAGTCCCAAGGAGCATTAAATGCAGTATACTCACAGTTATGTGCTCAAACCGCTCCTGTAACCCAATCCCGGTGGCCGGGATCAAGAGCTCATGCCTCTCAGCGAGAAGAATCAACCTATGACGATACAAGCAGTTACCGACGACAACATCATGATGAATTTCGTCCTCGTCAAAGACAATCGGTGCATGATAGGTTGGGTTCCCAACGGGATGCTCACACCGATGAATCCGATCGAACATACCGTTTGAGTGAAAACACCAGCGTATTCAATAGACTACAGCCAAACTATAACAAATGCAGGCCTCGAGCGGTTTATAACCCCGAGGCCGAGCATAACTATGATTTAGTTTATCGCCCGGACGAAGCGGCAGAAAACTCGAAGTTCATATTAGAGATAGCTCTGGCTCCGTTGGAAAGGGCCAAGTTACCATCTAACGTTGGGAAATTCAACGGGTTAACCGACCCTGATGATCATCTAAGAGTATTCACCAGTGCAGGGTTGGTCGGTGGTTGGACCCTTCCGCTGTGGTGTCATTTGTTTGTACAAACACTAACTGGCCCAGCGCGAATCTGGTTTGACAACCTACCAACGGGGCAGATCGAATCGTGGAAGGATCTCCGAAGAAAATTTTTAACACACTTCAGCCAACAAAGGCGGTCAAAACGTGATACATCCGACGTTATGAATATCTGGCGTCGCGATGATGAGAATCTGGAGGATTTCATTACCAGATATAATAAAGAAGTGTTAGAAATTGGAGGTGTTAGCGAACAACTAATCCGTGCTCAGTTTAAGTACGCGGTTAGGTGTGACGACATGGTCAAGGTATTATCGGGAACGGAAGGTCTCCCCACAAGTTGGGAAAAGATAATGGCAGCGGCCAAGGTTTATGCGCAGACCGAAAAAAACCTTACTACAAACAGACCGCCACCACCACACAGCAGGCCGGCAGACTTAAGCGCAAACGGAAAGTACAAAAAGTCATGGCGCGAAGCATCTGGAAGTCGATCTGCGGAAGACACCCGCACAACAACTAACAAGTTCTCGGCGCAAAGAGAAAACAGACACGAAAATAGGGAGAGACAGTGGACTCCCCTAACGAAAACCCCAGCAGAGGTGCTAAGTACCGAGGATCACCAATTCAAACCCCCGATTCCAATGAAGAGTAAACGTGGTCAAGACCCAACGCAGTTCTGCGAATATCATAAGGATAATGGGCACACCACGAACAACTGTATATCTCTGCGCATGGAAATCGAAAAGGCTCTCAAGAATGGAGAACTCACGCATCTGCTCCAGAATATGCGCAAGGAGATTAAACAGATTACTCGGGGAGAAGAAAGCTCAAGCAAACGGGCTAAGACTTAAAGAACTCCGTATGTTTTCCGCGGAAAAGACACGACTTATTAAAAGCGGCGGAACTATCAGGGAGTAAGTTAAGTTCCATTTAATTATCCAAAAAACTTTGTAACGCCTCTGAGCATTATCCATGAATAAAATTACAAAGTTTCTATTATTTTTGTGTTTACAAAATGCATGCAATTCCTTTTTAGTAAGAGCAAAAACATTATGGTAGTATAACACAAAGCTCCATGCGCGGTCAGTGATTACGTCACAAACGACCATAAACTCATACATGAGCTTCATACCAACTTTATTCGCCTTACTCAAAACAAAAGTAATTGTACTCATGCAAAATATTGTAAAGACATATTAACAAAATAAATAGAAACATACTATGTCTGGCGTACAAATACGTCCTGAAAGGTTCAAGGCACAACAGTGTTTAAAACCTTTGCGCAACAGCGCACCATCAAAACAAGGATCAACATCCTACATAGAATTGTTCAAATACAATTTCATCCTACTCTAAATCTTCTCCCCCATCCGGAAAGATTTCCTTAAGTTGCGCAACGTGATCATCCGATTGCAGTGCCACATTTATCAACTCCATCACTGGCAGTTGCAAGTTATTAAACTCTGTCTTCATAGCAGCAAGCGCACTGGAAGTATTAACACCAAAGGTAGCAGACTTGCTATCATCCCAGTTAACCTTTAAAGCGCTATTCACATGTTGAGAGCATTCCGCATACCCTTGCGCATAACCATCTCGTCGCGCAGCAACCATCAAATTAGCAACAGTTTTATCCAGTTCTTCAGAGTTTAATACAGATTCAGCAACCTATAACATCAGATAAAGATAAGATCGAAGCAAGTAAAGCGCATACAGGAACAAAAAGAAAGAAGGTACTTACGCAAGCAATCCCGCGATCTTTTAACCAGACCATATCATTCTTCAAAGGTTCGAGCTCGCTTTCCGCTGAAACCCGCGCCATTTCTGAATTCTCCAGTTTCTCTTCAGCCTCAGTTAAACGGCGGGAGGTTTCAATATTCTCGGAACGCGCAAGCTCCAGATCCTTCTTCAATTTTTCCTGGTCAGAAACCAAAGCGGTAAGTTCCTCTAATTCTTTATCTCTAACGGCAAGAGTGGCTAAAGCTTGTACCTCCCGTTGCTCACTTCGCTCTCTATGAGAGCGCGCTTCCTCCAACAAAGCTTCCATGTCAGCTTTTTCTTTCTTCAATCTTTCCACCTCCGCATCTTGATTCTTCAGATTTTCAACCTCAGCCTTGAGGTTATTTATGATGTTACGAAGGCTTGCCTTCTCGGCATTATCTTTCTCACAAATTCTCCTCCAATTTTTGTGCTCCTCAGACAAAAGCGCAGCTTCAGCCTCAGCTTTTCTTTTCCAACCGGAAGCCGACCATTCCTCAGTCTTGCGCTCCGCTTCAAATTTAGCTTGCTCAGTCTCTAATTTAGCCTTCAACTGAGCCACAAGTTTTTCATCTTTTGCAAACTTCCTTTGTGATGCTACAAAGGATACTCGCTCTTTATGCATGCTATACCATTCACGCACTATACGATGAGTGGTAGAAACATGAGAAGCAGTTTCTGCAAGATAAGACTGATAGGTCTGTTCGAAAGGCTGATTCTCTTGAAATTTAATCTCGCCAGGCGGAAGTATCCCCTGCAACCAATCTTGACATACCCGCCAATCCGAGAAAGTATCTCCTTTCTTCACATTCCAAACAGGAATATGAGGATCAGCAGCATCTTTCTCCGCATACATCCGGTAGTAATATTCTCCTAAAGTTTCTTCCGGACGAATTGGAGATTGTTTCTCAACACCAGCAGAAGAACCTGCCTCCTCAGTAGCGGCCTTTTCAGCATGCTCAGGAACAGTTTCAGAAGGTCTGGGAGGAGAAGATTGAATTGTCTCAGCAGTCTTCTTTTCCGGCGTCGGTTGATTATCATCATTTACCACACTTGGTTCAACAATCTGTTCAGTTTCTATGTTAATACCAACAGGCTCCTCAGCCTCAACAGTTTTCTCAACACCTTCCCCAGCTATCTCTGAAGGCTCTAACGGAGGGGTAACGGTAGCGCGCGGTGGGGAAGGGGGAAGTTCTTTATCAGCCACAGTTGGTATGTCCACAGAAACAGGAATTTCTGGAGAAACAAAAGTCTATAAAAATCCTATCCATTCAAAGAAAACAAAGAACATCAATACATACCAGGAATGGATTCCGAAACAAAAGCATCTAGGTTTCCCTTTCTAGTAATTTTCTTCCTCTGCACTTTCTTGGGAGGTTGACTCTCCGCATCAGCATCAGCTGATTTTCTCTTACCAGCCTTCCTATGAACCAAACGCTCGGGACTGGAATCCAGATCGATAGGCTCATTTGGGTTGGAAGGAGGAATATCGGCAGAATCCTTTGGTTCTGGTTTCGGTTCCCGCATAGTCACTACAGGAGTAAGACCCTCCAACGAATCAGAAACCACCACATAGTCACACCTGGAAACAGAAGAACGGCGCGTACCTTTCTTCTCTCCAGCATTTTTTGCCTTCAAAGGTTGAGTCTTAACAGTTTCACTCCTCTTCGGCACAGAAGTGGACGTAGTTGCGCGTCTTTTCTTCTCAGGGCCTATGCCCAAATTCAACAATTCACCTACAAAAAAGCGCAAGATAGAGAAATTTACTCACAGCAAAGAAGAAAAGGAAAACAGATATAAACTCACCAGCACCAGCTGCCGGTTGAACAGATAAGTCCGCGTCCTGCGGAAGCACAAAATTCTTCACAATGCGGTGATACCAGAGCTCCTCTTCAGGTTTCTTCTTAACGGTCCCCATCCTTCCGCCTTCCCTCTTAAAAGCAACAACATATAGAGAAACAACTACATTGAAGAGAAAGCAGGTCAAAAAAAAAAAAAAAAAAAAAGAAGAAGAAGAACAGTGACACAACCCCAAATACTTACTATGACCATCCTCAGTGTACACGGGTTTATCCTCACGTTCCATCTTCCAGTTCAAACTCATGCCAGCTCCAACTAGGGCTTTTTCCGGCAAAGCAATATTGGGAACATCCTTCAGATCTTGGTACCAGTTCTCATCAACAGGAGTCTGAATTGATTCAATCGGAACATCGTCCTTCCCTCTTAGCGTCATCTTCATCGGAATCACCCCAGCTTTGATGAAGAAAAATTTCTGCTTCCAATCATGAAATGATTTTGGGGGCTGATGAAGAATTTTCTTTGCAGAAGCCCTCTGAACAAATGAGTAAAACCCTTGGGTACAGTGCATCTGATAAAAAACCCTAAATCGGGGAACAGTTGGCTCCACATGCATCGTTCGACATACAAATTCAAAATGACGAACCCTAACCATACCAATAGGGTGAAGTTGGGAGATATGCAGATTGTAGAAACCAAGAATTTCAAGGAAAAATCTCGTAACAGGCAAACGAAAGTTACCATCGCAGAAAAAATCCCAAAAAAGGGTAATATACCCTGCCGGAGCATTCGCGGCCGTTTGCCCTTCTTCAGGATACAAGGCACCCCAATTCTCCGGGAATTTAAGATTCTGAATTAAACCCTCAAAAGACGCCCTGGGCCACTTCAATGGTGGAAGCTCAGTCGACATCTCTTCAACAAGATCCTCTTGATGTTCTCCGGTTGACATAAGCAGGGGAATGACGGAAAGTATTTCTTAAGAACAAGGAAAGGGGAAAAGTTTTCAAACAAAACAATGATTACACAGAAGGGGTTACCCAAACGATTATATACCCATCGCAATAAATAAGCATCGGTAACCGTCGCAGTACTGTTCCGGATATCACGATTACCCAAGCAACAGAAAAAGCAGATGTCAGAACATACACGCGTTTACACGCGCGCGTATAAGACACGAATGGTAAAAAACAACTGACAATGACAGGTTGTCAAAATCAATTTACTGATATAATGTCAAATCAAATATTTTTTACAAAAAATCTTTACAAACTCATTAACTTCAAATCTTCTCAAAAAAGATTTCTTATTTTTTCGCGCTCAAAAACATTTCCTCTCATAAGTCCAGTGCTCCACTTACTTGCATAAGTACAACACTAGACTGGGGGGACTTGAAGGGGTAAGGTCCTAAAAACCTCACAAAAGAGGATTTAGACCATACCACAAACTAACCTTTCTAGCCTTTTGACCTTTCGCGGCCGCGCACTGGTCTTACTAAGGAACAAAGAAATCAGTAACTTATAATCGCGCGCCCAAAAGATAACATAAATCTTCGCGCCTTCTCCCATTCAACAAAGGATTAAAAAGCCTTTGTACAATACTTCCGCCACAACACCCAGACTTAGATATTATTTTACCCAGGCTTGGGGTTTATTTGTCTGTGTCCACACAACAAGATGTCACACCAGATTACATCAATAATCTTCTAGAAAGAAATACAATCATACACCACCCAGACGGTTATAACCGTCTGGACACGTGTCATTACCACAGACAACCCTGGAATCACAACGAAGGCATGCAATTGGAGAGTAATCTCCACTTAATCACTTTCCACGTGGCGATTCCCCAGCCACAGATCAAACCACGATCCGTGTGCATTCACATCGGATCGAGGCTAATGGACGTCAGATCAAAGAATTCAAACGGAAGAAAAATAACCGCTACGGCGTTAGGCATTTTCCGTTATCTTTTCAATAACAGGTTTTCCCTCCCAAACTCCCGGTTATAAATAAGAGAACTGTTCAGGTATAAACTCAGACTACTCTCACTCTTCAAATACTTATCTTCTCCGATATCAATACTTATTCTCACGCCGGAGTCGGGTCAAGGAGAGAACCCTCTTCTCCCCTTGGCGAGGCTAACGGTGTTCTTTTTTGCAGAGCTACCAGAGAAGTGAATCCATTACGACTGAATCAACCGAGAGAGAGCTAACCCTTTATGCGGATTCAAACCCCCTAACTATCTCGGTTCCGACCATTTAGTTAGTGTTTCTTCAACGTCCTAACATGGTTATCATACAAGTCAGGTTTTTGGTTTCAAGTAGTGTACACAAGCATCACACAAATAACACATAAGAAACACATACAGATCATGGCAACACGCAACATCACGTTTAACAGTTATAGCACATTCAAGATTGGGCTCGCACAAGCTTGATGGCTTTGTGCGAGTCATCCATTAGAGCCCAACAACCCAACCCGTAACTAAGGAAGCCCAACAAATCTTCATGTATGTACACGGCCCAACATAAAACGAATAATCCATCTTGTGCGATCAGTCTTGATTCCCAGCCCAAAACATGTAACATACGGCCCAAATAACAATTACCAACTAAACAGTTTGTGCTATCCATAACCCCTTGTGCGACTGGACTCATTCGGCCCAAACACACACACACCCGGCCCATCAGTTAATAAATTATACGAGTTATGCGGCCCAGCAGCCTTGTGCGACCGGGAACCCTTTGTGCGATCAGGTGACTTGTTCAACTAAACTCCTTGTGTGAGTGGACCTCTTGTACGGTCAAGAGGTCTTGTGCAATCAGATTAATGCTCCCAACAATTATGTCAATCAGTTACAATATTCCATGATTTCCAAATTTATCTAATATCAATTAACACCTTCCAACTATTCTAAGTCACCTACAATCGATCAAACTAACAATTTAACAATTAAATCATATGAACCCTAGATAAACTCAAAACATACATATTAATCATAATCCTCCACATGATTCCTTACCAGCATACAACCTATCAATCCAACCACCATCCTAATCGCATGACACAGCCGATTAATTGAAATTCATTACAATCATCACATGGTTAACAAATCCGAAACATGCACATAACAGCCGATCTCATCATCTTAAATCTCAAATCATATTACACCAAACTAAACCATTTGGATCCAAACATGTACATGGCCGATTTCAAACATTCATATTAACATAACAATACATTATTATGTAACCATCTAATCCCATCAAAATCAACATACATGTGAGACGATTAACAAGAACACTTATCATTCAACACAATCATAACAATACATCATCAACATATCGAGCCTATGCAACACACATCATAAACCATCCAACAATAATTAACATACTAACCGAATAGAGGAGGGACAAGAATTGATCCGAACACTATGAACTTCGATGATGTGTGCGGCTGCCTTCAAGTTCGAGAGAGAGAGAGAGAAGAGAGCTAGGGTTTGTGTATGTGAATGTTTTTGCACAAATGAGAACAAACCCTCTAAGGTGTGTGTATGCGCATGAAGAGTGGGCCGAACCCAACTTGGGCTGCCCTTTTGATCCGAATGCAAGTTGTGCGGCCCAACATGGCTTGTGTGATCAAGTAGTGTTGTGCGATCGGTTTGTTTATAAATGTACATTCGCTTCATAAATTCACATAATCAAAACAACATAACATTCAATCGATTAATAAAGTTCACATAGTCACATAATGTTACACAAAGATACGCTCTAAAGTACGAGTTGTCACATTTTATCCATCCTATTTTTCTTGAAAGCTCTCATTCACTTTAAATAAATTTTAGGATTATTTAATTTATTCCTAATATTTGCCGGTTTACTTTTACCACTAATGGTACTTTCCCCGTCTTTAGTATTAACGGGGTTTAGTTACCAAACCCGATTTCGGGGTGTTACACTTCATCAAACTTGAGATGCCATTGACGTGATGCTTGTTTTAACCCATAAATGGATTTCTTCAACTTACAGACTAGATGCTCCTGACCTTCAGGTTTAAAGCCTTCAGGTTGTTTCATGTTAACATCTTCGTCTAAGTCTCCGTTAAGGAAAGCAGTTTTGACGTCCATCTGATGCAGCTCTAAATCAAAATGAGCTACTAGGGCCATAATGATCCTTAATGAATCTTTACGAGAGACAGGTGAAAACGTCTCTTGATACTCAATTCCCTCTTTCTGAGTGTAGCCCTTTGCAACCAATCTCGCTTTGTAGCGTTCAACGTTCCCATTCGGATCCAGTTTTGTTTTGAACACCCATTTACAACCTACAGGTTTGGCACCATTGGGTAATTCGACTAAATCCCAAACATCATTTTTCTTCATGGATTCAAGCTCATAAATCATTGCTTTGTTCCATTCAGAAGACGGATCACTGCTAATGGCTTCATTATAAGAGATAGGATCATTGAGCTTTCCAGCATCCATTTCAGTCAGGTAGGTAACATAATCATCCCAATTAGTAGGCCTTCTTTGCCTAGATGACCTCCTGAGTTGATTTTCGGGTTCAACGTTGTCTTGGTTTTGAGCGTTTGATGTGCCTTCGTTATAAGGTATAATGGGTTCTGATTGTGGAGATGGAGTTTGTGCAGTGGCTTCAGGTACAGTTGTTGCATGGGGTACAAGAGGAGTAAACGGAGTAATGATAAGTGACGAGTCTCCCCCCCCCCCCCCCCGCGTCTTGTACTTCTTGCAATTCTTCGTAAGGGTTAGTACTGCTCCCACTGACCTTGAAATCCTCCAAGAACGCAGCACGCTTGGTTTCAACAATACGGGTGACATGGGAAGGACAATAGAAACGATAACCCTTCGAATGATCAGGATACCCGATAAAGAAACAGGTAACTGTTTTAGGGTCAAGTTTCCTTAGGAAAGGATTGTAAAGTTTTGCTTCAGCAATGCAGCCCCATACTTTCATATATTTAAGACTCGGTTTCCTTCCTGTCCAAAGTTCATAAGGAGTTTTAGGGACAGACTTAGAAGGAACTCTATTGAGTATATGAACAGCTGCTTTTAACGCTTCAGTCCAGAGGAATGATGGTAAATTAGTGTTGGCTAACATACTGCGCACCATGTTCATAAGGGTACGATTTCGTCGTTCAGCGACACCATTCTGCTGAGGTGTACCAGGCATGGTGTATTGGTTCACAATCCCCTGGCCCTTACAAAACTCATAAAATGGACCAGGAGCTTGACCCACATCAGTATGTCTTCCATAATATTCACCGCCTCTATCTGATCTCACAACTTTAATCTGACGATCTAATTGCTTTTCAACTTCAGCTTTATAATCTTTAAAAGTTGTAAGAGATTCAGATTTTTCCTTAATGAGATACAAGTACATGTAACGAGAATAATCATCAATGAAAGTGATAAATGAAGTATGTCCTGTTATACCAGCAATTTGATAAGGACCACTAATGTCAGTGTGAATGAGTTCTAATAAATTAGAGCTCCTAGTGGCACCTTTCTTATTTGCTAATGTCATTTTGCCTTTAAGACATTTGACACATGTTCCAAAATCAGTAAAATCGAGAGGAGGTAAGACTTCATCCTTTACGAGACGATTTAATCGTTCTCTTGAGATGTGGCCTAAACGTTGATGCCACAACATAGATGAAGTCTCTAAGTCTCGAACCTGTTTCATCTTTGTGAGTGATTCATTAATATTATATGACAACAAAGATTTGGAAAAATTATCATCTAGTTCTAATCTATAGAGACCACCATCCAGAATGGCAGTACCATAAACAACGGAATCATAGAGAATAGAGAGTTTGCGATGACCATGAGAAACGACAAAACCGTCCATGTCTAACTTTGGTCCTGATACAAGGTTCCGAGTTACCTCAGGAACATATAAGGTATCATAAAGTTTAATACATAAACCGGTTTTCAAAAATAATTGTAATGTTCCTATGGCCTTCACTTCTAATTCCCGATCATCTCCAACTTTAAGTGTTCTTTGGTTTCTTCCCAGCTTCCGGATTGTAAGGAATCCCTGAAGTGAATTGGTAACATGAACCATAGAACCAGAATCAAACCACTAAGAATTAGCAGGAACATTTAAATTAAAGGACTCAAGTATCATGAAAAAATCGTTACCTTTCTTAGCCAGCCACTCCTTGAAGTCAGGGCATTCCTTTTGCTTATGTCATGTTTTCTTACAGAACTTACAGTAGGGTTTGCCTAAGGAGTTCTTAGAGCTGGAAGGTGCACTTGTATTAGGAGTTGGATTTGGATTTTGAACCTTAGAAGCATCCTTTCTTTGATAATTGTGCTTCCTCTTCTTTGAGCTGGAGGTGGTGAAGTTAGCAACATCAGTAGTGCGATCCATCTTCATACGTTCTTCCTCCTGCACGCACATAGCGATCAGCTCACTCATCGTCCATTTGTCCTTCTGAGTGTTGTAATTGATCTTGAATGCTTCATAGGACGAAGGAAGCGAAGTGATGATGAAGTGAACAAGAAAACCATCACTGATTTCCATCTCTAGGCCCTTCAGCTTATTGGCCATGTCATGCATCATCATGATGTGTTCGCGTATGCCGCTCCTCCCATCATACTTAGTCGTCACCAGCTTGAGGATAAGAGTGCTAGCGTGTGCTTTTGATGTTCCCCTGAATTGATCCTCCACAGAAGCCAAGTAGGTTTTAGCATCTTCAGAATCAGGAATGGCCCCTCTGATTGAGTTATGAATGGACTGCTTCATGAACATGAGAGACATGCGGTTACACCTAGTCCACTTATCATGAAGTAACTGCTCAGCAGCAGTACTTGTAGCAGTAAGGTCCGCTGGCTTATTCTCTCTTAGAGCATAGTCAAAGTCCAAGAGTCCAAGTGTAAGCATGAGGGCATCCTTCCATGCAGCAAAGTTATCACCAGTCAAAGGTGGAATCCCCTGATTGGGTGCTGATAGTGGAAATAAGGTGAGCAAGTTATGATACTAAGAAAGAAGTCTTAATGTGATCTAAGGGCATGTTATACTAAGGCAAGCATAAGTAATGACCATTTTAATTATGAAGTTGTGATAATGTCTATTACTAACATCAAAATAATAGACTTAGTAAAATCCTACTTAAACAAAAACAAATCAGCATTGGCCAGAAGTGTAATCATTTAAGTATGTGTGCAAAGTAATCGTGACAAATCAGCTTTGGCCAGAAATGAGACAATCACTTTAGTTATGCACTTGTCAAGCATGCTAAACATAAATGAATTAAATCAGTTTTGGCCAGAATTAATACTTGAACAATAAATAGATGTATTAAATCAGCTTTGGCCAGAATTAATACATCAGAAGCTCATTCAAGTTAAGCTATTTTGGTTTTGTAAAAATTATCTGATTCTGATTAATTAATTAAGTATTAACAAAACCAAGTATTTAATAGCAAACCACCTGTTAGCGCGGATCGAACTAACATTAAAAAGCTTAAAAAATAATGAGGTTTCGAGTCTTGTGCGATCAGTAATGCCCAAGTCTTGTGTGATCAATAAGGCCCAAAACAAATTTGTGCGATCAGTAAGGACTTGTGCGATCAATAATGACTTGTACGATCAGTGAGGCCCAATAACTTGTGCGATCAGTAAGGCCCAATAACTTGTGTGATCCGTAATGCCTTGTGCGATCCACAAATCTTGTGCGATCCATAAGTTCTTGTGCGATTTCCCTTGTGCGATCAGATCATTTTTTTTTGTGATCTGATCTTGTGCGAATGTCTTGTGCGATCAGATCATATCTGATCTGATCTTGTGCGACTGTTAAGGGACTTGTGCGATTATGATTTCGAACCTACTGTTAATAGCTGTTTCTTGTGATTATAACTAAAAACTCAAAATTTAAGGGATTGTGGGATAGTGTTTCCTATTTTATTTATGATCTAAACTTATCAAATATTTCGAAAATAATAACTGAAATCTATTAACAGTTTTCGAAATTTTAATAGATAAAATTAAGATCAAAATCATGAAAAACACCCACTAATCCAAATTATATTCCAAAATTTATGGAATTTTCGAGTTTTCTTAGAACATAATGATGAACCCTAAAAAATTAAAACATAATTCTGGAAATCCGAAACCTGAATTTTAATGGTTTTTGTAATGGATTTCGTGACAACAAGTTTAACCCTTTATGATTTCGAGTCAATTTATCAAATAACTTTTTCCGAAAACAGGGATTTCGGCAAGAAGGAGCTCGAAAACAGTTTTGATTTTAAGGCTTTAAAAAACTTCCGTTTTCCAGATTTTTGATCCCAGAATAATGGATACGAAAAACAGAACTGATTTATCAACATATGCTCTGATACCACATGTTGATCAGTTCTGTTTAAACTTAATAGAAAACATGAATAACATACCTGTTATAGCATTCAAAGCAGTGGAGAATCCAGTTAGAGATCCAGCCATTGAGTTTGACATGGTTGTCAGGATGATCCGGTTCCTCCTTAGGGTGTAAAGTGATGATGGTGATGAAACCGAAAGTAGGGTTGATTTCGGTTAGGAGAGAGAGACGAATTTGATGTTATGAGGGTTGTTTGTATTGTATAATTGTCTAACCCTTTAACTCTCTAATAAGATCCTTATTTATACACCCAAGAGGAAACCCAATTAGTTAATAAGGGTAATATGGTCCATCAACAATTACCAACTAATTATTAATAGGTTATTAATATATTTTGATCTAATATAATATAAATGATTATAAAGGCTACAAGATTAAATATTACATAAATAATATATTTAATCTCACAGTAAAATAACAAAATTAACTAAAAATGTATAGGAAAACTTAATACATAAAGGTTTTCGGCCCACCAAACGCATTTTGAACGATACCATAATGTTGGGATTGAACCCTATCAGAGGAACAGATAATTAAAGCCAAAACTGGATCAGAGCAGTGGATCCAGAATAAGCAGACGTTTACAGATTAGTTCATGCAAATCTCTCCCCTTGAAAGTGGCTTTGTATCTGCTGATCTCCTATCTACTGATCTTACCAAGTGCTGATCCACAACTGCTGCCTTGCATCTACTGCCAAGTATTAAAGACTGATAGAAGACCAAAGCTCTGCTGACTCAATCTACTGTCTTGAGTCAAGTACTGCTGATCCGGACAAGCACTGCTGGGTTCACAGCAGTGGAAGGATGCAGCAGCTGTTTATGTGTCTTTTATGTATTAGATTGTAATAGCGGTAGTTACTACATCAGTGTTTGTATAGATCAGAGGTTAGAGTTTGTTAGGAGGTTAGATGTCACTTTCATGGTGACGTCAGCTAAGATGCTCAGTGGTTTGCAAGTGCCTATAAATAGTTCAGTACTTTGTACTGTTCTATTAGCTCTTTCACCACATCATCTTCTTTGCACGAACAAACTACTGAGCTCTGGCTGAGGGGGAGTTTGCATTCTTACATCAATCATTGTAATCGTTGTTGAAACAAATTCAATCTTTCGATTCTATGTGTAAAGATGTTTGATTAAAGTATTACTCTCATTTGATTGTATGCAAAGTTTGTTTCCATCTTAATTCCGCTGCACAACTCTTTCATTTCCATTCTAATTTCAAACGAAAATACAATAAAAAAGAAACTCAGATCCAACAATTGGTATCAGAGCCTGGACAGTCAAATTTGATTTAACAATCATTTTGACGTAAATAGTTCGGCTCATTATAGTTGATACTGATCGTTTGTTCGTCCGTTGAAAAACAGAGCAAGGATTAATCACCATTAAAGTTGATTTCTCAGTGTCTGTAAAACAACAAGAATGACGCCACAATCTCAGGATGATAAAAACAACATCGGCTCGCTTTTTAAACCACCTATGCTAAAAAGAAATGAGTACAACATCTGGCAGAGGAGGATGGGTCACATCCTCGCTCAACAAAGCACAGGTTGTTGGAGGTCTGTCACCTTTGGTCCTCATGTTCCTTCAGTGCCAAGCACTGAAGATGCTAAAAAGTTCGTTCCAAAACCAGTTGAAAATTACACCGAAACCGATTTTCAAAAGATCGAACTAGATGCTAAAGCGTTTAGCATCATAGCATCAGCGCTGCCCAATGAAATATATGCTGGACTGTTACACTGTAACAGTGCCAAAGAATTGTGGGACGCACTTAAGGAACAGTTTGGAGGTACTGAAAAAGTCATAGAAAACAATAGGGAAATCCTGAACCAACAGTATGAAACATTTTGTCATGTTAGAGGTGAATCACTGACTCAACAATTTGAGCGGTTTAGTTGTCTCATCAGTGAACTGAGGCTTGTTAATACTACCTTTACAAACTCGACTCAAAACAGCAGGTTCCTCAGGTCACTGCCCGAAAAATGGGACACTATAGCCTTTGTCACCAGAAATTCACCTGAGTTCAAGGATCTGACCTTGACCCAACTCCATGGTCGACTCCTGACCTACGAAAGGGAGTTGAACCAGAAAAGGAAGTTACAAGAGTCAGGAAAAGCCGTTGATGATTACACATTCGGTAACACTGCTCTTCTGGGTCAAGAAGAATCTGGGAGCAGTGGTAAGGATCAGGGTTTTGATCACTTCATTGACATAACTGCTGGTGCAAATTTTAACAACCCTGATACTCACTCTGCAAGTTATGCATTCACTGCTAACGAAAACCAGATGTCAGACAATTTAAGCTTTGAACTCAATGATTTACAACATTTTGATCCCACTGATTTAGAGGAAATGGACATCCTGCACCAACTGGCTTTGCTAAGTGTTAGAACTAGCAAGTTCTACAAAAGAACAGGGAGAAAATTCCCAGGTTTGCATGGGAATCTAAGGGTTGGGTTGGATAAATCGAAAATCAAGTGCTATAAGTGTAATAGGTTGGGACATTTCGCTAGGGAATGTAGGAGTCAAACCGTTGGTCCCATAATTACTCATCCTAGCTCAAATCCTCGACCTCAAAACCAAAACACTGTGCACTATGCCCAATATGCCCCAGCAGCACAAGTGAACACTGCTCACTATGCTGCTGCCCCTGTGCCAGTACATTATGTCCAAACTACTGTTCCACAAATCCAATATGTTCAAACCCCTGCTCCACAGGTACAAGTACAACCTGTTGCACCTCAAACCACTGCTCCAGCAGCAGCACAACCAGATCAACAAAGTTTTTTCACTCAAGGGTTTGTTGACTGGAGCAGTATGCCTGAAGACCTTAATGATGAAAATTTTGCACTCTATGCTTCTAATGATTCTTCTCATGATGAGTTTTGTTTGATGGAATTAGAGTCAATACAGGAGGGGGTTGAAACTGAGGAGGAACAGCAGTGCTTTGAAACAGTGGAAGAGGTGACTGAAGCAGTGGTTACTGCTGTGGCTGGTGAATTACTGTTGGGAGAAAGTTCAGGTACCCTGATTGAACCAATGACAGATCCATGGTCCATAGAGGACAAAGAAGAAAAGACTGGTGATAAGAAGGTAAAAGCTGATGATGATGAAGATCATCAATGTGATTGTGCAATGATGGCAGCTGCCAAGGTATCTCCTCAAGTTCTTGAAAAACTGTGTTCAGACAATTGCATAATTGCTTTTTCTAACATCAAAGAGGTGAATGAAAACCTTCGGGATAAAATCTTAACTGATGAGGTCAAATTTGAAAGCTCTTTAAAAGAACTTAAAAACAAATTGACTGAAAAGGAAAAAGAAATCAGCTGTTTAAAAGAAGAGCAAAGTATAACCAAAACCCAACTTCAAACTATGGTAGAAAAATACCAAGTTTGCAAAAAGGAGTTGGAGTCTGCCCAGATTACTTGTGAAAGATGGGTGGAATCCTGCAAAGGATATGAGGTTATGCTTGAAAAACAGAGAAAAAGCAATGTGAAGTTTGGGGTTGGGTATAGAAAATATGATGATGAAAACACTGCTTTTGAAAACTCTGTTCAAACCACTGATGAAGCTATTGAGCTTATCCCCACAAACAAGAATGGCCAAGAAGTGAAAATCACTGACAAACTTGGTAACAAAATCACACTTAACAGACCAATGGGATCCTCCACTTTCAAGGAGCTTGAAGATCATCAGTTTAAACCAAAATGGTCTAATGAGTGTGATATTCTTGAAAATTTCAAGCCAATGGACTTTACATCAATAGATGGTGCTAAAGCTCCAAAAGCTAAAGTCATACCTCTCAAAGATATCCCAGCAGTGGTTAAAACCTCTGCTGCAAAGGAATCTGAAAAGAGAAAGAAGAAGGAAAAAATTGATAACCTGTTTTGTGAATTCTGTGAGAAAAGGAATCATCTAACAAAAGACTGTTTCCACTTAAAAGCTTATGATCTAAACAAAACAAGTGTCATTGTTTCAGTAGAAAGCTGCATTGTCTGTGGTAAAACAAACCACAAAACTCAAGCATGTGTGTACCTCAAAAATTTTGATGTGAAAAAGAATGAGTACATTGCTAAAACATCCTTGAGTCCATCATCATCATCAACATCTGTCAAATTCACCAAGAAACAACCACTGTTTGTGCCAGTACAAACAGCTGTTACAAAACAGCTGAACCAAACATCTGTCAAAAGAGATGTTCAGGTTACTGATGCACCCCCTGCTAATCAATTCAGGAAAGGCAAGGATAAACAGTCTTACCAAAGGATTCCACATGTTTATGAGGCCTACAAAAGGCCCTCTAAACCCAAAGTGAACAAGCATCCTTTTGGTTACCAGCAGATGATTGGTCAGGACCCACAACAGTGGTTAGAGAAACACTGTCCTAAAACAGTTCAAACTCCTGACCAAACTACTGTCCATCATCTTGCATCCATCCCAGACACTGTTGAGACCCCATCCAAAGCCTTGTTGGCTTTGGAGACCTTAATGAACTAATCCTTTTACTTCATGTGCAGGGAGCTTCTGCATGCTTTGACAGTCTTTGGTATGTAGATAGTGGAGGCTCTAGGCACATGACAGGATGTAAAGCTTTCCTCAAAGACTTTAAAATCCATGGAGGGGGTGATATATCCTTTGGGAATAATAGTAAAGGGAAGGTTCTGGGGTCTGGTACAGTGCAATCTGGAAAAGTAAAATTTGAAAATGTCAATCTAATAGACAATCTAAAATTCAACCTTCTGAGTGTGTCCCAAATGAGTGACAAGGGATTTGGGTCATTCTTCACAAAAGACTGTTGTAGGATTGTTGGACCAGAAATGGTCAAAAAGATTGAAGCAATAATCAAAACTGGTCAAACTAAACTTGTTGCTCAAAGAAGTGGCAATGTTTATGTTGTTGACATGTCAAAAGAGTGTCCCAGAGCTGATGCCTGTCTGTTCTCAGCTGCCTCTAACAAAGAGACAGAACTTTGGCACAGAAGGCTGGGGCACACAAATCTTAAGACAATCACAGAAATTTCAAAAAATGGTTTGGTGAGAGGCCTACCACAAAAATTGTTTTCATGTCCTGAACATTGCATTTCCTGTTTAAAAGGAAAACAGCATAAAAGTTCTTACAAGTCCATTGAAGAGTCCAAAACAACCCAGTGTTTGCAAATGCTACACATGGATTTGTTTGGCCCAGTTCAAGTCATGAGCCTCAAAAAGAAAAAATATTGTTTGGTTATTGTTGATGACTTTTCTAGGTTCACATGGACTTTCTTTTTGCACTCAAAAGATGAAATTGCAGGCATTTTGCAAGACTTTGTAATACAGGTTGAAAAGCAATTTGACCTTCCAGTGAAAAGCTTCAGGAGTGACAATGGCACAGAATTCAAAAATAGGGAGTTGGATGCCTTCTGTGTGAAGAAAGGGATTGTAAGGCAGTACAGCATCCCAAGAACACCAGAGCAGAATGGGGTAGTGGAAAGGAAGAACAGAACTCTGATTGAGGCTGCCAGAACCATGCTTGCAGATTCAGGTTTGCCTTTAACTTTCTGGGCAGAGGCAGTAAACACTGCTTGCTATGTTCAGAACAGAGTTTTAATAAACCCCAGGCACAAAAAGACTGCCTATGAAATTCTGTATAATATTAAACCACTGATCTCATATTTCAAAGTGTTTGGCTGCCCATGCTTTATTTTGAACTTAAAAGATTCCATTTCAAAATTTGCAGCCAAAATTGATTGTGGTTATCATCTGGGATACTCAACTACTGCCAAGGCCTACAAAGTGTTTAATACACGGACCAAGGCAGTGGAGGAGACTTTGAATGTTAAGTTCAATGAACTTTCATCAATGAAAATCCCAGCAAACCTTGCAGATCTGTTTGATCTTGAAAAATTCACTTTTGAAAATACTGCTGTCAAGGCTAACAGTGCAGGTCCATCAGAGGATACAACACCAGACTATGGGTATGAAATCATCATTCCTCAAAGGTCTGCAACAAAGGGAAAAGCATCAGCTGTTCAAAACAGTTGTCAAAGCTCTACCACTGCTACCTCAACAGTTGTTGACCAAAGTAGCCCATCACCCACTGCTTCCACATCCTCAAACACTGCTGACAAAAGTCCTCAAACAGTGGATAAAAGTCAGCAGTTGTCCACTTCATTACCTCCTATACCACCACCTTTTGAAGCCACTGCTGGATCATCAAAGTCCCCAGCAGTGGTTAGCTCAGATGATACACATTTGCAGCCTTCACCAACCAATGCCATAATACCATATCAAGGAGATTTAATCTTCTTGAGATCTCATCCACCTGATCAAATCATTGGCAACATAAATGAAGGGGTGCTCACAAGGAGCCAAACCCAAAACATTTGTCTTTTTGCTGGTTTTCTATCACTCCATCAGCCAGTCAAGTACCAAGAGGCACTGAAAGACAACAGCTGGGTAGAAGCCATGCAAGAGGAGCTCCAACAGTTTAAAAGACAACAAGTATGGGAGCTTGTACCACTGCCAGAAGAGGTTAGTCCCATTGGCACAAAGTGGGTCTTCAAGAACAAAACTGATGAAAGGGGTATTGTTGTCAAGAATAAAGCCAGGCTTGTGGTTCAAGGTTACAGACAGGAAGAGGGGATTGATTATGATGAAACATTTGCCCCTGTTGCAAGATTGGAAGCCATTAGATTGTTCCTGGCCTTTGCTGTCAACCACAATATGAAGGTGTTTCAAATGGATATCAAAAGTGCTTTCCTCTATGGTACAATTCAAGAAGAGGTGTATGTTTGTCAACCTCCAGGTTTTGAGGATCCATTTTATCCAGATCATGTCTACAGGCTAAACAAAGCCTTGTATGGCTTGAAACAAGCACCAAGGGCCTGGTATGAAACTCTTTCCAACTTCCTACTCTCAAATGGTTTCAAAAGAGGTACCATTGATAAAACACTGTTTTTAAAATGGAGAGGGAAGGATTTAATGATTGTCCAGATTTATGTGGATGACATTATTTTTGGAAGCACATGTAACTCAATGTGTGAAGAGTTTAGAGAACTCATGACAGCTGAGTTTGAAATGAGTGCTATGGGTGAGCTGCAATGCTTTCTTGGTCTCCAAGTACAGCAATTGCAAGATGGAACTTTCATTCATCAAAGCAAATATGCTAAAGAACTTTTAACCAAATTTGATATGAATGATTGTAAACCATGCAACACACCCATGGCAACAAATAAGCTGGTCATGTCTGATGAAAAAGATGAGCTGATTGACCAAACACTTTATAGAAGCATGATTGGGTCTTTATTGTACCTAACTGCATCTAGACCAGACATCATGTTTGCAACATGTGTCTGTGCAAGAAGTCAATCAGCTCCTAGAAAATCAAATCTCATTGCTGTAAAAAGGATCTTCAGATACATAAAAGGTGCTCCCACACTTGGTATCTGATATCCAGCTAATGGGAACATCAAGCTTTCTGGTTTCTCAGACAGTGACTTTGCTGGATGTCACACCACAAGGAAGTCCACATCAGGAGGGTGCCAGTTTCTAGGTGATTGCTTAGTTTCATGGCAAAGCAAAAAGCAAGCAGCTGTTTCAACATCCACTGCTGAAGCTGAATACATTGCTGCTGCAAGCTGTACAACCCAACTCCTGTGGCTTCAAAATCAGTTGCTGGATTTTGGTATCACTGCCTTAAAGACACCACTCATGTTGGACAGTCAGGCAGCAGAAAATATCATCAAAAATCCAGTTTCCCATTCAACTACCAAACACATCGACATCAGACATCACTTTGTGAGGGATTGCTATGAAAAAGGTTTGATTTCTCTGCATCATGTCCCAACTAAAGACCAGCTGGCAGATGTGCTCACAAAAGCACTTGATACAGCCACTTTTGAAAGCTTGGTCTCTAGGATTGGGATGCTGAACATGGAATGACAAGCAACATCTTGTTTTTCTATGAATAAAAGCAACAAAATGTTTTCAGAAAATCAAAACTCCATCCTTAAAAATAGCTAAAAATGAAAATTTTTCATTAAAATCCTTAAAAGTCTGCCATTAACCACTGATTGTTCAAAAGTCTGCTATACTTCAAAAGTCTGTCCACTGCTGAAAGTCAACCCCTGCTCTCTCATTACTTTGATAAACTCTGTTGTTCAAAAGCAGTGTCTTATCCACTGATATGCTATCCACTGATAGTGAAAATCATCCACTGCTTCCATACCACTGCCTTCATCAGTCACTTTCACAAAAGTACTGTCCTTTACTTTCACCAGGGGTTGTCACGTGGGCAGTACATATTGGTCAGACTTTTTGTAACGGCTGCCACCTCAGCATTCACTTTCTTCCCTATAAAATCCCCCACTCACCATCAAAACAGGGTTTTACTGTCGAATTGAATTCTTAAAAATTCTCTTCTCAAAGCAGTTTTTCTTCACATTTCTTCACAAATTTCTTCGATCAATCATCCTCAAAATGACAAAATCAAAGAAATCTTCAAAACCCTCATCCAAATCATCATCGAACACAGCCTCCCAAAAGGCAATCTCCACTGAAATTCCACATAAACCATCTCACAATCTCCTGGGTCTTCTCACAAAACCAGGAACCACCAACGTGTTCGATTCCATCATTGACATCATGGCAAAATCAAAGTATAAAACTTTGTTCATCACCGATGCACCAATCTATTTGGCGACCCAAAGGGAGTTTTGGAAGAATGCAACCCTTGAAAAACAAGGTGACACTGCAACCACCATAAACTCTTCTATAAAGGGTAAAGCTGTCCAAATCACGCCACAATCCATTTCAGAGGTCTTTCAACTCGATGATCAAGAAGGTAAAATCTCTTTCACTAAAAACGAGTTGCAAACTGACTTCATTGAGAGAGGGTATGAAGCCACAATGATGAAGAAAATTACCTTAGAAAAGGGTTATTTTCCTTCTACAACCAGATTTTTATTTCATACCCTCCTACTATGTGTTTCAAACAAAACCACTTCTTTTAATGAAATCCCTTTAAAGATTCAAAATCTGGGATATGCTATTCTTCAAGGAGAAAATTTTAACTATTCTCGGGAAATTTTTAAAGATTTGGTTAATAATGTTGAAACAAAATCATTCTTACTGTTTCCAAGGTTTTTAAGTTACTATTTTTCAAAGAAATTCAGTAAGGATGATTTAGCTGTAATAAACCAGGGTGATCCTACTCAAATAAACAATTTAACTACTGAAACTTTTTCAAGGATGTTAGCACCTTGCAAAACACAAGCAGAGGTGCCTGAGCAGATTTTAGCAGTTACAACTGCTCCTCAGGTATCTGCTGCTGAGCCCACTGCTCAAGGTGATCAAAGCAGCAGCACAACTGTTTTGAAACCCACACCTAAAATCACCAAAAAGCCAACAAAAAGAAAACCACAAAAACCCCCCCAAACCCATCAAAAAGGCATCTCTGGAGGATGAGATACCAGAGCTCCTGCCAGTGACAACACAAAAGTCACAAGAAACCACTGCTGCTACTTCCTCACAGCAGTTGGTACAAATATCTCAACCCATAACCAAAACTCCTCCTGTTTCTTCACAAAAAGAACAGGTTGTACAAATAGGGTCTCCACATCATGATGCTCTGGAAACACTCGTTTCTATCATCCACAGTCCAATGCCCGGGACACATCCTATTTCTACACCAATCCTCACATCCAAAATTCCCTCACCAATAAAACCACTGTTGGATGTAATTGATTTGAACCAGGCATTAACCAGTCCTTCTCAATCACCTATCAATGAGAATATACCTCAACAACTGACTGGGTCTGATGTATCAATCTTTGCTAACCCACCAACACAACTTGAGGAGGTTACACCCCTTGAGTTACAAGTAACTCTTGGTGGTAATCCAAGTGAAGCAGCCACTACAACTGTTACACCCACTGGGTTACATTTGGACAGTGGTTACATTAATAAGACTTCCTTGGAGGCAATTCCTTTGATAGCACCTCTGCCAACCACCAGTGGATTTATTTATCCTACTGGCAACATCAAAAGGTTGTCAAGTGTTGAAGGAAGAAGACCCCAGTACCAAGACAAAGGGGCATCAGTGGTTAATGTTTGGAGTATACTCCCTATATCTACCACTGATAAAACCACTGCTAGTGGGAAATCAGATGATCCCATTAAATTGGGTGATGGTTTAAAGTACCAGAAATTGACGGATCGTATTGCAAAGCTTGATAACTCTGTTGCAGAACTCAAAGATATGCTACAACAGGTGTTACAAGTTCAGAAGGTACAATCAACTGCTGTTCCACCTCAAGCATCTACTCCACAAAGGGCACCTGCTACAAATGAGCTCTGGAACCTATTTCAATCTTTTCTCCAACAACAAGCACAATTAGCAGATCAGCAACATGAAAAACATGTACAACAGCTGAGAAATGCAATGGAGTCAAGGTTCAAAAACACTCAGGCTGACTTAAAGGCTCTCAAAACTCAGATCTTGCACACCACTGGCACTGCTCCTCCAAAAGTACGCTTCATTTATGATCTCCCAGAAGATAATGCCAAAAAGGGGGAGAAAATTAAGGAGTGGAAAAAGAAGGGTATAGAAGATGGTCTTTATCTTGAACCAGAGAATTCAAACATGACCAAAAAGATCCCTTTGCCAGATGGCAGCAAGAAGATTGATGTGACAACAAATGCACTAGCAGAAGCAGTTGCAAGTGTAAAAAGAGATAGAGAGGCCAAAAGGAAAACCAGGGTGGACAGAATGGATCATCCAGAACAGGGTACTTCTGGGTCAAAGGATCATGAAAATCCTGTTGAGGAAAAGAAGAAGCCTACTAGAAAAGTGAGGCAACCCAAATCCATTCCAACCAGACGTTCAAAGTCTGCTAAAAAACCACCATACAAAACAGCTGATGCAACAGGAGTTACAAAACCCACTGCTTGCCAAACAGTTGTTCCATCAACACACACCACTTCAACACACACAACATCCACTGCTTTACCATCACCACCACCAAAAACAACACCTGCTGACATACAGCAGAAGACAGCAGATGTTATAACATCTGTGGTAATGACAACAGTGGTTGAAACACCAGTTGTTTCAACAGCTGTTAGTCAATCACAATCCACTGCCACAACATCTACCACCACTGTTCCATCCAAAACATCATCAGTCTCTCCTAAACCAAAAAGGAGAAGGCTAATTTTAAAAGATGATGACACATCACCACCACAAACATCTTCAAAATCTTTAGCTCTTGTCACAATACCAAAACCTGTTCCTCTCTCTTCAGTTCCAATGTACAAGCCCTTACCTCCTGCAGGTGTTCAATTTCCTCTTGAACTAGCAGCTGTTAGAGATGAAATAAAATCCTTCTACTATGAGGATGACCCTGCCAAAAGGAGGTTGCCATCAATAAAGGGATATCCTTGGCCTAAAAATGTTGATGAATACTTGGAAATCAAAGCCAAGCAAGCAGAGGATATCTCAAAAAGAAACACACAAGGGAAGTCTGACAAAGAAATTTCAAGAAATTATCAATATCTGCTCACACAAGTCAGATCCCTAGAGCAATTTGCAAAAAATGTTAGTCAACAAATTTCTGAAAGAGCAGCTGAATCTCTGAAGAAAGACTACATTGAAAGCATCATGGCTCACAAAAAGTACAAAGGAGAGAGATATATGTACAAAGAGTGGACTGTTCCTGAGCTTGAAGATGAAGCTGCAAGAATTCAAGACATGATAAAAAGGAAGGTCACTCACACTCCTCCTAACTGGGCAAAATTTAGAAAGAATGTACCTGACAAACAGGAAGAGCTGAAGAGAATGAAGGAGGAATTGGTAGCAGCTGATTATGGTAACAAAAGACAAGTTACAAGATGGAAAGAAGATGTGGTCAGGGCTACTTACAAAAAGTTGGAACAATTAAGAAAGAAAGATCCCACAGTTCCTCAAAAGCCTGACTATCCTGAAGCAGCGGTTTCAAAAAGACCATCAAAGCTGCAAATCAGGAGATCCACAGCTCCAGTTGGTGCTGCCATCTACAAAAGAAGGCCACACAAACAGCTGATTGCTGAAACCATCAAAGAGTTAATGGAAGGTGAAGACCTTGGAAAAGAGGGTATAAAGAAAATGATCATGGAAACTCTTGGTTTGGATCAAACTGCAAGTGCTGCTCAGCCAGCCATGAATAGGCCAGCCTCTCCAAATACTTCTGCAAATAAGCATCTCCCAAGAAACCCACCAGGCTCAAAAATACAAAAGTGGGAAACTGACAAACAGACCTGCGTATTGACTTTGCTCAGGTCTGGTGGAGTAGTGGAGAAAATATCAAGGGAACAAGCTCTTGGCCTGAGTCTTGAAGATTTGCAGGATCTCCTTGATCTTCCACTTAGCAGGGATGATGAAGATACAGACGCCCTAGACTTTGAATTACAATTTAAAGGTCAGATAAGGGAGCTGTTGATGAGGCAATAAAGATTTCCACAAATAATGAAAAGTTTTGGCATTATCTGTTCCAGGGGGAGATTATTGGGATTGAACCCTATCAGAGGAACAGATAATTAAAGCCAAAACTGGATCAGAGCAGTGGATCCAGAATAAGCAGACGTTTACAGATTAGTTCATGCAAATCTCTCCCCTTGAAAGTGGCTTTGTATCTGCTGATCTCCTATCTACTGATCTTACCAACTGCTGATCCACAACTGCTGCCTTGCATCTACTGCCAAGTATTAAAGACTGATAGAAGACCAAAGCTCTGCTGACTCAATCTACTGTCTTGAGTCAAGTACTGCTGATCCGGACAAGCACTGCTGGGTTCACAGCAGTGGAAGGATGCGGCAGCTGTTTATGTGTCTTTTATGTATTAGATTGTAATAGCAGTAGTTACTACATCAGTGTTTGTATAGATCAGAGGTTAGAGTTTGTTAGGAGGTTAGATGTCACTTTCATGGTGACGTCAGCTAAGATGCTCAGTGGTTTGCAAGTGCCTATAAATAGTTCAGTACTTTGTACTGTTCTATTAGCTCTTTCACCACATCGTCTTCTTTGCACGAACAAACTACTGAGCTCTGGCTGAGGGGGAGTTTGCATTCTTACATCAATCATTGTAATCGTTGTTGAAACAAATTCAATCTTTCGATTCTATGTGTAAAGATGTTTGATTAAAGTATTACTCTCATTTGATTGTATGCAAAGTTTGTTTCCATCTTAATTCCGCTGCACAACTCTTTCATTTCCATTCTAATTTCAAACGAAAATACAATAAAAAAGAAACTCAGATCCAACACATAAATATGATGTTTTATGCGTAGGCGACAAGTAACCCATCTACGCCTATGGCTTCCTGAATTATGAGGTCTAGAGGTGACACACTGGTTGTGTCCAACTGGTTAGATAACATTAGGGCTAGAAAAATGGGTGGGGCGGATTGGGTGGCATGCCGGGCCAGAACGGGTTTGGATCAAAACGGGTCGGGTCATTATAGAAACAGAAATATTGAATTATAAAATTATATTTTTCTCTGTAAATAACTCAGTTCCTAATATAATTTTATAAAATATTTCTTTTTCTAAAGCGACCCGACCCGTTTTGACCATAACCCATTCTGACCCAAACCCGTTCCGACCCGAACCAAAATAACCTTTTTTTTAAATCAACCCTTCTGACCCGAACCCATTTTGACCCGGCATGCCACCCGACCTGAGCCGCCCATTTTGCCAGCCCTAATGTTATCTAACCAGCTGGACACGACCCGTTTCTCACCTCTAGACGTCGTAATTCTAACTTTATCTTGAGTTATTATTTTAGTTTTACATTGATTTTTTTACTCTATTTTAATCGCTAGAAGTCTTCACTCTTATGCTGCAGCTAGAAACTATGCAGTTCACCAGCATTACAAAAACTTAAATCAAGGATGGAAGTTGGAAAATGTATATAACATTTTTTAAAAATAATTTTACCCATTCATATGTATGAATAGGTCTCGACCTGTTTTTATCCCTAACATGTCAACATAACTAGATTTAAAAGGAAACAAGTTAAACAAGGGAATGAAGGGTGTGTAGACTAATTCATTGTCAAACGTTTAATCGCCGAACCATCTGTGGTATTAGTCATACATAATCAAGATAAGCATGTTGATAAAAAGAGATTGCCATGTCACGGACCACAAGACAAGAGTCAAGAAGGCTACGTGCCAGGTATGCACCATTTATTTCAGAGGATCTACGGCTATGCGTCTTTATTACACGTTGGAATTCTAGTTGAACAAGGAGGTGTATCTAATACATATGATCTTTTAACACATAGGTATGTGAGGATACAAGAAAGGAATATTAGGCAAGCAAGTTGTAAACTTAATGAAGATGATGATGTAAGCATCAGTTTGTGGGTTGAAAGCCATCAGAATCATGTGTTCTTTTATGAGGATTTAACTCATAATGATCCGCTTTGTTGGTGAATCAGTTTGTGAACTTGCTTGCAAGTGTTTTTTACTGCAATTTTATCTGCAAATAAGCTATGATTTCTCTAATATGATGTTGTAGAATAACAAGTTGTTTATATGGATCATGGTTTGTGGTTGGAATTTTTCTGGTGCTGGGCCCTGATGCTCAATAGATTTTGAATTTCATGAAAAATGTGATGGATATCAAGTATGGTATGGTTGTTGCTTCCTACATGCTTCACGTCACCACCATAACGAATCATCCACAAACACCATGCACACGCCACAAACCCCAACCACAATTATGAGGCAGCAAAACATAAGTAACCGCACCAACGCGCGGGCTTTCCCACTAGTTCGTGTAAAATATGTTACAACTCAATTAAGTTAACTTATCAATCCGCATGTGTATTTCTTCTTATGAAAATCCGAAAGAAACAAATAAAGAGCATACATTTTTATCAAGCAATATAAGGAATAGTCTCTTTTCACCTACGACTGGCCATATGAAATTTACCCAAACAAAATAGCCCCCTTTAATGTTTCGGTTCTGATTTTTCGTCCGAAAATTTTAAAATTATATAGAATCGCCCCTCCAATTATTTTGCCTAAATATTTATACAATATATAAATCAAAGTAAAGTTTGTTACTACTTTAAATCTTAAAGGTCGTCGGGCTAAGTTGTAATTGTTCGTCCAGATTTCATTTATCTCGTACCTTTATATATATACTGGTCTTTTGTTTGTTAAACAATATTTAGTTTTTTGTATATGTACGAACGGGTCCTTTGAAGGAATGAAATTTTTTTAGTTTTATTTGGTACTATTATTATTTGACTCGACCCGAATCGAATAGTCGCCCCGACCCAAAACATAACGATAGGAAAAAAAAATTTGGGTCCCATGACTTTACGCCCCCTCAAAACTTTTGGTCAATCTCTGGCACTGAATTTACTATTATATAAACGATAATTGTGAATTTTGTTGTCCAATTTACTTATCTAATGAATTATCGATTATTAGTATATTTAAAAAGAGGAGATAAAAGTAATTACAAATTAGTTGGATGTACAATATAAAATCCCGACTAGGCGTCAATTAATCACCGACCAATCCCCAATTAATCAAAATAAGTCCCGATTAGTTCCGATTAATCCCTAGTCTCTATCCCACCGGCTGACTAGCGACTACAACACTGGTTGTACTATAGTTTAGTATGGGGAATGATTGTAAGCAGTGGCGGAACTATAAGAAAAATTCCGGGGTATCTTAATTTTTTTTATCTCTACCCATCTATTAGAATTCGAGGCCGCTAAGCAGCCCTGTGCGGCTAGTAAAAATGGGCCTTTAAGAATTTCTTTTACCTAAGGTCATCCCTGAGAATTCGAAAGCCCTTAGGAACCTTGAGCAACTGGTATATATAATTACGAGGTTACAGACCCGTCCGTAGGAATTCAAGAGCCCTTAGGAGCCTTGAGCAACTGGTATATATAATTACTAGGTTACAGACCCGTCCGTGTATTACACGGGTTGAATAAAAAAATTAAACAGTTCGTAATAAGATATAATTAAAATTTATGTATTAATTAGGTATAAATACGTGTGTTGTGAAACTATTTTTAAAGAGCAAAATTGTTAATCAACCTTTTTTAATCCATATCTTATATTATACTCTTTAATAAAGTATAAGAATGAAGACAATTTAATTATAGGATTCAAATATAATTTTATTTTTACATTCTAAAGCATATGTTGATTATCGCTTTATTTAATAATAAGTGTACTACATGCACGAGAACATGATCAAATATATTTTTTATCAAACCTTAAATGTTATTTAGACGTTTATAAATAATATTTTGTGTGTAATAGAAATATCTTTAACAAAAAAATATCTATACAAGAAGATCTATTTTTAATCCACCCATAACCCCTCGACTTTACCTCACCTAAAATATTTTGTGGGCTTCTTCTAATCTGCTTGAAAACCAATTCATTTATCCCTTTCCAGATACACCATCACGAAATAATTACCATACCTTGAAAAATAATTAAACTAAATGGTTGGATATTATTGAAGTTTGACTAAAACGTGAGTTCTACTTTTACTACTTTTGAAGGCTAGTATTGGCTTTTTATTCATTATTCTATTTATTCTACCAATGCTCATATTATTATATTAATATAATATACCTTCTTTATCTTCTTCTTTCTTTTAACAAGGTGCCATAGCAGTTCGTCAACCACAATTTCGTTTCTATCAAACATAAAATTACATTTTATTTTATCTTCACTAACTCAGGGGTATCCTAGCATTTGTTTAAGGGTATTCTTGATAAATAAAACGGATATTAATAAGAAAACTACATTTCGCCAAGAAAGTTGAGGGGTGTTCCGGGCAACCCCTCGCCACAATGTAAATCCGCCTATGTACGACCAAATTATGTACAACAAATATTAATTTTCTAGCCAAGGCACCAGGTTACACATATGACATGCTGGCATTAGGTCTTGTCTAAAATCAAACAAGCCATAGAACATCTATATTACATTCAACAGTAATTAGAATAAAATAGTTTTTTAGGAAAGGCAAAAAATAATATCAGCATATTATTATTAAATACGACTCTGCTGGGGATCGAACCCAGAATCTCTGGTTTCGTAGACCAGCGCCTTATCCATTGGGCCACAGAGTCGATTTTATTTAGAAATGTAGATTTAGATTATTTAATCAAAATTTTGACCAGATAAAGCCATAGAACATCTACGACCTAACATGAGTCCAGTAAATATGTTTGCATCCGAATCACTTAATCTTATGAGTTAGGCTTGAAAGTGTAAGTGTGTAACCCTAGTGGTGTATTAGAAAATTGTAATTGTGTAATTAGGGTTACATGATGTGTGGTTTATATAGACTAAAATATTTTGAATCTAGACCGTATACTATCACCATACACTATCGTGTAACCCTAATTACACTATTAGACCATGCGTACTCGTGTAATTCCAGGGCGTTTTTATGCCCAACCACGCCCGGAAACGCCCCCTCGGGGTTTTTTTTTTTTTTTTTTTTTTTTGTGTTTGGCGTTGTATTTTACACGCCCATGTTCAAAAGTTTTTGGCCAATCAGTGATGTTCTACTTTTTCTTGTCCAATAAAGTTTTTTGATGTTTTTTTAATTTTATTTTATTTACACCCCTTTTTAACATAATGCCCACATCCTCACTACACCCATTTTAGAAAAACGCCCCATTGCTGACTGGGCTGCCACATGGCACACAACGCCCATGGGTGAGGCATTATTCACCCCAACGACTACGCATGGTCTTACAATTGTTTAATATGTGAACCTAGAAAATTTTTCAACTCGATTATTATTTTTATTTAGTTCATGTTGGGTTGCGACACAAAAGAAAATTATAACACGAATTTAATACCTTTCAAGTCTAACATTTAAACATCTCATATTATATTATAGTAACTAGGATGTTCAACATTTTTTAAGTTACAAAATTAACAAACAGTTTTATGGTAAAATCTCAATCTTGAGTTAGTAATCAGGTCACTCTTTTTTATTCAACGTTTCAAATTTTTACATAAAAATGTAGCTCAAATGAGAATGTTGGTAACATATGACTAACAAATATTTTATAGAGCTAATCGCTCGAAAATGTACATGGTCACTTGACCTCAGTGCGTATTGCATAGGTCCGTCCCTACCTTGGGTTTTGGCACATTGTGGCTGGGCGAGAAATAAGGGAGGATAGCCTTAAAAGTAGGGGTTCCTTTCTATCTAGCCTCTTTTTTACACAAACTCTCTCTACCGTACTCTATCCTTGACCATCGACGTAAAACCATGTTAGCGTGGTTCACAAGCCGAGGAAACACCAACTTGGGTTTGGGCTTGAAAGTAAACAAGCCAACTCGGATCGACTAGAATTCACATAACCAAGCTCGAACTTGACCCGATTGCAACTGGAGTTAACTTAGCTTGGCTGCTTCTTCTCTGTCTTTTCCTTTTACCAGTGTAAGCAACCCACTTGAGGCTTGCTCGGCTATCAGAGTTGAAACAATTTTATAACTATAATATGTCACAATCAAATGTCTAAACAATGTCATTAGAGCATTCACAATACTAGCAATTCACAAACACCTAAAAATGTTGCCACCTTACCATTTCGTCCTTCCTTCTTTCCTCCCTCGATTCACATTTCATGAATGTAGGCACCCGTAAACACGGATATGTCCCTTTCTCTCTCTCTATCTCTCTCTTCCCTTCACTCCTTTAGATAGGCTCCGCTACACCTACAGACACCCAAAAATATATGTATTTCAAGTACTCTTTCTTATTTAAAACGCTTATAACAAAAAAAATAATTACCAATATAGATTGAATATCCTTTATTTCATAGAATTTAAAATGATGATTTATTAGATAGTTATGTTCTTGACATAATAACTAAAACATTCATGAAAATAAAAGGGGTAACTTTATAAAATAGTAACCAAGTTTCACATTTGTTTCAATAAAGTCACTTAAACTTTTTTTGTTTTTTTAAAATCATTAAACTTTTATTTGTTGTTTCAGTTTTGCGTAATTACCAGGTTAACAGGTAACCACTTGATGATGTGTCATAGAACCATTTCTTTTTAATATTTATTCTTACTATTACTAAGAATAAATATAGTTACTATCGTCATCATCACCATTACTTTGCAAGACCATTACAAGCAACTCTTCTTCTTCTTTATTTTAAAGTGCAGATTATCTTGTATTCAATAATGGGGTAGACATTATCTTCATAATAGTTTATATCAAGTGTAACAATTAGAATAAGAACAACCAGATCTCAGCCCTCAAAACCTTTCATTATCGTTCAACTAGGTTCCCGTCTTTCCTTCCGGCCAATAACTGCAACTTCCGTCGACCTGCAATAACTTCCGACAACCTGCATCGCGTCTAGTTCAAAAATCCCAGATCTAGGAATGTATATTTCAGATGGAGGTTATGGCCGGCAAGTGAATGTATATTTCTGGCTGGACAAAAATCCCAGATCTAGGATTTGGTAGCCGGAAAAACCATGTGCAGGGTAATGGGTTGTGTTCTTTTATTTTTATATTCTTTTATTTCTTTTCTAATATGTATTTATTTAAATGTGTGAAAAATATCTATAATTTAGATTTAAATTATACACTAGTAATTGTACCCGCCGCGCGTTGCGGCGGCGTCAAAACATACAATAACTCGAATTTATTCCGTCGAATAAAAACGTATTATATTTGACCTGACTTGTTTCCGAATAAAATTTACGTCAAAACGTAGATCAACTGAAAAAGTACATAAAAATAGGCATGAAAACTATATTTGACCCTAGTCGTTTCCAAAAAAAAAAATGATATTGAAACGTAAACCAACTTGAATTTATACCTACACGTACATAAAAATAAGCACATAAGAACATAGTTTTTTTTAAGTTAAAGAATGAAAGTACAGGGAATAAACTTTAATCTTTAAAAACTCAAGATAGTTAAATGACATTTTACAAACTTTTAAAAATTAAAAGAGGTGTAAATATCAATATTGAAAGTTGAGAGAAAATTAAAAAGTGTGAATACTAATTCACACCTTTTAATATATATTAGTTTTATTAATAATGACAACAATTTTTAGTTGAGTATATGAGACTTACAAATTGCTAATAGCAAAAATAAAAAGAACAGATCAGGGATCGAACACCTGATGTCTAGTTTATTATTAATACGCTCAACCAATATAGGAGACTCCTATTTTGTTTGCTTTTCGCCAAAGTTCAATATATAAGAAAGAAGAGGTGGGTGTGAGTAGAAAGCCACCGACCTTTAGTTTTAATATATACCACTACATAGAAAACATAATGGGTATAAAGGAAAAGTTGACACATGTAATTAGAAAAGACTAATTAGTAATTAGAGCTTTTTTTTAAAAGGAAAAAAAATGACAATTTAACTTCACTCGGTTCGGATTAAAATTTACGAAATGTACATAAAAATAAGCAAGAATACGTATTATACTAGCACGTACATAAAAATATGCACCTAAAATATTGTTCTTTTAAATGAAAACTCACTATATTTGATCACACTCCTTTCAAGAAAAATAATTGCGCCGAAACATAGACCAATTCGAATTTAGACCAACACGTAAAAAAATAGTTTTTTAAGTAAAGAAACGATAGAAGCAAACTCGAAACTTTAGAAAATCGAGGGGGTCAAAAGGATATTTTACAATGTTCATAAAGACAACGACAAATTAGTTTTTTTAGAAAGAAATTAGCGAACGAAAGTTATTGAAGGAAAATTAAATTAGTAAAAAACTTAATAGGTTAAAAACGCATAACATGTAAAATGAAATAAAAATAGAAGAGTTAGAAAGATAAACACTTGTTGCACACTTTGTTTTTCGTCGTAGTAGTCTGGGAAAACAAATAGAAAAAAAAATTAAGTACGTAAACAATGCATAGGGATTGAAGCCAATAGAAATTCAAACTTGAAGGACCAAAAGGAAAAAGCATGAAGTACTAAATAGGTAAATCTCACCGACATTTGTGTTTAATATATATATAATATACAAAATCCACATAAGCATTATGACCTGACACATCATCAAAGAAACCTAATAACCTGAGAATTACATATGATTAGAACGCTGATTCAAAGTTTAGTGACTTTAAAAGAACAAAAATAGTTTGAGTGACTTTATTGTGACAAAGAGAAAACTTTGTTACTATTCTATGACATTTTTCCAAAATAAAATGATAAATGAGATGTGAATTTTTTTAGTTATATTGGTATTTCATTACACATTAAATAAAAAATTGCATTCATACATATTTAATCACGGTAATATTTTGCATTCGTATATATAATTTGCATTCAAAAGTGGTTTCCAGATGTATATATTTGACGTATTTGTCGACGGAAACTAAAATCCACGTCAACTGAAAATAAAAAATTCTTAGAATCGTAGCAAATATGAAAGGGTCAAAGGATTGGAAAAAGGTTATAGAAGGGGTCCTTTTGGTTTCGACATGTGAGATATGGAAGGCAAGGAACGAAGCGATATTCAACAACAATCACATCCATTTCAATAGAACGGCGGACAACATTAAAGAAAATGCGTTTTACTGGATTACTAGTCGATCTAAATATGTAAACCTTAATTGGGCTAGATGGTGCGAATTTAATATCCGCGATGTAATTGTTTAACTGGGGTTCCAGTTTCTTGCTGGCCCTTTTTCTATATTATATATAGAAGTTTCGCCGTTAAAAAAAATAAAAAAAAAACTGAAAAAAAAAAAAACACGACTCTGCTGGGGATCAAACCCAGAATCTCTGGTTTCGTAGACCAGCGCCTTATCCATTGGGCCACAGAGTCAATTGCGTTGACTGGTTAAAAGCAACACTTATTTCTACGTTTAGTTGATCTCACTTAATGAACATGTTTGCCTGAATCAACTAATTTTATGGACTAGGTTTGTATAAGGAACTCTCTATCTTGGGTCTAGAATAATTTTTATATGGTTTTAGTGTTTATATATATCACCTCGATTTAAAGTTCTTTTTGTTTGTGTCTGGTTAAATCAGACTCGAACAAAAATTATCTTACGAATTAATACCTTTAAAATTCAACTTTTATTTATCTTATAGCCCTTTGCAATTGGGCTGAATCAAGGGCGGGTAGCCTTAGAAGTAGGGGCACTTTCCTCTCTAGCCTATACTTCATATCAACTCTTTCTTTACTCATATTCAGTATGTATATATACTTCTATATTACTCACTTGACCGTAGAATTAGTTCTTGTTACGCTGTTCACATGTATATACCTCTATATTACTCACTTGACTGTATAATTATTTCTTGTTACGATGTTCACGAGTTGAGCGGTCACTAGTTGGGCCAAATCTGGATAGCAAATAAGCCGGTTCGATTTAACTCAAATCAAAATAAATAAATTGAAATTTGAGCTTGAAGTCCGCTCGGGTTTTTCTTTTTCAAATAAATTAAAAATCTAGCCAAAACACCCTCGGAATGAGAATAAAGAAACAAGAGAAAATAACTATAAAATAAAAAATATATAGTAGTTAGTAAGATAAAGAAATATAAATGAGTAAACTGCCATTTTGGTCCCTAAGGTTTGGGCAGTTTTGCCACTTTAATCCAAATCTTAAACTTTTTGCATCTGGGTCCCTGTGGTTTCATTTTTATTGCCATTTTGGTCCAAAAGTAAAGTGACATCAGATTTCTTTAAAAAAATCCTGATTTTTGTCTTTTTCCTCAGGGGTAAAATGATTATTTTTAACATTAATATATATATATATATATATATAGGATAAGGATCATGTGAGAAGTAGTAGGCTAAATGAGAAACTTGAGAAGCATTCTGGACCACACATTTTTCCTAAGCAAAAAAATGCAAAAAAAGGTTAAAAAATGCAAATTTTTTATTTTATTTTATTTTATTATTTTTTTTTTGGAAAAATCGCAGCTTTTTCTTTAAGAATTAAATATTTTTTTTTTGGATTTATACACATGTGTATATTGTTAATCTTTTAACTATACATATATGTATATTGTCCATTATACATATATGTATATACATGTTTAAAATTGAAAAATAAGTGTTATTTAGGGTTTAGCATTAGTATTTAGGGTTTAGCATTAGGGTTTAGGGTTTAGCTTTATGGTTTAGGGTTTAGCTTTAGGGTTTAACATTAGGGTTTAGTGTTGGTGCATGTTTTATGACAACAGCTTAATAGTTTGTTTATTTAGTCTTTGGATATTTTGTATTGGGCTTAGCATATTGGTTAGGGAGTTATTTAGTGTTATGGGCTTGGAGAATGGCCTGGCCCAGTCCAAAGCCCATGTGCAAACCCTTGTCCTATATAAACAAGGCTTGGCATAAGGGTTAGGGTTAGACACTTGGTAGACATTTAGAGGTTTGGAGAAATCTATAGAGAGTGGCTAGGAGATTTCTTGTGAAGGTCTTGAATTGATTGTAAACTTCATGTTGGATAATCAATAGAAGACCGGATTGAAAGTGTATCGTGTTCTTGATTCTTGTTCTACTCCTTTTCTGTGAAATCTAATCTAGAGGATTCCGCACTCTAGGTTGGATAGACGATTCTGTCACGATCCATACGGCTCACGGGACCTACAATTGGTATCAGAGCGTTTTGCTCTCGATTGGCTTGGTTCAGAATCGTTTTCTGCAGAAAATCGAAGTTTTGGACGTGTTTTGGAGGCTGTTTCGGAGTTCTGCTGCTGATTTCGGATCATTTCGGATTCACAGGCTTGCATTTCGGATCAAATACCAGCATTTCGGACCAGATTTGCTGCATTTCGGACTGATTTCGGACAGGAAATCAGTCATTACGGATTAAACAGCTGCATTTCGGATAGAGAACTTGCATTTCGGATAGAAATCAAGGATTTCGGATCCATTACGGATAAACAGCAATAACTACGGACCATTACGGATCAGATTGAACTGGTTTCGGACCAGATTGAGTTGATTTCGGATGAGATTGACTTGATTTCGGACCTGATCAGTTGCATTCCGGATCAGACTAAAGCATTTCGGACGATTTCGGATAGGAGAGTGTCCATTTCGGATCAGACTGATTCATTACGGATCAAAAGGGTCTCATTTCGGATCAGATTGTCCATTCCGGATAAGAGTGGTCATTACGGACCAGTAGGTGTTCTATGCGGACCATTTCGGACAATTTCGGGCCATTACGGACAAGGTGGAATTTTTCTTGGCTTGTGTGAGAAAAGTTACACTATTTCGCGTTTAGAAAATCATCCGTAACTCGTCAAAGGAAACCGTTATATATCATTGGAATAGGTTTTTGACATTATATATCATTGGAATCGTAATTTCGAGACGAATCTAACGGTATAATTTGATAAAAACAGTTTTCAGAAAAAATTTTGTACGGTTTTATCAGTTCGCTTACGATAAAAGCTTGACAAGGACCAGTAGAGAAGTTAGATTTGGATTTTGACACAGGTTACCAAAATTCATTTGAACTTTTACGTTGCGTGATGGCTAAGATGAACAATGGAAGTGAAGCTGTAAAGAATTGGCCAAAGCTTAAAAACATCAAAGAATATGCCGACTGGAAAGAGAAGTTTGAGGCATTTGTGAAAAGTGAAGATACGAGAATATGGTGTTGTATGATTGATGGATATGTTGCTCCTACACGCCGTGTTGAAGGAAGGGCAAGAGTAATTTCTTATGAGAAGATGGATGAATCTGAGAAACTGTTGGTTGATGCTGAGAAGAAAGCTTTCGCAGCAATAAAGATGTCCTTTCCTGAGAGTGTTAAACATACTTTCAAGACGTATGGGACTTCTAGAGAGTTGTGGGAAGCTTTGGAAAAACGTTATCAGATCTCTTCCAAAGTAAATTCTTGTGATCAAGCATTGGCAGCTGAGCTTGCAGCGGTGACGATAGGAGAAGGAGCTACAGAGAATGCTGAGAAAAAGGAAGCTGAGAAGGAAACTGCTGAAAAGAAGGATGCAGAAATTTCAAAGGGCATGAAGGATGTGAATGGACTTCCATCAGAGGTGAAGGTATCATCAGAATCTGTAAGTCATACATATCTTAATTGCACTGAACTACAGGTTAAAGTTGACAGACTATCGGAGCAAAACAAAATTCTGTTAGCTGAATTAGAAAAGTTAAAAGAGTCAAATGTTCTTTTGATTAAACGAGAGTCAGATTGTTTAACAAAACTCAAATCAAATGAACAAGAAATTAGCAGTTTAACAAGCAAAGTCAATGAACTGTTACAGGTCATTGATTTGGCTCGTGAAACTGTGAAAGAAAAGACTAACGAGCTTTCAGAAAAGTGCACAGATTTGGCTGATGCACAAGCCAAGATTGTTGAACTTCAGGGGAAGTTAAACAATTTTGGGAATTCTTCGTTAGTCAGGACTCAAATTCAAAAAGGTTTAAAAAGGAGTAATGACAAAACAGGGGTGGGGTTTACTAAAGCTTCATCTTCTGGAAATCAAGACTACTCTTTTCTACCAAAAGAAGAAGAGCTAATTGATTTTGTAACCACTGCACAAGAGGTAGTGGATCCGATAGCTGTGGACTTACCAAATAGTCCAGTTTCTTTGAAAGAATCTGTAGGGTCTAACAGTACACCTCATAAAGTGGATAAGGATACTGAAGACAAAAAGACCAACACATTTAAAAAGGGATCAAACAAAAGGAAAACTTATAAGAAAAGATCCTGTTTTAAATGTCACAACAAAGGGCACGTGGCGAGTTGTTGTTCTTTGAAGAAAGGTAAACAAAAGGTTGATGAGGTTAAGGATGAGAATCAGGTTGGGTCAAACAATAGTGTAAAAACTAGTTGTCAGACAAATAAACCTGAATCTCGATCAAAACCCTCAACTTCAAAAAGATTTGATAGACCGAAAAGTATTTCTCCACAATTTAGTCATCATAATGGTAAATCAAATCAATTTCAAAGTCAAAATAGAAATTTTGGATATCAAACTCGATACCAAACTGCTGGTAGTCGAAATTTTCAACAAAGAAATGGACATAGGGGTTTTACTAACTCGAATGTTCAACAACATCCAATTTTTTTTCAAAATTCATGGTATGATTATGGGAGAAGAAGGTATCAAGATAAAAAGTTACCCAAGGATCCACTGAAGTGTGATGGATATTGGATGGATGTACCTTTAATGGATGAATATGGAAAACCCAAGACTATCAGGGCTTGGGTTCTAAAGTCTAACTGAGTTGTTGAGTGAATGCAGGATGACCAAGAGGGACTGTTGAAGTGTTCGACAGTGGTTATTCCTGTAAAGCATCTGAGGTGAATAGTAGGTTAACATGGGTAACGAACTATTTACTTTTGTGATCATTTTGATTGTTTTTGGACTTAAAACGTGAAAAACTGTAGTCAGGTTAAGGTGGGAGTTTGTTTGTGTTTAAATTTGTGTTTTTGAAACTTACTCCAACAAAACAAAAAATTTAGGGGGAGAAATTCCTCTAAGCCAAAAAGAGTTTTAAATAGTGCGTGTGTTTAGGGGGAGTAAGTTATAAATTTTTAAAAATCCAAAAACATTGAAAAATTAAAAAAAAAAATGAGTTTTCATTGGGTGAAAAAGAAGAAATGATAGGACATCAGCAGGTTAGACTGTCACACTCAAACTGAATTAAAATGCGTAAGTGTGATAGTAGCTTCATCATATGATGTACCAGTAGGCAAAAGCATGAAATAATCAACTTACCAATGTGATATAAACCTAAATGCACTGAGTATGAGTGGGGAACACATCAGTGGTGTATGGTTTAATGACCTTAAATCTTGCGTTGATAGATTGCCAAAATCTGAAGTTTTGGGTCTTTATACTGTTATTTCATCTGGGGATATCAGGGGTGTCCTTCTGCTGCATCCAGATACATGCTGACCTAGACACACCTCGGATATCTTAAAAGAGCTAAAAATGCCAAAACCCTGAAAATGAAAAAGCTCTCAAAGAGAGTCATTCAAAATAAGTGCTAAATGCACAAATCGTACCAAAAATGGTATTTGTCTTAGCCCTCGATAAGATATTTTGGTCTCTCTGCTGTACGGAAGTACTGACCTGTTCACCAATTATCTATCGTTGAAAAATAAAACGGATGAATTCAGTATACTCACCTACTACGATGAATCTTTGTGCATACCTTGATCGCGGGGGTATATCCTGAAGTGGGACACACTAGTATATCAGATATAAAATTACCTTAACGTATCATATGGTAATGGTACTTGAAATGTTCATGCATTTGTTTAAGTGGACAAACATACTGGTAATCGTCTTGAACTGCTTTTCACGAAAAATTACATAAAGAATTAACTTGGTGTGAAACAGTTTGATTTTGCTGATATGATCTTCTTGCACATGATACTCACAAAAAGAAGTGTTGTAAATATTTTTGGGGTTAGTTTAGTTAGTTTAGTTGTTTTGAAAAATATCAAAAATACCAAAAATATTTCTTTTTAAAAGATCTCCCATTTTGAACTGACAGGTAGTTGTTTTTGCAAACTAAGATAAAATATTGGTTTATCTTTAAATGTGAAAAAGGCTAATGGTTTTTCGAGATACTAGCTTGTGTTGCTAAACAGATTGATGCAGTTATCAAAATGAAGTGCAGAATACAAGTAAAGTGCAGATTGAGAGTGAAGTGAAGAATGTGTGAAGATGCATGGTAGGATCCTTCTACTACATTGCAGAAAGAGAGAGAGATATGAAAGAGTTGGAGATTCTTGCTTAACCAAAGATTGCTAGTTCGCTGATCTACAAAGAATGAAAGATTTGGTGATTGGATGCATCAGCTAAGGGGGAGTTTGTTGATGTCAGAAACTGTGTAGCTGACGCTATCCAAAGACCAAAAGACTGCAAGATGTTTGAAGACAAAGTTACACTATGAAGCTATTGTCAAGGGGGAGTTTGTTGGTGCATGTTTTATGACAACAGCTTAATAGTTTGTTTATTTAGTCTTTGGATATTTTGTATTGGGCTTAGCATATTGGTTAGGGAGTTATTTAGTGTTATGGGCTTGGAGAATGGCCTGGCCCACTCCAAAGCCCATGTGCAAACCCTTATCCTATATAAACAAGGCTTGGCATAAGGGTTAGGGTTAGACACTTGGTAGACATTTAGAGGTTTGGAGAAATCTATAGAGAGTGGCTAGGAGATTTCTTGTGAAGGTCTTGAATTGATTGTAAACTTCATGTTGGATAATCAATAGAAGACCGGATTGAAAGTGTATCGTGTTCTTGATTCTTGTTCTACTCCTTTTCTGTGAAATCTAATCTAGAGGATTCCGCACTCTAGGTTGGATAGACGATTCTGTCACGATCCATACGACTCACGGGACCTACATTTAGCATTAGGGTTTAGCAATAGTATTTAGGGTTTAGCATTAGGGTTTAGCATTAGGGTTTAGCTTTTGGGTTTAGCATTAGGGTTTAGCTTTTGGGTTTAGCTTTAACTTTTGGGTTTAGCTTTATCTTTAGGGTTTGTATTAGGGTTTAGCATTAAGGGTTTAGCTTTAGTGTTTAGTTTTAGCTTTTGGGTTTAGCATTAGGGTTTAGCTTTAGGGTTTAGAATTAGGGCTTAGCTTTAGGGTTTAGCTTTAGGGTTTAGCTTTAGGGTTTAGAGTTTAGGGTTTAGCATTAAGGTTTAGCTTTAGTGTTTATGGTTTAAGATTAACAATATACACATTTTTTCAATTTTAAACATGTATATACACATATGTATAATTGACAATATACATATATGTATAGTTAAAAGATTAACAATATACACATGTGTATAAATAAAAAAAAAAAATTCTTAAATTTTTTTTTTTAATCCTTAAAGAAAAAGCTGCGATTTTTCAAAAAAAAAAAAAAAATTTGCATTTTTTTCACATTTTTTGCTTAAGGAAAATGTGTGGTCCAGATTGCTTCTCAAGTTTCTCAAATAGGGTGGACTTCTCTTAGGATCCCTACCCTATATAGGATATATATATATATATATATATATATAATTTAAAAAAAGGATAAATTACTTTGACCACCAAGTTCATTAACAACCACAAGACCTTTAGACTTCCTCTGCATCTTATAACAAGGTATTCTCACAGAGTAATTTGACTAAACAAAAGAGCTTCTTAACTCAACAACTGCTTTTTACCAACAGATTTATGCCCATTTTGAGTATAATTCACATGACCTTTTGAACTCAGTGAATCTACACACAAACATGGTGAAGTATGTGAATCCATAACTGATGAACCCACCACAGATATACCTCCCACCATTTTTCACAATTTCAGCCCCAAAACAAGCTTCTTAATGGTAAAAATTCCAACTTTTTGCCCAAATCTAATGAAAGAAGAATCTTTATGAAGATTTAAGAGATACCCAGATAAAAAGTTTTGAAACAGAAGCCGATTGAACAGAAGTCGTCGGCCGTCACCACCGTCAAGATCATCATTATCATCAACATCGTATCATCATCGTCATCAACATCGGAAAAACGACATCAACAGAACAAAAAGGGCGCCGGAAATAAAAAAGAAAAACGTTTCCAGTCGCCGGAATTCCTCGTCTCTCTCTCTCTCTCTCTCTCTCCGATTTGCTAAGTGCGAAGGTGGAGGTGAAGGTGTGGTGTTGCCGGAGAAACTCGCCGGAGAAGACGAGAGTATAGGTACAGTGTGTGTATGTATCGGATTTTTCAAGATTGGATTTTTAGAGAGAGAAAGAAGAGGGTTTCAGGTTTGGGTTTCAGGTTTGGGTTTCTGGGTCTGTTTCTCACACAATCTTTCTCTCTCTAGATGTATAGGTGATGAAACAATGGTTAACCGAGTGGGTTAACTCACTGGTCTCGTCAAGAGGGTTAATCCCTTCTTTCCGAGGATCGCCGGCTAGATCGTCTGGTGGTGGGTTTCCTGCACAAGGAAACAAACCGTGACTCGCAACAAGGAGGATGTGGTGGGGGGTGCTCCTTGTTACCACTCTCCGGCGTGAGAATCAGTAATTTGCTTGGGAAGCAAAGTGTGATAGTAGTAGTATTGAGAGAGTTGAGAAGTCATACCTCAAACCTGGTTTGGGGTCAGTATTTATAGCCGAGGAGTGGAGGAGGGTAGTTGAGTAGCTAGCCTGACATCGCACAGCTATTTGCAGGTGTGTCAGACCTGTCGGATACTGTGGTGATGCCACGTCCTGCTGTGGTGTCAGACTGTTGTATACACGTGGGCCGGTAGGCGACTGTTCCCAGTGTCACTTGCACTGTGGTGTCAGACCCACTTGCCTTGTAGGCAGGATGCGGTGCCAAGCCGCATCGCTGCTTGCGGTCCTTGATGTTGTTCCCGCGTTGGTTGTTCCATCCATGATTTACGCGGGATGCGGTGTTATGCCGCATTGCCTGCTGAGTGACTGTTACTGTTGTCCAGATCCCTTGTCGTGACGAAAATGTTCATAGGATGCGGTGCGGGGCCGCATCGCTATGCGTTACATTAGTTTCCGTCCTTAAGGTAAGTCTTCTCATCACTGGACAGATTGGACCGCTGTGTTCGCATGTGCCCATGCGGACACAGGTGAGTTTATTGCTGTTGGAGGTTTTTGATGAGGGTAATGGTCCTTCGCGGTCATGCTGACGCGAGATCTGGGACCATACCCCTTCAAGTCCCCCCAGTCTAGTGTTCCTTCCGTATGCAAGTTGCATGTGGGAGGGATACTGGACTATGTTGTCTAGAAGGTTAAGTATGGCCCATGCAGATGGCTCATTCTTTTAGTAAGTAGTAGGCCTTTCGAGTATTACAAAGTGGAAGTGCAAGTTCTTCTATGTTAAAGCTGCCGCGGTTGTTCTCAACATGACTTTGCGGAATGTTAATGAGCCTATCCATGCGGAGGATATTGCCATTCCTAATGCGGAGAATGCCGAGTGGTTCCCAAGGTTGAGGACTATTGAGCATAGGCTGTTGAAGAACACTGAAATGTGGATGCTGCGGATGTTATTGACTAGGGCTGACAAGCATGCAAGGCCCGTTGTGCGGGAGAAAACTGGTGGTAAGTGTTCTTACTCTTGCGCGGTTTTATTATTCCCTTGTTTGCTTATTTAATTTGAACGTGTATTATCAGAAGAAGTTGTTGAGCTGTGGAAGATATTTGATCCAACCTTTACTGGCAAGGTTGATATTGTCAAGACTGCTGAAGGTGCAGGTTTTAATTTGACCATTCTTCATAACTTCCGCGTTCCTACACGCGAGGCAATGAATGCACCCCTGCCGCTGGGCAAAGGTATAATTCATAGCCTTCTTTTCTTGCCTTATAAGTTTCATGTTGCTGATATTCTACATGCAGGTACTCTTGGGGCCCTTGGTAAGTTTGAGTCAAAGGGTGCCTCCAAAAAGCATGCAGAGAAGAAACAAGTGGATAAACCTGCGCGGGGTCGCGGCAAGAAGAAAACTGAAGCTCCTGTTGTTTCACCTTTGGTTCCGCATGCAGCAGGTATCTCTCGATCTCATTTCCGTAGATATACCGATTACGTGGTAGTATCTGACACCCTTGAGGGCTTGGGTGTTCCAGGTGCTGGTGCGGCCACAGGTGGAACCACTACGGGTTCAAAGGCTGCTGATGAGAAGAAGAGGAAAGCGGGGAAAGCTGTTGAAGCTGGTGAGGGAAAGAAGCCGAAGATTCAGACCAGACGCAGGGCTTTTGTGGGACAAAGGAAGCCTGCGGTTGTTCCTGGTACGTGATGCATTACTTGGTCAAATATTTTGTACTTGTAGTTTAAAGTGTTTTTGCTTTGATTGCAGAACCCCAAGATGAAGGGTTCTCCATCTTTGATGCTCCTCCTCCTATTCCCCCACATGACACTGCTGCGGATGTGGGGGTTCATAAGGTTGTTACGCCTGAGCCCTCTGTGCGGGAGGAGGATACTGGGAAGGGGTCTGCGGCCCAGATCCATGACACGGTAGATTCCCATGACAATGTCATTACCCCAGAGGATGCGGATGATCTGAACTTGAAATTTGCTTATACTGAAAAGCCAAAGTCTCCTGCTGCTGAGAAGGCTTCTGGTTCCGGTTCCGAAGGTGCGGGTTTCGTAGAGACTCCCATTCAGCCTGAAGAGTCTGAATTGGAGTATTATTACCGCACCTATACGGAAGATCGGGCCATGGCTTACCACCGCCCTCCATGGTCTGTGATGCAAGGGGATGACATTTCTGCTGATCCCTCCGCGTGTAGGGAGATTTTGGGTGGTCTGGGCACCCCATTTGAAGTCAACCGGGCCCGTGCCTTACCAACTGAAGCCCAGATTAACCAACTCTCCTCCATGCTTGTTGGGAGTTCCGTAATGGCCAATGCCATTATGGAAAACTATAAGGTGTTGGGGCGCAGGGAGGAGGAGAATGTGCGCTTGCGTGCCGAGGCTGAGGAGTTGGTGAAGGCTGCACGTGAGGGTTCCGAGCAGCTTGAAAGGGATAGGGGTGCGTTTGAAAAGCGTAAACAGACTGAAGAGTGGGCTGCAACTGCTGAGCTTAAACAGGTTCGTACCCTTGCAAAACTGCTTTCCACTGAGCGCCAGAGTTGGAAAGAATCTCTTTCTAATGAGCGCGAGACACTTTCTAATGAGCGCAAGGCTTGGAAAGACTCTTGGGCCAAACAGAATGAAACTCTCTTTCGTGTTCGCCAGGAGCTTGTTAATGCTAAGGCTGCAAATGCTGCGCTGGTTAAAGAGAAAGCAACAGCTGTTGCGGCTGCCCAAGAGGCCAAAGATGCGGAAACTCGCCTTGCCAAGGCTCTTGAAGAGGCCAAGGAGGCGGAGGTCCGCACTGCAAAGGCTCTTGTAGAGGCGGAGGCCCGCACTGCAAAGGCTCTTGAAGGTGCGAATGTTGACCGCACCAATTTAACCAAAACTATCTTGGGCCTCCAGGTATAAGTTTCTTGTTTTTGAATGCGTTCATCTCACAAGTATGTTGATTATTTTTGTATACTTGTTGAGTAAATTACAAGTTTTGTCCTTTATGTTTACACCAAATTACAGGCGCTGTCCTTTACCTTTAAATTTGACGAGTTTTGTCCTTAATGTTCCAAAGTCCTGCACGTTACGTCCTTTAGCCCTAACTCAGTCAGATTTTTTAGTTAAATATGGTCATGTGACTTGCACATGAGGGCATGTTTGTCATTTTATCTTTCAAGGACTATTTGCAATAAATTATTATTCAAGGGACTATATGTAAAACATTGAAAAATAAAAAAAATATATATATAAAACTCTCCCTTCTCTCTCTCCTCTCTCTCTCTCATCACTTCTCCCCCAAATTCTCTACATACCAAACTTCAGTACAAAAATCCAACAAAAATCCACAAACACTTGAAAAACGAACAATAATTGCATCTCAATCGCAAATTCTCAAAAGAAAACTGGAGAAATCACGAATATTATGCGAAATCAAAATTAAAAATGGCGAATCAAAAGGTGTAGACGTTACAGGCAAACGGCGCAGGTGAAATCATCAGAAATTTGCTCCGATTCGGGCCATCTTCCATGCTTGATCTTCGGAAGCAGAATCAATCGTTTTTAGCAGTTTTTGACTGAAATGGATTATATCGGATAGGAGTAGAGTTGGTTGGATGGATGGATGTATGTATGGGTCGGCAGATCAGACGCAACCGGATCTCCTCCGTCACCTCCTCCTTATCGCAACCAGATCCGGCTCGCCAGGGTTCTTCCTCTTGTCAGAAAAATCGCTGATTCAAGTTCTTCTATAACTTCAACAAAACCCTTATTTCTGCGTTGTGGATTCAAGTTCTTCTAGAACTTCAACAAAATCACTGATTCAAGTTCTTAATAAAATCACCACCATCAATGCTGCCCTAAAACCATAACCACAAGATCCACCATCACAAACCACCACCTGCAACCGCCCATAACACCACCTCCACCGCCGCCCCTAAAACCACAACCACACCACCTCCATCCGCCGGATCACCACCATCACCGCCTCCCTGAAACAACAACCACCAGATCCACGATCGCAAACCGCCCTAAAACGACAATCACCATCCACCGTCTCACGAGAGAAGAGAGAGAAAGAGAGAGAGAAGAGAGAGAGAGGGAGTTAAGAAAGAGAGTCTGCAGTTTTTTTTATTAAACATTTTTTTATTTTTGACACAATAGCCCTTTAAAATAAGTTATCTTACACAACAGTCCCTAGAGAAGTGAAATGACAATAATACCCTCATGTGTAAGGCACATGACCTGATTTAACAAAAAAATCTGACTGAGTTAGGGCTAAAGGACATAACATGCAGGATTTTGAAACATTAAGGACAAAATTCGTCAAATTTAAAGGCAAAGGACACCGCCTGCAATTTGGTACAAACATAAAGGACAAAACTTGTAATTTACTCATACTTGTTTTTGTCTTGTTAACAGGCTGAAGTGCGGACCCGGGGGGCCACTATTGAGGAGGTCTCTGCCCGCGTTGATGAGGTTGAAGTGCGGGTAAGAGAGGCTGAGGAGGCTAGAGATAGCCTTGATTCGTCACTTAAGTTGCTCAAGGCTGACCATGAATGGATGCGTATGCGCGGGATCGGGCATGTAAGCATTCATTGCTTTTGTTATTTTTGTTATAGGTTTTCCTTTGATAACCTTTGTATTCTTGTTTCGCAGATTGTTACTGCCATCCTTGACGCACCTGAGACTGTATCAGGTGTTAATGAGATTAAGGAGCGTGCCCGGGATGCTGGTTTTAAAGCTGGCTATAACCGCTGTATTGGTCATTTGAATGTTGTAGCCCAGGGCGGATATATTGATAAGCGATCCGGGTTCCACGGTGTGGATACTGAAGCGCTTCTTGATGCTGCGGTTGAGGCGTATAACGAAACAACCCTTTCCGGTCTTGAGGATCTTGAAAAGTGTCTAGAAGCGGAGGACTATGTGGACCGCTTGCGAGTGTTATACGCTGATGAAGAAGATGAGGAAAAACCTACTGTGGTGGGCAAGGATGGTGAAGGTTCCAGCGGCATAAAGAAAGACTAGGCTGGCCTGCGTGCCCTTTTTTTTCCTTATGTAAATGTTAAAAAACTTTATGTAAATTCTCTGTGCACCGCGCAGGTGTAGGAATTTTTTGAATATAAAGAATTGTTCTGTTCAATTTGTACAAGTGTTTTCACTACTTGCATGTTTGAAATTTGTAAGAGTTTAATGTTACTGTGAGTGACACTAAATCTGTAATTGCCTTTTGCATATCTAGGTGATATGCAAGTATGAAGAATTATCTTTGGTCGGACAAACAGTGTTGCCATTGCTGGCCTATTATAATAGTTGCGTGTGGTTACCACTCTGTGTGGGTATCACGAATGAAGATTTTGCTAATCTGTTTTTGTGTATACCTCAGAGTGGAACACGCATTTGTAATAGAAATAAATAAACAATATTGCATTGAATCGTCTATTTATTTATTTGCAAATGGCCCGTGGCCTGATAGGTTACATGGTGAATGTAAAAAACATGGCTTACATATAACAGCGTCGAAGCTGTTGTGCATTCCATGTGCGTGCGATAGTTTCGCCTTCAAGTGTTTGAAGTTTATACGCGCCTTTGCCCAGGACCTCTTGGATGAGGTAGGGTCCTTCCCACTTGGGGGCAAGTTTCCCTGGGCGTTCCGCGTTAGATGCTTCATTGTCGCGAAGGACGTATTCTCCAGGGTTGAAAGTACAAATGCGAACGCGTGCATTGTAGTACTTTTCAAGTTTGGTTTTGTATTTGGCCTCGTTGATGGCAGCGTTTTCGCGCCTTTCTTCCAAGAGGTCCAAGTCAACCCTGTGTTCCTCATTGTTGTCTATCTTGTTGATAGCCAACATTCTAGGTGAGGGGAGGCCTACTTCCGCAGGGATCATCGCTTCAGTGCCATAGACCAGGCTGAAGGGTGTCTCACCGTTGCTTGTTTTTGGGCTTGTCCTGTGAGCCCATAAAATACTTGGGAGTTCATCAACGCAGCCGCGTCTGGCTGTTCCCATCCGTGCTTTGATGCCTTCCACTAAGCTTTTATTGATACTCTCGACTTGGCCGTTCCCTTGCGGATGCGCCACTGAGGAGAATATGTGTTCAATGTTTAGCTCTTTTAGCCATTTTTGAAAGTCATCGGCGGCGAAGTTGGTGCCGTTATCGGTGACGATGCACATTGGTAGACCGAAACGGCAGATGATATATTCCCACACGAATTTCCTTGTTATCATAGCGGTGGTTGATGCAAGCGGCTTTGCCTCTACCCATTTTGTAAAGTAATCAACAGCCACTATGATAAATTTCACTGCACCAGGTGCGTCTGGAAATGGTCCCACCACATCGATTGCCCATTTTTGGAATGGCCATGCGGTGGTGACGGGGATCAGGTTGTTCTTGGGACGCAAGGTCTTGGGAGCATGTCGCTGACAATTGAAACATTTGCGTAAGACTTTGACTGCGTCCAGGTGCATGCCGGGCCAATAGTACCCGACGTTCATGATTTTGGCCACGACCATGCGTGGGCCTGCGTGTATGCCACATATTCCCTCGTGGATTTCTTTGATAAGGTATATGGCATCTTCGGGGTTGACGCATCGTAGGAGTGGCCCCAGGTATGATTTACGGTATAAGATACCGTCTCCCATTTGGTAATGACACGCTTTGTATTGTAGCTTGCGTGCTTCTGCCTTGCTTTCGGGAGTAACACCTGATTGTAAGTATGCAATTATCGGTGTCATCCAGGATGTTGTACCGTACTGGATGACATTGACCTGGCGCAGGGGTACCGAAGGATTTTGCAGAATCTCGATGCGTACCTCTTTTGCCAGGTGTTGGAAGCTTGTGGATGCAAGTTTTGATAATGCATCCGCAGGTTTGTTATCACTCCTGTTGATATGGCGAATATTGAAGGAGGTGAACCTTGATTTCAGTTGCAATGCTTGTTCGAGGTAGAGGATCATGATATCCCCTTTTGCGGCATAGTCACCGCGTATCTGCCCTGCAACCAGTAGTGAGTCGACATGTGCTTCCAAATGTTTGACGTCGAGTTTGACTGCCAACCGCAGCCCTGCCAGTAGAGCCTCATACTCCACCTCGTTGTTCGTGCTTTTGAAATCGAGGCGGATTGCGTAGGTTAGCTCTTGGCCATCGGGGCTGACAAGTCGAAGACCTGCGCCAGCACCATCTTCATTGGTTGCACCATCTGTATATAGTGCCCAGGTTTCTGCGGAGGATGGTGGTGATGCAGGTTTTTGTTCTTCTTCGCATTCTTGAATGCGGTTTGCTGGTACTTCAACAACGAAATCAGCCAAGACCTGGCCTTTGATTGCGGGGCGCGGCTTATAGTTCAGTGAAAGTGCGCCCAGCTCGATTGCCCATTTTGCTAACCTCCCAGAGATGTCGGGTTTGGATAGGATCGGGCCAATCCTGTAGTTAGTTAACACTGTGATGACGTGGTTTGCGAAGTAACGTCGTAAACGTCTCGATGCGTGCACTAGTGCCAGTACCAATTTCTCCATGATGGAGTACCCTGTCTCTGGGTCGTTGAGCATTTTGCTGATGTAGTAGATGGGTGTTTGGACTCCTTCCCGCTCCACTATGAGTACTGCGCCTACCGCGTTGTCCGCGGCAGACAGGTATAGAATAAGTGGCTCATCTTTTCGTGGTGCGGTTAAAGTTGGGAGTTGGATCAAACACTCTTTCATCTCCCGGAAAGCTTTTTCGGCCTCCGCGGTCCATTGGAATTGTTCCTTTTTTAGGCAGCTCCGCAGGGTCTTGATAAAAGGGTATGACTTAGCTGCGTGGTTGGCTAAGAATCTGTTTAGTGCGGCTAGCCTGCCGGCTAGTCGTTGCATTTCTTTCATCGTAGAGGGCGAGGGCATGCGTTCGATCGCCTGAACTTTTTCCGGGTTTACCTTGAATCCATCTTTGGTTACGATGAATCCGAGGAATTTGCCTTCTTCCATTCCAAACGAGCATTTCCCTGGATTAAGCTTCATGTTGACGCTTCGCAGAGTTTGGAATGTTCTTTCGATATCGTTGAGCATGGTGTCCTCCTCCATGCTCATGACGACCAGGTCGTCCATATAGATTTCGACACTTTTGTTGATTTGACCGCGAAAAGTGTCGTTCATCAACTTTTGATAGGTTGCGCCAGCGTTGCGCAACCTGAACGACATTTTGGTGTAGCAGTAGTTCCCGGTAGGAGTGCGGAATGCCGTTTTGTCTTCATCTTCGATTGCCATCTGTACCTGGTGGTAGCCTTTGTAACAATCGAGGAAGCACTTCCATCGAAATGGTGCAAGGTTATCGACTTTTTCGTCGATCTCCGGAAGTGCGTAACAATCCTTTGGGCAGGCTTTGTTGAGGTCTTTGTAATCGACACATATGCGCCAGCCCCCGCTTGGTTTTTCTACCATGACTGGGTTGGATAACCAAGTCTGGTATTTGACTTCCCGCAAGATGCCTGCGGAGAGCAGCTCCTGCACCTGCTCTTCCATCGCCGCGTTTTTTGCTGATCCAAGGTGGCGTTGGCCTTGGATCACTGGCTTGATACCTGGCATGGTATTCAAGAAGTGTTGCGCTATGTCGCGTGGTACCCCTGTCATGTCTGCGGGTGTCCACGCAAAAATGTCTTGGTTCCTGAAGAGGAGTTGCTTCAGGCGCGCTCTGATGGTAGGTGTCAGGGCATGGCCCAACGTGACCGTTTGCTCTGGGTGCCTTGCGTTAAGCACCCATTTTTCTGGTTGCGTGTTGGGGTGGCCCTTGCTACCTTGGCTGGACGCAGGTCGTCCGTAGACAAAACTTCCCTTCTGGCGTATATTATCGCGACCCCCGTCTCAGTTGGGAAACCGATAGCAGAGTGAGGGACGGATGTGATCATGTTGAAATCGCCCTGGGATTCTCTCCCGAGAAGTACCTCATATTTGGAGGTGTGCGGTAAAACCATGAAGTTTACCTCCTCTGTTCTTGTGTGCCTCCCGTTGGTGAGGCGCACAGGAAAAGTAATATGGCCCAGGGGGAATACGGTTTCCCCTGCAAACCCAGCCAACGGGTAGTCCGCTGGCTGCAGCCGATCTTTGTCTTCTTGATCGAACTGGTTGAAACATTGCTCGTATATAATATCAGATGTACTGCCCGGGTCGATGAACAATCGCTCGGTGCAGTAGTGAGCCAGGTGGCCTGTGATAACCACGGCGCGTCTATCGCACGGGCCGCCTCGGACTTTTGGAAAGACGACTTACTCGTCTTTCCAGTCATTGTCCGGTCTTCTTGCCGCCTTACGCGACCTTCCTTTTCCTCCGTTGATCATGTGGGTAGAGGCTACGTACATGGTCCTCTTTCCCGTGGAGGTGCCCTCGTTGTGGGGAGTGATGCGCTTGGTAGCTTTTTGTGCGCCTGTCAACAGGTGTTGCAGTTTTCCCTCTTTTAGGGCTCGCTCAATCTCCAGTCGGAGACTGATGCAGTGGTTTGTTGTGTGGCCATGGTCCTTGTGATAGTCGCAGTAGAGTGTGAGATCCTGGTTCTTTTTGGACTTCATCGGTTGGGCCGGTCGCAGGAATTGTGCGTCCGTGAGAAGGACGTCGCTTGGCGACTGGTTAATCTCGGTCCAGCTGCGGTCCCGAGATTCCTTTTTTGACGCCCGATTTTCATGCTGGGCGTTGATTGTAGCCCTTGCGTCGGGCTGGTTGCTTCGTGGGACATATGGTCTGGAATCGCTGCCACGATTCCATGTGTCCCGGTTGCGCTTATTGCTGCGCTTCGGCTCTTGGCGGGAAGACTGGCCTTCCGCCTGAGGTTGTGCCTTTGACATGTGCGGTCTTAGGGACCGCTGAGTCTGGGCGTATGTCTTGACCGCAGCCATGACATCTTCCCACTTCTTAGGCAAACCATCTTTGCCAGAGATATTCATAACCATTTGCTCGTCTTTAACGGCAACAATGAAATGGTTACGCGCCATTTGGTCGGCAACATCGCCTATCTCTAGGCATTCTTTATTGTAACGGACAACGAATGCTTCAAGCGATTCGTTATCCCTGCGCCAGATGTTCATGACGTCCATGGAATCACGTTCATGGCGTCGTTGTTGGCTAAAGTGCGCGAGGAATTTTTCTTGTAAGTCCTCGAATGAGGTCAGTGACCCTGGAGGTAGAGAATCGAACCATGCCCTGGCCAGACCTGTTAGGGTCTGTGGGAAAAAATGGCACCAGGTGGGTTCGTCCCATCTACCGTTGCACCCGGCGCCGACGAAGATGTTGTTGTGATCATCTGGGTCGGTCGAACCGTTGTATTTCCCAATGTTTAATGGGAATTTTGTGGTGGTGACATCGGCGTGGGCGATTTCTGGAACGAACTTGGAGTTTTCGGCCTCAGATTTCGGCCTGTAGGGTTGGCCGCGGTGATTCTTTGCAGCGCGGAGGTACGTAGTGCGGGGGTGAGTGGGAGGAACGTAGTTGCGTCCTCCCGGTCTGCTGCTGGTGGCATGGGATTCTGCACGGTATGTACCATCGTCCGGATCGGTATAGCCTTGCCCTTCACGGTGGGACTGGGGTCCCAGTCGGCTGTGAATGCCTAGGCCGCGGTGGGCTGTAGACTGTCGCCTAGTTTCACCATGTGGGCCTAGGAGGCTCTGTATATGGCTCCTGTGGCGGGACCCATATGTGGAGTCGTCCTCATCAAGTGTGCGGACATCGCAGTAAGAGGAACCGCGATCTTCGTGCCTGCTTCTAGAGGCCGGATGTGTTGGGGCCCTGCCTTCGTACTGTAAAGTATGACCTGCAGGGGTGTGTGGTGCTGGGGTGGGACCCACAGATACTTGTGCTTCTGCGCAAGCTCTGTTGTATGTTGCAGCCAGCATAGCTGCTTGTTGGTCGTACCAGGCATGAAGGTTCATGCCTGCAGGTATCACAGGAGCGTACTGTGATAAATCGTGTCCAAATGTAAGGGATGCACCCCCTTGCGTCGATGTGCCAATGTGTTCGGCATTTGGGGCTAGGGGAATGGTTCCCGCAGGCCCTTGGTTTACGGGGTTTAGGTTATCCCCGGTAGTGTTGTTTTGACGATCAGACATGATCTTTGGAGAGAGAGGGATGGTCGGAAAAAAGTGCTAAGAGTAGCGGTGGGCGCCAATGATGAAACAATGGTTAACCGAGTGGGTCAACTCACTGGTCTCGTCAAGAGGGTTAATCCCTTCTTTCCGAGGATCGCCTGCTAGATCGTCTGGTGGTGGGTTTCCTGCACAAGGAAACAAACCGTGACTCGCAACAAGGAGGATGGGGTGGGGGGTGCTCCTTGTTACCACTCTCCGGCGTGAGAATCAGTAATTTGCTTGGGAAGCAAAGTGTGATAGTAGTAGTATTGAGAGAGTTGAGAAGTCATACCTCAAACCTGGTTTGGGGTCAGTATTTATAGCCGAGGAGTGGAGGAGGGTAGTTGAGTAGCTAGCCTGACATCGCACAGCTATTTGCAGGTGTGTCAGACCTGTCGGATACTGTGGTGATGCCACGTCCTGCTGTGGTGTCAGACTGTTGTATACACGTGGGCCGGTAGGCGACTGTTCCCAGTGTCACTTGCACTGTGGTGTCAGACCCACTTGCCTTGTAGGCAGGATGCGGTGCCAAGCCGCATCGCTGCTTGCGGTCCTTGATGTTGTTCCCGCATTGGTTGTTCCATCCATGATTTACGCGGGATGCGGTGTTATGCCGCATTGCCTACTGAGTGACTGTTACTGTTGTCCAGATCCCTTGTCGTGACGAAAATGTTTATAGGATGCGGTGCGGGGCCGCATCGCTATGCGTTACATTAGTTTCCGTCCTTAAGGTAAGTCTTCTCATCACTGGACAGATTGGACCGCTGTGTTCGCATGTGCCCATGCGGACACAGGTGAGTTTATTGCTGTTGGAGGTTTTTGATGAGGGTAATGGTCCTTCGCGGTCATGCTGACGCGAGATCTGGGACCATACCCCTTCAATAGGTATAGTGTATGTATGTATCTTTGATGAGAATAGAAGTATGTGGTGGTGTCGGAGAACCTCGTCGGAGAAGATGAGAGTGAGAGGGAGGAGGGGGGTGGTCGTGGTGTGGTGGAGAAGATGAGAGTGAAAGGCTTTGGGTCTGCTGATTTAAGAGAGAGAAGAGAGAGACATAGGTATTTAAATAAAATAAAAATAATAAAATGACCATTTTACCCCTGAGGAAAAAGACAAAAATCAGGATTTTTTTGGAGAAATCTGAGCTGGCTTTACTTTTGGACTAAAATGGCAATAAAATTGAAACCACAGGGACCCAGATGTAGAAAGTTTGAGTTTTGGACTAAAGTGGCAAAAGTGACCAAACCTCAGGGACCAAAATGGCAGTTTACTCAATATAAATACAAATAGTCTATAAACTAAAACACATATTCTGAAAGCTTTTAATTTATGCATACTAAATACTAAAAGTATATATAGAATTATTTAAACTTACTAACATTTACCCGTTTATGACTCATTTTTCTCTTGCACAGCTCTCAAGTCTCACCACTCTCCCTATTTCTTTTTCTTCGTCATTCAAACCTTTCCTCTGCTGCTTCTTTTTTCAAATAAAAGATAAGGAAACAAAGCAACTAGAATATGTAGTGTATGTGTTGAATAAACTTTCTAAAGACCCTAAAAAGCATCCAATTTCTTCAATTGGGTTGTGGAGTCGATTAGGGTTTGAACCAAGTTCCTTAATTTATAACTTGATGCTTCGAGTTTATGCGAATAAAGATTCGATTAAACAGTTTTGGATTATGGTTCATAAGATGAAAGAAGAGGGGTTGTTTGTTGATGATCAGGCTTATTCGTTGATTGTTAGGGATTTTAAGAAGTTGAATACGGTTAAACGCGTTTTTGGGTCAAAAGAAAACCATTAACACATGCCAACTGCTAATTGAAATGGTCAAGAGTGGTGGGGTGAAACCATGGCAAGCAACTTACAAGAATCTGATTCAAAATTTGTTATCTGAGAGGAAGTTTGATGAATATTTGGAGCTTCTAAAGTTAATGAAAAACAAGATTACCCGCCTTTTTCTTAGGCGTTTGTCGGGTATATTTCCAAATACAGACCTACGGATAATGCTTTGGAGTTCTTGAAAACTTCAAGCTTTAACAATGTGACAACCCTCAAAATTTCAGGTATCCGTACAATTAATTAATGTTAAATTTGTGCTTAATGACTGTGCTTGATTACAACTGACGAATTAAACTGCTTTATGATTTTTGCATCACACATACATATGCATCACATTCATGTTGTCACTCTTACACACAAACTTTAGTGACAAACTTGATGCACAAAGCACAGTTAGCACAGTGAGCGGATAACTCAGAAACATGCTGACAATGCCAGCACATAGACAGACACTATATTGAGGCCCAGTATGAGCCGGAGACAAGGTACTACACTAGTATGGAGTGTAGGGAAGTAAGGACCATAAAACTGCGTCACTAGGTGATAGTTTAGGTGCCGGAAAGTGCCTAAAACCCACTCCAACTGCAAAATTCTGCACTTTTAAACAAAATTCAGCATTTAAACATGCTAGTCACTTGCAAAAATATGGCAAAACGGTCCTGTATGCTTTCCTAAGTGTCGGGAATTAAAGGTGTCAACAAAAGTTACATAAAGGACACTATACGACATAACTTAGCACTTTAACGGAACGGTATCAAACTGAACAACCGGACATTACCCGGAACACCAAAATAATGCCAGGAGCATTGTTCTTATTTTTCTGAACTAGTTATGGTCCCCGAACATCATAACACACTATATTATGTCATAACACCTAAACCTTGAACTATTTCACTTATCTTCTAACTAAATTAGTTAATTACCATTACAAACTAACTAAACCAACCCCCCCCCCCCCCCCAAACCGGTTATGGAACAAGTGGGACACCCCTTGATTTTCCTTAATTGTTTAATGGATGTGCTATGTACTTAAGAAGCATATGGACCAAGGGATTAAGATTGTTGGAAAACTTGTTTATAAAACCTTTGGATCATTCTCATTATCATCATTCACCAAACGCAACAAAACTCTTTCTCTCTTCTCTTCCTTGGCTTTGGCCGACCCCAAACCACACCATCATCATCATCATTCAAACTTGTTCTTCCATTTTACAAGCATACAAAGGTGATAAAGACCATACAAAGGAGCTAGGAGCTTTCGAATCATCAAGGACCTTCTTCGTTTGCTATTAACCACCTCATTTCTTCTCTTGATCTTCCCTAGCTTAAAAGACATAACTTATAAAATATTCCAGAAAATACTCTTACAAATATATTTTTGATAAAATATTATTTTGGAAACTAAAGAAGTAAAAATATATTATTTTTGGGAAAAATACATATATTTTGGAAATACGTTATTTTTGGACAAATAAGTCAAAATATAGTTTTCGAAACTACAAATAGACATGTATAAATGCCCCCATCCTTGGGAAGGAAATACGGAGTTAAAATACTGAGAAGTATGAATACGAAATAGTTGTCTAACTATTATTCCTAAACCTTAAAAATAATTTAGGTTAAAATAATATATTTTAACAAGTGATTATGACTTGGAATAATATCAAAGTAACGTAACTCAAACACGTAAATACAAAGGCAAGGCACGGCCCGATCTTCTAATAGACATTAGAACATTGTAGGGAGTCGTGTTTCTGACGAGACCGGAGATTTTAGTACGATACAGGAGACGCACTACTGTGAGTTCATGTCCCCCTTTTCTCTTAACTGTTTCAGTTTTATACTTCGGGGGTGGAATACATGTTACAATTATTACAGACGCTTTTATACATGGTATGGTTAGCTTAAGGAGGGTTTACTACTTAGATCATGTGAAAGGTGGGTACAACACTTAAGGCCATTAATCCTCATTGTTAGGACCGATGGACATGAGTGATAGATCTATTTGGGTGTAGCGAGCCCACACCCATGAGGCCGGGGCGGCCCATAGTGGTGACTGTGTCTTACAGCCGGAGACCCGGTACAAATTTGCTAGGTTTGAGTACTTCCTGCAACGTTTCACACATACCAGTTGCTTTGCAACCCATTGGTGATCTTTTTTTCCTTAATTGCTACATACCAGGGATTTTCATACTTACAGACACTTTACAAAGGTTTATAGATAACTTACACATGAACTCGCTCAACTTTTGTTGATTTTTCAAACTACATGTATTTCAGGGAACTAGCGGATCTGGCGGGGTATGCATGTGTTTAGATGCATTGAATAAAGATGTCATCCATGGTAGTAGGTTTAGGAGGTGTAACCCTTACCTGGACGGGCTACATGTCTTTAAACCATGTTTTATTTAAAGTCTTTTGTTGTGTCTTATGAACACGTTTAAAACATGTATGGTTTGTAACTTATCTTAGTTGTTGACATTTTCAAACAATGATGTTGTGGTATTATTAAACTTAATGAATGGATGAACATCTTGTGTTTTTTTATCATATAACATTGTTATGATTGTTGTTATGGTATTAAGAAGTCACACCAATTAAACCCACGCTTCCGCAAAAGCCAGGGTATAACAGCTTGGTATCAGAGCCTCGATCATAGCGCACTAGGATTCTTTCTCGAGTCTAGACTATGATCATCAGGGCTCTCACGAAAATATTTTCAAACATTTTTACATTGCATACACTAAACGTCCAGATCCAGGGAACCAACATTTTTACAAACAAAAGGCACAAATACACATTTCAAAAGGGTATATTTATAATTCAGTCCTAGAGGTTGAGGGAGGATCAGTCCTAGAGGCTGAGGGAGGATCAGTCCTAGAGGCTTAGGGAGGATCAGACCTAGAGACTGAGGGAGGATTTAGTCTTAGAGACTGGGAGGTTGGTCTTAGAGACCAGGGATTTAGTCTTAGAGGCTGGGAAAGTTGGTCTTAGAGACCAGGGAGTTGGTCTTAGAGACCAGGGAGTTGGTCTTAGAGACCAGGGAGTTTAGTCTAAGAGACTGGGTGGGATAGTCTAAGGAAGACTAGGATGATTACTTGCTTACATTGTTGTGACTTACATGCTTATTTGATTACACGTTGATATATGTGCATATGTGTGGTTGTGTTACAGACAGCATGTCGTCTTCGGATACAGGAGTGTCAGACACGCTTGATCCTATGGCGGTAGTCTCGGACGACGAGATCCTATCTGAGCGCGAGGTTTATACGTCAGATACTACGAGCACTGATGAGGATGACTTCCAACCTTTTGCCCTACCCGAATTTTAGGATGATATGCCTCTTGCTGATGGTCCTTTCGACGGGGACCTACCTCTTATTCAGGTCCCTGCTCCTCTTCCACTTGCTGCAGTTCCTATCGAGGATCTGCCACATGACGAGTTCGCTGATGATGACATCGATCTTTTCGAGGGTCCCCCTGAGGACGACCATGAGGGTGGGGCCCCGATTGCTGATGATGTCGCCATTCCTTTGGTTGAGGTTCCGGTTGCGGATGCTGTAGAGTTACCACCTGTTGAGGCTCCTGCTGAGGAGATTTTGTCTGATCAGCCCGGTACTGATTCTTTTGAGTCAGTATCATCTTCTACTTTGCATGCTGCCGGATTGCGTCGATATCCTACTGACTCCGACTCCGATACAGCCATGTCAGCTGCACCTGGTTCGCCTCACGCTTTTGAGTTTGATCCAGTTTTTCCTCTTGATTTTGACCCCGATCACGAGATCGAGTTTATTCCAGATGACCAGCCCTTGGAGGCACCATTTGTTCCTATTGACCAGCTTTTTGATGTACCTGCCGACCTCGATATAGCCTTTGCTGACCCTGAGCCTGTCATGGCACCAGAGCCTGTTATTGCTCATGACCCTGTACTTGTGCACGACCCTGTTCTTGATGATGCTCCAGTCGTTGCACCGCCTGTTACGGATGCACCAGCCATTGCACCACCCATTGTTGATATTCTCATTGTTGCACCACCAGTGGTGGATGTTCCTGTTGCTGATGCACATCTGCCTGATCCTGTGCCGGCGTTTGTTGACCGTGCACCTTTCGCCACACATATTGATCCGAGATATGCCGACACCCGTAACGGGTGGATCGAGGATGATGATTATCCTCCTTTTGTTGTACCAGTTACACCCCCTATTGCACCAATTTTTGCACCTCTCGATGTTCCCCAGTTGCACCCACGCATATATGATATCCATCGCACCGACCTTCCTATCACTTTTCTCCAGGACATTCCTCCACCTCGTCCTGGGGATGGATCTTCGAGGCAGCAGCCTGCTTTTGTCCCGCCTATGTCGACAGCTGTTCCATTCTTGTCTCAGCTTCCTCGCACTACATCACCTCTTGCACCCTTAGGCGAGCCATTTCTATGGTCTTCGCCCAATATCATGCCTCTGTCAGACCCCTATCATCCTTACCATGTTGGATATACCACAGAAGACATACTTACATCCCTGCAGTTACAGCGGGACGCTTTGAGCCATCGAGTTCAGGAGCTAGAGAGGACTCCGCGTCCTTGTCATTGTCAGTCTTCTTTTACTACACCACCAGCTCCTCTTCCACTACCCCCTGATTCGGATATTCGCTTCCTTACTCCTGAGCAGCAGATTGCTTACTTGCTGCGCGTTATCCATGCACTTAAGGAGGATTGGGTGCGTTTGCGCCGTTTGATTTTCTTCCCTCCTCCTCCTCCCCCACCAGCATGAGGATTTTTGGTCTGTTGCAGGTAGTGTTACTTTTGGTGAGAAGACAGCAATTGAGCCGACTACACAGCATTTTGAAGACCACATTTTGACATGATGACTTTTGATATCTGATTTTTGGTTGTTGTATATTTCTAGATAGTTTAGACAAGGGAGATGTGGCCCTTAGTCGCTTTTGATGTACGATACAGTTATAAAACTTGTAAACATTGTATTGTGGTCTTGATTATATGATAAGCTAAATTGCAGTGTTCTCATCATATGCGTTGTTGAATTATTTGCTTTATATTATAACATGGGATGTTATGTCTTATGAGGTTGGTGGATGTTATTATATTATAACTAGTTAACAACAAAGTTGAGTGAGTTCACGTTTGGTTGTTTAGTTTTTAAGTTGTTTCTGAAAAACGTGGTTTGACTTTCGTTGGCTTAATTGCCGTGGGGTTTACCCCGTAGTTGAAAGTATGTTTAACCAGTTCCTTTTTCATTACCCAAACCATAACCATAATCAGTGGGGGCTTTCCCCGTGTGAACTACTAGACGGTATGATATCGACTACTACGAACAATAGTTGTGCCCTACATCTGTGTCTATCATCACTGACAGTTTGCCATAGTCCATTAGTACACGCCCGTCCGAACGGCACGGTGTGAGGTTTGTTAAACCTAATAGCGCTATTAACTAATGACCCGCTCGCCATTGGCCTCGGCGATTAAGTCGATATAAATTGAGGGACTTCATGATAGAGTTTTGTCTAGCTAGTTTTAATGTTGTTGTCCTGCACCAGGAGGACGAACGTACGTATTCTGCACCAGGATAATTCGTAGGATTAATAATGGCATCCACTCTATGGAGGATGGCCGTACATATCCTACCCAAGGAGGATATGTAGATTTAGTTTTAATTCTTTAACCCATTCCCAAACCACCGGGAATCCCATGCCTTAGAAAGTGTGTGAACTCACCTCGGTTTGCTCGGTTAGATTCTCAAATATAGCTAACAGTCAAGGTCGGTCAATCACGTCCTAGTATGATTTACCAGTTAGTCATTTAGTGGCTTTTCAAATAGAGCACAAAGTTCCTACACGTATCTATCACACAACATGCGTCACTTTGACGGTTTATGCCCATATAAGTTTCCCATCCATTCCCCACTCATAAACAAACATACGATAATGCACATAACACATATAACATGTTAGATCATTTACAGATAGCACACTCGACATTTAGACACGCAAATTACAGCTTATATCATTTCAGCATAAATATTCAAAACCGGGCTGTTTTCGGACATTTTAATAAAATAGTTAACTTATTCCAAAAATTCCCAATTTTTTACAAAATGTCTTAAACGTTCCAAATTTTATTGTGTAAAAATATCGGGGTCCGGTTCATTACCAATATTTTATAAAAATTCATTTTCCGGGCTGAACTCAGATTTATATTTTTCTGACCATAGTCCACGGGATAATTTATTTAAAATTCATCGAGCGTCCGATTTACGAAATTCCATTGGGGTAATTACAAATACATCGGTGGTCATCTACAGTACAAGTTTCATGATCCAACTCTACACCGAACCCAAGTTATGACAGAAAACAAAACTCGTATTTTCAACAGAAAAATGCAGCTCTAGCTGCTGTTACGAAATGACGCTTTAAAAATAGTAAACAAAGTCGAAAAATTACGATTCCGGTGCCATTAGAACCGTATTTCATAATAACACGTTTTAGACTCAAAATATCAGTTTTTCGTAGAGTTTATGACCTGTTTACAGCCAACTGAAGTTGGCTGTAAAATTTGGACAGATTCTGTTTTCATTATTTAACTTTCTAGTTCGTGTTTGATTGATTCCGTTAGCATGTTTAGTGATCACAACAACATCAAACATCAATATTAATCAACAAAACATCAGGTGATCAAACAAGAATCATAACCACACAAGATCCACATGATTTACACACATAACTTTTCTTTATCCAACTTATTCATCTTATTTCCAAGACTTTATGTTATGTTATTTAGTGTTCTCAACTTTTGACCATTAAGTCACTTATTAACCACCATAAACAAGATCAAGATGATGTTTAGAAGCACTTACTACTAGCTCAAGGCTAGGGAAGAATCAAGGCGAAATCAAGGTGGTTAATAGCGATGTAGAGAGGTCCTTGTGATTCCGTAAGCACCGAGCCTCGTTGAACACCTTGATACACCCTTGAATAACCTTGAAATTCTTGAAGCTTGAAACAAAAGTGGGTGGTGTGTGTGTGTGTGGGAAGTCAGTCGATTGCAAGGAGAGGAGAGGGAGAGAGCTAATTCTTGTTTGTTTAAGTGTTGGTGAAATGTTGTGCTTAACCCTTGAACACTTTTATAGACCACAACTTCTAATTATTCATCATGTAATGTGTATGGAAGTTATTAGGCAACCATTAATAAAATAATCAAATGTGTAAGGGGTGTGTACCCTAAGGGGACCGGTTCGGTCAAGGGGGGGGGGGTCATGGTTTGGTTTGAACTTTATAGTTAGTGTTTAGTTAGTTTAGTTAGAGGTTAAAATTAATTATTAGTGTGTAGTGTTTTGTAACGGGTGTTAGGGTGTTCGAGGACCCTAACTAGCTCAGAAAAGTGTAAACAATGTTATTGGCAATATTTTTATGTTCCGGGTAAAGTCCGGTTGTTCGGTTCGATACTGTTCCGTTAAAGTGCTTAATTAATCCGTAAGGTGCCTTATATATATATATATATTTTTGTAACGTCTTTACTTTTCAATACCCAGGAAAACACACAAGACTTTTTAGTAATTTTTCTGTATACTATTTGCATGTTAACAAGTACATGTAAGTATAACACAAATATCAGAAAGCAGTTAAGTAATTCCACACAGTGGTCAAGCACTTTAATTATCATTAATAAATTATACGGAATACATGGAATTATGAGGGTTGTCACATTCTCCTCATGTTAAGAGAATTTCGTCCCGAAATTTAGCGCGTGGTTACTGAGGAAGCTAGTTAAGTTGGGTTGTTTTCATGATTTTCCAGGGGTGTCACATCATCCCCCCGTTGATTTGGAATTTCATCCCGAAATTCTGCAGTAGCTTCAGCCTCAGTAGTAGTTGCGTTTTTCTTAAACAGTTGGGGATACTTGAGTTTCATTTGGTCTTCTCGTTCCCAGGTATACACTGGGCCACGACGAGCATTCCAACAAACTCGGACCAGAGGTATCCTGGTATGCTTGAGGATCTTAACATCTCGATCTGTAATCTCTACTGGTTCCTCGACGAATCGCAGCTGTTCGTCGATTGTGAGTTCCTTGAGAGGAACTATGAGGGTCTCATCTGACAGACACTTCTTCAGATTCGACACATGGAAAACATTGTGAACTCCGCTGAGTTCTTCAGGTAAATTTAACCTGTAGGCGACTTTACCAATTTTCTCGGTGACTTCGAATGGTCCGACATAACGCAGATTGAGTTTGCCTCGTTTGCCAAAGCGGACTACACCTTTCCAAGGTGAGACTTTGAGTAGCACTCGATCCCCAACCTGGAGCTCGAGTGGTTTTCTTCCCTTATCAGCATAGCTTTTCTGACGGTCACGAGCTGCCGCCATTCGCTGTCGTATCTGAGCAATTCTCTCGGTGGTATCTACCACAAGTTCTGGGCCAGTGATTTGGCTGTCACCAACTTCTGCCCAACAGAGAGGTGATCGGCATTTGCGTCCGTACAATGCCTCGAATGGAGTGGCCTGAATGCTGGTGTGGTAGCTGTTGTTATACGAAAACTCCACTAGTGGGAGGTGCTTTTCCCAGCCATTACCAAAATTGATTACACATGCCCTAAGCATGTCTTCAAGGGTTTGGATGGTGCGTTCAGATTGCCCATCCGTCTGTGGGTGATAAGCGGTGCTCATATCTAAACGTGAGCCAAAAGACTTGTGCATTGTTTGCCACAGTTCAGAAGTAAAACGTGCGTCACGATCAGATATAATAGAGGTTGGCACTCCGTGCCTTGATACCACTTCCTTTAGGTAAATGTCTGCAAGAGTAGAAAACTAATCCGTTTCTTTGATAGCCAGAAAATGTGCAGACTTGGTCAGTCGATCTACGATCACCCAAATGGTATCGTTTCCGCGTTGAGATCTGGGCAGGCCGGTAACGAAATCCATGGAAATTTGCTCCCATTTCCATTTCGGGATCTCCGGTTGTTGAAGTAGGCCTGATGATTTCCGATATCCAGTCTTGACTCTCGCACAAGTCAAGCACTTACTGACGTAGGTTGCTATGTGGGCTTTCAAGCTAGGCCACCAATACGTAGTCTTTAGGTCGTGGTACATCTTATCCGAACCAGGATGTACTGAATAACGAGACTTATGTGCTTCATCCATCACAAGCTTGTGTAGGTCTCCATACAGTGGAACCCAGATGCGTCCGTTAACATAGTAGGCGCCGTCTTCCTTTTGTTCCAGCCGTTGCCTCGATCCTCGTAGGGATTCAGCCCTGATGTTCTCTGCTTTCAATGCTTCAACCTGAGCATCACGAATCTGAGCGGGAAGGTTAGATTGGATGGTAAGTTGTAAAGCACGTACACGCTTAGGTAGGGTATCCTTTCGACTGAGGGCGTCGGCCACAACATTGGCTTTGCCCGGATGGTATTTGATGGCGCATTCATAATCGTTCAAGAGCTCGACCCATCGGCGTTGACGCATGTTTAACTCCTTTTGCTTGAAGATATGCTCGAGACTCCTGTGATCGGTGTAAATGGTGCACTTGGTACCGTACAGGTAATGTCTCCATATCTTAAGCGTGAAAACAACTGCTCCCAGCTCCAGATCGTGAGTAGTGTAATTTCTTTCGTGAACTTTAAGTTGGCGCGATGCGTAGGCAATGACCTTGTCACGTTGCATCAATACGCAACCAAGTCCTTGGATGGAAGCGTCGCAATAAACCACAAAATCTTCTGTGCCTTCATGCAATGAGAGGATAGGCGCGCTACAAAGTCTATCCTTCAAGTGCTGAAATGCGGACTCCTGTGCATCACCCCAACGATAGGTGACACCCTTCTGAGTCAGTGAAGTGAGGGGTTGCGCAATCTTGGAGAAATCCTTTATAAACCTTCTGTAATATCCGGCCAAACCCAAGAATTGGCGGATTTCTGTTGGTGTGCGGGGTGCAGGCCAGTTCTTGATCGAGTCAACCTTGGATGGATCTACATGAATCCCATCCTTGTTTACCACATGGCCTAGAAAGTGGACTTCGCGAAGCCAGAAGTCACATTTTGAAAACTTGGCATACAACTGCTCTTTTAGAAGAAGTTCCAGCATAAGTCGTAGATGCTGCTCGTGTTCCTCCTGACTCTTAGAATAGATCAGGATATCGTCGATGAACACAATAATGAACTTATCCAGGTAAGGCTTGCACACTCGGTTCATGAGATCCATGAAGACCGTTGGTGCATTCGTCAGTCCGAATGGCATAACCAGAAACTCGTAATGGCCGTAACGAGAATGCTGTTTTGGAGACGTCCTCATCTCGGACCCTCAGCTGATGGTATCCCGATCTCAAGTCAATCTTGGAGTAATAGCTCGACCCTTGCAACTGGTCAAACAAGTCGTCAATACGTGGAAGAGGATAACGATTCTTCACAGTCACCTTGTTAAGCTGGCGATAGTCAATACACATTCTGAAAGTACCATCTTTCTTCTTTACGAACAAGACTGGAGCTCCCCAGGGTGAAGAGCTAGGACGTATAAAACCCTTTTCCAAGAGTTCTTGTAGTTGTGTGGACAGTTCTTCGAGTTCTGATGGAGCTAGACGATATGGTGCTCGAGCTACTGGCGCTGCTCCAGGAGCTAGCTCGATTTGAAATTCAACTTGGCGGTGAGGCGGAAGACCAGGCAATTCCTCAGGAAATACATCAGGAAAATTGCGTACAATAGGGATGTCTTCAATTCTCTTCTCTTCCGTTGATGTGTCAGTAACGAGTGCTAAAATGGCAGTGTGGCCCTTTCGCAAACACTTCTGGGCCTTAAGAAAAGAGATGATGCCTTCGACAGCGCCACTCTTGTCGCCACGAATCACGAGAGGTTCTTCACCAGAACATGGAATGCGGACGATTTTCTCCTTGCAGACAATCTCCGCTTGATGATGAGATAGCCAATCCATCCCAATAACGACGTCGAAACTACCAAGTGTGATAGGAATAAGATCGATAGAGAAAGTCTGACCAGCTAAGACGAGGTTACAACCTTTAACTACGTGCGTAGCCTCAAGGCTTTTACCGTTAGCTAGTTCTACCGTGTGTTTGGTGTTCAGAAGTGTTGGAGTGCGCTTAAGCATTTGGCTAACTTTTAGAGACACATAACTGGTATCGGCACCCGAATCAAATAAAACAGTAACAAAGAAGTCATCCAGAAGAAACTTACCCATCACAACGTTGGGATCGTTCCTTGCTTCTCCCTGACCAATCACGAACACCGGACCTTGGGCGCCATTACCATTATTGTTACCTCCATTGTTGCCTCCGTTGTTGTTTCCATTGTGGTTCCCGTTTCTTTGGTTATTGTTGTTCTGATTCGGGTTCAGTTGGGGGCAGTTCCTCTTAAAGTGGCCTTCAGCGCCACACTGAAAGCATCCTTTATTGCCCTGTTGTTGTTGCTGTTGGTGGTTCTGTGGAGCTTGTTGTTGTTGTTGGCAATTTTGATTTGCTGGTCGGGCGCTCCTGTAATCCTTTGCTTCATGACCAAACTTGTTACACCTCAGGCAACGACCTTTGTTGCACTGCCCGCTGTGATGTTTGTTGCACCGGTTGCACTTGGGGTGGTTCCCTCGGTATCCACCCTGTCCTTGGTTACCAGCAGATTGCTGACCAGGACTCTGGTAGTCATCAGTCTTTCGCTGCTGAGACTGAACTGAAGTAGAACCCTTTCCGGAGTTCCCATCCCATTTTCGCTTGTTGTCGGTAGGTGCATCAGAAGTAGCTGTGGCACTGATACGTTTGGGTAGCCTGTTTTGCTCCACCGCCTGGTCGGTGAGACGATGAGCCAACTTGATAATTTGCTGAATGGTACCCAGATTGGCTGAAGTTACGTGACTTTGAATCTCTGGTACAAGGCCCTTGAGGTACAGCTTAATACGTTTGATAGGAGGGTCCACCATAGTTGGACACAGGATGGCCAGCTCGTTTGACCTCTTAGTATACGCCTCAATCTCAGACCCCGTCATCTTCAGATTGTAAAATTCCACCTCTAGCTTGTGGATGTCATCCCGAATACAGTACTCCTCCTTGATCAGCTCTTTGAAACCATTCCAGGGTGTGGCATTAGCAACTGCCAGTCCTAGTAGTTGAACCTGTGCCTTCCACCAGGTTAACGCAGCTCCTTCAAGTGTTTCGGTAGCATATTTCACCCTACGGTCTTCGGGGCATTCGCACATCTCGAAAACTGACTCAAGCTTTTCAAACCAGTGAAGAAGGCCCACTGCTCCTTCGGTGCCACTGAAAGTGGTAGGTCGGCAGTCCATGAACGTCTTGAACGTGCACACAGGAGGTTGAGCATGTTGACCTGTTGCGCGAGAATAAAAGACAAAATTATGCATGAGGGTTGGTTTGCGAAGGTAGGATCTAAACGTCCTAAGGTGAGTTGGTATGGCAGGTTATACCTCCTGCAGGGTTAGCTGCGAGTGCCTCAGTGACTCGTTCGTTGATCAAAGCCGTCAACTGGGCTTGAGTGAGGTTAATACATCCTCCGCGTCCGCTCATGATCTTCATAATGACGCAACGTAAGTGAGAAAAGTGTCACGAAAGTGCGTAAGTGTGGGACGATAGTAGAGCGTAAGCACACAAGGTTCAAATAGCAATTATCACATTATCTAATGCACAGTGAGAACTATCTAACCGACAATATAACATAAATCATACCACTTATGGTGTCGAGTCTTGCACGTGGAGCGAAGCGTCGTTGTGGATCGTTGTGCACTGTACTGGTAATAGTCTGGTTTTATCAAAAACTTTTCCCTTTTAATAACCAAGTTCACTATAACCAATGGCTCTAATACCAATCTGTCACACCCCCAAAATCCACCATGCGGAGTATCACCGCTTGGAGGAGTGACATGACCAGGATCGAGCCACCAATCATATTGAACAACACAATTAAGTAAATGAAACCAACTACAATACGATTGGTGACCTAAAGAAGGTGACCGATTTTAAGATAACAGCGGAAGCATAAAACGTAAGTTCAAAACATAAGTTCACAGTTCATAAGTTTAAAGTCTCAAACATAAGTTCCATAGGTTTATAAAGTTCAATTATTAAGTATGGGATATAACAACCCATATTCCACAACAACCTTCTCCTCATGCAAGCTCCAAAAGCACCTAGCGACCTGTAAGGCATGTAACAACTAGTTAACAACAAAGTTGAGTGAGTTCACGTTTGGTTGTTTAGTTTTTAAGTTGTTTCTGAAAAACGTGGTTTGACTTTCGTTGGCTTAATTGCCGTGGGGTTTACCCCGTAGTTGAAAATATGTTTAACCAGTTCCTTTTTCATTACCCAAACCATAACCATAATCAGTGGGGGCTTTCCCCGTGTGAACTACTAGACGGTATGATATCGACTACTACGAATAATAGTTGTGCCCTACATCAGTGTCTATCATCACTGACAGTTTGCCATAGTCCATTAGTACACGCCCGTCCGAACGGCACGGTGTGAGGTTTGTTAAACCTAATAGCGCTATTAACTAATGACCCGCTCGCCATTGGCCTCGGCGATTAAGTCGATATAAATTGAGGGACTTCATGATAGAGTTTTGTCTAGCTAGTTTTAATGTTGTTGTCCTGCACCAGGAGGACGAACGTACGTATTCTGCACCAGGATAATTCGTAGGATTAATAATGGCATCCACTCTATGGAGGATGGCCGTACATATCCTACCCAAGGAGGATATGTAGATTTAGTTTTAATTCTTTAACCCATTCCCAAACCACCGGGAATCCCATGCCTTAGAAAGTGTGTGAACTCACATCGGTTTGCTCGGTTAGATTCTCAAATATAGCTAACAGTCAAGGTCGGCCAATCACGTCCTAGTATGATTTACCAGTTAGTCATTTAGTGGCTTTTCAAATAGAGCACAAAGTTCCTACACGTATCTATCACACAACATGCGTCACTTTGACGGTTTATGCCCATATAAGTTTCCCATCCATTCCCCACTCATAAACAAACATACGATAATGCACGTAACACATATAACATGTTAGATCATTTACAGATAGCACACTCGACATTTAGACACGCAAATTACAGCTTATATCATTTCAGCATAAATATTCAAAACCGGGCTGTTTTCGGACATTTTAATAAAATAGTTAACTTATTCCAAAAATTCCGAAATTTTTACAGAATGTCTTAAACATTCCAAATTTTATTGTGTAAAAATATCGGGGTCCGGTTCATTACCAATATTTTATAAAAATTCATTTTCCGGGCTGAACTCAGATTTATATTTTTCTGACCACAGTCCATGGGATAATTTATTTAAAATTCATCGAGCGTCCGATTTACGAAATTCCATTGGGGTAATTACAAATACATCGGTGGTCATCTACAGTACAAGTTTCATGATCCAACTCTACACCGAACCCAAGTTATAACAGAAAACAAAACTCGTATTTTCAACAGAAAAATGCAGCTCTAGCTGCTGTTACGAAATGACGCTTTAAAAATAGTAAACGAAGTCGAAAAATTACGATTCCGGTGCCATTAGAACCGTATTTCATAATAACACGTTTTAGACTCAAAATATCAGTTTTTCGTAGAGTTTATGACCTGTTTACAGCCAACTGAAGTTGGCTGTAAAATTTGGACAGATTCTGTTTTCATTATTTAACTTTCTAGTTCGTGTTTGATTGATTCCGTTAGCATGTTTAGTGATCACAACAACATCAATATTAATCAGCAAAACATCAGGTGATCAACCAAGAATCATAACCACACAAGATCCACATGATTTACACACATAACTTTTCTTTATCCAACTTATTCATCTTATTTCCAAGACTTTATGTTATGTTATTTAGTGTTCTCAACTTTCGACCATTAAGTCACTTATTAACCACCATAAACAAGATCAAGATGAAGTTTAGAAGCACTTACTACTAGCTCAAGGCTAGGGAAGAATCAAGGCGAAAACAAGGTGGTTAATAGCGATGTAGAGAGGTCCTTGTCATTCCGTAAGCACCGAGCCTCGTTGAACACCTTGATACACCCTTCAATAACCTTGAAATGCTTGAAGCTTGAAACAAAAGTGGGTGGTGTGTGTGTGTGGGAAGTCAGCCGATTGCAAGGAGAGGAGAGGGAGAGAGCTAATTCTTGTTTGTTTAAGTGTTGGTGAAATGTTGTGCTTAACCCTTGAACACTTTTATAGACCACAACTTCTAATTATTCATCATGTAATGTGTATGGAAGATATTAGGCAACCATTAATAAAATAATCAAATGTGTAAGGGGTGTGTCCCCTAAGGGGACCGGTTCGGTCAGGGGGGGGGGGTCATGGTTTGGTTTGAACTTTATAGTTAGTGTTTAGTTAGTTTAGTTAGAGGTTAAAATTAATTATTAGTGTGTAGTGTTTTGTAACGGGTGTTAGGGTGTTCGAGGACCCTAACTAGCTCAGAAAAGTGTAAACAATGTTATTGGCAATATTTTTATGTTCCGGGTAAAGTCCGGTTGTTCGGTTCGATACTGTTCCGTTAAAGTGCTTAATTAATCCGTAAGGTGCCTTATATATATATATATATTTTTGTAACGTTTTTACTTTTCAATACCCAGGAAAGCACACAGGACTTTTTTGTAATTTTTCTGTATACTATTTGCATGTTAACAAGTACATGTAAGTATAACACAGATATCAGAAAGCAGTTAAGTAATTCCACACAGTCGTCAAGCACTTTAATTATCATTAATAAATTGTACGAAATACATGGAATTATGAGGGTTGTCACATTCTCCCCCTGTTAAAAGAATTTCGTCCCGAAATTTAGCGCGTGGTTACTGAGGAAGCTAGTTAAGTTGCGTTGTTTTCCTGATTTTCCTGGGGTGTCACAACTTCAAGCGTGAATGCCCAAAACTCAATCAAGCTCGTGGAAGGGTATTCAACAATGGAGCAAGGGAAGCACGCTAGGACCCGAATGTTGTCACTGATACGTTCCTTATTAATCAACGCTTTACATCTATGCTATTTGATACTGGTGCCGACTATAGTTTTGTATCGCTAGAATTTAAGAAAATACTGGGGTTAACTGCTAGTAAATTAGACATTCCGTACTCAATTGAACTGGCTAATGGAAAGCTAGTTGAAACAAATGAAGTTATCAGAGGTTGCATGATAGAGCTGGGAGAACACGAGTTTACACTGGATCTACTGCCAGTCGAGTTGGGAAGCTTCGACGTGGTAGTAGGGATGGATTGGTTGTCAAGTAACAAAGCCGAAATTGTATGTCACGAGAAGACCATCCGCATCCCATTGGCGGATGGAGAAACGATTGCGGTACATGGAGAGAAGTGCGATACGCCCATGAGGATCATTAGCTGCCTAAAAGCTCGAAAGTGTTTGAAGAAGGGATGTGTTGCCTTCTTGGCACACATCGTGGATAAAGAAGCAGCTAAGCCGAAGCTAGAAGATATTCCAGTCGTAAAAGAGTATCCTGAAGTCTTTCCAGAAAACTTGCCAGGATTGCTGCCATAACGACAAGTCGAGTTTCACATTGAATTGGTTCCAGGTGCCGCGCCTGTGGCTAAGGCACCCTATAGACTTGCGCCTTCGGAAATGCAGGAGTTGTCGACGCAACTTCAGGAGTTGCTAGACAAGGGATTTATCAGACCAAGCTTCACGCCTTGGGGAGCTCCAGTTTTGTTCGTTAAGAAAAAAGATGGTAGTTTTCGTATGTGTATCGACTACCGGGAGCTGAACAAGTTGACAATCAAGAATAGATACCCTTTGCCATGAATTGATGACCTGTTCGATCAATTACAAGGTTCAAGTTTCTACTCAAAGATCGATCTACGATCAGGTTACCACCAGTTGAGGATTCAAGAGAAAAGTATTCCCAAGACTGCTTTTAGGACTCGCTATGGGCATTACGAGTTCCTGGTCATGCCGTTTGGTTTGACAAACGCCCCACCAGTGTTTATGGATCTGATGAACAGAGTCTGCAAGCCGTACCTGGATAAGTTTGTGATCGTGTTTATTGACGATATTCTGATCTACTCAAAGACAAAAGAAGAGCACGAACAGCATCTAAGGGCTATTCTAGAGCTGCTTAAGAAGGAAAAGTTATACGCAAAGTTCTCGAAGTGCGAGTTCTGGCTGCGTGAAGTTCAGTTTCTTGGTCACGTGGTTAACGGAGATGGAATTCATGTGGATCCCACAAAGATCGAGGCAATCAAGAACTGGGAGACTCCTAAGACGCCAATCGAGATTTGACAGTTTCTAGGTTTGGCTGGTTATTATCGAAGGTTCATTGAGGATTTCTCAAAAATCGCTCAACCTTTAACCACTCTCACTCAGAAAGACAAGAAGTTTAATTGGGGAGACAAACAAGAAGAAGCATTTCAACTGTTGAAAAACAAGCTCTGTGATGCACCAATCTTATCTCTACCCGAAGGCACTGACGACTTCGTGGTATATTGCGACGCCTCGCGTCAAGGTTTAGGCTGCGTGTTGATGCAGCGTTATAGCATATGCATCTCGCCAGTTGAAAGTCCACGAGAAAAATTACACCACGCATGATTTGGAATTGGGCGTGGTGGTGTTTGCATTGAAAATATGGCGACATTACTTATACGGCATGCGATGTACAATCTTCACTGATCACAAGAGCCTGCAACACATATTTGATCAAAAAGAGCTTAACATGAGGCAAAGACGCTGGGTAGAACTATTGAACGATTATGATTGTGAGATCAAGTATTACCCAGGGAAGGCGAATGTGGTCGCCGACGCCTTAAGTCGAAAGGAAAGGATCAAGCCCATAAGGGTAAGGGCTTTAGAAATGATTATCCAGACAGACCTCTCATTGCACATTCGTGCCGCGTAGAGAGAAGCTCTTAAGGAAAGGAATATTGAGGATGAGTATCTCCGTGGGATGGAGAAGCAGTTGGTACCAAACGGGGAAGGAACTTTGTGCTTCATGAAACGAATTTGGGTTCCTTTGTTTGGTGGTTTGAGAAATGTTATTTTTGATCACGATACTCGATTCATCCAGGAGCGGATAAGATGTACCAAGATCTTAAGGATTTCTATTGGTGGCCAAGGATGAAAGGCGATGTTGAGATATATGTTGGCAAATGTTTAACTTGCGCCAAGGTAAAGGTTGAATACCAAAAGTCTTCAGGTCTCTTGCAGCAACGTAAAATACCCCAATGGAAATGGGAACAGATATCTATGGACTTCATAACGAAGTTGCTGAGGACGCCCAAGGGCCACAATACGATTTGGGTAATAGTAGACCGTCTAACAAAGTCTGCGCACTTTTTGCCAATCAAGGAGAAAGACAACACGAGTAAACTTGCTGAAATATACATGAGGGAGATTGTTGCACGACATGGAGTGCCTCTCTCAATTATCTCTGATAGAGATGGATGCTTCGTGTCAAGGATTTGGCAATCCTTCCAAGAAGCATTTGGTTCTCAGCTGAATCTGAGTACTGCATTTCACCCGCAGACAGACGGGCAGAGCGAACGAACGATTCAAACATTAGAAGACATGTTGCGAGCTTGCGTAATGGATTTAGGTGGGAGTTGGGACACTCACCTACCATTGGTTGAATTTTCATACAACAACATTCATGCAATCATTCAAACTGCACCGTTCGAAGCTCTCTATGGACGCAAATGTCGATCACCGATTTGTTGGGCTGATGCGGGTGATAGACAACTAGTTGGTCCGGAATTGGTCCAGGAAACAACAGACAAGATTGCATAGATCCGAGAGCGCATCAAAGCGGCTCGTGATCGACAAAAGAGTTATGCGAACCTAAGAAGGAAACCTCTGGAATTTGAGGTTGGTGATATGGTTTTGTTGAAGGTTTCACCCTGGAAGGGTGTGGCACGCTTTGGGAAGCGTGGAAAGTTGAATCCGCGATACATTGGTCCATTCAGAATCCTGCAAAGGATTGGGCTTGTAGCATACAAATTGGACTTACCTGCTGAACTTAATGGCGTTCATGATACATTTCATGTATCTAATTTGAAAAAGAGTCCAACACAAGAAACAGTTGTCATTCCTGCTGACGAAGTTCATATTGACGACACACTCCACTTTACTGAAGAACCTGTCAAGGTTACTGATTGGAAGGTTAACAAGACACGCCAGAGTAGTGTCAAACTCGTCAAAGTTCGATGGAATGCACGACACGGGCCAGAATTCACGTGGGAGCGTGAGGATCATAAGAAAGCCAAGTACCCACATTTATTCCCCAAGACCCCTGCATCTGGTAGCAGAGCTAAAATTTCGGGACGAAATTTCTCTAACAGGGGGAGAATGTGACAACCCTCAAAATTTCAGGTATCCGTACAATTAATTAATGTTAAATTTGTGCTTAATGACTGTGCTTGATTACAACTGACGAATTAAACTGCTTTATGATTTTTGCATCACACACACATATGCATCACATTCATGTTGTCACTCCATTTATTACACACAAACTTTAGTGACAAACTTGATGCACAAAGCACAGTTAGCACAGTGAGCGGATAACTCAGAAACATGCTGACAATGCCAGCACATAGACAGACACTATATTGAGGCCCAGTATGAGCCGGAGACAAGGTACTACACTAGTATGGAGTTTAGGGAAGTAAGGACCATAAAACTGCGTCACTAGGTGATAGTATAGGTGCCGGAAAGTGCCTAAAACCCACTCCAACTACAAAATTCTGGACTTTTAAACAAAATTCAGCATTTAAACATGCTAGTCACTTGCAAAAATATGGCAAAATGGTCCTGTATGCTTTCCTAAGTGTCGGGAATTAAAGGTGTCACCAAAAGTTACATAAAGGACACTATACGACATAACTTAGCACTTTAACGGAACGGTATCAAACCGAACAACCGGACATTACCCGGAACACCAAAATAATGCCAGGAGCAATGTTCTTATTTTTCTGAACTAGTTATGCTCCCCGAACATCATAACACACTATATTATGTCATAACACCTAAACCTTGAACTATTTCACTTATCTTCTAACTAAATTAGTTAATTACCATTACAAACTAACTAAACCAACCCCCCCCCCCCCCAAACCGGTTATGGAACAAGTGGGACACCCTTTGATTTTCCTTAATTGTTTAATGGATGTGCTATGTACTTAAGAAGCATATGGACCAAGGGATTAAGGATTGTTGGAAAACTTGTTTATAAAACCTTTGGATCATTCTCATTATCATCATTCACCAAACTCAACAAAACTCTTTCTCTCTTCTCTTCCTTGGCTTCGGCCGACCCCAAACCACACCATCATCATCATCATTCAAACTTGTTCTTCCATTTTACAAGCATACAAAGGTGATAAAGACCATACAAAGGAGCTAGGAGCTTTCGAATCATAAAGGACCTTCTTCGTTTGCTATTAACCACCTCATTTCTTCTCTTGATCTTCCCTAGCTTAAAAGCTAGTAGTAAGTCTCTTGAATCCTCATTTACTTCTTGTTTATGGTGGTTAATAGTTAAATCATGATGAAAACTTAAGAACACTAAAAATCATAAAGATAAGTCTTGAACATAAAGTAACATGATGATGAAATATGATGAAATCTTGATAAAAATAAAGTTGTTTTGATGTTGTTGTTGTTTATTTGATGATTACTAGTAATATGATGTTTGATCATCATATGAAGCCTGTTAAGCTATGATTAAAAACATGACTTAACAAGTTAGGGATGATTATGTGAACATAAAATAATCATCTTCTTGTTAGAGCATGAACTTGATAATAAAAGTGATTTTCTTATAAAGTAATAAACCTAGTAGACTAGTAAACTCAAGACTTGTGTATGAGTTCTCTTAGAAAACCAAGTTTAAAAGACGGCTTTTGAAAAAGTATGATTCTTACATATACTTACACCATCTTTGAAATAAACTAAGTATATGGATGCTAGTGAAACATGAAAATATTGTAAATAGATATTTTTGTAAAATATGCTCACAAGTTGTAAACATCTAAGAATTCCGAAAATGAGATTTTAACAAAAGTAAACACACTTTGGAGGGTAACTAAACCCCCCACTAAGTTACTACGCGTTTTTACGAAAAAGCAAGTTCATGTTATTATGTAAAGTGCATTGTCTTTGCACTTGGTTAGTGTAATGTTGTTTAATAATTTGTTGTTGATTGATTGAATGAACTTTTGAAAAGAAAATGATATGCTAATAAGCATGGACATCTCCGTTTACAAAGGAAACTCTGGCGAAATTTTCTAAAATTCCAACACTTAGAAAATATTTTTCTAACAAATGTTACTAGTATATTTTACAACTTGTGTTTCGAATATAAACATCGCCATGGGTTTTGTCACAAAAATACAAAGTATCAGAGGTTGGTTTTGTAAATAAAAATGGATAAATATATATTTAGAATATATATTTTATACTAAGACACTCGTGTGAATATTTGCATATTTTGTGAACTAGTTATATTATTTTAGGGTAAAATAATATAACTTACAAACACCATGGAAAATCACAACTCCAAAATAATACCAGAAATCACACGGAATGAATATTTAAGTTATACGCTTGATATTGTGGAACCAAACGCAAAGACATAACTTATAAAATATTCCAGAAAATACTCTTACAAATATATTTTTGATAAAATATTATTTTGGAAACTAAAGAAGTAAAAATATATTATTTTTGGACAAATAAGTCAAAATATAGTTTTTGAAACTACAAATAGACATGTATAAATGCCCCCATCCTTGGGAAGGAAATACGGAGTTAAAATACTGAGAATTATGAATACGAAATAGTTGTCTAACTATTAATCCAAAACCTTAAAAATAATTTAGGTTAAAATAATTTATTTTAACAAGTGATTATGACTTGGAATAATATCAAAGTAACGTAACTCAAACCCGTAAATACAAAGGAAAGGCACGGCCCAATCGTCTAATAGACATTAGAACATTGTAGGGAGTCGTGTTTGCTGACGAGACCGGAGATTTGAGTACGATACAAGAGACGCACTACAGTGAGTTCATGTCCCCCTTTTCTCTTAACTGTTTTCAGTTTTATACTTCGGGGGTGGAATACATGTTACAATTATTACAGACGCTTTTATACATGGTATGGTTAGCTTAAGGAGGGTTTACTACTTAGATCATGTGAAAGGTGGGTACAACACTTAAGGTCATTAATCCTCGTTGTTAGGACCGAGGGACATGAGTGATAGATCTATTTGGGTGTAGCGAGCCCACACCCATGAGGCCGGGGCGGCCCATAGTGGTGACTGTGTCTTACAGCCGGAGGCCCGGTACAAATTTGCTAGGTTTGAGTACTTCCTGCACCGTTTCACACATACCAGTGGCTTTGCAACCCATTGGTGATCTCTTTTTCCTTAATTGCTACATACCAGGGATTTTCATACATATAGACACTTTACAAAGGTTTATACATACTCACTTACACATGAACTCGCTCAACTTTTGTTGATTTTTCAAACTATTTCAGGGAACTAGCGGATCTGGCGGGGTATGCATGTGTTTAGCTGCGTTGAATAAAGATGTCATCCAGGGTAGTAGGTTTAGGAGGTGTAACCCTTACCTGAACGGGCTACATGTCTTTAAACCACGTTTTATTTAAAGTCTTTTGTTGTGTCTTATGAACACGTTTAAAACATGTATGGTTTGTAACTTATCTTAGTTGTCGACATTTTCAAACAATGATGTTGTGGTATTATTAAACTTAATGAATGGATGAACATCTTGTGTTTTTTTTATCATATAGCATTGTTATGATTGTTGCTATGGTATTAAGAAGTCACACCAATTAAACCCACGCTTCCGTAAAAGCCAGGGTGTGACAAACAAAGCCCTGTAGTTTCAGCATACGAGAACATTTTCAAAGCGTGTTTGAGAAGGTAGAAAACTTGAGGCTAAACATTTGTTGTTTAGGTGCTCGCCTGATGCTCGTAAACATAAATCGATTTCTAGTAACTTTTGGTTATGTCCAGTGATTTGGTGTATGTGGAGGTGACCCACAACATTGATGCAATCAAGAAACAACGAGGTGTAAAGTTGATTGATTTTAAAAATAGGGTGTAAAGTTGATCCCGCCTATAAACCACATGGTGTAAAATTAAAGTTTACTCTTTTTTACTATACTTGTGCTAAATGACTATTGGATGATTTGGAAAAACTTGAAGAAGTTAGTTAAGAAGGTCACGAGAATTTGGTCTAGTGGTAAATTGGCGTGCCCTTCTTAGTGAAGACGTAGGTTCGATTTCCGTTTGGGCTATTTTCAAGGGACATCCGAGTAAAGGGACGAATCAGGGCTTTAATCCCGGGCAGGGTGGGTTACACGTGAGATTCTTTGCCGTTAAAAAAAAGTTAGTTATAAAGTTATTTGCTTGATCGATATTGAAAAGCAACAATATACTCCCACCCCCAGTCTAGTAACAAATAACACACATGATATTTATGATGGGTTAAAACACGAAACACTATTGAAAGAAACAATATTTTCCCAAACAAAAGAAGGATTTATTGAAAGAAATATTTGAACTTAAAGTAGTTAACGACCTAATGAAAATGACAGAAAAGTCACCAAAATGCTAACTTGTGATGATGTCTAACAAGAAGCCAAAATATTTTCAATAAGTTAATGATAATGACGATCGAACTTTGTCGATTAATGAAATGTTTTGTGCTTGTTAAATGCTAAAAAAATAAACTAGTGATACGTGTGGTTTGGATATATTTTTCAAGGAAAATAAATGAACCAAGAAGAATTATCACTAAGCATATCAAGTATGTGAAATCCAAGCTCAACAAAGGAACAAGTATGAGAATCTTCCAACATGCTTAATCATATCCTCAAACACCTGAAGTTCTTACAAAAATCTTGAAAATTCATTCAAGGTTCATCAATGTTGAGAAACTTCATTTATCGAGGGTTCATCAAAGGTAGAGAGTATTTGGTGCTAACAATCGAGAACCCATAAGACGGGAACCAGAACTTTCTCAATAAATATTTAACGATATAACAAACTTGATGGTGAACAAATGAGTAAGTTAACAAGTAAATTAATGTTATATACATCATCATAGACAAGATTTAAGAAAAAGCCATAAGAGGGAAACTGAATAAAAATAAGAAAAAAAAAAGTGTGAATAAAGAATTCCTCACTACAAACCAAACAAAGATTTTTACCATTTTGATAAACTTATGATACTTTCTTGTGAATATATACTCACACACCTAAAATATGTTTTGATTGCTTCAAAATGTTTGTGTGCTTATAATTAAAAGAATTGCAAGCTTAAACAAATGTAAATTATACAAGAAGGGTGATAACAATTTTTAGAAAAGAAAAAAAATAATACATATAAGATGACCATCACCACCTATTCATTCACATATGCACTATCCTGACCATCCTCCACCCTTTCCATACATACATTTTACATCCAAAACAAGAAGAGAAGAATACATACAATTATCTATTTGGGAGCCAAAAATTAAAAAACTCAAATATGAATAATTTCCATCTCAGAACTTGGGGTCTCTTGATTATACCAATGATTTCGGTTGTAAATGTAGCTCAAACAATCATTGTTGGTTATTTACTTGACGACTTTGTGAAGACTTAACTGTCTTTCTTTTGTCATATGCGTATCGATCAACCCAACATTTGTCGTTTTTAACTGCCTTGTCCCATCTACGATAGAAGATACGCATTTCAGTATACGACTGCAACCTCACCTGCATAAAAACACAAGGAGACACGTTCTAAAAGTTACAGGTTTGTATTTATGTACTTTACAATATATGTATCAAAACCAAAATATTGCATACCACAGGGACCAACCGTGTAATTAATATTTTTTTCAATTTTAGATGCAAAAGTCAAAAAATAATGAAAATACATGTACTCTAATAATAGAAAGTCTATTAAGTTTATAATTATTAGACTCATAAAAAATAACGGTTAGTCGATTAGACTAAAAAGTAAAAACATTAATCTTTGTGTTTGGTGTGTATCCACAAGCACACGGAATTATTATGACCACATCCAAATGGTCAACTCTACATAGGACGTACCTCAGCTCGATCACTTCCGACATGGATATCACTACTATTAGACTGCAATTATATACATGTGAATTTTATAAGTGGAACATAAAGAGAAAAGAAATGAGGGGTACCAAATTCAGATTTAAGATAGTACCAGCTTTACAAGATCATCGGCATATGTTGTATTTTTTGTACTCGTGTGATCAGTAAGTGATGCGTTGCTCGCCTGCAGGAAATAAGAACGCCGTTACAAATATTGAAACACAATAAATCATCTTGGAAAAGGCATAAAGAAAGGGTCTTAAGAGGAGCCACTAACAACCTCTTTGGGTGTGTTAGATATGGCAATTTCAAACTATTACACATATGAATGGGTCGAACTGGTTATAGTATTTTACCTCAAATTGGTCAGATATTAACATTATTCGTTGAAAGAGAATGTGTAAAAATAATAGAAACTCGCCCAAAATCTATTTTTAATGCTCAAAACTTTCAAGGATTTATACTACTACCATTGTAATAATATTGTTTTCATAATCGTACTAAGTCAAATATTATTTAAAAAACATTTAAACCATAGGCGGCTAAGCCCAACCCAACACAACGCGAATAATGTAAGCTGAACAAAAAACGACATGCTTGAAACCTTGAACCCATTTCTTACCAAACCCACCTGACCTACACTTCTAATTGCCACCCATAACCATGGTCAATACAGTTAGGGGCTGTTTGTTTACCTCTTAATGAGGCTCTTAATGGTTCAGACCTCACACTGGTTCAGCTCTTAATGGTTCAGACTGTTTGTTTCACGAGCAAATGTCTGAATGGTTCAGACATTTGCCTCTGAATGGTTAAGATTTATACAGAGTCTGAATGGTTAAGACCTATAATTTGAATTGGTCAGACATTTGCCTCTGAACGATTAAGCATTATACAGGCTCTTAATGGTTCAGACCTCTTACTGGTTCAGACCTCTTACTGGTTCAGCACTTAACCATTCAGATATTGCCAAACAGCCCCCTCATTTACATATAGTTCGAATTTACATCGAGATAGTTGGTAAACAGGCAACAAGCTGCGCCGCTACCCCTTTTTGAATAGCTAAACTAAGTCTTTTAAAAACTACGTCCATAGATCTCGGGGTCATAGCATTACTATGCATGACCCTTTGAACTCGACTAAGTAGATCCACAGCCTCTCTGGCGCCAGAAAACCAAAAGTACCAAAAGTTACTTACATGATTTGCACCACCAAGAGAAGGGACACCAAGATGAACAATGTATTCAGCATCAACCACACCAACCTTCTGCTTCCGGTCACCCTGTAGAGACACGCGATCAAAATTTGAGTCGGTAACAACATAACCGCAGAGAGGTCATATATAGATGGATGAATTTTATAAACTTGTAATGACTTGCCTGAGCACAATAGCCGAGTTGAAAATCGATGCCCCATGCGTGAATCAAATCATTCTGTTCAGCACAAAAATCATCACAATCACCACCCAAAGGTATAATATGGTACTTTTTTGTTCTTTTTAGGCATGCATATTTTTCTGTACCTGAATCAGATACCACGCGCAGCGCCACGCAGCCTTTGAAAACACAGGAGCCATCATTTCTACCCAACTGCAATACAATTGTTGCATGTTAAAACTTTAACCAGAAGGTGAAGAACACACAAGGCTTAAAGTAGGGCCTGTGTATGTTTACCCAAAGCATGGAGGACCCGTGCTATTGTCATAACACCTTCCACCGCCTCGTAACTTAAAATACCTCCTGTTTACAACACAATGATTAACGAAGGTTTGTAAAGTAAAAAATAGAACATATAGATCGATACCTATGAACTTTTGAGTTCTTTTGGCGTACGGTAATTTGATGGTGTATCTCTGATTTTCGAGGATCAAGTGCTGGCTGTGATATGTCAAGTTCTTCCTCTTTAACAATTGATATATACCTACAAATGAACGTGTTTGTATAATCGATATAAGGGGGTGTTTAGATCTGTATTTTTGAAGTGATAAGTGATACTAGATTATCTAATGAAACATCAGAAACTGATTATTGCAATTCCAAATCAAATAATCGGTTCCAAATCCAAACCCAAACCCAAACACCCCCTTAAAGGACTTACCGGCCTGGATTAAAATGTTCGATATCAAGGTCCTCGTCCCAAAGAAAAATGTAGTCATACTCCGCAACTATATCCGGGTGCAAAAACCGCTTAGCAAACCACCTATAGCATTACGGAAAAAAAATTAAAAAAACATTCATTTGGTAGATTTGAGAACAGAACATAATATGATAGTAGAATGTGTAACCGGGGGGGAAATTTACCACTTCGTTTGGTTCATGGCTGAAACGTGAATGACCCGACTAGCCCATTGTAGATCATTCCATTGATCAACAATGCCATCATAATGAAAGACCATGACAACAAAGTCGTTTTCTAAAAACTGAAACAATCTAGTAAGATCTAATTAGCTTATGCCATTTTATATTACTTTATGGTACATAAATAAAGTACGAAAATGTGAGTAACAGTGAAAAGAAGCCTAGATATACACATAAACAAGCATTTGGATGATTACCTTTGTTATAATGTTATTAACCAAATCCTTTTGCTTTATTCCAGCTGCAATAGCCAGCAAACTCACCGAACGACTTGAATGGCTCTGAAACAGGAGAAAAAACTGCATAGTTAAGGAAAATGCTTGATTAAATTTTTAATGTCTGCCAGTCAATGAAAGAATCCAAACAGGTGATTTGAATATAAAAGCTTTCTAAAATAAAGTCAAATTTTTGTTTAACAAAGGAATTAGTAAAACACTACTTGTGGCAATCGTGACGGGTTGTTGGGTTGAATTGGTGACCCGAACACAACCCATATAATTATTCATGTCAAAGCCAACAACTCTAATCCGAAAACTTAAAATCGTGTAACCCGAACAGGTCCCGTGTAACGCATTTATCTAAATGAGTCAAATGGGTTGGTGGGTTGTAATAAAGCTGTAACGGGGTTAAAAGGGTCATAAATGGATTGGCGGGATGTAAACGGGATGACCTGTTTTATTAAAGTATATTCTATATTTAGACGGTTGACCTGTTTTATTAAACGGGTTAAAACATATCAACTGGAACACAACTCGTTAGACGTGTTAAACAGGCCAACCCGAACACGACCTGTATATTTAGCGAGTTAGACATGAGAACCCATAAAGTTATTATATTTATGTCAAATCCATAGCGCACTTCATGTCGTGTCAAGAATTGTCACCCCTGGTAAAAACCGATGTGGATAACTCACACTATTGTCAAATGAACCCCATAAAGGGCGCATCTCCAAATCAGAAGTTTTGGCAAGAACTCCTTCCGGCAATACTTCGCTGCCTGGAGGCCTGCACCGGTTCTAAAACAAACGAGAAACCGTAAGTTAAGGCGTTAAGCACACTCAGAACTACAATCTCTCTTTAAAAGATAAATACCTTGCATTTTTCTGCATCCTTCAACTCCATTTGTGATCTTTGTAGTATCTACCATGGCAGATAACATTAATATCCTTTGATAAAGTAAACAATCAAAGATATATAAAGGGTTAATTGTATAAAAAGATGAACAAGTTTATCCATTTATTATATCCGGTAACTATCTTTGTTTTCACCCATAAAAACACTCAAAACGCTCGCCATGTCAGCATACCGTAATGTTCAAAGCTAGTGCCATATCAGAAAGTTGACTTTAACCCGGTAACGGGTACCTTGGACTCAAAACGGAATAGAGGTTTGAGCGTTTTTATAGGTGAAGACGAGTACGGTTACCTGATATAAACATTTGGAACAAAGTTGGTTACGTTTTTATGAGATAACCCTATAACTAACCAATAACTGCAGGGGGAAAGTAAGAGTACTTTAAGGTCATTTGCATAGAATGCTGTCCCGAGGATGTACAAGCCGAAGATTAGTGACGCCGTGAGGATGAAAGTGGCGACACTTGTTCTACTCTTGGGTTCAGACAGTAGAGAGGCCTGAAATCAATACCATAAACAACTAACTCAAACCGATGTAGTGTTGAGTTTGAGAGTCAAACCAAGTGCTATTCATCACTAAAACCGCAAAGAGTTTCGTTCAATTTGCGAGAAATAAGATTGATCATTAAACTTTCTATGAATTACCATGAATCAAACATATAATAATGTTACATTTCTAATTAACGCTGTTTCTGAAACAGAGCAAGTTTAAAAAGAATACACAGAAACATTATATATATGTATAAGTAATTGAATAAGCACCCAAACAGCCGGTGGCTGCAACCCATGGCTACTTAACAGATCAAACCCTGGTTCATATTTAACCCATAACCTATCCCAAAAGTGTTTACCAAAAACACCTTACAACATGAGAAAACAACTGAAACAGAGAACCCATATCGAAATCGATTCCAAATATTCCCGGAAAAGTCCCTAATTCAATAAATAAATCAAACCCTATAATTTCAGAAGTCGAACTTATGAACCAAATCATCTGACACCAATTTTACCTATAAACTAATTCTATGATCAACTGTAACAATCAGACATGTGTGTGTTTGTATTTATTTAGTAAGTATATACAAACACATAAACACAAATAGATACAAAGAGAGAGAGAGAGAGAGAGAGAGAGAGAGAGAGAGAGAAAAGGAAACATACAAAGTTAAAATTCTTCATGTGCCTGCCCTTCTTCAACTGAAAGCGCCAAAACAGAGAAGAAGATGAAAAGCAGCTTTTTTTATTATATGTTTAGTTACAGGAAAGTGGATCGTTTTTTGTAAAGCAAGGAATATTAATCAAATCAAAGATTAATAATAATGATGAAAAGTTTGAAGAGAAAGCAAGGAAGGTTTCAGTGTTCAGCAACAAAGTGTCGCTGCGGTTACCGTAACCGTCAGTTGCAAGTCACCCAAACAAAAACCACCGTGATGGGATGGTATGTGTGCCGCCGGTGGGATGTGTTGTGTTGCATCCGTGTCGTTCGTGCGTAGACGTGCAGGGATTTTGTGCTGACGTGATAATATTTAATCTGGTCGTCGTGGGTACCACTTTCTACACAACTGTCATTTCGTTGTTGGAGCATGTGGGCCCTTACTCTTGTATCCCAAATGTCCAAATATTGAGGAAAAGAATTCAACAAATATTAAATATTGGTTAAATTAGGGATATGGCAAATTTAAACTCCACGTTAACATGAAACGAAAAGAGATATATATATATATATATGGGGAAGGATCCACTAAAAAGTGGATTTTGTCTAATTAGTTTAAGAAGTATTGTGATGATGACATGTGACACTCCTAATAAGTAGGAATGAAGGGCATTTTGGTCCTTATAAATAGGAGTGAAAATGACATGTGTCACCCCTTTTGTTTTTTAAAAATACAAAAACAAAAAAATCTAGTACAAAAAAATCTAGCACAAAAAAACTAGTACAAAAAAATGTAGCACAAAAAATCTAGTAGAAAAAATATAGCACAAAAATGTAGTACAAAAAAATCCAGCACAAAAAATTGAGAAAAAAATTAAGACAAAAAAATTCAGCACAAAAATATAGTACAAAAATTCAGCACAAAAAAAATGTTATACAACATAGAAATACAACACATTTAAGTGAGGTTTTTTAGTCATCATATTTTCTATAGCAATATGGTACTCAAATTAAAGATAAAAAGACGCTCGATTTTACGGTGAAATTTTTATGAAAAAATAATGTCGTATAAAAAAGTTATAAACGTTTAAAAAATGGGGGTGAAATATGCATGTGCCTTGCATGTGGAGAGAGAAAGTTCATAAATAGAATTTTCCCAAGATACCCTTGCACTCCTCCTTTCTCCTACCCTTTTATCTTAACCATTGATTTGAAAAATAAATGGTTAAGATTTCTTCTCATCCTACTTAGGCAAAATTAACCTTTTATTTGATCTTACGCCTATATATATATATATATATATATATATATATAGGGGAGGGCTATATAGAAAACCCTTAAGTTTTTAGAAAACTCTGGAAACTCAAATCTCCCCCCATTTTTACCCAACCTCCCGACATTTTTTTTTTTTGAAAAAAAATAACACATGTAATATACATGTTTTAAAGTGTTTTGGGCAAAAAAAAAAAAAGCGCCGAAGGGATGTTTTTTAAAAAAATAAACAAATTTCAGCATGCTTCGGGTGACTAACATGTGTTAGGCACAAAAGACAGAAACTTGCTGAACTTTTTTTTTAAAACATTCCTTCGGCGCTTTTTTTGGTTTTTTTGGCCCAAAACTCTTAAAAACATGTATATTACATGTGTTATTTTTTTCAAAAAAAAAAAAAATCGGGAGGTTGGGTTTTCTAGGGTTTTCTCAAAATGGAGGGTTTTCTATCTAGCTTTAACATATATATATATATATATATATATATATATATATATATATATATATATATAGGGTAATGCTCCATAGAAAACCTTAGATTTTGAGAAAACTTTGCAAACTCAACATGTGGCCTAGATTACTCCACATCAACATATGATTTTAGAGCTTTGGAGGGTAGGATTGTCTTTTTACACATGTATCATTTCATACACACACCCCAATACACTTTAAGTCATTTCATTCACCATCATAAGTTTTGTACTTCACCTCACCCTCTTACCAACTCCTTCATCTTTCTTTCTCTAAAAAACATCAAGAACACTTTTTTTTTTCAATTTTATCAGATTTGAACAAACCATTTCTCAAAGACCTAGATGTAGATCTTATACTCATTCCTTTCTATTGAAGCCACCAAATCTCAGGATCGAAGCAATTATCGAAGCTCTTCAAGAAAAGAAAGTAAGGTGTTGCTCTCATCACATATTTAATTATGTTTTTAGAGAGAGAAAACTGATGTTTTGGAAAGAGAAACAACAATATTCATCTTGTTCATCTGGACACCAAGAACACACGCACAAATGTGTGTGAGAGAAACACGTTTAAATATCTTACTTTTGTTATTTATGTAATTTGTTTAGATTTATACTTTTTATGATATTTGATAGATTTAAATTCAGAGCTTCGTTTGTTTATTTCAAAATTTTAAATCAAGACCAAGAAGAAATTTTTGTGTGCCCAATTTCTTTCTTCAAAAATCCGGTCTTCTTAGTTGTTTCAGATCTATATGTGTTTCAAACATATGGGTTTGAAGCAGCTTTGATGTTAGATTCATTACTTTTGAGTTTTTTTATGAGTTCTTTGATTTTCGGTGATGTTATTTTCAATAAAATGTTTGTCTTTTTTTTTCATCCTTACCAGGTGGTGAATTAATTGCTGAAATTGTAAGGTGTTATTGATTATATGTTAAAGAGTTTTTAGTTCTGTGTACTTTGTTAGTTGTTGTTTCAGTTGTTGTTTTTAGTTCTGTGTACTTTGTTAGTTGCTGAATTTTAGACGTCTAATAATCGGCACATCTGTTTTTAGAAACGAAAAGCCAAGTTTTTCTTACAGCACAACCAATGTAACACGTGTTATAGTCTGAACTCCTGTTTCACAGCTAAGCCAAGTTTGTCTACAGCACAACCAACGTAACACGTGTTATAGTCTGAACTCTTGTTTCACAGCTAAACCATAGTAACATGTTATAGAGACATGTATTAGGGTATGACGATGTATTAGAGACATGTATTAGGGTATGACGAATTAATTGCAGGTTTTTAGTTCTGTGTACTTTGTTAGTTGTTGTTTCAGTTGTGTAAGATTAATTTGCAGGTTTTTATTTTTGTGTTAAAAAGCTGTGCTTGGTTTGGTTGCTTGTTTGGGCTTTTGATCTGAATAGTAACTGTTTTTTGTTGGTTTGGTTGCTTTGTTTGGGGCTTTTGATCTGAATAGTAACTGTTTTTGTGATGTTATCTGAGAAAAAAGATTTTCTGGCTATGAATGTGTTAATATTTATGTTTGGTTAACGACTTAACGGTTATCTTATCTTTTTGTTATTAGGACGGTGATGGATTCTAGGGAAATAAGATCCAATTCTAGGGACCGTTGGTTTCGTCAAACGTGGATCAGATGCTCAAGGATCATGACCATGTTTATGTTACAGCACAACACAACTAACACGTGTTATAGGTTGAACTTCTCGGACATGCATGTGTTACATGTGACATGAAACCCATGTAAAACGTAACACGTGTAACGTGTGACATGAAAACACATTTTTATAACTTCCCTGGCATAAGCACACCCACATGTTTACAAACCGTTTCAAGACCGACCCAAACAATAAAGCAAGGGTAGCCGCTGAAAAGCTAAGGCAGCAAAGGTAGCCGCTGAAAAGCTAAGGCAGACTTTCAAAGGAAGCTCCACCATTTTCTTAGTGCTATGTATTTTCGTTTACTAGTAATATGTAATGTGAGACTCTTATTTTGTTTTGTCTAGTACATGATGTTAAAACGGTATGGACTTAACACATTCTGGAAGTCTTAACACACGTTATAAAAGAGGCTTAACACACGTTATATCAGGTATACTATGTTATTAAGTTACTATTGGAGTTTATGCATCCATTCTGGAAGTCTTAACACACGTTATAATAGAGGCTTAACACACGTTATACATGTCAGGCGCGTAACACATGTTACGTATGTATATATAAATCATGGTGTTTTGGAAATCACTAGCTTATACGTGACACCATGTTGGGTTAAACCAAGATTATAACAGAGGCTTAACACATGTTATCCCAGGTATACGGTGTTACAACATTAACTTGTATGTTCCATATACTTGTACACGTGTTACGATCAGTATATGCACATCATGGTGTTTTGCAAACCACTTTCATATACATGAATACAAGTCGGGTTATAATGGATGCTTTACATGTTATCATATGTATACAAGTGGGGTTACAACAAGATTACGATATTAACTAAGCTCACCATTAAACTCATCGCCCCCGTCGAATGTTTTCACCCTTTGTCATTAAGCAATTACATGTTAAGCAATTACATGTTCCGAACAGACAAATTGTAACACATGTTAGATCAGTATATACACATCATGGTGTTTTGTAAACCACTAGCTTATACATGAATACATGTCAGGTTACAAAAAGATTATAACAGTGGCTTAACACATGTTATACATTCCAAAATGTGCAAAACAAATGACCCGTTTCATATTATATATTCCAAAATTACCGGTACATGTGTTACCATAAATGGCTCGTTTCATATTACACGTTACATACTAACTTGTACATTTATTACTTGTACAAGTTTTACGCTCAGTATCCACATTATCGGATATTTTAAACATCAACAAAAATAAAATAGATATTACTTGTTTTTTTTAATTAACAAAAGGTTAACACACGTTATATATCATTCTAACATGAGCTTAACACATGTTATACATGAACACATGTCAGGTTACATCATGGTGTTCTGTTACAGCATGAACCACCAACACATGTTATAAATGAACGAAGACTTCTTTCCCAAAGGATGTGACTTATTCAATGTCCCAGCATTAACGTCGCCTACATCCATCCAGCTTGTCAATTGAATATCTTTTATGGATCTGTTTCTGTAAATCAACACGCATTATATATCATTCTAACAGGTGCTTAACACATGTTATGGGTCTGTCTCTGTAAATCAAGCAACCCAACAAAAAAAACAATTATTGTTAAGATCAAAAGCCCCAAACAAGCAACCAAACCAACAAAAAAACTCGTTCAAAATCTCATCCTAAAGTTTTGGATTTATTTAAAATACATGAACATTAACCATTACTAGAACACGTATTAACTTCGCCTACATCCATCCAGCTTGTCAATTGAATATCTTTATGGGTTTGTTTCTGTAAATCAACACACGTTATATAACATTCTAACAGGGGGCTTAACACATGTTATGGGCCCGAGTCTGTGAATCAAGCAACCCAACAAAAAAACACTTACTGTTCAGATCAAAAACCCAAACAAGCAACCCAAACCAACAAAAAAACAGCTACTGTTAAGATCAAAAGCCCCTAACAAGCAACCAAACCAACAAAAAAACCCATTCAAAATCTCATCCTAAAGTTTTTGATTTATTTAAAATACATGAACATTAACCATTACTAAAACACTTCCAGCACACAAAAACATATTAACAACCATTTCAACAAAAAATCATGTGTGAAATGACATTTCAAGAACACTTACCGGATCTATAACCGTCCGATTAACATGAAGAAGATCTTCAAACCTTCTTCTTGTCATCGTTCTCTCTCTAAAACAACATACTTCAAACTTCTTCTCTCTCACACACTTGTATGTGTGTTCTTGGTGTTATAGATGAACATGATGAAGATTGCTGTTTCTCTCTCTAAAACAAAAAAATAATCTCTCTAAAAACTTTTGTCCTGCCATCATTCTCTCTCTAAAAGATCTGGGATTAGTGTTTGTTGAGATCACTTTTAGATCTAGGATTAGTGTTTCTTGGAATCTTGAAGGTAGATATTTGAATTCTGAAATGAGGTATCTTCTTCTTGTTCTTCTTCACGTTTGTGGGGTGGGGGAGGAAAGAGAAAGAGGTAAGAGAAAGAGAAAGAGTTGGTGATTTGATGGTATTGCATAGGGAAGTGGAGTGGGTTATTTTCAATGGTCAAAAAACCACTTTTTCACTACCAAAATGCCCTTCCACTTGTACTAATGTGTATTATAAGATTTCTTTTAAATCTAATTCTTACCAAAATGAAGAGAGCCATTGATCAAGTTAGATGAAAGATAATCAATGGATGATATTGGGTTTGCAGAGTTTTGTCAAAAAGATAGAGTTTTCCATGTAACCATGTCCTATATATATATATATATAGGGGAAGCTTCTATGCAGAACACTAAATATTGTGAGAACACACAGAACAAAATGAATCACCTATTTTTTCAATCCTAAAAACCTAAAAGGTAAAGGAAGATGTTACAAATGAAAGATTTATTGTTTCTCACACTAGAATTAAAAACAAAATATGAAAAAATTTCATTTTTTTATATAACCTACACATATGTGCATTCTGTGTAGGTTAAATTACCTATATTTATGTAGGCTAAGTATATGTAAAAATATAAGGTTTTCCATGCATATATAATATACATACGGATGTAGGAAACATAAAATTAAAAAAAAATGAACTGTAAGTCATAAAATCTAGTGATTTAGAGTTGTTCTTTTTGTTCTCGCAATAAGTAGTGTTCTGTAATGATCCTCATCATATATATATATATATATATATATATATATATATATATATATATATATATATATATATATATATATGGTAGGGTTCCAGCGTGAACAACCTTCCAAGAGTGAACTGCGTGAACAGATCTGGACCCTTGATTTCCTTTTTAGTTGTTAAGGGTAGGATTGTAATTATATAAAAATATAGATTTAAATCATCATTTTAATAATTGAATTAAGTTACATCTTTCCTAATTTAAATTCATTATCCACATTATGTTTTATTGGCTAGGGGTTGGCTAGAAAGTCCAAATTTACTAAAAAGTGTAAAAAGTTATAAAACACCATAATGTCAACCATAAAACACACAAAAAACCCACAAATAACATAATGAAGATTACTAAAACATCATGTATGTGGGTTTTGTGTTGTGTTTTAGATGTTAAGGCTCTGATTATGGAATGACAAATATTATTGTGTTTTATGTTGTTTAGCCTTTTGTGTTTTAAATTCATAGTTCTACGATGGTGTGTTTGAAGTTTTTATGGACTATTAGAGTTTGAATATGGTGTTTTAGTAATCCTCATTCTATTATTTATGAGTTTTAGGTGTGTTTTATGCCTGAAATTATTGTGTTTTATGACTTTTTACACTTTTTAGGAAAAACACATTTTCCGTAGGATCCCCACTCATGTTTTATTTATTAATAAGATAATTATCAAAACAAACAACAAATCACCATATTTCAATTTTAATTTTTATTTCAGATTTCATCACCAGAATTCAAATTTTGATTTTTAAGATCCACGTAACCTTCATATTTCAACGGTATACACATGTGTACTTGGATATAAATAGAACAGTACACATGTGTACTCAGCATCGTACATATGTGTAATTAGCTACATAATACATACATAGAAACAATACCTGTAAAACTATTTTAGATTTAACAAATTACAAGTTCCATAATGTTTTCCAAACCAAACAAAAAAACATATAATTACAAGTTCCATTTTCGTAAAAACAATAAACCCAACATAATCGAAAAAACAAAAAAATAATCTTTTACAACTATTCGCCACGTTGTATGCTGAATCATCCTTATCGACCTCATACGTGAATCATCCTTATCGACCTTCCATCTCCACTTTTCTCGTTAACGACATCTCCTATAATAGCACAAAAAAACTCAACAACTAATACTTTGCATAATTCACAGGTGTACATCAACAACTTTACACATTCAATACACAAAAAATTATGAGATATCACAAAAAATAGAGCAAAAACAGAATACACATGTGTACATCGCATTAAAAACAGAGCAAAATCAGAATACACATGTGTACATCGCGTTAAAAATAGAGCAAAATCAAAGAATTGAACAAAAAAATTCAGCAGCTAATACTTTGCATAATTCACAAATGTACATCAACAACTTTACACATTCAATACACAAAAAAATGAGATATCACAAAAAACAGACGCTATACACATGTGTACATCGCATTAAAAACAGAGCAAAATGCGATGTACACATGTGTACATCGCATTACACCTGTGAATGTTATTTTACAACGCACGTAAAATTTTTTTTACTCCGACTCGTAAAAAAAAGAATTTTTTCACTGACTCGTAAAAAAAGCAGCAACATTTTTTACACTGACGCGTAAATTTTTTTTTACACCGGCTCGTAAAAAAATATTTACTCCGACTCGTAAAAAAAGATTTTTTTACACCAACTCGTAAAAAATGAAATCTGTATGTTCTCGATCGTAATGCGCTTAATGGAGTTGGGTCCTCCCCGAAAGAGAACTGATACACAAAGAGAATAACCCTTTAAGAGAGCATTAACAACAACTACTATTACAACAACAACAAAGAACAACTGGTTATGTACAAACCTTTTAGAACTTCAGGATTATGCTCCAAAAAACATGAAAGCATGTTCTTCAGATATGCAAAATCAAACAAAATACCTAAGCAAATTACTTAAAAAGACGAGAGAAGAATAATCTTATATTATAAAACCTTTTTTGTCCAGATTCTCCAACATACTCAACATACAGTCCCTTGCTAATTGGGATTCAACTGAGCTTTGAGTTTCTGATGGTAACCCTGACTCCAGCTTTGGATCCTTACTCAATAGCGCCCTCGCTACATACCAAGACTTGGCTGAAACAATAAGAATAACTAAGGTACCATAAACGGAATTTCAATCACCAACCTTTTAAACTAATAATTGCAGACCCATAAATTCTTATCAAGGGGGTTGGAAATTTTTGAAAGTCGGTTGTTTATCGCAAAAAATATTAATTTTTTCGCTACAGAGCATCAAAATACACAAATTAAACAACAGAAATAAACGATTACAATCAAGATCTAACATATATTGAATGAAATTGATAATAATAAGAGGCGATTAGAAGAGATACCTACAAAACAATCATTTTTTCTTCGATTCAGATCTGAAAAACGATCCGTTTTTTCTTCGATTCGGATCTGAAAAACGATCCGTTTTTTCTTCGATTCGGATCTGAAAAACGATCCGTTTTTTCTTCGATTTTGATGCATAACCGGTGGTGATGCAGATCGATGATGGCTGTGATAATAATCATGGTGGCTTCGATGAAGATGGTTTGAAGGATTGGAATTTGGAGGAGATAAGATTACTTGATTTGAGAGAGAGAAAGGGGATTTATGCAATCAATGCAAAATGGAAATTACACATATACCCTTTTTTATTTAATTAAATGGAAAAAATTAACCAAATAATTACCATCATGTCACTCACTTTAATCTCAAGATCATAAAAATCAAGGGCCCAGATCAGTTCACGCAGTTCACTCTTGGGATTTTGTTCACGTTTGAACCTAATCCTATATATATATATATATAGGACAAAGATCCTAACCCGCTTGCGAATGCAGACGACACTGATAACCCGTTCCACAACCACTCTAGATAAAACCTAACGTCCAAATATCGACTATGGTAAAACTTATGGCTCAACCCGAAGGATTTTTGCTTCAGGCAAAACTCGAACCCATCATGACCTCCACTTTGGAAGGACATTGGGCTGCCACTTCACCAGAAGGTCATCGCCGGTTTTTAATTGTTACATTAATCTCGTATAATATATTTAAACAAGTTTCATCTGTCAACCTGTTAAATTATACATTTCTGCCCACTAACTCGTTCAACCATTTTTTTTAAAACCATGGATCCAATTAGTTGGTTTACAACTTGGTTACAATTCGTCAATCTTTGACTGACGCATCTAGATTAGTGAGTTAAACGAGTTATGTTTGGATTATGAAACTTTAAGTAAATGTGGATTAGGATTGTTGTTTTTAAAACGAATAAAAATATGGGTAGGCTTCGTGTTGTACAATGTATCTCACCAATCTGTATATTTAGGATTTCCTTTATTCATGTTGTTACTAGTTTGAAAACTTTTTTATGCAGGCTCTATATATGTAATATAATCACTACCGTTGTTAAAGAAGGGATGTGTATTTACTTTACAATAATAAAAAGGTCAAACCATCCATGAGTAACTGCATGGTCTGATAGGGGTTCGGTAGCCGAATATGGGTCGACAACAAAAACAATGGGTCAAGATTTTAGTTTGGATGCCACAATTATTCAAGCCACGTCCCACTTTACTCTAATTCCATTTTTAGCCTGTTTGTTTACAATTTCCATGTTTATTTTCTTTCCTTCATGCACGTTGTTTTTATGTTATATTTTAGATTAGTGGAGTTAGTGGGTAGTTATTAGTTTTTAGGAAACTCATGTAATTGTTGGTTTAAAAAGAAGAACGAGAGGAACAAATGGGCAGCGAGTTTATGATTTTGAAAATTTGTGTGTTAATTTTCTCAATGGATTTTGAGAGTAATTAAAATTCTTCCATGCTAGTTCAAGTGTGGCAACTTGAATGGTGTCCTTGGAGCTTAGATTAGAATCAAACGGTGTATCTTGATTCTCGTTTAGCTTGCCCTAATCGTTTTCTTGTGTGGTGTTTCTGTATCACAAGAGATCGTTAAATTTTATTTAGAGTTTAATTTCATAGCCTTTAGTGAACTGATTGATATCATGGTCCTTTTTAGTTTTACAATTAATATTAGACAAAATTCATTAAATATCATGATTTGTTTTGATAGATTCACCATCAGTAAACACCCACAAACATTGAAACTTGACCATATTCATTAAGATAAAATAAAAAGTATTTATTTCCAATCCGTGGTTTGTTCATCTTGTTGGAAAAAAAGAAAAAGAAAAAGAAAAACAAACAATAAAAAAATATTATCTAACTAATAAAGATAGATAAACAAAGTCAAAAATATATATAATAGGTAGAGTGTACGCGAATGAAAACTAGATGAGAATGCTCTAAAATATACATAATTACATATTTACTAGTCTATTTGTCATCCTTTACTTTATCAAATGGTTGCGATTGTGAATCATAAACCTGAAATACATATTTTTAACTTAGTTTGAGTAGGTTGAGCCAAATGGTGAAGGGCTACTGACGATTGTTAGGATTAATGGCCGGCAAACGATGGTTAACGTTGGTTATCTTTTGTAGCAATAGTAACAATTATAATTGCAAAGCGGAATAAGGGGGTCCATTGACTCACTATCACCATAATTTGTCGTATTTTCTTTATAAAATCTAAAATTTTCTAAGTAGAACATAAGTTTGACTCTTTAGTTGTAGTTGGTAAAAAAAAGACGTTTATAATGGTTCTGACCAACAAATTTTGTCAAAAAAAATTTATAGAAACTTTAGTATAAAAATGAGATAAAATGAAGTTTACAATTTGACATGACAAAACTTTTGGTTTTGTGTTAATTTTTATATTATTTGTTTTGGTTAATGATTGAGAACTCACATGTAAAGCATTGACACTCATTGTGTCAATGTATATCATAACAAGCAATTGACTACTCCCCCTTTTGTGTATTATTGTAATTCGCATGTGAAGCATTGACAATCATTATACCAAAAGTATTTTATGTTTAAAACCTTTCATTTTATGTTACTTAAGTTTGAAATCATATATACACATTCAACACGGTGATAAACCCTTTTATTATCAGAAATAGTGATAATACATGGGATGTGAGAGAATTAAATAGGGAGTTTGATTTGAGTAAGAGGTTTACGAAGCAATGATAGGATGACATAGGGATATTTTAGTTTATCTCATCTCATCTTCTCTATTCCTCTTAATCTGCATTTTCAAAACCCATCATTTTTAAAATTTTATCATCTTTAACCTTTTCTTCACTTTCGATCTCTATAATCACTACCGCATAGTGCGATTTCCGTCATCAATCAATGATTCGAACATTCAATCAACGTTTTCTTCAACTTTTTTTGAAGAAACTCAGTTTAATTTCATACTATTTCTCACTTATTTTCTCATGATTTTGAAGCGAATCACTCGATCGATTCAATCGTTGATAAGTGTTTCTAACATTCAAATTTCGTCAATCGTTGAAGAAATCCTAAAAAATTAGCTTTGATCTGTGTAAAAAAAATTAATTGTGTTTTACGATCTGGGTTTTCGTATTGTGTTTACGATCAGAGTTTTCGAATTAAGTCACTGTGTTTTAAAAAATAATGAAAAACATATTTTTTGTGGTTTTAGTCCAGTGCATTTTAGAAACAAAACATTTTGTTGTGTTTTTATTCTATTACGTTTAAAATAATATTTTTTATTGTGTTTTTAGTCTATTGCGTTTTAAATCAACACATTTTTTGTGATTTTAGTCTATTGCGTTTCAGAAGCAACATAATGTTTTTTGAGTTTTAAATGCATTGTGTTTTAGAAAAAAAAAAAAATTTCTTTGTGTTTTTTTGTCCATTTGTTTTAGAAAAATAAAAACATTTATTTGTGTTTTAATTTTTTTTGTTTTTGTTTTTGTTTTTAGTCCATTACGTTTAGAAAAAAAATGTTTCTTTGTGTTTTTAGCCTATTGCGTTTTAGTAAAAAAAAAAAAAATCTTTGTGTTTTTTGTCCATTGTGTTTTAGATTAGAGTATTTTTTGTGTTTTTTGTCTATTGCGTTTTACGCATCTAAGTTTTCGAAATTTTGTTTTAAAAGTATAGCAATAGTATACTTGTTTTAAAGTTAACAACGTTTGTTTTTATGGTGCAATTTTTATAAAAAAAATAATGTCATCTGAAAGAGTTATTAACGTTTTAAAAAATTAAAAAATGGGGATTGGAGGATAGAAAAATTATCGCCTTAGGGCAGGAGGGGCGGTGCCATTTTTTTCCGTGATGAATGTGACAACCCGAATTTCCGACGTTCTTTATTTGCATTTAATGCACGTTGACTTTGACTAAATAGTTGTGATATGATAAATGCGTTGTGTTTACTTGATTTTGTGTTGTTGTTATAGCATATTAGTTTAGAAACCACATGAACTGATTAAACACATGAGACTGCTCGACGAAACACAGGGGTGTTTCGCCATGAACATACCCGACGAAACAGGATGTTTCGCCATATACATCCCGACGAAACAGAAGTCTGTTTCGCCGGCCCAGTAGCCCAGCTTGGGCCCAGAACGTATTTTGAGTATTTTTACGTAAAAACAACATCACTTTACATTTTCTATCAACACAACCGAAACCCTAGAGCTCTCTCACTGTGACGGCGAACTAGAACCCACCGGAAACCCTTGTGCGATCAAACCATCATCTCGGTTAGTAGATTTATGTGTCTTGATTGATCGTTCATCCGTGAATGTGTTTCTGTGCCATGTGATTCTGCTATGCTGATGTATAATTGTAACTGATACATGTTAAATATTAGGGTTCTTGTTATGATGATGATGATATGGATTTCAATATGAATATTGTAGTCGGATATAAACGGTTTTATGCGAAACTTAATATGATTAAATACTCGGTTCTGGATGTTGTTATTATGATCTGATTCTGACTGCAAGTTAGCATCTTGATAGGGTTTGATGATGTGATGTTGTAATCGATATGTTGTATACGTAAGCTAGGGTTCATGCTAGACGTTAAAGTGGTTCGATGATTATGCTATGATGATGTTACAATGATTCTGTGTTGAATGATTTTCTGCATGATTGATAATATTGATGTCGGCTGTTAGTGATGATTAGGGTTTCTGCATGTAATTGTACTGATGCAACTGAACTGTCCGACGAAACTGAACCCTCGGCGAAACAGAATGTGTTTCGCCAAGGGTAACCGACGAATCAGAAGTTTTGTTTCGCCAATAGCCACCTCGACGAAACAAATGTGTTTCGTCAATTTGTGTTTCGCCGCTATGTGTGTTTCGCCAACTCACTTGTTTCGCCAACTTATGTGTTTCGCCATATATGTGTTTCGCCGAGCTGTGCTGTAACTTGAGTTAATTCTGTTAAGTGTTAACCTGGTTAAATAACTGCTGTTATATGTTAAACATGACTTGTATGATTGTGATTACGTGTTGCATGCTTATACCTGAACAACTGAAACTCAAACTGATTATGTATACGTGCAAACCTTAGGACGTGATTGACTTATTTGCGAGCACATAACCTAGCATACCAAGGTGAGTTCACACAAGCCAAGGCATGGGATTCCCAGGGGGGAATGGGGTTTTGATGATTACTGTACATACATTGATGACAGAACCTACTGCTAGACTAGTAACACTTATTGAACGATCTTCGCACACCTGCCAAGGACATTGGCCGCGATATTATGACTGTCTTCGCACACCTGCCAAGGACATTGGCCGCGAACTAAACGTACAACATCATCGCACACCTGCCAAGGACATTGGCCGCGATACAAACAAACCTAGTCTAGAAAAACTTGGGGAAAGACCTTCCCCAACATCTTCGCACACCTGCCAAGGACATTGGCCGCGATGGAAACTAATATGATACATTGTAACGAACGAACATACTACTACTCACGCTATACTATTACTGAACTGTTAACTGTGAACTCGCTCAACTAGTTGTTGACTCTCTCTTGCATGCCTTGCAGGACCTTAGGTACATATGGAGCTTGCACAGGAAGGAGCAGGTCGTTGTGGAATACGGATCGTAGACAATATTTGAACTTATAACTTACTTTGGGTTTCATTATTATGCTTCCGCTACTTAAACAATGTTTGGTTTTGAACATCAGTCATGTCAAGATGAATTATATTTTCTTACTCTTACACTTAAATACTATGTTTGATATGATTGATGGCTTGATCCTGGTCAGTCACGCATCCAAGCGGTGATACTCCGCGTGTGGATTTTGGGGGTGTGACAGATTGGTATCAGAGCCATTGGTTATAGAGAACTTGGTTTTAATAAAGGGAAAACGATTTTTGTTAAAACCAGACTATAACCAGAACAGTGCTCTCAACGATCCACAACGACGCTTCGCTCCACGTGCAAGGCTCAACACCATAGGTATTACTATTCCTGTTACTTTACCTACATGCTAGAACTACATAGACTTTTGCTCGTGGTATGCTTAGATCACAGAACTTGCTATATGTTATTGCTTGAGAATACTCGTATGCTCACTCTCTTCTGTCATCGCACGATATGCGAACCTATCTCACTTACGTTATCTTTACTATGAAGATCATGTCTGGACGTATCAACATGACTCAGGACCAGTTGACGGCCCTCATTAACGAACGAGTTACTGCGGCAGTTGCAGCCGCACAAGCAGGAGGTATACCCTGCAGTTACAACTCACTCTAGGATCCTTAGATCCTACATTCCTAAATCAACTCTCGTGTTTAAACTTGTCCTAATTCTTTTACACAACAGGTCAAGCACCTGTTTGCACTTTCAAGACTTTCATGGACTGTCGTCCATCCACTTTCAGCGGCACTGAAGGAGCCGTAGGTCTCCTGCACTGGTTTGAAAAGATGGAGTCTGTGTTTGAGATGTGTGAATGCCCTGAGGCACGCAGGGTGAAATATGCTGCCGGTACCCTCGAGGGTTTGGCCCTCACATGGTGGAAAGCACAGGTCCAAATCCTGGGGTTGGTTGCTGCTAACGCCACCCCATGGAACAATTTCAAAGAGATGATCAAGGAGGAATACTGCAGTCGAGATGATATTCATAAGCTGGAAGTCGAGTTTTTCAACCTCAAGATGACGGGGTCTGAGATCGAAGCGTATACCAAAAGGTCGAATGAGCTTGCATTACTGTGTCCTACTCTGGTGGACAAGCGTATTGAACTTTATCTTAAGGGTCTGGTGCCAGAGATCCAAATTCATGTGACTTCAGCAAATCATGCTACTTATCAGCAGGTTGTTCAGTTGGCTCACCGTCTCACTGATCAGGCGGTGGAGCAAAACAGGTTGCCTAAACGCATCAGCGCTACTGCTACCGCTACCACTTCAGTTACCCCTGCTACTCCCAGCGACAATAAGAGGAAATGGGAGGGGGATTCTAGCAAGGGTTCAGCTACTGTTCAGTTTCAAGCTCAGCAACGCAAAACAAATGACCATCAGAGTCCGAATCAGCAATCATCAGGTAGTCAAGGGCAGAGTGGCTATCGGGGAATTCACCCATGGTGTAGAAGGTGCAACAAACACCACAGTGGAAGATGCCGCAGGGAACAGTGTCAAAGATGCCTCAAGATGGGTCATGAGGCTAAGGATTGTAGAAGCGTACGGCCAGCAAATCAGAACCAGCAACAACAACCACCTGCTCCACGAAACCAGCCTCAGCAGCAGCAGCAGGGAAACAGGGGATGCTACCAGTGTGGGGCTGAAGGTCATTACAAGCGGGATTGCCCTCAGTTAAACCAGAACCAGAACAATAACAACAACAACAACCAGGGCAATGGGAACAACAACAATGGGGGAAACAACAACAACAACAACAATGGTGCTAGAGGCCGTATGTTTGTGATCGGTCAGGGTGATGCCAGGAATGATCCCAACGTGGTTATGGGTAAGTTTCTTCTTGACGACTTTTATGTTACTGTACTGTTTGATTCTGGTGCGGATACAAGTTACATGTCTCTAAAAGCTAGTGAAATGTTAAAACGTGCACCAACTCTCTTAAACACCAAACATGTCGTAGAGTTAGCTAACGGTAAAAGTCTAGAGGCCACGCACATAGTTAAAGGGTGTAATCTTATCCTCGTTGATCAGACTTTCTCCATCGATCTCATTCCTATACCCTTGGGTAGCTTTGACGTCGTCATTGGTATGGATTGGTTATCTCAACAACGAGCGGAGATTTTATGCAAAGAAAAGGTTATTCGTATTCCTCGTTCGGGCAAGGAACCTCTCGAAGTTCAAGGCGACAAGAGTGGTGTCGTGAGTGGCATCATCTCCTTTTTGAAGGCTCAGAAGTGTTTACGCAAGGGGCACCCTGCTATACTAGCACTCGTTACAGATACCTCGAAGAAAGAGAAAAAGATTGAAGATATTCCTGTAGTACGTGACTTTCCTCAAGTGTTCCCTGAGGAATTACCTGGGTTACCGCCTCATCGTCAAGTCGAATTTCAGATCGAGCTCGCTCCAGGAGCAGCACCTATAGCTCGAGCACCTTATCGTCTAGCTCCAACTGAATTGGAAGAACTATCAAAGCAGCTACAAGAACTCTTGGAGAAGGGTTTTATACGTCCTAGCTCTTCGCCTTGGGGAGCTCCAGTGTTATTCGGGAAGAAGAAAGACGGTACGTTCAGGATGTGTATAGACTACCGCGAACTCAACAAGGTGACGATCAAGAATCGTTATCCTCTTCCGCGCATAGATGATTTATTCGACCAGCTGCAAGGGTCGAGCTACTACTCCAAGATAGACTTAAGGTCAGGATATCACCAGCTGAGAGTCCGGGATGAGGACGTCTCCAAAACAGCGTTCAGAACACGCTACGGCCACTACGAGTTTATGGTCATGCCATTTGGGCTAACGAACGCGCCTGCCGTATTTATGGATCTTATGAACAGGGTGTGCAAACCCTATCTCGACAAGTTCGTTATTGTTTTCATCGACGACATCCTGATTTATTCGAAAAGTCAGGAGGAGCACGAGCAGCACCTACGACTCATACTGGAACTTCTACGAACGGAACAGCTATACGCTAAGTTTTCTAAATGTGACTTCTGGCTTCGTGAAGTCCACTTCTTAGGCCACGTGGTAAACAAGGATGGGATTCATGTCGATCCATCCAAGGTGGATTCGATCAAGAATTGGCCTGCGCCTCGTACACCAACAGAAATACGCCAATTCTTAGGTTTGGCGGGTTACTACAGAAGGTTCATCAAAGACTTCTCAAAGATTGCTCAGCCGCTTACACTGTTGACGCAGAAGGGTGTTGTTTATCGTTGGGGTAACGCACAGGAAACAGCGTTTCAGCACTTAAAGGATAGACTCTGTAGCGCACCTATCCTCTCATTGCCTGAAGGCACGGATGATTTCGTAGTTTACTGCGACGCATCCATCCAAGGTCTTGGATGTGTATTGATGCAAAGGGATAAAGTGATTGCTTATGCTTCGCGCCAACTAAAGATTCACGAACGGAATTATACGACACACGACCTAGAGTTGGGAGCGGTTGTTTTTGCACTTAAGATATGGCGACACTACTTATACGGCACTAAATGTGCTATCTACACTGATCACAGAAGCCTCGAACATATCTTCAAACAGAAAGAGCTGAATATGCGACAGCGACGATGGGTCGAACTGCTAAACGACTACGAATGCTCAATCAGGTACCACCCAGGCAAAGCCAATGTTGTGGCTGACGCTCTCAGTCGAAAAGACACTGCGCCTAAGCGCGTTCGAGCCTTACAACTCACCATACAGTCTAGCCTTCCTTCCCAGATACGAGATGCTCAGATAGAAGCATTGAAACCAGACAACGTCAGGGCGGAAGCCCTACGCGGCTCAAGGCAACGATTAGAACAAAGGGCAGACGGCGCTTATTACGTAACAGGACGCATTTGGGTCCCACTGTACAGCAACTTACGCGAGCTAGTAATGGATGAAGCTCACAAGTCTCGCTACTCGGTACATCCTGGTTCGGATAAAATGTACCACGACATCAAAACTACATACTGGTGGCCTAGCATGAAGGCCCACATAGCCACATATGTTAGTAAATGCTTGACGTGTGCGAGAGTCAAGGCAGAATATCAGAAACCGTCAGGACCACTACAACAACCTGAGATACCACAATGGAAATGGGAGCAAATTTCCATGGATTTTGTTACTGGCCTACCTAGATCTCAGCGCGGAAATGATACTATTTGGGTGATCGTGGATCGACTCACAAAGTCTGCTCACTTCTTGGCAATCAAAGAAACAGACAAGTTCTCTACCTTAGCAGACATTTACTTAAAAGAAGTGGTCTCGAGGCACGGAGTGCCAACCTCTATCATCTCTGATCGTGACGCACGTTTTACTTCAGAACTGTGGCAAGCAATGCATAAATCGTTTGGCTCTCGTTTAGACATGAGCACGGCGTATCATCCTCAGACCGATGGGCAGTCTGAGCGCACTATTCAAACTCTAGAAGACATGCTTCAGGCGTGCGTCATAGACTTTGGCAATGGTTGGGAAAAACATCTGCCACTTGTGGAATTTTCGTACAATAACAGCTACCACACCAGCATTAAAGATGCACCATTCGAGGCATTGTACGGGCGTAAATGCCGATCACCTCTTTGTTGGGCAGAGGTGGGGGAAAGTCAAATCACAGGTCCAGAAATGGTAGTCGATACTACAGAAAAGATTGCACAAATACGACAACGCATGGCGGCAGCACGCGACCGTCAGAAAGCATACGCTGATTTAGACAGGAAACTACTCGAATTCCAAGTTGGGGATCGAGCGCTACTTAAAGTTTCACCCTGGAAGGGTGTGGTTCGTTTTGGCAAACGCGGCAAGCTAAATCCACGATATGTTGGACCTTTCGAGGTTATTGAGAAAATAGGCAAAGTGGCCTACAGACTGAACTTACCACCTGAACTCAGTGCAGTTCACAACGTCTTTCACGTGTCGAATATGAAGAAGTGTACGTCAGATGAGACCCACATAGTTCCCTTAAAGGAACTCACTATCGACGAGCGGTTGCACTTCGTTGAAGAACCAGTTGAAATCACGGACCGGGATGTTAAGGTCCTCAAGAACACGAGAATCCCTCTTGTACGAGTTCGTTGGAACTCCCGCCGCGGCCCAGAGTTCACCTGGGAGCGTGAAGATCAAATGGAACTCAAATATCCCCAGTTATTCGGAAACCAAGCAACTACTACTGAGGCTGAAGCTACCAATGCAGAATTTCGGGACGAAATTCCAAATCAACGGGGGGATAATGTGACACCCCAGGAAAACCAGTAATCTTCGCAAACCTGCTCAGGGGAGCCGCGATACGACACAGGTAAACAACGTCACACTAGCTTCCTCAGTAACTGCATGCTAAATTTCGGGACGAAATTTCTTTCAAGTTGGGGATAATGTGACAACTCGAATTTCCGACGTTCTTTATTTGCATTTAATGCACGTTGACTTTGACTAAATAGTTGTGATATGATAAATGCGTTGTGTTTACTTGATTTTGTGTTGTTGTTATAGCATATTAGTTTAGAAACCACATGAACTGATTAAACACATGAGACTGCTCGACGAAACACAGGGGTGTTTCGCCATGAACATACCCGACGAAACAGGATGTTTCGCCATATACATCCCGACGAAACAGAAGTCTGTTTCGCCGGCCCAGTAGCCCAGCTTGGGCCCAGAACGTATTTTGAGTATTTTTACGTAAAAACAACATCACTTTACATTTTCTATCAACACAACCGAAACCCTAGAGCTCTCTCACTGTGACGGCGAACTAGAACCCACCGGAAACCCTTGTGCGATCAAACCATCATCTCGGTTAGTAGATTTATGTGTCTTGATTGATCGTTCATCCGTGAATGTGTTTCTGTGCCATGTGATTCTGCTATGCTGATGTATAATTGTAACTGATACATGTTAAATATTAGGGTTCTTGTTATGATGATGATGATATGGATTTCAATATGAATATTGTAGTCGGATATAAACGGTTTTATGCGAAACTTAATATGATTAAATACTCGGTTCTGGATGTTGTTATTATGATCTGATTCTGACTGCAAGTTAGCATCTTGATAGGGTTTGATGATGTGATGTTGTAATCGATATGTTGTATACGTAAGCTAGGGTTCATGCTAGACGTTAAAGTGGTTCGATGATTATGCTATGATGATGTTACAATGATTCTGTGTTGAATGATTTTCTGCATGATTGATAATATTGATGTCGGCTGTTAGTGATGATTAGGGTTTCTGCATGTAATTGTACTGATGCAACTGAACTGTCCGACGAAACTGAACCCTCGGCGAAACAGAATGTGTTTCGCCAAGGGTAACCGACGAATCAGAAGTTCTGTTTCGCCAATAGCCACCTCGACGAAACAAATGTGTTTCGTCAATTTGTGTTTCGCCGCTATGTGTGTTTCGCCAACTCACTTGTTTCGCCAACTTATGTGTTTCGCCATATATGTGTTTCGCCGAGCTGTGCTGTAACTTGAGTTAATTCTGTTAAGTGTTAACCTGGTTAAATAACTGCTGTTATATGTTAAACATGACTTGTATGATTGTGATTACGTGTTGCATGCTTATACCTGAACAACTGAAACTCAAACTGATTATGTATACGTGCAAACCTTAGGACGTGATTGACTTATTTGCGAGCACATAACCTAGCATACCGAGCAAACCAAGGTGAGTTCACACAAGCCAAGGCATGGGATTCCCAGGGGGGAATGGGGTTTTGATGATTACTGTACATACATTGATGACAGAACCTACTGCTAGACTAGTAACACTTATTGAACGATCTTCGCACACCTGCCAAGGACATTGGCCGCGATATTATGACTGTCTTCGCACACCTGCCAAGGACATTGGCCGCGAACTAAACGTACAACATCATCGCACACCTGCCAAGGACATTGGCCGCGATACAAACAAACCTAGTCTAGAAAAACTTGGGGAAAGACCTTCCCCAACATCTTCGCACACCTGCCAAGGACATTGGCCGCGATGGAAACTAATATGATACATTGTAACGAACGAACATACTACTACTCACGCTATACTATTACTGAACTGTTAACTGTGAACTCGCTCAACTAGTTGTTGACTCTCTCTTGCATGCCTTGCAGGACCTTAGGTACATATGGAGCTTGCACAGGAAGGAGCAGGTCGTTGTGGAATACGGATCGTAGACAATATTTGAACTTATAACTTACTTTGGGTTTCATTATTATGCTTCCGCTACTTAAACAATGTTTGGTTTTGAACATCAGTCATGTCAAGATGAATTATATTTTCTTACTCTTACACTTAAATACTATGTTTGATATGATTGATGGCTTGATCCTGGTCAGTCACGCATCCAAGCGGTGATACTCCGCGTGTGGATTTTGGGGGTGTGACAATGAAGTTTTCCACGCGTGGAAAATGAAAACAGACCACCGCCACCCATCAAATTTCACGAGTGATACATGGATTTCGTGATAAAATCAACGCGTGATGGAGGAAAGGATGTGAGGGGGTTTGAGGGTTTATTGTTGGGTATTGTGAGTGATAGACATTTCCATTAAAAAAGGTTGTGAGTGATGGAATAATGGTTGATGACATGGCGGAACTTGATTGGATGTTGTGAGTGATGAGTGATCACCACCCCTCCCCCTTAGATGGAATATAATACCCCTAAACAAACCCACGTGCCCTTTCAATTCCACTCATTTAATCTTAACCATTTATTTTAAATCAAATTGATAGGATTGATAACCTTCGTATCAAAACAAATTTTCTATTATATCCTGCCCCGATAATACATATGTAGTAAGGTTAATTAACGTATTTATATTTTGACTGGATTCATAAATTCTACTATTACTTAAAGTAGAAAGTCGGTGGCAAAGGCCACCGACAACCATCTCAAAATTACAACTTTGTCCTTTAATGTATTTTCTATTTTGGCTCCCTTAAAATTTTCCATTTTGGCTCCTTCATTTTTTTAACTAATTTGTTTTCTTCCTAAAACTTACACAATAATAAATCTATCATCTAAATTTATAACTTTTCACTTTTACTTCCTTGGTTTTTATTTTTTTTCCCTTTGTGTTTTTAGTTTATATCACGTTTACATGTTGCTATAAATTCGAAACGGGTAGTTGGTTCGTCACAACTTAATACATTTCGTTTAATCGTACCGTATCTATATACGTTTCTTTCGTGTGCTTAAACACGTTAATGTCACCGTGCCAACGCGCTTAACGAACGATAATGTGCCCTTAAATGTCACGCCACAACGCGCGAACACCTTATTTTCATTCTTTAACTTAAAAAAAATTATTTCCTCACGTGCTTATTTTTATGGACATTTCGGTACATATTCATGTATCAGCATTGGACGTAAACAGTACACATTTACGTTTCGACCTAAAGTTTTCCTAGAAATGAGTCGGGTCTAATATAATACGTTTTCATGCCTATTTTGATGTATGTTTTAGGTTGTTATACATTTTGATGTAAACACTTTAATTTCTCACATGCTCATTTTTATATGTACATGTCAATATAAATTCATGTTAATGAACATGGTCAAATATAATACGTTTTCGTGCTTATTTTTATGTACGTTTTTAGTTGGTTTATGATTTGACATACGAGTCACTATGCGTATTGATGCCACCAAGTCTTAATGAAAATGTAAGGGCTGTGTAGTAATTAGGTGGAACCCCATTTAATGAACCAACCCGGTTTGGATTTTGTTATTTGATTTAAATGCTCATATAAGTTACGTTGATTTATATCGGATACGTTAAAACACACGTTTTATATGGTTGACACATTACATAACGCTTGCGCTAATCTATTTGATGTTTGCGAAGTACCCGCGCCTCAACGCGCATGGCCTTATTAGTAGTTATATATTAAAATTGTATCTATAATTTAACAATTTGTATACATGGGTCATGATGAAAAATAAAAGATTTTCGTGATAAACACTACGAAGAAAAGTTATCAATTTAAAGAATTAACATCTTCTTACGTTTTTCCACAATACAAAACTTTTATAACGTATTAAAGAATTAACATCTTCTTACGTTATACAAAACTTTTAACGTAGATCTGGTCCAACGTGTGTGTATATATATTACATACAAGAGTCGGACAAAAAACAGAGTGATTTTAATGTAAAAGATGTTTTTTTTAGAAGTAAACTTCATTAAAAACCACAAACCTATAAAACTGGAAGGCCAACAAGGAGAAAAAACTAAATAATTACAAAGTTACACCACTCTGTTCATGAAATGGACCTAGATTTCAATCTACTACTAACCCACAGATATCCTACCGACTTAATTTCGCTACAAATATGTCTTCTATCCGAGCTTGACAATTGGAAAATTTAATTTTTTTCATGGTCCTCCATATGCTTTATCAACTAATCATATGAAAGATCTCTTTCGCTAGACCGCGTAAACTAATATGATCATGAATGTCCCAAAGCTCTCTAACTGTATTGACGGAAAATAGAACAACTTTACACCATCTAGAGACGTAATTCTAAACTTTGTTTGTCACAATGCGAGATGTGAAAAGATGATTACTCGTTTCGTTGTCGTGACTGCACATAACACCAATCGCTATACCCCTGCTTCTAAGGGCCAAGCCAGTGGGGATTTTATCAAACTCGGCTCTCCAAGCATGAACGTTACATTTAAGTGGGGCCCACTGTGGTCCACCCCTTTTTTAATCGTTTTTTTCACTGCCCCCACCGAGTAATCTTCTGTTCCGATCCACGTCCACCTGTCACTCTGATCTTCAAGCTTGAACGAGTCCAGGTCTCTAATGATCCAATTTAATTCTGAAATCTCCATGAAAGTTCCGTGTCCGGTTCTCCAATTCCAGTTTATCATACACGTTCAATCTCCGCTGAAAAACCTGCTTTCCACACTACACGTTTTGTCAAACTCAAGTTTAAAAATGTTAGGGTAGATATCTTTTAAAGGTTCATTATAAAGCCAAGGGTCCAACCAAAACGAAGTGTTACAACCATTACCAACAATACTTTTAAAAAAATTTCGTAAAGGGATACCATCCACCATAGTTCGGGCCACCGTTTTGACGATGTTGTTGCACACTCCGCTTGAATTCCTTTTTACTAGGAGAAAGTCCCAATTGCTCCTACTCTTATGAAGCGCATCCACCACCTTCCTTCATAGTTGATTTTTTTCAGTCTTGAATCTCCAACCCCATTTGGATAGGAGGGCAATATTAACATGATTTAACTTGCTTAACCCCAACCCCCCTTTATCTCTATCTATTGCTACACGATCCCATGCAACCCAGTGCATCTTTTTAGTATCACCCTTTCGTCCCCATAAAAACTTTTTAATCAATGTTTCCAAGTCTTTGATTACTTTAGTTGGGGCTTTGTATAAATAGAAGTAGTAGTTAGGCAAGCTTTCAAGAACCGCCTTGATCAACGTTATATGACCTCCAATAGATAGCAAATTAGCTTTCCATCTTGCTAGTCTAGCTTCAAAAATATCATACACTGGCTTCCAATTATTTATCTGATTCATGTTCGCCCTAACCATCAATCCAAGATATTTGAACAGGGCACTTTTTCCACTTTACACCCAACCATCGCGGCCTTGTTTTCCACTTCACCCAAATCGACACCTATACCATAAAGGTTTGACTTGAACATATTGACCTTCAGCCGTGAACACATATAAAACACATGAAGAACTTTGACCACATTTAAAACGTTAGTATCCGGCCAATCTCCGAAAATAATGGCTTCATCCGCATACAAAATATGCGAAATCATTGGGCCACCATTGGGTAATTGAAAGCCTTGCATCGATCTCCCTGCATTAGCTTTACTAAACATACAAGACAAAGCTTTCATAACTATAAGAAACAAGAAAGGAGAAATAGGATCACATTATCTCATACCTTTACCACATTGAAACTCGTAAGTGGGAGATCTAGTCAAAGAAAGTGCAGAGTGTTAGTGCATATTATGTGTGTCGGCCACTGTGCGAATAAGCTAGATAGAGCGTGTGTTGAATATTGTATAGGTTTGAGTGTTAAAATGATTAGGATGTTCATCTGTGATTATGAGGGTGCACATCCGTGAGCATGAGCCTCATGCTCATGAGTTGCCTATAAATACTGGGCTCATGCTCATGGACCATTCAAGTTTGTGAAATCCCATTTGAGAGGGATTCAAGTTGGAGAGATGTGTTGATGCTCTATCCAGCTTGTTAATGATGTATAATGGAATTGAAGCTTTTACATATGGTTATTCTAAGCGTTATACTGCCGAAATTTCTACCGAATTAGCTTTATGTTATCCAAACTTTCGTCTATACACACTGGATCCTGAAAATTTTTTATTGGTATCAGAGCTACGGTATCGATTCAATCGAACTAACCGTCAGTTGAATCACGTACGCTCATGATTTTGAGTTTTAGACGTAAAAACGAAGGTGCAAACACGTTTTTATCAAAATTGATGGTCAATTCACAGATAAAAAGTCAAATTGAAGCCATAGGATTGATCAGAATTGATTTTCACACTTGTCTGTGGTGGAATCATCATCAAATTCGAAGAAATAAAGATTTTGGATCTAAAAATTGGATTCAGCGCGTCGGAGCACATGAGCCCATACGCACGCATGAGTCTCCCATACGCACGCATGAGTCTCATGTATGAGCTCATACGTGCGCATGAGGCCAAGCACATGTGCCTATACGTGCAGATGAGACTAAGGACATGAGCTCATACTCACACATGTACTCATACTTGTACAACTTGTGTAAGAGCTCATACTCTCGCATGAGCTCAAGCGCATGTGTGCTACATATAAGCTCATCTGCGCGCATGTGTCATACGCACGCATGAGCCAAATGACAAAAATCATTTTTGATCGTGGTGACGAGATGAGTGTCCAGAAAAAAATTGGTGATAGAATTTTTTTTTGAGATTTTAACGACAAATACGGGTTGTTCGGGGATACAGTTTGAGGATTCATAGAATGGTTAAGATGATGAAATCACAGAATGTCGAAGATAGTGGGGTCTCATGGATACCTATGCAGAATGTTTATTGTTTGGGTAAAGTGACTATTTATGGGCCTAAAAGAAAAATCCGCATTAATGAAAAACGAACTAGTTAGGATCGGTTTGGTCGACTTTACAGCACCCGGTGATATATTGGCTTCAAAACTATGTGCGGAATCCATATAAATGAAGTAGAAAACACAAGAATTCCATAATTTCTCAATTTTCATTAACTTGGACAACATAACGGTACATAGTAATGATTTGAAAAAGTTTGAGTTCAAGAGTGAATCGCCAAAGTTCTGAGTGCATGCGCCCCAAACATCATATATATAGAGGTTGGTTTGGGGCAGATGACCGTTTCGGGCGGATCACCTCATCTGTGCGAATGAGTCACTCATCCGTACGGATGAGACTCATCTGTCCGGATGTATACATTACAAAACACACTTTTCAAACATATAATCCCTATTACATGTTATGCTATCCTATAAATCAACATAAGATGACACAAAGACGCAGGAAATAGACATATGTACTAAAAGACTTCCCCTTGGATGTTGTCGCAGTCTTGTTCGGTCTTCAAAATCTTCAACCTTTACTTCCAAAGAAATTCTTCCGATACTTTTGTCGTGTTCGTTCAAAACCATCTATCGGAGTTTGATCAATTGGAGGAACCACTTCATATATTTATACCTTGATATTGAAGCGTTTTGTTATCTTTCTTCAATCCTCGGCTCATTCTTGTGACATCTGTGCTTATGTAATCATTGTACAATCTTGAACAATTCAAATATCAATAAAACAGTGTGTTTTGACCCCAATATTTGTTTATTTATGTTTGACATTTGCACATTTTGACTTTTGTTCGATTTTAAACTCTTAAACGGTTTATGGAAAGTTATACGCAAACTGATGCGTAAGCGTAATCAGTTTAACGCGACATACACTCCGGAATAGTAACATAAGCTTAACATACCTTAAATAACCTTTACATAACTTAGAAATAAGTTTTGAAGGGTTTGGTATGGCAAAAACAAGTTTATTCGATCACAGGGACTATTTGCGTCAAACTGCAAAAGCCTACCGATTCGTATAGCAACGTACACTCCAGAATAAGATCATAAACTAAACATACCCTAAATACCCTTAGCATAGCTTAGAAATAAGTTTTGACGAGTTCGGTATGTGAAAATATGCTTATTTGATCACAGGGACTAAAAGCGTCAAAACTGCGAAAGTTTGCATATACGCGCATATCTTGCGTTCTAACCATTTCCTGTGACAACTGTCAAATTTGCATGCATCCGTACGATTATTAGACGATGATTAATGCTTAATGACTGTGCTGAATTTCAATTAATTACCTGAACTGCCTTCTGATTATTACCATATACATACATGTGCATCATATATTGCTTAATGTCATGCCATTATCGCATGAGAACTTTATTGACTCAAATGGTGCACGAAACACAGTTAGCACAGTTATTCGGCAAATCAGAAAAATACTGACAGAGTTCAGTAGATAGACAGATATTGTATTGAGACACAGAATGAGCTAGAAACCAAGTATTACACTAGTATAGTGTGTAGGAAAGTAAGGATCACAAAACTGCCTTCCTAGTGATAGTTTAAGTGCCGGAAAGTGCCTAAAACTCACATAAACTGCAGAATTCTGCAGAAAATCAGCAAATTCAGCATTTAAACACATTTATATCATGCAGAAATATGCTTAAATGGTCCTAAATACTTTCCTAAGTGTCGGGAATCAAAAGTGTCACAAAAGGTAACATAAAGCACACTAAACTGCATAGTTTAGCACTTAACAAACTGGTAACCAACCGAACAACTGGACATTACCCGAAACACCAAATTTTCACTAAAAGCACTGTTTTAACATTACCAAGCTAGTTATGGCCCCCGAACATCATAACACATCATATAAATATCTAGTAACTAAACCTTTAACTAAACACTTACATTTCAACTAATAACTAACTATATGGTTGGAACCTAGTCTACTACCCCTCCCACCTATGAATGGCCAACAAGGGCCCCACCATCTTGATTTTATTTTGATAAAAAAATAGATCTTGTTCCCTTGTGTTGAGCACATTATACATGAGTTAAAGTCTTAAATTGGTTATACGTATAACCCTTGTGATCATAACTTCATTTCTTACACACATCAAAACACACACACTCCTCTCTCCCTCTTGCTTACCTTTGGCCAAACCCAACCCCCATACATCCACCATCTTCACTTCACTTTCATTCAATTCCATACACATACAAAGGTGTTAGAAGGTGCATAAGGAAGCTAGGAGCTTTCTGAAGTTCAAGGACCTTCTTCATTTGCTATTAACCACTCCATTTCTTCTCTTGATCATCCCTAGCCTTGAGCTAGTGGTAAGAACATCCTACACTCCATTTTACATCATATCTTAGTGGTTAAAGGAAGATACATAATGATAATCTTGAAGAACATGAAGAATCACAAGAATAAAACTTGAACATAAACTTAAATCATGAAGAAACTATATTGTTATGTGTTGTTATGCTTGATGATTGTTGTTTACGCATGTATTTGATGTTGATCATCATATGGATCATGATTAAAAACATAATCTAGCAAGATGAGAGGATGGAAATGTTGTAGGATCATAGATCATCCTCATAAGAAACATGAACTTGAAAGGGTATGTGCTTTTCTTGAAAAATAATGATCAAAGTAAGTTGTAATACTTGTAGATCTAAAATTTCATGGATGGTTTTTCAAAGGAACCAAGTTAAAAACACAAGATTTACTTGATTTTGGTTCTTACATAAATAAACCCCATCTTTAAAGGATAAACAAGTGTAGAAACACTTATGTAACAAGAAAAGTTTAAGAAGAAACATTTTAAAAAATATGATTAGAAGTTGTGAAGATCCATTTTCTTTAAAAATTAAGTTTTTAAAGAATCAATCACACTTTAGAAGGTAACAAGGCTTACTAAGAACACTAGTAAGTTACTACAAATTTTTGTGAAATTTCAAGTTCATGAAGTAGTAGATTATGCTTGTTTTTGGCAAAATTGGTAAGTAAAGATTGTTTATTGTTGATTGTGGATTGATTGTGTTGATTTTACAAAAGAAAATGATATACCTTCAAGGTATGGAAACCTCCATTTTTAGGGGAAACTATGGCAAAATTTTTCTAGAAATTAAACACTTAGAAAAATATTTCCAAATAAATATTTACAAGTGTATTTTAAACCATAAATTTTTACATAAACTTTGCCATAATTTTTGTTCAAAAACTATAAATATTGGAGGTTGGTTTTTATAAATAAAAGTGACTAAATATGTATTTAGGAAATATATATTTAGATGACACCATGTGTGTGATTATTTGTATATTTTGTGTATTAGTTATATTATTTTAGGACTTAAAATAATATAACCCATCCAAATACCAAAAAATTACAATCCAAAAGATTACCAAAATTCCAAGGAATAAATATACACATTTTACACAAAATATAGGTGAAACCGAACTATGGAATATGACTTACAAAATACTCCGGAAATAATATTCATGTGTATATATTGGTAAATAATATTTTGGACACCAAAGGAAACAAAAATATGATTTTTATAATTATTACAAAGTTATATCATATTTTTGACAAGAAGAAAATATATTATTTTTGGGTAAATAAAGATATGTATTTCCTTGGAAATATTAGAAGATATATTATTTTTGAAAGAAATATATATTTTCTCAAACAAAAACGGAATATATTATTTTGGAGAAAAATAAGCATATATCTATATATTTTCCAAGTTAGACTTGAAAATATATTATTTTTGGAACTTATAATAAAATACAAATATATTTGCCCAAGGGAAAAATTATAAATAATTTTTCTAAGTAGTATTTCTTAAAGTATATATTTTGGAAATATATATTGGTGAACTTTTATTAAAGATAATATTCCGGAAAAATTAATACGAAATTAAGTATAAGAATACTTAATGAATACAATAAAAATACGTATTCTCATACGTATAAATACACACCGGAATACGACCCCAATACATGGCAAAAATATACAAGTATAAGAATACGAATACAAATACACCCATCCTTGGGAAAGATATACAAGTATAGAAACCTGGAAAGTATTAAGTTAAAATATATTGTTTTAACAATTATTCCAATATTTAATAAATATAATTTAAGTTAAAATATTTATTACTTTAACAAATAATTATATAACTTGAAATAATATCGAAGACATGGAGAAATGTAACTCAAAGACACTAATTAATTCTAAGTCATGGCACTGACCTTAGTACGTTGTAGGTAGTTGTGTACGCCAGGCAAAGCTTGAGTTACGGTGATACGAAGACGCAAGATTGTGAGTTCGTGACCCCCCCTTTTCTTTTAACTGTTTTCCGTTTTATAACTTCGGGGGTGAAGTACATGTTACAAACTGTTTACAAACATCATTATTTGGTATGGTTAACTAAGGAAGGGTACTGCTAGATCATGTGAGTGGTGGGTATGATGCTTAAGGCCATCAATCCTCTTTGTAGGACTGAGTGATATGAGTGATAGATCTATTTAGGTCTAGCGAGTCCCGCCCATGTTGGACCAGGGTTTGGCCCATGGGTTGACTATGTCTTACATCCGGAAGCCCGGTGCAAAGTCTGCTAGGTTTGAGTCTTCCTGCATCACGTCACACATATTAATGGCCTTGCAAACCATTAATGATATGTTTTCCTTATTGCTTTCATACCAGGATTTTTACAAACATACATACATACTTTCAATGATTCAAAGGTTTATTCATACACATAAACAAACACACGAACTTGCTCAACTTTTGTTGATGTTTTTAAACCACATGTATTTCAGGGAATTTGATGTGGATCTGGCGGGCGTTAGGAAGTTCCAAATTTTGTTTGAGAATAAAAGATGTCATCCATGGTCTTAGGGTTTGGTTAGTGTGTCTTATCCTGGACGAGGCACGTCTTCCAAAACCTGGGTTTATTTAATGTCATTTGTCGAGTCTTTGTGAACTCTGAAACAAGTTGCATGGTTTGTACTCGAATTTGAATTTTATGTTTTAAAACAATGTTTTTGTTATGTTTTTTTAAAACTTATTTAATGGATGAACATCTTCGGTTTTTTATCATATAGTTGTTGTTATGATGGAATGCAATGATATTAAGCAAGTCACACATAATCACACTTCCGCAAAAAGTCAGGGTGTGACATTTCCGGACATCCAAAAACTTTTGTAACCACTAAAATATTGTATTTTAGTGATAGGAATGCAAAAATACCATTCGTCACGCAATTTGGATCGTTTTCGCGTCCGTTCGAGTTTCGTCATAATTAACCAAAAAACGCGACCGTACGACCAAACGAACCGACATCCGTGATATTTCCAAGAATATTTCAAGTCCCCTATGCTTTAACATCCTTTTAGAGCCTTAAAATTGGCTTAACGGGGGTTAAACGCGTTAAAAACCAAGTTTTGAGCTGAAGGGACTAAAGCTATCAACTTCTGAAAGTTGGGCTCAAGCCCTCGCATCACGCGCCCCCTGGGGGTGGTGCTGTCGCGCCACGTGACCCCTATGTTTTGACAGAAAGTTGATTTTCAGCTGCAGCATGTATTTTTTTCATAGTTTTTCAAAATTGTAGGCTATTTGAGTGTTAATCAAGGCTTAAAACCTCAACCACACACTTGTATGGATAAGATTAATCCTTGGGCAATACTCAACACACTTTCCATGATCTTGTGCACTTCAAACAACTATAAATAGGCCTCAAATCTGCCCATTTTCCTTGCTCATTTGCTCATTCTTATCTCTTGAACTCTAAGTGGAGGCTACCATCTTTTGGAGGCCACCTACCTGAGTTTTCTAGTTCATTTTCCAGCCTTAGAGCACTTGTAAGTGTTCTTTCATGGCTTGTTCATTTATTTTCAGCAATTACAAGCTGAAAGTCAAACAGTTTGACTAGAGTTTGACTTTCGGTTTTGACCATGAATTGGTCAAGTCAAAGTTCAATCGAACTTTGCAATGTGATCGTAATCACGATGGTTATAATCCCTTGCGATTATACCTACTGATTACCACGTTTACTAGTCAAAGTGAAGAGTCAAAGTTTCAGTCAAAATGCACGTTTATGTTCATTTTACGACAAAACTATTTTCGGGTATCAAAACACTTTGTTTTGATACCAAATTAGTTTTCTAACTTAGTTAAACATGTTTTAACATGTTTAACTTGTCACACCCCAACCGCGTAAAACAACAAACCGTGACAGAAACGTCGGGGAGTGTCGTAACAGAATTATTGTTTCACAACACATGGTATTTAAAGTTTGGTTTATTAAGGTAAAAGTTTACATTGTCTTGGAAATAACAAAAAAATAACGTAAATTAAACTGTTCTTGCTTCATTTTAAGTCACAAAGGCCCAAGTCCGCCTAAGTGTGTCAAGATCATCATCAAATGTTAGCTCCTGAAACACATGTGAAAATAGGTACGTTAGCATAAAAATGCCTGTCAGATACATAGGTTTTGTTGATGAAGAATTCATGACTTGTAGTTAAAAGAAGTGTTTTAACAAAAAGTAGTCATGAACCTTGAAAATGTTTCCTTTTATAAAATCATATGAAAATCAGATGATAATAAAAGAATAATGCATGGTTAAATGAATAACCAAGTAAAAATGAATTTGTATAAAATATGTCATTTGTAAAGCAATGTCTTTGTCTTTGTCGAAGTAGTTTAGATAATGCTACGATATGTAATATCATAAAGGCACTTATATATAGGAAGTACCAGCGGCGTATCCACCATGCTTTTATCATATTACACACGCCTCGTTATTTAGATCACTTATCAATAACCACCAAAATGTCTTATTAATCAAATGTCAAACTGTTGTAAGTAAACAATGTCCAATGTCAAGTGTAAACCATGTCTTGTATAATCAATTGTCTTGTATGGCAAGTAAAAAGTATTTACTCAAACCATAGGTATAATGTTATGTATAATCAAATGTCATGTGAAACCAAATGTCATGTACAAAACAATGTTTTTGAATAAACCATAGTTTAAATCAAAAGTTATGTTTTGCAAAATCAATGCTTTATGGATACAAACATTTATGTAGTAATGTTTATCGCATACATTCAAGCCTTGCGACTGTCGGACAAACCCTTAACAAGTTAAAGGTTTATCAGTTATGTTTTCGGATTCTATTATTCCCTACTTCCAAACAAACCTAGGAAGCCAGGAACGGGATTTGTCAAGTCCTATGGTACCACTACATACTACCGAGCGGCGTGATCAATGTTAATGAATGTATTTTTTTCTCGTTAAACATACCAAATGTCATAACCAATGTAAGCATGTGCCCATATGCTGAGTAAACATATGCAACAAAAATGTAATGTAAACCAATGTGCCCATATGCTGAGTAAACAAATGCAGCAGAAATGTAATGTAAATCAATGTGCCCATATGCTGAGTAAACATATGCCGCAGAAATGTAATGTAAATCAATGTACCCATACGCTGAGTAAACATATGCAGCAGAAATGTAATGTAAATCAATCTGCCCATATGCTGAGTAAACATATGCAGCAAAAGTGTTTATGAAATCAATGTGCTAGCATGCTCAGTCAACATACATAGCAAAGTATAATTGAAATCATGTACTATATGTGTACTAGTTGAACATAGCAAGTATATGTCATGAAAAGCATGAAAGTAACAATGTAGGCACATGTGTATCACCCCAAAATATTTGAAAGCGGTAAAAGAGGGGACTATGTACTCACTTGATATTGCTTAATAGTCTTGGAATAAAGACCAAGTAACGCTCGAAGGATCACGGAATCAAACGGCACCTAATATAGGTAACTATGTTAATAATCGGATCCTAAATCGGGAGATAGGATATAATGAGGTCTTGTAAACCAAATGAGTATTGGAACTCATATGATATGGTTTAACAAAGCCTACATTCTGAATTGGAACCTATTCTAAGTGTTTATGACCCGTTAAGGTAGTATACACTACTTTAACGTGTCATTTGCGCAATGCGCGTTCGGAGGGTCTAACTAGTCCTATGACAAGTATTATATGCCCTAACATGTCACACCCCGATATTTCCACATATGTCCGGTGGGCCCGGCGGGGAGTATCGTGACGTAGTTGATATCATCATAGTCAATACACACAATAAAATAGCACAGCGGAAGTCTGGGTGAATAAACTATTACAAACCACACTGTCTGTGTGTTCGAGTTTATGAATGTACAGACTGGAATGTAATAAGATCCACAGGCGGATCATAAATAAATACAAAGGAAAACAAAAGACAGACTGCAGGCATCTTATGGACTTGCAAGATCCCTTAAAGACACCCTATAGCTCCAGCCTATTTCGAGAGGTACCTGTCAAATCAGTCTTTAAGAAAATACGTCAGTTTACACTGGTAAATACAATTAACTGACTCTTTTGAAAAGGTTTAAAAATTGGGTTGAATGCACATGGCACAAAATCTTTTATAACTTGGGACAATTATTTTTAAATATAATCTTGTATACAGATTTATATGTTTGTCATACAATTGGGGCCGGTTGGAAGCCGGTCGTGATTAACCGACTCACCACTGCTTGAACCCACAAAGGAGTTATCCCCAACATGTGGGTTAATATTTAGCATTTGCATCTGTCAGGTGTATGCCTACACCCCGTGCATAGGTCGTGGCCATTTTTAAATAAATGAGCCGAGGATATCCAGGACACGGTCGTTAACCCCCAATGCTTATGTTATCAAACAAGACAGATTAAAACGGGTTATGTAAATTTATTAATCACAATCCGATTAAATGATTTCATACCCGACCAAGTGGTATTATTATAATACCATATCCCAAGCCCGTATAGGGAAAATAAGTTAAGAGTATTTACCTGATGCTAGCAGTAAAAATCTTAAAGCTTTTCGAAGGCACCTTCTACCGGAAGCTATTTTAATCTGTATAAAAGGTTTATTAACCTATTAGGATGCTAACGGGTCTTTACTTTAGTCGAAGACTTAGACCGGCTAGCTAGAAAGAAACCTTATGGTTCTAAACGCTAGATTAAGCGGAGAATGGAATAGAATGAGATTTAGACCCGACAAGCTTGGATACTTGTATAATGTGGGTAAACTAAATACATTCTGGAATTTGAGGATTAAATGAAAAGGTTTGACCCGTTTCGACTATTTTATGTAAACTAGTCACATAAGCCGATCCGAACGCGTACATGCGTAACGAGTAACCAAATAAATTATATACAGGTCTTAAATCATTATTATGCTTAAAATATGTCAATACTTCAGTAAAATATTAACATATATGCCCAAAAATTTATTTAACCCAAAATAAGTCCCATAAGGGCATTTTGGTAATTTTAATGCCCATAAAAGAGTTTAATTATGCAACTGAGTTTCAGACCTGGTTTCATCAGTAAAAATAAGTATTTTTATAACTTATATTTAGTAAGATACTTTATATATCTGAAAATTACATTATTTAGCCAAACTATGTCCCGTAGGGGCATTTTAGTAATTTTACATAGGCTTTAAAGGTAAAAATACATTTCTGAGTTTGGAAACTTTAACTTACTGTAAAATTATATAAATTATCTTAAAACACCAGTAGGTAATGAGTTTTAAATGTTCAAAATAGTTTTGACCCATACTATGTACTAAAAATGCCTAAAAAGTGGTTTAAAGGGGTATTCGGGTTAATATTGTAAATCTGAGTTTTTAATCAGTTTGTAAAGCTCAAAATACTTTATTTATTATAATAAATCAGTATCAAAAGGTTTGGTACTAAAAAGATATGTAGAACTTATTTTATGCATGAAAAGGGTAAAACCGGTATTTACCGAAATTAAGCTATAATCCTATGTTATGCTCAATCTAAAAATAATTAAAAATCTTTAATATTCCCAAAATATTATTTCACATCAGTAAGTATGAGGTTTGGTGTCAAAAATAAGGTTTATATAGGCTTCATACTAATTATGCCTTTTAATTACTAAAAAGTCCCTTAATTACGTTATTGAGCATAACTCTCATTTTAGACCTCCAATTGGTGTCAAATCTTTAGGACATGTCTAAATATCAGTAGCAAAGGTTTTAATCTAATCACATTGTTAAAAATCTCAGTTGTAAGTAAAAAGGGCGTTTATGGCATTATTAAGCATAATTACGATCAAGTGCATATAATTCAAACCATTAGGTACTATGTAATATAATTCCAGGGGACTATACTACTAAGTAATGTGGTCCTAATGGAAGCTTAAAACGTGGGTGTATTAAGCTTGAACGGGTCAGAACTGAAAGTCAAGCAAAAGTCAAACTTTTGTGACTTTCGGTTAATAATTGACCTTAGACTATTAATTGTCGGGTTAGGGCTGTTAAAACATGTTTTAATATTAATTACCAAGTTATTAGAATGTTAAAATATAATTTAGAAACTCAGGTTTATTAATTTTAATCATATTTAAACATTCTGCCCAGTTTGACTTTTTGTCAAACTACTTTGACCCGACAATTGACTAGTCAAACGAGAAAATTAGGAGGTGCCCTTTTAGGGGTTAATCACCTACACTAATGTGGTCTTAAAACCACTTTCAATTTGATCAGTGGTTAAGCCACATGTAATTAAAACGAAAGTCAAACAAATTTTAAGATAAGTTTGACTTTAAAGTAATTAGACTAAATTAGACGATTAAACAAGTAATTAGAAGCTTACTTAAGGTCCTAGCAAACTTTTCTACACTTGATTATCCTCTTCAATCAGTTGGAAGCTCCAGAACAAGTCCCACAAGTGATTGTTGCAATATGTGTGTCAAGAACATGAGACTAAGGTCCTTTATATAGCAATGTCCAAGGTCTTTGATCATTTCCAGGTGTAATAGGAAGCTCCAAGATTGATCCAAGTGTCCTAGCTACTCATTTAAACCGACTTACAAGCCCCTAGGTCGTTACAAACTAGGTTAAGGCGGTGGAACATGCAAACCCGTAGCTGCAGGTTGTTTTCTGACACTGGGGACCTGATGCGGCCCGCTTCAGGTTTTGCTTAATACAATGCGGGCCGCCTGGGACTGGTTAACTGGCAAAACAAGTTTCAAAGCTGGCAGAATCAGTCCCTTGGCGTTTTTAACCCTTTTTAGCATGATTTTTGACAAAGGAGACCCTTGTAATTATTTTCTTGGGGGCCCAAGGATATATAAACAAACTCCGTTAGGCTCGGGTTCGTTAAATATCACTATGGAAGCAAGTTTCGTCAAATTTACACTTTTGGCCCAAAGTCTTGAAATCACGCCTAACGATATCGAAACCTCATGAAATTTATACCACTTATTCTTAAGAGTATATTTGAATATTTCGAAGCCTCGGTTTCGTTAAAAGGTCACTCAGAGGTCAGGATTGACATGTTGACACGTTTAACCCTTGTAATATAATAATCTTTCGATTATTTTTGTATACGGCTTCTCACATCAAATCAATCACTCATTCAAGAATATATTCAACGCGTTAGGTCATTCAGAGGCACAAGTTTGGCATGTTGACACTTTTAGTCCCTGTGGTTTCATAGTTCCGTTATTCGACAACTTTGGCCTTTCAAATGAAATCTTTCACACCTTTGGAGTTTATGACACGTGTCTATATATAATTGGGCACGTTTTTCCGTGGTGTTACATAACATGTTTAATAATCAGTTTAAGTGTCAAAATTTAAGTTACATATGCTTAAATTTCAATTATGCATAAAAAGGGCATTTTGGTCATTTTCCTAAGGCATAAAAACTACCTATCATATAACTAATCAAACAAAGTGACCATAAGGTATAACCTCGAAAGGTTATTCCCTATACAACTATGGTCACAAAATATGTTTGGTCGGATCCTAATGATCGACCAAACGGGTCGGGTTTGAAAGTCTAAGTGGTTGTTTAGACCTCTTGACTTACGACCCTAATTAAGCACCAAACTAAAAGTGCCGAGTTAAACATGTTAAAACATGTTTAACTAAGTTAGAAAACTATTTTGATATCAAAACAAAGTGTTTTGATACCCGAAAATAGATTCGTCGCAAAATGCACATAGTCGTGCATTTTGACCGAAACTTTGACTCGTCACTTCGACTAGTCAACGTGGTAATCAGTAGGTATAGTCGCAAGGGACTATAACCATCGTGATTACGCTCACATTGCAAAGTTCAAACGAACTTTGTCTTGACCGAATCATGTTCAAAGCTGAAAGTCAAATACTGTTTGACTTTGTTGCTTGAAATAAAAAAGCAAGCATGAAAGAACACTTACAAGAGTCCTAAGCTTGGAAAGAAGACTAAGAAAACTCAGATTTGAAGCCTCCAACCAAGTGTGGTAGCTTCAATAGAGCAGGTGTGAGAAGAAGAAGTGAATGAGCAAATTGGAAGGTTGAAGTTCATGGGTATTTATAGGAAATCAAGCACCATTGGATCATTGCCATGTGTTTTTGAGTTGTTCCAAGCATGATCATCACCATACAAGTGTTAGGATCTGATTTGGGTACTTGGAGAACACATAAACGAGCCCACGATACTCAAAAACCATGATCAAAACCAAGTTCAGCAGTTGTTTTGAAGATTCATTGAATCTGCTGTGCTGGAGCCTCCTTACGGACTATAAGGGTCTATGTCACACGGTCCGTATAGGACCTGAATTATGCTAAAAAATGTCACGGATGTCGGTTTGTTTGGCTGTACGATTACGCTTTTCGGTTAATTACGACGGAAATCATAACGGACGCGAAAACGATCCAAATTGCGAGACGAAAGGTATTTTTGCATTCCTATCACTAAAATACAATATTTTAGTGATTACAAAATTTTTTGGATGTCTGGATATGGTCTGAAAGCAAGATATGCACGTAAATGTACACTTTCGCGGTTTTGACGCTTTTAGTCCCTGTGATCAAATAAGGGTATTTTCGCACACCAAACCCCTCAAAACTTATTTCTAAGTTATGTTAAGGGTATTTTAGGTATGTTTAGCTTATGATCATGTTTCAGAGTGTACGTTTCTATACAAATCCATAGACTTTTGCAGTTTGTCGCAAATAGTCCCTATGATTGAATAAACTTGTTTTTGCCATACCAACCCTTCAAAACTTATTTCTAAGTTATGTAAAGGTTATTTAAGGTATGTTAAGTTTATGTTACTATTTCGGAGTGTATTTCTCATTAAACTTATTATGTTTACGCATCAGTTTGCGTATAGAAAGCGTTTAAAAGTTTGAAATCGAACAAAAAATCAAAACGTGAAAAATCTCAAACATAAATAAAAAAAATATTGGGGTCAAAACACATTGCTTTATTGATATTTGAATTGTTCAAAGTTGTACAATGATTACACAAGCACATATGTCACAGTCTCCCCTACTTTAGGAAATTTCGTCCAAAAATTTATTTAGAGGAAACTTGATGTGGATATTTCTCCTTCATTTGATCTTCACATTCCCAAGTAAATTTTGGACCATGTTTAGATTCCCAGCGAACTTTAACAATTGGTATGCGCTTGTGTTTCAGCTTCTTGACTTTACGGTCCAATATTTCCACAGGCTTCTCGACAAAGTGAATCGTGTCATCAACACGAATTTCATCAAGTGGTATGTGGAGGTTTTCATCAGCTAAACACTTTTTAAGATTGGACACGTGGAAGGTTGGATGAACATTTCCAAGTTCAGGAGGTAGCTCAAGTCTGTAGGCCCCTTTTCCGATTCTTTCAACGATTTTAAATGGTCCAACATATCGTGGTGCAAGTTTTCCTTTCTTTCCAAATCTGATTACACCTTTCCAAGGGGATAACTTAAGTAGGACGTGATCACCGACTTGAAATTCCAAGGGCTTGCATCGTCTATCCGCGTAACTCTTTTGACAGCTTCTAGCTATCTGAAGGTTATCGTGAATCTTTTTGACTTTGTCTGTAGTCTCTAGAATGAGTTCAGGTCCAGTAAGCTAAGCTTCACCGATCTCATTCCAGCAGACTGGTGAACGACATTTTCGACCGTATAAAGCCTCGAAAGATGCCATGTTGATGCTAGAGTAATAACTATTGTTGTAGGAGAATTTGATCAACGGTAGCTGCGAATCCCAACTACCACCAAAATCGATCACACAAGCTCTAAGAATATCCTCTAGTGTCTGGATTGTTCTTTCAGATTGACCATCTTTTTGCGGATGATAAGTTGTGCTCAAATTAAGTTGGGTTCCCATGGCAGATTGCATGGTTCTCCAAAAATGAGACGAGAATCGAGCATCTTTGTCAGATATAATGTTCAAAGGAACACCATGTCGGGATACAATCTCATCCACATAGATTTTAGCAAGTTTGTCAGCAGATAGATCCTCACGGATCGGCAAGAAATGTGTTGACTTTGTAAGACGATCAACAACTACCCAAATGGCGTCATGACCTCTTTTAGTGCGTGGCAACTTGATAATGAGATCCATAGCAATGTTTTCCCATTTCCAAACCGGTATCTCTGGTTACTCCAATAATCCAGAGGGATGTTGATGTTCTGCCTTAACTTTGAGACAAGTAAGGCATTTGGACACATATAAGGCAATGTCTTTCTTCATGCCCGGCCACCAGTACTGGGTTCGAAGATCCTTATACATTTTATCTACACCAGGATGAATTGAATAACGAGGCTTGTGAGCTTCATCCATTAACAAAGTGCGAAGATTGTCTTGACTTGGGACCCACAAACGGTCCATGAAATAATATAACCCATTATCCTTAAGTTCAAGATAAGGCTTAATATGATATGGTAATTCCTTACCCATCAAGTCTTGTGTAACACAAGTATGTTGAGCCTGAGAAATGCGGGTTTGAATAATAGATCGAACTTGGACACAATGAAACTTGAGACGTTCCTTACGACTCAATGCATCAGCCACAACATTCGCCTTACCAGGATGGTAGCGAATTTCGCAATCGTAGTCGTGTTGGTGCATGGAATGTCTGTTGACTTCGTCTGCATTAAGTCTTGTGTCTAGATTGATTGAATGTACACACAACAGGGTATTAATTAGGGTTTGTATGTGTTAAACTTGAAGATTTCGCTTGAGATGGCTTCAAGCGAAATCAACATCAAGTGATTTAGCTTGAATTGAGTTCAAGCGAAATCAACATATGATGATTTCGCTTCAAGCAGTCTCAAGCGAAATCAACTGCTTATATATAGGTGTTGTGTGTTTCATTTGTGAGAGAGAGGTCATTGTGTGAAACACGAAGTGCTGCCGGATTTGTATCAGAAAATGTTGTACAAGCACGAATATCAATCAGAAAAGAAGGATTAAAAGGATAATTGCTGTTATGACTTTGTTTACGTTGATTCCGCCTTCGTATGCAAAGATGAACTGCTTTAACTGACGGTTTAAGGTCGTAGAACGGTCCAACAAGTGGTATCAGAGCTCAGGACGAGGAGTTCATACCATAGCAGCAGATTCTCTTCTTTCTACTCATTTCTTTTTATACTTTTCTGATCTGAACGAGTTCCAACGGTCGAAATGGTCTGATTTTCGAGTATATCGTGTAAAACAGAGTTTTAACAAAGCCTACAAAGATTCGGACTAAAATTCAAATTAAATCTTGTGAAAAATGACCTAAAACTAGATTTCGCTTGAAAGAGTTCGTAGGTTAAGATAGATTTCGCTTGAAAAACAGACAATTTCACTTGATATTTGGACTATTTCGCTTGAACATTTCAAGCGAAATTGAGTTTGTTAGGTTTCGCTTGAATCTGCTGGTCTTGAATTAAAGGATTTCGCTTGAAACAAATTTGAAGCGAAATTGTTGGGTTGGATTTCGCTTGAATCAGATTTGTTCTTAGATTTCGCTTGAAAAAGGTTGAAGCGAAATTGATTGCTGGTTTTCGCTTGAAATTGTTGATATTGATCTGATTGGTTTTCGCTTGAATATTTTGGATAGTTGAAGCGAAATAGTAGATTTCGCTTGAAACAATTTGGATCAGATTTCGCTTGAACAGTTAAAGTGTGATTTCGCTTGAACAGTTTAAAGTGTGATTTAGCTTGAACAGTTTAAAGTGTTGATTTCGCTTGAAGCTGTTTACACTTCAAGAGATTTCGCTTGAACTTGCTGTTACTTCAAAACTTAAAATTTTCTAAGTGTTTGACTGATTTTTTAGAAACGTACAAGATGACAAATTCCAATCCTATTCCATGGAAAGACGATCGAACTGAAGAGCAAAAGTATAGATACAGAAAAATGATAGCTGAAAACAAAATCATTAGAATATCTCGTATCTTTTTGGAAGCAAGGAGAGCGAATAGATGGGATCCGGACAGAGAGTGTTATCTTGATGAGTATGGAAATATTGCGATCGATGATAGTACGCTTGATATCGAAGCCATAATCCAGCAGTACAAAGAAGAGGATGATTATTGGCAAAAGAAATGGTGGGGAGATGAAGAAGAGAAAAAGAAAAAGAAAGAGTTAATAGATGAAATAGAAAGAAAATCAGAAAATATCAGTTTGGATGTGTTTCTTGAAATAATCAAAAGATGTGAAAATGAAACAACAAAGAATGAAGAATCAAAGATGGATGAAACTTCGAAAAGTGAAGTTGTGTGCTCAAAATGTGAGAAATCCGAAGCAGAAAATTTCAATCTCTTGAAAGATGTGGAGAATTTGACAGTGGAAATCAAAAGCTTGAAGGATGAGAAGCAATCTGATGATAAACAGATTCTTGTTTTGCAGGAAAATTGTGAGAAATTGAAGTCACAAAATGACAAACTGTTGAGTAGTTTGGACAGTTTGACATTGGAAATTAATGACTTGAAAGAAAAAGAAAAAGATTTTGGAAAAATAAAAATTGAAAATGAAAACGTTTTTTGGATAAAATTGGAAAATGAAGCGTTAAAAGAAAAAGAAAAAGATTTTCAAAATCAAATCAAGATTTTAGAAGAAGAGAGAGATATTTTTGGTAAAGATAATCTTGAAAAACAAATTGAAATCAATTCTCATCTTGCTAAAATCATTCAGCTTGAAAAAGAAGCTGAAATAGCTCGGATTAAAATCAAAGAGTTTGAAGTGAAATTGAAAGGTTTTGTGACTTCGGCACCATATGAGTGTCCAAAACCGATCAATTCTATTCCAATAAGTGACAATGTCACAAATTTTGACAAAGTCAAAATTGAAGATTGTGATGAAATATCTGATGATGAAAAAGAAAAGAAAAATATTTTTAGATTTACAAGAAAAATTTAAAAATACTGTTTTGCAATCTACTGAAACAGGTGAATGTTCTAAACAAAAACCTGTTAAGAAGAGTGTAGAACAGAAACAAAAAGATAAAAATTTGAAAAATCCTAAAAATGAAAATAAAAGCTCATCAGATAAGTCATCCAATCATTTTGAAAAATCACAAAAATCTAAAAATAAAAACTTACAAAAAGTTGGTAATATGTGGTGCAGGTTTGATCACAGTGCTCAAATGCCAAATCAAGGATACAAGAGGAGAAATGACTACCACAAGGCAAATCAATGTTTTGATCTAAGTGTGTGGTATGAAGACGGTGTTTGGTATGAAAGTAGTGAGAGGTATGATAACAGAGTGTGTTACACTTGTGGCTATCAAGGACACATTGCTGTTAACTGCCAAAGTCAGAGATTCGAAACAAGAAGATGCTATGAATGCCATATCAGAGGACATATTGCCAGAGATTGCCCAATGAGATCAAAAGGAAGATCGAGGGCTGAATCTCAGAAAATGGGAAAGAAATCAGTCAATGTCAAGCCCAAAGAACAGAAAGTTCAAGAACCAAAAGTTCAAGAAAAGAAAATTAAGCTTTCACAGGGGCAGAAAGACAGACTGAGAAAGAAAAGAAAGAAGGCAAGAGAATATCTGGAAAGGATTTTGTCCTCGGATAAAACTGGTAATCCGAGAAAAAGTTCTGATGAATTACTTTCCCCAACTGCAAAGGCAAGCAAAATGAATTCATCAGATACAAATCTGAGGACAAACGGGAAAGAGAAAAGGAAGTTAAAGAAAGAAAAATTAACTGAGCAAAATGATAACCTATCAAAGAAAGTTAAATTTTCAGACAAAATCTTAATCAAGGTTTTCGAATATAAAAGAGACCATGAAAGTTTATTCATTTCAAAGCATAATAAAAAGGGAAAACCTAGATCTAGTAAGAATTGGGTACCAATGAAGGTTGGCGAGGAATTTGACTTGTCAAAGTCAAAAGAGCCATCTTCTGGCAATGAATTTGTTTCTTTGGAAATAAAGGAGCCGCGTGTTGGCGATGAATCTGATGTCTCAAAGTCAGACAAGCCACTATCAGGCAATGAATCTGACAGGTCAAAGTCAGACAAGCCATGTTCAGGCAATGATTCTGGTTTGTCAAAACCAGAAGAGCCATCTGTTGAGGTAAAAACTGTCAAACCCAAGGCTGGTCAGGCTTGGGTGGATCTTTTCAAATAGAAAAACCTGACTTGCCGGAGTTCCCAGGTTGGTAAGTGTGGAACAGGTATCGACATCATTCTTGAGAAATTCACAAGATGGTAACTGTGATATTTCGATTTACAAGTGGTAAATCAGGGACATTAAGTTGTACTTGATTTTCTACTAGTGTTTGTTGTTGACAAGGGTTTTTTTTGATTAAATCTTTCAAAATGGTTAAAGAAAACAATGTGATGAAACCCCGAATTTGTGAAATGACACATAAAACTAATTTTCCGGAAAAACCATTTGATTAAAACAAACTTAAGTGTTTTGAAATCTAAATGGGAAAATAGTTTGTTGTCAGGGGGAGTTCTGATTGTTTATGCCGAGTGAATGGCGAATTGAAGCGATTTGATATCAGTTTGTCACGTTTCTTGTATAGTTTGTTTTCAAATTTCTCAGAAAATCAAAATTGAAACATATTTTGATTTTAGGGGGAGAAAAATTTTAAAAAAATAGAAAATTTGAAAATGGCAAAAACATTGAAAAATCAAAAATGAGTTTTGTTGTAAAAAAAGAGGAGATGATAGAAAATCAGTGGACTATCACAGCATGCTAAAGAAATGTAATGTCAAATGTGATAAACGGTCTCACTAATGATGTGACGATAGGCTCAGTTAGACTAGTAGATTTGCGATAACGATACAAACATAAATGAAAAAGCCTAGTTCTAGTGGGAAACATGGTCAAAAGCATAGTACTTGGTTTTGTCCTTCTTGATTGTGTGCCTACTCAGTAATCGCTGATTGTCGAAAGACATAAAACCGGTCAGTTTGTGAACTTTCACAACTTGCTGAAAAGTCGCTGTGATTTTGTGCATTTCATTTTGCAAAGACTTAAACTTGTTTTATTTCTTTATTTTGTTTAAGCATCGGACATCCTCTGCGTATACGTGAGTATCGACCTGGATGTTGTTGCCTAAACGTTCTGCTTTATTTTCTTTGGTGTTTCGTTTAAGCTTTGGATCACCTCTGCGTATACGGGAGTATCGACCTGGTGGTTAAAGCCTAAACAACTTCAACTTATTTTTATTTTCTTATTTTGTTTAAACACTGGACTTTCTCTGCGTATACGGAAGTATCGACCTGATTGTTAATGTTTAAACATTCTGCTTTGTTTTCGCACATATCACAGTTGATGAAAGTTTAAAGGCATTACTTGAGTTAGTGTATTACATGATGAGGGGATATGCTGAGATCGTGGGGTCCATAAGAATTTAGTGCAAAATTAATATACCTTAACGTATCGGTAAGCATTTCGAAAGTTTTTAGATTGAGCTTAAGAGGACAAACATATCGTCAATCAACGTGAATCGTTTAGAACTTAAAATGTCAAAAGCTTAACGGTGCTAGTGATTTGTCTCATAAACTGATATGATTCTCTTACACAAACTCACAAAAATATTGTTTGTATATATTTGTTTACTGCATGTCTTTCAAAAACTCAAAATACAAAAAGATTTTCGACAACTGATGTTGAAGAGCTGATATTCAAAATTCCAAGTGCTAAACATGATGAACTATATTGGGTTGGAAGAGTTTGTTGAAAACTTTGAATGATATATACAAATGTTTTTGAAAGATTGAGGAGTTAGTTAATCAAGGTCATTTATTTGAACTTGATGTAACTATACAGATTGTTGAAATATATGATGTCTACCAGTAAGTTTTTAAATTCAAATGTTATAAATTTGTGAAACTTATGGTGAGGTAGAGGATGTGCAGGGTAACAGGATTGGACTTCATTAATTCCCACGGTAGCTAAATATCAAAGCTTGAACCAGATATCACAGAGTCTAGCATATTGAGAGGGGGAGTCAATGAAAGGGGGAGTCTGGATCAACAGTCAAAGGGGAGTTTGAAGATGGAGTCAGGTTGTGATCCTAAACTTGTGAAGATAGAGTGTTTTTGTTGAAAAGACAGAGTTGGAGAAAAGACCAAGACTAAAGACTCAGGAGCTGAAGACTTCGTCAACATCCAAGGGGGAGTCTGTTGGTGCATGGAATGTCTGTTGACTTCGTCTGCATTAAGTCTTGTGTCTAGATTGATTGAATGTACACACAACAGGGTATTAATTAGGGTTTGTATGTGTTAAACTTGAAGATTTCGCTTGAGATGGCTTCAAGCGAAATCAACATCAAGTGATTTAGCTTGAACTGAGTTCAAGCGAAATCAACATATGATGATTTCGCTTCAAGCAGTCTCAAGTGAAATCAACTGCTTATATATAGGTGTTGTGTGTTTCATTTGTGAGAGAGAGGTCATTGTGTGAAACACGAAGTGCTGCCGGATTTGTATCAGAAAACGTTGTACAAGCACAAATATCAATCAGAAAAGAAGGATTAAAAGGATAATTGCTGTTATGACTTTGTTTACGTTGATTCCGCCTTCGTATGCAAAGATGAACTGCTTTAACTGACGGTTTAAGGTCGTAGAACGGTCCAACAAGAAGTTCAACCCATCGTCGTTGCCTCATGTTTAGTTCTTTCTGATTGAAAATGTGCTGGAGACTTTTGTGGTCAGTGAATACTACACATTTTGTACCGTACAGGTATTGTCTCCAGATTTTGAGAGCAAAAACTACTGTGCCTAACTCAAGATCATGAGTTGTGTAGTTTTTCTCGTGTACCTTCAGCTGTCTCGACACATAGGTTATGACTTTGTTTCTTTGCATAAGAACACAACCAAGGCCTAAGTTGGATGCAACACAATATATGACAAAATCGTCGTTACCCTCAGGTAAAGATAAGATAGGTGCATCACAGAGTTTCTGTTTTAAGGTCTGAAAAGCTTCTTCTTGCTTGGGTCCCCATTCAAAAGGTTTATTCTTTTGAGTTAAAGCTGTGAGAGGAACCGCAATCTTGGAGAAGTTTTCAATAAAACAGCGATAATATCCCGCGAGACCAATAAATGAACGAACCTCGGTAGGAGTAGTTGGTGCATCCCAATCCTTAATCGCACTGATTTTGGTGGGATCTACATGTATACCTTATTCGTTGACAATGTGTCCCAAAAATTGAACTTCATTAAGCCAGAATTCGCACTTGGAGAACTTGGTGAAAAGCTGTTCTTTCTTTAGGAGTTCCATTGTAAAACGGAGATGTTGTTCATGATCGGCTCGTGTCTTGGAATAGATCAAAATGTCATAAATGAAAAAAAATGATGAACTTGCCCAAATAAGGTTTATAAACCCTATTCATCAAGTCCATGAAAACAGCAGGTGCATTAGTCAAACCAAAGGGCATAACAGTAAACTCACAATGACCATATCTTGTGCGGAAAGCTGTCTCGGAATATCTTCTTCGAGTACACGAAGCTGATGATACCCAGAACGTAGATTAATCTTTGAAAAGCAAGTAGCACTCTGTAACTGATCAAAGAGATCATCAATGCGAGGTAAGGGATATCGATTCTTGATGGTGAGCTTGTTGAGCTCACAATAATTGATACACATCCTGAAAGATCCATCTTTCTTTTTTCACAAATAAAACGGGAGCACCCCAAGGTGAAAAGCTCAGACGGATGAAACCTTTGTCAGAAAGTTCTTGAAGCTGTTTAGATAATTCCTGCATCTTAGACAGTGCAAGACGATACGGAGATTTAGCAATAGGATTAGCACCAGGTACAAGATCAATACGGAACTCAACTTGACATGTTGGGGGTAAACCAGGTAATTCTTCAGGAAATACCTCAGGATAATCCCGAACAACAGGGATATCTTGAATAGTCTTGCCTTTGCCTTTCACCTCTATAACATGCACCAAAAAGGCCACATAGTTCTTTCGTAAGTATTTTTGAGCTTGAGTTCACGTCATGAGTTTAAGACTACTAGCAGGTTTCTCACCATGAACCTCTAAGATCTCACCAGTCGAAAGCGGCACTCGAACAATTTTCTCAAAACAAACCACATCTGCATGGTATTTGGCTAACCCATCCATTCCTACTATAGAATCAAAGCTCCCAAGTTGCATAGGCGTGAGGTCAATAGGAAAAAGATGGTTATTAAGGTTCAACTGGAAATTTCGAAGGACATAATCGAGTACAACGGGTTCATCACTAGCTACTTCTACTGTCAAGGGCTTCCATAGTTTTGTTCTAGTCATGGAAAGCAAAGGCTCAAAAGCTAAGGATAAAAAACTTTTATCGGCACCCGAATAAAAAAGAACAGAAGCAGGTTGGTTGTTAACAAAGAACGTACCAATCACCACTACGTTGTCTGCACGTGCCTCGTTAGCATTCATGTTAAAGACTCGTCCACGGGCCTGGTTTGCATTTGCCAACTTCGTGCATTGATTCCTGTAGTGGGTCAGGTCCCCACAATTATAGCATGAACCAGGAGGATAGTTGTAACAACCCGACTTTTCAAAGTCAAAGTCAAAGTACAAGTCAAAGTCAAGTCAAGGTCAACATCAGGTTTACGTTCAGATCTGACATTTCTTGCTTAATTATTTTCCTGTACTCTCGAACCTCGATAATCGATATGTGTTAGTTAACGCCATTTTGAATTACGATTTATTAATATGTGAAGTAACAATGCGATAAACCTAACTAAACGCTAATATACTAAACGCTATCACCTCGCTACCGCATCGCAACTCGAATCGCAATTATGGATATTGTTTTACGTGTGTATGTTATTATGTGCTTTACTTGTGTGTGCTTATATGTTGTTGGATATTCACAAACGCAATCGCAACTCTATCGCAACCCGAAACACAAGTTTACTTTGTGATTATTAGGTTGATTACGTTATTTGTGTAACTAATGTGCAATACTATCGCATCGCATACTCACAACGCAACGCAATGCAACGCACAAAACGAAAGTCAGAAACTAACCCGTACAAGCCGTCAAACCGAACGACCAACCGGTCGAATGGAAATCCGACCGGATGGTCGTCCGATCGAACGACTGTCCGACCCAAACACTCTGCACCGCCTTTCACCTCTTCACCTGTAAATACCCCTCCTGTCACATCAACTGTTCATTGATTTGATAGTTCCCTCCGACTAGTGCACTCCCAAGCTCTTTTCTCTCGATTTCTCGCGATTCTTGTAATTTTTCACTCTAAATCTTGTACTTCCATCTTTATTACACACTTTCTCAACTTTTCCACCATCAAATCTTACATTTTAACTGTGAAATCATCTGATTTGAGGCTGTTCTATGGTGACGTCACCATGGGTTCTCATGAACACCAAAGTGTGACCTCATCTCATCAAGAACGGATCGAATCTAAAGGATTTCCACATATTTTTTACAAAGATCTAAACACTTTTCACTGATTTCAAACTTTTCTTCAACATCTCTCACTTTTCACTCAAAACCATTAGAATCTGGACTCGTTCGGGCTCTTTACTCATTCCCTAGTCGAGAGCCGGTCTGAGAACAGAATTCTATCGAAGAGACGACCGATTCACAGGTTGAACATGAAACTCCGTCAAGAACAACTGAGTTTGGACGAACGGGGTGATTCCCGTTCGATCGGATGAGTTGGACTTGATGTGATTTCCGTCGTTTAACACGTCGTCATACCGTCTCGGTTCAACCGTAAGCCTTTTAACTTAACTGATTTTACCAAGTTTTCAAACTAAACAGTCACTCAATCGAATAGCCATCCGATCGAACGGCCATTCGACCAGGTGATTGGTGAATTTTAACACTCAAACAATTTTCAAAACTTCAAAGAATAGCAGTTTCAAAGGAATCATCATCCGAGCGAACGACCATCCATCCAGATGACCATCCGGCTGAATGACCTGATGAATAGAAACACTTCACACATTTCAGAATGCTACAACGAAAACTTCAAAGTTCAAACATTCCACAAACACACTCAACCCCTCGAATGACCTCCGACCGAATGGTCATCTGTCCGGATGACCATCCGCCCGGACGGTCATCTGATCGGATCACTGTTCGATCACACATTTCTTTGACGCACTGTTTGACGCACTGTTCAACGCTTACACTATCGTTCTCTGATCAGACTAATCTTCAAGCGCTCCCTTAGATCCAAGCTTGTGTTTATTTACTAAACACGATCTGTGAGTATACTCGATCCCTTTTTGCTTAATGCACTTTTGGGTGTTACATACGTTACCAATATTAAATCACATCGATCACACAATGCAAACACTTTTTATACGCTAACCGCTCTCGCATGTTATACGTGTTATTCGATGAATGCAAGTATGTTATTTTACACAGTGATTTGGAACACCCCGAAAACGGGTTTGGTAAGCAAACCACATTAACATTTATGAACAGGTAAAACACCGTTAGTGGTGAAATTAACCCGGTAAATATTAGGAATTAAATAAATAAACCTAATATTAATTAAAAGGAGGATAAATACTTTGAGAAAAACAAAGTTTATAAAAAGGGCCCGAGTTAACGGGACTTAAAGTAAAACGGGTTTTAAACTCTAGAACCTACTAAGTTAAATAGGAATAATTAACTTAGTTATTAATGGGTAATTAAGTGAAGGAATACAAAAATAAAAATCAAGACTTATAACCCTCTTTATAAAAACCTCTAAAACACGAGGGACTAAATGTGGGCAAATAGGAAAGTGTTTTAATTAAAACATTTATAAAAAAGAAATTAGAACACACACACACATGTGTATGTTCGATCGACCAGGAGGAGCCAGGAGAAAAGGGTTATAAACCCTAGCTCAACAATATCTTCAAATTGGAGGATCAATCGAAGGCCAAATTCAGATTTGAATATATATAAACGATCACCAAGTCAAGGGGATCGTAAGGTATGTCGAAATTTATATTTTGGTGATATTTTGAAATCTCAACAATCATGCATGAACGAAATACTTGTATGAAAGTTGAATGTTTTAGTGAAATTGATGTGAATTTAGGTCTAGAAAGAAAACCCTAGGTGCAAACTTGTTGAATTTGTGCCATAAACTAGCGATTAGTCAACTAATCAAGTATGAGCTAAATGGGTTTTTGTAATATGATGAAGATAGTGCCTAACTAGTGATTAGGATCAGTATATTTGATAGTAAAGGCAAGGTACTTAAAAGAATTTCAAGTTTGAGTACTTGACCATACATGATTCGAAATGGGTCTTGAATGTCGTAACGAAATTAGTAATATATTTCATGAATATGGATGAATGAAGTCATAATATCTACTAGTTGACATGTAGAACTCGATTATATTAGGTGTTCGGATGAATGCTAATGATATGACAAAACGGGTCTCACTAATAGATGAGGACCCTTAGTTCTTGTGAAATAAATAAATAAGTTAGCCTTGATAATCGCTCGAAGTAATTGAAGTATTGGAAATATAATGAGTCGGGTTAAAAGATTAGTTAAAACGGTAGCTTAAAAAGAACGCCTACCGGGTAAATTGTGAATGCCTAAACTAGTTAATGAACTTGAATGTGCATTTTATATACTAATGGGCATTTGACTTTTAAAAAGTCAAACTGACCTACAATACGATGAATGATAATTTTGTTATGGAATGCGTAAGGTGGAATAATCGTATTGAATTATGATTAATCTAACCACCTTGTGAATGATGAATGATATTTTGGCGCTTAAAAAGCTAGGTGGAAGCTTGGGGAGAAAGCGGGTCAAACGAAACAATTATGAGAATAAAAGCGTAATTTGGATGAGAAGTAAGTAACTGCTTACACACTTTTTATTTTATAGAATACTTAGTATGTGAATTGAAAATGAATAGAGAAAAACCCGTAATTGAATTTTGATGTTCCGACGTGAATAATATGAGTCGGAACAAGTGAAAGTGATGAAAACCATGATGGTTGTAAAAAAAGGGTAAAATAGTAAATTAGTCACGTGTTGACAAATGTAAGTAAATCTTACAAATATTAGAATAGAATTACAACATAAAGTATGTTTGGTAATTTTTATAGATTTTTCTAAAGTTGTTCGACAAGGTTTTCGCGGATGTTTTGTCAATAAATTTGTTGTTGACAGCAATAGTTCCACTACTTGTAGAAATTATTTAGATGTCTTAACCATCGAGTTTTGACACAATATTTGATCAGAAGTTGGTTTACAACATAAAGGATGTTTAGTAATTTTTATAGATTTTTATAAAGTTGTTTGACGAGGTTTTCGCGGATGTTTTGTCAATAAATTAGTTGTTGACAACAACAGTTCCGCTATTTGCAGAAATTATTTCGAGGTCTTAACCATCGAGTTTTGACACAATATTTGACCAGAAGTTGGCTTACAACATAAAGGATGTTTAGTAAATTTTATAGATTTTTATAAAGTTGTATGACGAGGTTTTCACGGATGTTTTGTCAATAAATTAGTTATTGACAGCAACAGTTCCGCTACTTGCAGAAATTATTTCGAGGTCTTAACCATCGAGTTTTAACACGATATTTGACCAAAAGTTGGTTTACAACATAAAGGATGTTTAGTAATTTTTATAGATTTTTGTAAAGTTGTTTGACGAGGTTTTTGCGGATGTTTTGTCAATAAATTAGTTGTTGACAGCAACAGTTCTGCTGCTTGCAAAAATTATTTCGAGGTCTTAACAATCGATTTTTGACACGATATTTGACCAGAAGTTGGTTTACAACATAAAGGATGTTTAGTAATTTTTATAGATTTTTTAAAAGTTGTTCGACAAGATTTTCATGGATGTTTTGTCAATAAATTAGTTGTTGACAGCAACAGTTCCGTTACTTGCAGAAATTATTTCGATGTCTTAACTATCGAGTTTTGATATGGTATTTGGCCAGAAGTTGTTTAATAACATAATTAATGTTTGGTAAGTTTTATACATTTTAGACATAAGCCTTTTTGGGTCAAGTGCCTATAAACGGGTGTTTTCCGAAAAACAACCAACCGAAGTGTAGAATCCGGGAAGATTGGTCAAATATACTAAATCCACCACGAGTATAGTTGTGATTAAATGTAAGTAGATAATTCAAATTTGGGAAAATGATGGGTGAAAAGAATGAGCGAAATTTAAACTTAAAAGTTTAAATTCTCAAAACAGGTCAAAACGAATTACGCGCATAACTTGGGTATTGGTTGCGTAATTCACAAAAGTTACAAATCTGAAATAAAGATTTTGAGTTAAATACTTTGGTGTATGATTTATGATTAACTAGAAAAAAGTGTGTGATGTTATAGTCAAACAGGTCGAATAATCATATAAAGGATTTATAAGCCAATAGCTTATAATTCAGATTTTTATGCAAACCGAGGTGATAAACGGATCCGTAGTTTAATTACGGACGCGTGGGAAAAAGAATCACGCAAAACGGACTTGTAGATAAAAAGTTATGGCAATTTGAAGTTTGTTATTTTTGTAAAAATGGAGCTGGGCAAATATGCAGGTCCAGAGAATGGACTCGCTGGAAAACAGACTCCCCCGCGGCACGCGAGGGGATGAGTGAATGTTGGCGCAACACGCGGGGCCTGTCACGGCCCGCGAACGAATTAAAGAAATCTCTCGCCTGGCGCGAGAAACTTAGATCTGAATTTTTATTTTTGATTTCGTTTATTCTTGTTTCTATGATTATCAAAACTAACTTTTAAGTTGGTTTTGACATTAGGTGAATGTCGTTACCTTCCAGATGCCAATCAAGCAAGGAAGTGAGCCGAACACATACTTAATGAAGCTTCCACGATATCTTTCTTCTGTTTAGTTTAAAAATGAAAGTTGTAAACACTTGATACTATATTTTTAATACTCTAATTTTGTATGAACGTTAACTTGTCAAAGTTTTTGAAAGGTCGCATTTTTACATAAAATGCGTGTAGGATCGGTTTGTGACCCAAATGAGTCGTTCAGAAGAGATTTTATCAGTTTCAGAGGTGGAAACTAAGAAACCGACGTCGAAACAGCTTGCTTATCACTTTAAACACTGATTATATTGATATAATATCGATTACAATCAGTCTTCACACCGGCAGCACCTCGGTATGGAATCTCTGAACTGTTACAAATGAAATAAATGGAACCCTATTTATAGACTTAAGCTTTCGCTTGAAGATGGACAAGTCTGCTTCAAGCGAAACCCACTAAAATACTTCAAGCGAAACCCACATGAAATGCATGTTCAAGCGAAACCGATAAATTAACATTCTGTTTCAAGTTTGCATGCAATTTCATATGATGTTGTCATGTGATGATGTCACCATTATGATGTCATCATCAAGATTGATGACATCACTCTTGATCATATTCGCAATGCAACCCGAGACTCGATTTAAGACGAAGACGACAAATGAATGCACCAACAATGCGTATTTAATATTATAATTGTATTAAAATGAGACAGGTCTTACATGATTGTTGCCTGACACCTTAGTAACGATAGTACTATAGTTTGGACTCAGCACCTGTCGTGGACAAGGGTTATTAAGGGCTTTTCTCCACGTGTCACAGTGGTGATATGTGTTGCGTATTCTACAACTCACAATCATGTCTGTGCATATGTCATTGTCGATAGCTTACTTGCTTCACATTTCTACGTGTTACATGCTGGTTATGCGTAAATCGCTTTCGCTACTATTATGCTATTACACTTGTATGTTCACCTTTACACTATGTGTATTGACTTTATTTTAACATATGTGACATGTGTTTAGGATGCTTTTATTTGCTGGATGTCATGGAATCAAGTTAGGTGGTCTAGAAACCCACGAACAATTTATGAGTTGTCGGAACAATCTTTGTCTTTGATAACACTATGTCTGTAATAACTGTTTTACTTTATATGTTATGGTATGGGACATGACGTTAAATATTTGGTAAATATAGTTGTTATGGATTCTCCTGGACAATCTGTTTCGCTCAGTGCCGCGCCCCGATGTTTCCGCCATCGGTTGGGGTGTGACATATTGGTATCAGAGCCATAACTATAGGGAATTTGGCAAGATACGACCTAGTCTGGGTCGATGTCTTAGAATTGACCTAGTCTATAGTCTAAGTACCAACAGACCGCCTTGCGCGAACCCGGTAGGGGTCTCGCGCGAGCTTACTACCTATACTCTCGTTCGTACTCGCTAAACTCACAACTTTGCGCGAACACTACATACTATCGTTTCGCGCAATCACTCAGCCTTTCCTAAGGCTAGCAACACACACATTTTCGAAAATACTCGCACACTACAATTGAGTGATTTGGTCGAGAATAGGTGTGAAAACCGAAAACTCTTAGTAGAATCGCTAACTCGACACACATTTTTATTAATAAAACACGAGAAATTGCATTGAGTCAGGAGTGAAATCCATATCTCGACGAAATTCTCCCTATCTATCTCGTGATTTTATCACACAACCAGGAATAAAGTCGTTAAGTTAGGGGTGAAACCCGCATCTTAATGACTCATTCCGCTCTATATTTTGGTTTTACAAAACTCTCACCAAAGTCTCGATAGATTCCAATGACTTGAGTCACGTAATGGCCGAAAGGATGCGTGCCGTTTGCCCGGATTGAGGTGAGAGCACAGTCTAAAAGGCCAAAGCGTGTGCTCGAAGTCGATTGAGAATAGTCGAATCACTTTGGGTAGTCGATGCCTATCACCCAGGACAATCTATTTTCGATTTCAAACCCGCAATCGCCGATTTTACGCTCTATTGTTTTTTTATGTGTTTCGATTCTGAGATCGCCACCGCTGACTCTGTGAATTATTGATTTTAGGTGTTCTATGTTATGTGTTTCAATTTTGGAAACTTCACGTTTTTTCGCTCATCGCTTTATTAAACGCGCACGACACGCACAGCTATTTATACCTCAAAACGCTAACAAATCGTAGACACATTACGAGCTATTCGCATTGCTAATCGTTGTTTACGCTACTCGCTATTGCTACTCGCTCTCGATCGCTTTACACAACTTTGAAAGATAGGTGAATATGTGCAAAATATATAGGAGAATACGTGCAAAATATAGTGGTATATGTGCTTACGTGGATTATGTGTTTCTGTGCTCTACGTGTTTATGTGTTTCTGTGCTTACGTGCTTATGTGCCTACGTGATTTATGTGCCTCTGTGATTATATGCCTATGTGTGAACGTGTTCCTGAGCTTTATAGTATGCTGGTTAAACACTGTGTGGCGAGATTTGAGTGTATCGTCTAAATCCTATGACGATGTCTGATGCAGACAATGTCGTCATTTGGATCTCATACTTCTCGTGCTGCCCGCTGCAACCACGCTGACAAACGCATCGCCTCGCTAGTCGCCAAGGAAATGGCTAAGGTCATTCTGCAGATCGTCAGCAAAATCAATGAAATCAGTAGCAAGTCCTCTGAGGAATCTAGGACTGACTCGCCGCGCGCTACTTTTATCTTCAAGTAGTTTAAAGCTTGTGGATCGAAAGACTTCACTGGGGAAGATGGGCCGAGCACAATGTTTTAATGGTTCGACTCGATTGAAGTTACTCTTCGTCAAAGCGGATGTCCAGACAACCTCCGCACTGTTAACGCTACTGGAGTCTTCCAGTCTAGGGAACTGGAGTGGTGGACAGCAGAGCGCAACAGGCATGGGAACGATGCAGCCTATGGACTTTCTTGGGAGGAACTGAAGGAAGTCATGATGAAAGAATTCTGTCCCCCGCATGAACTCCAGAAGCTGGAAGACGAGTTCTGGCATATAAAGCAAGAAAGTGGCGACAATGCTGGTCTTACTGCTCGCTTTAAACAGCTCAGCATCATCTGCCCTGGCCAAGTCTCAACTCCCGACATCACAATCAAGAAATATATTCGCGCTCTACCTGATTGTGTTGCCGATTTTGTCCAAGCATCCAAGACTACTACCATTGAGGAGACCTTCCAGCTCGCTGCTGAGATTAATGACAAGCGAGTTCGGGCTGGTTACTTCAAGAACTCCACCAAGAATCTCCACCAAGTCACCGCTACTTCTGCTACTCCCGCTGCTGAAACCGCCTCACCTCAAGCTTTGAAGTCATCACGCCGCAAGCGCAAGAGCAACAACAACAAGAACTGTGCTGTCACTGCCGCTCCCTTCAATGCTATCTCTGCTCAACCCCAGAACAAAAACGTGCGTACGCTGGTACTCATCCCCTGTGCCCTACTTGGACTTACCATCATCTAGTTGGGATCGCTTTCCGCTTTTGTGTCCACTGCAACATCTATGGACACTTTACCGCAAACTGCCGCACTGGCCCCCGTCAAGCTCAAGTTCAAGCTCCTCCTGCACTGCCAGCTCCACTTCCCACTCCTCAGGGTCAACAAGCAGCTCCTGCTCCCGCTGCTCATGCAAGAGCCTACTATGCATGTGGTGATCCTAACCACTTCGCAAACGTTTGCCCAAACCGAGTGGTGAAGCAAGAACCACAGCAGCAACCAGCGCAACAACAACAGCAGCAGCCTCAGCAGCAGCAGCAGCCAGCTCAACAAGCAGCCCGTGGACGAGCTTTCAACATCAACGCTCGCCAGGCCCAAGCAGACAACAACGTGGTTAATGGTACGTTTCTCGTGAATGGTATTTATGCTTCGTGTTTATTCGATACTGGAGCCGATAACTGTTTTGTATCGTTCGAATTTGAAAGGCTCCTAAACCATAAACGCGCTAATCTCACAACGACATTCGACGTAGAAATTGCCACTGGAAGAACCGTCACTGTTAGTTCCGTTCTACGTGATTGTACTCTTGAGCTCAACAATCACGTTTTCCCGATCGATCTTATCCCGATGCAGCTTGATAGTTTTGATATTATAGTAGGCATGGATTTTCTTGGTGAGAATCATGCTGAAGTTGTTTGTTTCATTAAAATGATCTGTTTCTCTCTTTCAAATGGTGATCAACTCTGTGTCTATGGTGAAGTCGCTTCGAAGGAACTAAAACTCATGTCATGTGTCCAAGCAAGCAAGTATCTCCGCAAGGAATACAAAGCTTTCTTGGCACACGTCGTAGTAGCGAAGAAGGAAAAGAAAGAGAAGGCAATGGAAAAGCTGCTCGTGGTTCGTGATTTTCCTCATGTCTTTCCTAACGATTTATCTGGTCTACCGCCATCTCGTGATATTGATTTTCGTATTGACCTCATTCCTGGAGCTAACCCTATCGCTAAAGCGCCTTATCATCTCGCTCCATCCGAAATGCGTGAACTCTCTAGTCAACTCCAGGAATTACTTGATAAAGGCTTCATTCACCCTAGCACATCTCCATGGGGCGCAACTGTCCTTTTCGTCAAAAAGAAGGATGGATCGTTCCAGATGTGCATCGATTACAGGGAACTCAATAAGCTGACTATCAAGAATCGCTATCCTTTACATCAAATCGATGATTTATTTGATCAATTGCAAGGTGCTACATGTTTTTCCAAGATCGATTTACGCTCTAGCTATCATCAGTTACAAATTCAGGAGGAAGATATACCCAAAACCACTTTTCGAACTCGCTATGGCCACTATGAATTTCTCGTTATGCCCTTTGGTCTAACCAACGCCTCCACAATTTTTATGGATCTAATGAATCGCATGTGTAAACCCTTTCTCGACCGCTTCGTCATCGTGTTTATCGATGATATCCTGATTTATTCTAAGTCAAAAGCCGAACACATGCAACATCTCCGTTTGGTTCTTGAACTACTCCAAGGGAATCGCCTCTATGCCAAGTTCTCCAAGTGCAAATTTTGGCTTGAGGAGGTTCAATTTCTCGGTCATATCGTCAATAGTCAAGGTATTCACGTCGATTCCACGAAGATTGAAGTAGTTAAGAGTTGGATTACATCGAAGAACCCGGCCGAAGTTCGTTCTTTTCTCGGATTGGCGGGTTACTATCGCCGATTCATCGCTGATTTCTCGAAAATCGCCGTCCCTCTCACCTCTCTGACGCATAAGGACAAACCTTTTGTTTGGGGAACCGAATAAGAGGAAGCATTTCAAACTCTGAAGCTTATGATTTGAAACTGTTAGTGCATTCATCTGTCGACTTCGTCTTATATCGAGTCTCGGATTCATAGTGGTTTTATTCAAACATGATGACATCATCAATGACATCATCACACATGAAGACAAAGTAACATTTAAGGCTTTCGCTTGAAATAGATTTGTTTATCGGTTTCGCTTGAAAAGGAATTTTGTAGGTTTCGCTTGACTTTTCATGTGTGTCTTCAAGCGAACCCTCAACACTATAAATAGGATGTTTGTCATTTCATTTGTAACAATTGCCAGAAAGAGATACTGAGGTGCTGCCGGTTTTCCTTTCGTTTGTAAACGCTGTTATATCAATACATAAGAGGATTAAAGCGTTAAACAAGCTGTTTTATCGTCAGTTTTTTAGTGTCTGCCTCTGAAACTGATAAATCTCTTCTGAACGAGTCGTTCGGGTCGCAAACCGATCCTACAAGTGGTATCAGAGCTCAGGAGGAAGAGATTTCACAAAAACAGCTCATTTTCATCACTAATTCTGTTTCTACACCATTCTTTTTCGAAATTTAAATTTTTTCACAGATAAAATCGGCTCAAATTTTCATATAGTGCGCATATACATGTATTAACAAATCCTGGAAAGTTTCAGAGCTTAAATCGACTTAAAACTAGTTAAAAACATGACATTCGCTTGAAATTGGTTCGACATTTGCTGACATCATCAGGCTTTCGCTTGAAATCTGTTGGCTTTCGCTTGAAATTTTGGTAGTTGGTTGAAGCGAAACACCGGTTTTTGCTTGAAATAAGTGCGGCTTTCGCTTGAAGTTACTTGTTGAGTCTGCTTGATTCAACCTCTCGCTTGAACTAACCGATTGAAAATTACATCGTGTTGTGTGATTCTTTAATCGAAGTTGTCAGTTGGTCACATATTTGTTTCATTCAAGAATTGCATGTGATAATATCATTAGATATTTGGTCCGTTCAAGTTTGCATGTGAACAACATAGTTTGTCGGCCATTGTTTACACATATTCAAAAATTGCATGTGAATAGCTGATAAGCTCATTTGATTGTTGACAAATTGTTGTTGACCACTGATGATATTAATTGTTCATTTGTTTTCAAAATGTGGCCCATGTGATCACACTGCTCAAGTAATAATTAGCACATGTTTCAATCATCAGACCACGTGATTCATACATCATTTGTCAAAATTAAATTTGCGTTGTCAATTAAGTTGTCGATTAAGTGGATTATTGTCAGCTCACTACAGTCTTTTCGGCCCAATCACAATTATCAGTCAATTGTAATTGAGTATAAATCATTGATTGTTGTGTGCATGTGAGTTGATAAGTGTTTGCAGGTAAAGTTGTTGTAAGGTCACGTGAGATATTTCAAAAGGTTCAAGTTACAAGATTTTAGTTCACACAGTTTGTTGACCACTTTTTATAATCTCTAATTCATTGTTGATAAATGTGAATACCCAAATTCATGTGAATCATCACGAGTTGTCGAATAATTAAAAAGTTGTTTTCACTTGAAGTATTGTTTTTTCAGGTGTATTAGCTTGAACAAGTTATCTCACTTGGAGGGACTGTTTTGAAAAACGGGTTTCCGAATCATGGATATTAATTTCTTTAAAATGACAAGTGAAACAATTGATAGAATAAATGTATTAAATAAAGAATTTGATTCATTTTCAGGTTATCCAGGAGAAAGTACAAAGAGTATCATTGAGAGGTATAGACATCTTGTTCGCTCAATGTCTGAGAAGGGTATTAAAAAAGAATCAGATGAATGGGTTGAAAAATTGGCCAATGCCATACCTCAACAAGAGTGGGGTACATATCTTTTGGATTTAAAAAGAACTGGAGAATACTCTGAATTAACAATTGGTCAATTCATTAAGAAACTTGAAGAACAGATGGAGAGAAATGCTGAGAAGAAGAAAAGTCAAAATGGAAAATCAATATTAAAGAAGAGCAAGAGTAAAGGTGTCCAAGTGGGAGAGGAACAGACTGAAGAAATTTCAGTTTTGAAAGACGAGAAGAAAGCTGATGAGAAACAGATTTTTGATTTAATGGAAAATTGTGAGAAGTTGAAATCAGAAAATGACAAACTGTTAAGAGATTTGAACAGTTTGACATTGAAAAACGAGATTTTGAAAGAAAAGGAAAAAGAATTTGAAAATGAAAAATTAAAATTTGAAAAAGATTTTCAAAGTCAAATGAAGATTTTAGAAGATGAGAAATCTGCCATTTTTAAAAATAATCTTGAAAAACAGATTGAAATAAACTCTCATCTTCAGAAAATCATTCGACTTGAAAATGAAGCTGAAAAAGCTCGGATTAAAATCAAAGAGCTTGAAGAGAAATTGAAAGGTTTTGAGACTTCGTCATCAACACCAGATTATCCATGTCCAAAACCGATCAATTCTGTTCCAATAAGTGACAATGTCACAAACTTTGACAAAGTCAAAGTTGAAGATTGTGATAAAAAAACTGATGATGATGAGAAAAAGAAAACATTTTTGAAATTAAAAGAAATGTTTAAAGAAACTGTTTTAAATTCGACTGAGAAAGGTGAATGCTCAAAGCAAAAACCTGTAAAGAAGAATGTGGAACAAAAACAAAAAGATAAAAAGCCGAAAAATTTTCAAAAAGAAAATAAAAGCTCATCAGTTCAATTATCCAATCAAAACAAAAATTTAAACAAATTGAAAAATGAAAACTCTAAAATAGTTGGTAATAAGTGGTGCAGGTTTGACCACAGTGCTCAAAAGCCAAATCCAGCAAACAAGAGGAGCAAGGATTATCACCAAGCCAAACAGTGCTATGATCTGAATGTTTGGACCGAAAATGGTGATTGGTACGATAACAGAGTGTGTTACAGATGCGGCTATCAAGGACACATTGCTGTTAACTGCCAGAGTTGGAGGTTTGAATCAAGGAGATGCTTTAACTGTAACATGATTGGCCATATTGCTAGAGATTGCTCAATGAGATCAATGAGAAGATCGAGGGCTGAATCTCAGAGGCAGGTGAAGAAACCAGTCAATGTCAAGCCCAAAGAACAGAAGGTTCAAGAACCTAAAGTTCAAGAAAAGAAAGTGAAGTTTTCTCAGGGGCAAAAAGACAGACTGAGGAAGAAGAGGAAGAAGGCCAGAGAGTATTTGGAGAAGATTTTGTCCTCGGGTTCATCTGTTAAAAATAAGAGTTCTGATGAATCGACTCCCTCGATTGCAAAGTCAAGCAAGACGAATTCATCAGATACAAATCTAAGGACGAAAGAGGAAAAGAAGAAGAAGAAAATGGTCGGCGATGAATCTGTCGTGTCGAAGTCAGACAAGCCACCTTCAGGCAATGAATCTGACGTGTCGAAGTCAGACAAGCCACCTTCAGGCGATGAATCTGACAGATCAAAGTCAGACAAGCCATGTGCAGGCAATGATTCTGGTACGGTAAAGCCAGAAGAGCCGGTAGTTGAGGTAAAAACTGAGAATTCAGGTCTAACAATGGATGATGCAAATTTTCCACCATTGTTGAACAAGAATTCAAAATCACCCAAGGACCGTCAGGCTTGGGTGAATCTGTTTAAATAGAAAAACCTGACTTGCCGGAGTTCCCAAGTTGGTAAGCGTGGAACATGAATCGGCACATTTCTTGAGAAATTCACGAATGTGATATTTCGACTTACAAGTGGTAAATCAGGGACATTAAGTTGTACTTGATTTTCTATAAGTGATGTTTGAGGATTGATCTTACAAATGTTAGTTTTTACAAGTGGTTGAAAGAACAAGGTGATGAAACCCCATGTTTGAGAAATGACTTACAAAACTAATTTTCCGGAAAAACCATTTTGATTAAAACAAACTTAAGTGTTTTGAAATCATCATGGGAAAATGTTTTGTTGTGAGGGGGAGTTCTGATTGTTCAAGCCAAGTGAATGGAGAATTGAAGTGATTCTCATCATGTTGTCACATTTCTTGTACAGCTTGTTTTCAAATTTTCCCAGAAAATCAAAATTGAGACATATTTTGATTTTAGGGGGAGTAAAAATTTTTAAAAAATTAGAAAATTTGAAAATGTCAAAAACATTAAAAAATGAAAAATGAGTTTTGTTGTCAAAAAGAGGAAATGATAGTCGATCAGTTGGACTGTCACAGCATGCTAAAGAAATGGAAAGTCAAAATGTGATAAACGATCTCACTAAAGATGTGACGATATGCTCAGATAGACTAGTAGATTTGCGATAACGATACAAACTTAAATGAAAAAGCCTAGTTCTAGTGGGAAACATGGTCAAAAGCATAGTACTTAGTTTTGTCCTTCTTGATTGTGTGCCTACTCAGTAATCGCTGATTGTCGAAAGACATAAAACTGGTTAAGTTTGTGAACTTTCACAACTTTGCTGAAAAGTCGCTGTGATTGTGCATTTCATTTTGCAAAGATTTAAACTTGTTTTATTTCTTTATTTTGTTTAAGCATCGGACATCCTCTGCGTACACGTGAGTATCGACCTGGATGTTGTTGCCTAAACGTTCTGCTTTATTTTCTTTGGTGTTTCGTTTAAGCTTTGGACCTCCTCTGCGCATACAGGAGTATCGACCTGGTGGTTAAAGCCTAAACAACTTCAACTTGTTTTTATTTTTCTTATTTTGTTTAAACATTGGACTTTCTCTGCGTATACGGAAGTATCGACCTGATTGTTAATGTTTAAACATTCTGCTTTGTTTTTGCACAAATCACAGTTGATAAAAGTTTAAAGGCATTACTTGAGATAGTGTATTGCATGATGAGGGGATATGCTGAGATCGTGGGGTCCATAAGAATTTAGTGCAAAATTAATATACTTTAATGTATCGGTAAGCATTTCGAAAGTTTTTAGATTGAGTTTAAGTGGACAACAATATTGTCAATCCATGTGAATCGTTTAGAGCTTAAAATGAAATCAAGCTTAACGGTGTTAGTGATTTGTCTCAAAAACTGATATGATCCTCTTACACAAACTCACAAAAATAGTGTCTGTATATATTTCTTTACTGCACTGCATTTCATTATATTCAAAAATCCAAAAAGATTTTTAGTGTGTTTTAACATAAATTTTGAAAAATTCAAAAAGAGTTTCGAAAAATGATGTTGAAGAGCTGATTTTCAAAATTCCAAGTGCTAAACATGATGAACATGGTTGGGAGCGAGTGCTTAAATGAAGGAATTTATTTTGAAAAAAAAAGTTTGATTAGTTAATCGAGATCATTAATTTGAACTTGGTGTAACTATTTCTAGTAAGTTTTTCTTATTGTTTTAAGTAAAAACTTATGTTTTTGATGAGAAAATGTGTGCAGGATATGAGCTTAAACAGAGATAAAGCCAGGGATTGATCTCAAGGTGATAGCTAATTCCAGATAGCGATCCCATCATGATGAGAGGGGGAGTCTGACGAGGCTAGAGCTAGAGAGAAGATATTGGTATATGCTAAGAAAAAAAAAAGACTGATAAAGACTGAAGATTGAGAATACTCGACATTTAAGACTCGTCAACATCTGAGGGGGAGTCTGTTGGTGCATTCATCTGTCATCTTCGTCTTAAATCGAGTCTCGGGTTGCATTGCGAATCTGATCAAGAGTGATGTCATCAATCTTGATGATGACATCATAATGTTGACATCAATGATGACATCATCACATGACAACATCATATGAAATTGCATGCAAACTTGAAACAGAATGTTAATTTATCGGTTTCGCTTGAACATGCATTTCATGTGGGTTTCGCTTGAAGTATTTTAGTGGGTTTCGCTTGAAGCAGACTTGTCCATCTTCAAGCAAAAGCTTAAGTCTATAAATAGGGTTCCATTTATTTCATTTGTAACAGTTCAAAGATTCCATACCGAGGTGCTGCCGGTGTGAAGACTGATTGTAATCGATATTATATCAATATAATCAGTGTTTAAAGTGATAAGCAAGCTGTTTCGACGTCGGTTTCTTAGTTTCCGCCTCTGAAACTGATAAAATCTCTTCTGAACGACTCATTTGGGCACAAACCGATCCTACAGAAACACTCCTGTGCTCGCATTGCTCGACGAAAACAACGACTTTGTAGTCTATTACGATGCCTCTAACCTCGGTCTCAGTTGTGTTCTAATGCAACGGGACAAGGTTATCGTGTACGCCTCTCGTCAGCTCAAGATCCACGAGAAGAACTATACAACCCACGATCTCGAACTAGGTGCAGTTGTTTTTGTGTTAAAGATTTGGCGACACTACCTTTATGGTACCAAGTGTACGGTCTTCACCGACCATAAGAGCCTACAACACATCTTGAACCAGAAGGAACTGAATATGCTCCAACGCAGATGGGTTGAACTTCTCAACGATTACGACTGTGAGATTTGCTACCACCCAGGCAAAGCAAACGTCGTTGCCGATGCTCTCAGTTGACGAAGCTATTTGCATAGCGTTCGTAATATTCAAGCCCAACACGACCTCAAAGCTCTAATTCGTGATGCTCAGCACACGTGCTTCATTGAGAATACCTTGAGAGAGGAAATGAAGAAATGTGGTGCTGAAATCCAACTTGTCACCAAATCGAATGGTATCTACTACTACCTCGATCGCATCTGGATCCCTAGTCGCAATAACCTTCGGGAGATATTGTTGACTGAAGCCCACAAGTCTCGATATTCCATTCATCCCAGTGCCGACAAGATGTACCAGGACCTGCGTGCCAGGTATTGGTGGCCTGGAATGAAGAAGGATATTGCCCTCTATGTTTTGTAATGCCTAACCTGCTCGAAGGTCAAGGCTGAGCAACAACGACCCTATGGCTTACTCGTGCAACCCGGGATCCCTATGTGGAAATGGGAGAGTATAGCCATGGACTTCATTACGAAACTCCAGCGCACGCCATCAGGTCACGATAGCATTTGGGTTATCGTTGATCATCTCACTAAATCCACCCACTTTCTGACGATACGGTACCGACGAAGTCATTTGTCGACATGGGACACCTCGTGACATCATCTCTAACCGCGATGGTCGATTCACTTCGCGCCTCTGGGAAACTTTTCAATCTACTCTCGGTACTACTCTCAATCTTAGTACTGCTTTCCATCCCCAGACCGACGGTCAGACTGAACGCGCGATTCACACCCTTGAAGACATGGTTCGCTCGTGCGTTATAAATTTTGGTGGTAATTGGGATTCGCATTTTCCTTTAGTCGAATTCTCGTACAACAACAATTATCACTCTAGCATTCAAATGGCACAATTTGAGGCATTATATGGAAGAAAATGTCGATCACCTATTGTATGGCACGAGATCGGAGATGCACAAATTACCGGTCCTGAGTTATTGCAAGAAACGACTGACAAGATCCTCCAGATATGAGACAATCTATTAAAAGCTCGGAGTCGTTAAAGAGTTACGCCGATAAACGCCGCAAGCCCCTTGAATTTGACGTTGGTGATCACATACTCCTAAAGGTTGCACCTTGGAAGGGGGTGGTCCGATTCGGCAAGGAAGGAAATCAAGTGCCTCGATACGTTGGACCCTTTAAGATTCTGGAAAGAATTGGCAAAGTGGCCTACCGACTCGAACTACCAGAGGAACTCAACAATGTACATCCGACTTTCCACGTTTCGAACCTCAAAAAGTGTCTAGCCGACCAGAACTTACATGTCTGTAGGATCGTTTTCAGACCCAAATGAGTCGATCAGAAGAGATCTTCACCAATACAAAAGGCGGAAACAGATGTATCGGTGTTATTTCAACTGTAATGCACTAGAAATCACTTTAAATTATCTTTTGATTGATATTAGTTCGATTACAATGCTGTAGACACTTCGACAGAGCTTCGCTACCGGAATCAGAATCGTTACAAATGAAATGGCACATCAGGTATTTATAGGGTTTGTAATTTCGCTTGAAACAGTCCAAGCGGAATCTAATTCCACACGAAATTAACTCAAGCGAAATCAGCATCTGATTTCAAGCGAAATACCTATAAAAACACATTTCTCGTTTTCCGTGCCCTGATCTAACTAAAACAATACAAGACTCGATACAAGACGAAGTCGATAGACGGATGCATCAACAGACTCCCCCTTGGATGTTGACGAAATATTCGGTGTCGAGTCTTCGGTTGTCAAACCTTCAGTCTTTAACAGTCTTCTCGAACTCTCCAAAGATTCTCCATTGTAAGCGTCTTCAATCAATCTCTTTCTTTTTCTCCCAGAATCTCAACCTGGTTCTATACTCCTCTTGATCAGGTCTCTTGATTCCTTAAGATCATCAGCATCAGCAGCTTTAAACTCCCTCTAGATGTCATCAGACTCCCCTTTTCGCTAAACAGGAATTGCAGTCTGGAATTCTCTTCTCACAGGTTCTAAGATCGTAATCTGGCACTCATCCAACTCAGGTAATGGAACCTGGCTAACCTGCACATTCTCTACCTCAAAAATAAATTTTCACAAATTTTAAAAATTTATCAAATTTATATCACTTGCAAGTATTATTCAGAATGATTTAACATTCAAAAAATTTCTGATGACCACTTGAAGAAATACCATTTTTCTTTTCAAACAACACTCTCCCAAACCTGTTCATCATGTTTAGCACTCGGAATTTTGAAAATCAGCTCTTCAACATCAGTTGTCAAAAATCTTTTTGTATTTTCTCAAAAGTTTATGCTAAAACACTCCGAAAATCTTTTTGGATTTTTACTTTAATTGAACATACAGTAAAGAAATATATACAAATATTTTTGTGAGTTTGTGTAAGAGGATCATATCAGTTTTTGAGACAAATCACCAACACCGTTAAGCTTTATACATTTTAAGTTCTAAATGATTCACTTAGATTGTCAGTATACTGATCCACTTAAATTTTCACACAAAGTTCAACTGTTTCGAGATACGAGATTAATGTTTTAGAGACTTAAACTTATTCGCGTGTCCCACCTCAGAATATACTCCCGCATCCAGATCCCAATATCCAGTCTTACAGGTGAGTATACCTAGATGATATCTGTAAAGGGTTAAATGTGAGGGCCGTGAGAGCTCAGGCTATTGCTTCCGCAAAATCAGAGAGATGACGGCTTCGACTTTCGGTGTGTTCCCTTTAGAGAATCTTTTCTTCAACAACACATGATTAGCATTTTTCAATGTTTCATCATTTTTTATGCTGAGGGTGGTGCTATATTTCAAGCAAGCATAAAGTATTATACGGGGACTAGGCCATTGCTTCCGCAAAATCAGAAGTCCCGGGATAATACCCCAGATATCACTAAGCATAAAGACCTAGTATCTCAGAAAGAGGGACCTTTCAAACAAGATTTCGGGGGTTACCCATATATCCGAGAGATGTTCCCCACGATATAAGTAAGTTTGAAATTTAGGTTTATATCTCGTCACAATTTACTAAATGTGTAAAAACCTACTGGCATATCATCAGTGAGACCGTTTATCACATTTGACTTTCCAATTCTTTAGCATGCTGTGATAGTCCACTGATGTACTATCATTTCCTCATTTTACTACAAAACTCATTTTGAATTTATCATGTTTTTGACTTTTTCAATTTTTCAAATGTTTTTGGATTTTTTGAAAAATTCTTACTCCCCCTAAAATTCAAAATCATTTAAAAGAAATTTGAAAACAAACTGTACAAATAAAGTGACAACTGTTGTGAATTGCTTCAATTCGCTATCCATTTGGCATAAACAATCAGAACTCCCCCTTACAACAAACTATTTTCCCATTTGATTTCAAAACACTTAAGTTTGTTTTAATCAAAATGGTTTTTCCGGAAAATTACATTGGTTGATTTTATAAAACCACTTGTAGGTTAGGGGTTTCATCACCTTGTTCTTCTTTAACCGGAAGTATTTAACAATTTAGATCAATCAACAAACCAATACCACTCGTAGAAAATCAAGTACAACTTAATGTCCCTGATTTACTTCTTGTAAATCGAAATATCAACAATGTGAATTTCTCAAGAAATATGCCGATTCCTGCTCCACGATTACCAACTTGGGAGCTCCGGCAAGTCCTGATTTTTAACAATCATAATATGTTCCATCCCAGTCACAAACCTGGGATGACTCACCTTTACTTGGTTTCTTCATTTTTTTCTCATAAAACTCCTTCACTCCTTTAACCTTCCCATCAACCATTTTACCAAAAATATGTTGCACTTTGGGGTTAAAAGCTTTTTCAATATCAAATTCTTTCTTTTCTGAGAAAAATTGATTTGAAATCTCAATTTTACCAAGTTTTTGTTTAAAATTCTCAGCCCTCAATGGTGGAAAATTGACATCATCCATTGGCGGTACAGAAGTTTCCAACTTTAACTCAACACGTGGCTCCTCTGACTTTATGGAATCAGATTCATCGCCAGAAGATAGCTCCTCTGATTTTGTCGAATCAGTATCATTGCTAGAACTATCATCAAATTTCTTAACAACCCACTTGTAATTGTCAAGATTTGCTTTTCTCTTGTAAAACCTTTTTGAACACTCACCAACCTCAAACTTTGAATTTTTTAAAACTTTGAATTGTTTGGTTGGTGGTTCATTTTCAACCATCTTTTCTTTCAGTTTATCAGAAACTCCCTGTTTTGGTTGGATTGCCTTTGAACAATTCCTGGCAATATGACCAATTGTTTTGCATTGAAAACAGGTTCTCGTTTCCTTCCTTTGAACAACTTCTTTCTTCATTTCTTCTTGCTTCTTAGCAAGGAATTCTTTGTTTGTCTGCTTTCTGAACAACTGCTCTTTTTCTTCTTCGGTTGATATTCCTGAAACAAACACAGTTTTTGGTTTATAAGTTTTTTCATTTTTATGATTTTTCGGTGGAATAAAACCAAGACCTTTTCTTTTGAAATTACCATTATGGTTTGGTTTCTTTTGAAAACCTGAACCAGAACTGTAACCCTTTTTCTTGTTTTCTCTTTGTTGTACTCTTGAGGTGTAAGGTTTAGGTTTTTCAGTAAGATTTACATCTTTTATTTCAGAAATATTAATTTCTATTAGTTTAAAAACCTTTTTGATCATTTCAGTTTTAACACCTCTTATTGGAAATTCATCATCAGGATATAATTTGTCAGAATCATTCAAAGTATAAGCAACTTTAAATGTTTCGTCATTCAAATTAGATTTTGATAACAAAAACTCTTTATTGTAGACCCGTTTCTCCTTTTTAACTGTTGGACTTGACTTGTCGGACTTTGACTCTGAGTTTGACTCCAACTTTGACTCCTCGGTTTCATCGTTATCCAACACCTGATCGACCACTTTCTTTATTAATTCAGACTCATGATCAGTGTCAGACGATGTGAAAGTAACATCAATGTTGTCTGGCAAATTTTCTGAAGACTCAGACTCCCACTGTAAATTGGTTGCCTTTTTGACTCTTTCTGAATTTGGATTTATAGGAGAATATCCATTTTCAAGCGGGGGTGGACACTTTGTATAACTGGCACTTTGTTTCTTACCAGAAATCTTCACTTCAGTATCCTTTTTCTTTTCAGAACTCTTGTCTTCAGATACTTTCTCTTCATTAAATGCCTTCATGCCTTCAACAGTTGGATAAATCCTGTCAATAACATAAGAAGTACATGAGTAACTTTTTAACAATCTATTAACTCTTTCTGTTTCAATCCTTTGAGTTTCCAGTGTCTGTTCAAGCACAACACATTTTTCAATGTAATTGTTGACAACTTTTTGCTTTGTCATGAAAGCTCCTTGAAGTGGCTTCATTGCTGTTGCTTGTTCACTGCTTGATTGATTGTACTGATTCATTGCTTTATTTAAAACATCATAAGATTCTTTCAATCTGTTCAAATTATGAATCGAAGTACTGTTTTGCTTTTTTACTGCTTCACAGTTTTCACATATCACCGGAATCTTTTGTGCATCAGCTTCAGCTTCAACTGTGAAAACTGGAATATCTTTGACCTTTTTTCTTATCACTGGAACTTCTTCATCATCACTGCTAACGGGCTTTTTAACTTTCTTCTTTTTCTTCTTAACTTTTCCATCATCACTATCACTTTCTTCCATCATTCTTAAGTGCTTTTCCATTCTCCTTGCATAATAATCATTATCATTATCACTGTCTTCAGCAACTCTAGCAACAAAAGCTTTGTGATTTGAAGTTTTGTTAGGATCATAATCATCCCAACTGAAATTTGCCCAACTAAACCCTTCTGGTAATTTTTCATCATCTTGGTTTATCAGACATGCTTTACTACCAGCTGAAACATATTTATCCCAATTGAATTCTTTTGTTAACTTTTTATCATCTTGATTCACCATACAAGCTCTCTTTGATGAATCTTCGATTGTCTTCCTAGCATGTGCTGTTTGTGGTTCTTGTTGTTGTTGAGCAACTTGATGATAAATTGCTTTCCGATAGTAATCATTATTGTTGAACGGATTTTGAGCTCCACTTGCTTCACGATTTGTGCACTCTCTCTTGAAGTGTCCTTTTTCCCTGCAACGAAAACAAGTAACTTTAGATTTATCAAAACCTAAAGTAGAAACATTTGCATCACGAAAATCATCTCTTCCCGTAATTTGTTTAAACTTTTCGGCTCTTCTCAAAACACTCGCCAAACACCACTTTATATCCATCAATTCCATCTCCTCAGCATCAATCTGATCGTAATCCTCTTTTGTCAACATTGGATTCCCGATCTTTCCTGCAACTAAACTATCATATGATTCTAATACAGTTCCCAACAATGACATGTGACCTTTTGCAACCTCTTCCGAGAAATTTTCACCATTTTCAAGATTCAAAACAATGTTGCATTGTAATCTCTTGCCATTCTTGGTTGTTGAAAAATTTGGATCAAATGATGGATATGAAGAAAACCCCGTTTTGCTGTTTGATCCTTGAGATGACCCTCCAGATGAATTCTTAGCATTGAATGCAGTTTCAACCTTTGGTGACATATTAGCCTTATCACTAACACCTCCTTTATAATAAAGACCGATATCTTGTTCACCATCAAAATCCTTCATTCTCGAAATCTTTCTTTGCTCCATCTCTTGAGCTTCAAGTTTTTCAATGAACTTATACAGTGTCAAATTACTAAAATCTTTCTTATTTCTCAACATCATGAGATATGTGCCCCAAGTTTCATGTGGCAATGCATCAGCCAACTTTTCTATCAATTCTTCATTATCTTTATTGATACTCACTCTCTTCATTTGAACTAACAAATTGCAATATCTTTCGATGATCTGCTTGGTGCTCTCAGTTCTCAAGCCACGAAATAGATCAAATTCCTTTTTCAAAAGTGACTTTTTGTTTTTGATCATTTCTTTACTTCCAACAAAATTTGATTTTAATGCTTTCCAGATAGAGTATGCACTTCCATTGTGTTGCAATAAAACCAAGATATCTTCCTTCACAGCTTGATGCAATAGACTAATCATCATCTTCTCATTTTTGTATTTCTTTCTATCATCAACACTTAGATCTTTAATAGCAATCTCCTCCTCATCATCATTCAATGGTCTAACATATTTCATTTCCACACATTCCCAAGCATCCAAATAATTTGCTTGAACCCAATTCTCAAATCATTCTTCCCATCCTTTGTACTCTTCGATATTCATAAGCTTAGCTGGTTTTTGCATAGTGCCCGTTTCATTTTCCATGTTCAAGTTCTGAGTAACACTAGCCGGAGTAGTCGGGGTAGTAGCAAATACGTTATAAAATTCCTCTTCCATGTTTTGGTAACAAGTTTCACAAAACTCTGACACTTTCAAGTGAAATCAAATCTTTCACACGAAATAACACTCTCAAACAAAATACCTCTTCACACGAAATTAATTGTTCAAACGAAATACCAGCTTCACACGAAATTACCTGATTTCGTGTGAAATAACCTTCTTTCAAACGAAATTACTATGAAATTTCACACGAGATTAACTCTCACACGACATTACCCCTTGGAGTGAAATTAGCTTCAAACGAAATTAGTGATTTCGTTCGAATCATTCAAACAAAACTAATTCCGTGCAAAATTACAGCAATTGTTCGAACAAAATAATATCAACTTTCAAGCGAAATTAAACTTTCGAACTGTTTTAAGCCGAATTAATGTTTGAAACTTTCAAGGGTTTGTTAAAACACTGTTACGCACATTATATTTGAAAATCAAGCCATTTTAACTGTGAAATCAAGTTTAATTGTGAAAAAAAGGCGTAGAAAACAGAAATTGCAGCTGAAATGGTAAGAACTCTCCCTCCTGAGCTCTGATACCACTTGTAGGATCGTTTTCAGACCCAAATGAGTCGATCAGAAGAGATCTTCACCTATACAAAAGGCGGAAACAAATGTATCGGTGTTATTTCAGCTGTAATGCACTAGAAATCACTTTAAATTGTCTTTTGATTGATATTAGTTCGATTACAATGCTGTAGACACTTAAGCAGAGCTTCGCTACCGGAATCAGAATCGTTACAAATGAAATGGCACATCAGGTATTTATAGGGTTTGTAATTTCGCTTGAAACAGTCCAAGCGGAATCTAATTCCACACGAAATTAACTCAAGCGAAATCAGCATCTGATTTCAAGCGGAATTACCCAATTAATTTCGCATGAAATGGCCTTGTGTCATTTCAAACGAAATACCTATAAAACACATTTCTCGTTTTCCGTGCCCTGATCTAACTAAAACAATACAAGACTTGATACAAGACGAAGTCGACAGACGGATGCATCAACAATGTCCCTCTTGAGGATTTACAAGTGGACGTAACATTACACTTCATGGAAAATCTAGTCGAGATTATGGACCGAGAGACCAAGAAACTCCGACGCTCACGCATTCCTATAGTGAAGGTTTGCTGTGAAGGCAAACGGGGCGCCGAGTTCACCTGGGAACTCGAGAGTGATATGAAGGCTAAATATCCACAACTATTTGTTACGCCTGTGCCTTAATTTTGGGACAAAATTCCCTAAAGTAGGGGAGGCTGAAACAACCCGACTTTTCAAAGTCAAAGTCAAAGTACAAGTCAAAGTCAAGTTAAGGTCAACGTTAGGTTTACGTTCAGATTTGACATTTCTTGCTTAATTATTGTCCTATACTCTCGAACCTCGAACCTCGATATGTGTTAGTTAACGCCATTTTGAATTACGATTTATTAATATGTGAAGTAACAATGCGATAAACGTAACTAAACGCTATCACCTCGCTACCGCATCGCAACTCGAATCGCAGTTATGGATATTGTTTTACGTGTGTATGTTATTATGTGCTTTACTTGTGTGTGCTTATATGTTGTTGGATGTTATTCACAAACGCAATCGCAACTCTATCGCATCGCAACCCGAAATGCAAGTTTACTTTATGATTATTAAGTTGATTATGTTATTTGTGTAACTAATGTACAATGCTATCGCATCGCTTACTCATAACGCAACGCACAAAACAAAAGTCGAAAAACTAACCCGTACAAGCCATCCGACCGAACGACCAACCGGTCGAACCAAACACTTTGCACCACCTTTCACCTCTTCACCTATAAATACCTCTCCTGTCACATCAACTGTTCATTAATGTGACAACTCCCTCCAACCAGTGCACTCCCAAGCTCTTTTCTCTCGATTTCTCTCGATTTCTCACGATTCGTGTAAGTTTTCACTCTAAATCTTGTAATTCCATCTTTATTACACACTTTCTCATCTTTTCTACAATTAAATCTTACATTTTAACCGTGAAATCATCTGATTTGAGGCTTTTCTAGGGTGACGTCACCATGGGTTCTCATGAACACCAAAGTGTGACCTCATCTCATCAAGAACGGATCGAATCTAAAGGATTTCCACATATTTTTACAAAGATCTAAACACTTTTCACTTATTTCAAACTTTTCTTCAACATCTCTCACTTTTCACACAAAACCGTTAGAATCTGGACTCGTTCGGGCTCTCTACTCGTTCCCTAGTTGAGAACCGTTCTGAGAACAGAATTCTATCGAAGAGATGACCGATTTACGGGTTGAACATGAAACCCCATCAAGAACAGCTGAGTCTGGACGAACGGGGTGATTCCCTTCCGATCGGATGAGTTGGAGTTGATGTGATTTCCGTTGTTTGACACGTCGTCATACCGTCTCAGTTCAACCGCAAATCCTTTAACTTAACTGATTTTACCAAGTTTTCAAACTAAACAGTCGCTCAAACAAATAGCTATCCGATCGGACGACCATTCGATCAAACTGCTATTAGACCAGGTGATTGGTGAATTTTAACACTCAAACAATTTTCAAAACTTCAAAGAATACCAATTTCAAACGAATCATCATCCGAGCGAACGGCCATCTGCCCGGATGACCTGATGAATAGAAACACTTCACACATTTCAGAATGCTACAATGAAAACTTCAAAGTTCAAACATTCCACAAACACATTCAACCCCTCGAATGACCCTCCGACTAAATGGTCGTCCGTCCGGCTGACCATCCGTTCGGACGGTCATCCGATCGGATCACTGTTCGATCACACATCTCTTCGACGCACTGTTTAACGCACTGTTCAACGCTTACACTATCGTTCTCTGATCAGGCTAATCCTCAAGCGCTCCCTTCAATCCAAGCTTGTGTTTATTTACTAAACACGATCTGTGAGTATACTCGATCCCTTTTTGCTTAACGCACTTTTGGGTGTTACATACGTTACGTATATTAAATCACATCTATCACACAACGCAAACACTTTTTATACGCTAACCGCTCTCGCATGTTATACGTGTTGTTCGATGAATGCTAGTATGTTATGTTTACACAGTGATTGTCGTCTGACACCTTAGCAACGATAGCACTATAGTTTGGACTCAGCTCCTGTTGTGGACAGGGGTTGTTAAGGGCTTTTCTTCACGTGTCACAGTGGTGATATGTGTTGCACATTCTACAACTCGCAGTCAAGTCTGTGCATATGTCATTGTCAATAGCTTATTTGCTTCATATTTCTACGTGTTACATGCTGGTTATACGTAAATCGCTTTCGCTACTATTATGCTATTAAACTTGTATGCTCACCTTTACACTATGTGTATTGACTTTATTTTAACGTATGTGACAGGTGTTTAGGATGCTTTTATTTGCTGGATGTCATGGAATCAAGTTAGGTGGTCTAGAAACCCACGGACAATTTATGAGTTGTCGAAACAATATTTGTCTTTTTGAACACTATGTATGTAATAACTTCTTTACTTTATATGTTATGGTATGGGACATGACGTTAAATATTTGGTAAATATAGTTGTTATGGATTCTCCTGGACAATCTGTTTCGCTCTGTGCCGTGCCCCGATGTTTCCGCCATCAGTTGGGGTGTGACAATAGTGAGGTCATGCAGGCTGCTGAGCAGGCTGTTGAGCAGGGTTTTGTGCTGTCGGGTTCTGGGTAGGAGTAAAACGGCAAGTGTTGTCAAGATGACCAGATTTCCCACAGTTATTGCAGATACGACACTATACATGTGGTTGATGGTGGCTGTTACACCTGTTGCACAAAGGTGCATTGCCAGCGTATTGTTTGTTTGCTGGTGGTTGTTTAGGTTGATTTGGAGCTACCTGATTAGGTTGTGCCACAACTGCAAAGTTCTTGCAAGCCTTACGCTTCCTTGACTTCTTTGACGACTCCGCTTTCTTACCCTTTTATTTCTCATTTTTGTCAGACTGCTTCTGTTTCTTGTCACCCTTCCTATGGAGTTTACCTTTCTTGACCTGAGAGTCAGTCAAGGTTGCAACAAGCTCAATGGCCTGTCGGACGGTAGTAGGATTGCTTCTAGTGATGATATCCTAAATAGGATCTGGCAAACAGTCAATGTATTTCTCAATTTCCTTGTCCAAAGGCGTGACCATTGTCGGGTAAAGCAAGCTTAACTCCTCGTATCTGTCAGTATAAGCCCGGTGTTCACCACTGTCTTGCTTAAGGTCATGGAACTCATCTTCCAGTGCCCTCTGCTCGTGATGAGGGCAGAACTCGTTCATCATTAGAGCCCTGAGTTCCTCCCATGTTTGACCCATAGCAACATCAGCACCCCTATCTCTCATTACTCCATTCCACCACATGAGAGCCCTCTTTTGAAACACACTAGAAGCAAACTCGACTTTACAATTGTTAGGACACTGAACATGGTGAAAAGTACTCTCAAGACTCTTAAACCACTGTAGGAGCCCAGTTTCTCCTTTAGAACCACTAAACTTGAGCGGTTTAGCCGAATTAAATTGTTTAAAGTGGCACGAAGCAGGTGCATTAAGATTGTTGTTGTTGGCTTGGTTAATTTGAGTGATGAGATTTGGGAGTATAACAGCCATCTGCTGTGCTTTGATAGTTGCCAGTTCGGCATCAGGTTGTTGTACGTTGCGTCAAGGAGGCATTCTAAAAGAGGAAAACATGAGAGAAAACGAGTGAGATGATATGATGAAAAATGAGATGTCATTGAATAAAAATGAGATGTTACACATATCGACAAAAAGTAAGGGTGGTGGTCATTCGTTCGTTACCTCCAAACAAACAAACGACACACAGTGACTAATCAAAGTAAATGGGTCATAATAATGTATCACGAAGACATGCTTTAGCTTATAAGTGGACTGTTATACCCGTCTTCCATTAACATAATTCTAATATTTAATACGCATATTTTGTAATAATACGGACTAACAAAAAAACTTGTTATGTTAGGATTCATACATGATCAAAGTTTTTAGGATTTACATCCCTACTAGTTTAAAACATACATAGTATGGCATTAAGAGTTACATGTTCCATATTCAACTAAACAAAAGACATCATTCGCGGAAGCTTCAAAAGTATGGTGTTCGGTTCTTGCTATGTGCTTGATCGGCATCTAGGATATCATCAACAACAACTAACATCAAAACCATCTAAAATGTTAGTTTTGACAACATATAAACATGTATATTCAAGTTCTAATATCAAACAAATGAAAACAAAAATAAAATTCCGGAAATAGATCTCTCGCGCCACGTGAGCGACTCTTTAAGATCGTTCGCGTGCCGCAAGCAGCCCCGCGTGCCGCGCCAGGTCCAGTACTCCCCATCGCGTGCCGTGGGGGAGTCAGTTTCCAGCAGGTCCGGTTCTGGGCCAGCATTTTCTGCCCAGCTCAAGTTTTTCTCCTAATTCAAACTTTAAATAATCATAACTTTAAATTTTCAAGTCCGTTTTTCCCAATTCTTTTTCCTATGCGTCCGTATTTTAAATATGGATCCGTTTATCATACTTACTCACATCAAAATTCGGATTATAAGCTGATGGCCTATAAATTCTCTTTTATTTATTCGACTCGTTTTGTTATATGTCATATTTTACATCATTCGTTCTTTTTGGTTTCTAAACTTAATTACCCAATTCCCCGGGTTTGTCAACTTTGGCGTATCACTTCCATTCCATGGTTTTATGCACGCAATAGAATCATGCTTATTTTCCAATGTTTCAACCACGTCGCTTAACGCAAATTTTATTAGTTAAATTTCTAGTCTTTTGACCCAACATCACGGGTTCCTTAAATCAATTTAGCGTATCCATTACATGGCTTACGCACTTCATCACTAACACATTATGTGACCTTTAAGTCACTACTTACATCATCATTTTAAAGCATAGTTTTGACCCATTTGGTTGTCGAGTGAGGACCTTCACTTCATTGACAACCAAGCTTATTCCAACCATTGTTTTAACCCATTTTCTATGATATACCGAACGATTCTAACCGTTCTTTTTAACCCGTATTACTTAATCTAATCATACTTTAACCATCTATTTTGGTCCATTCGGTTTGCCAAGTGAACTTCGTCACTTCTATGGCTTACCAAACATACAATAATTATTCAATTTGACCCGTTTGATCTATCGAGTGAACTTCGTCACTTCAATGACACATCAACGCTCTTATCACACTACGATATCATTAACAAGCTATAACTAAACATTTTTGTACAAATTGACGAACCTAATAGTTGCGTACCTTTAGGGGGTTTCCTTCAAGCGTGTGTCCGCTCCGGCTTGTCTGCTTGAGGATTCGATCCCTTTACCTATAGAGTTCAACCACCTACTGTTTAGAACTCTATTCATAACGCTTATCGCATATTTCGCCATATTATTCAAATATGCGTTTTTATTAGAAATTTAACGTTTTAACTTTTTCTTAGGCGTTTTAACAAACACCTTATGGGTATCGTTTTACGAAATTCATTATCAAGCTTATGACTTCACTATTTAGCCAAAATCAAACAATTTTTGCAAGTTCATTACATCTAGTATGTACAATAACATTCTAGATTCACTTCATGTAAATCAATAATACTCTTTTTATAATCATACTTTTAGTATTCTTTATCATTCTACAAAAACCCACTTAACACTTAGATGGGTAACCATGAGCTTCAGAATTTGAGCATCAATTCAGCAAGTTTATTGACTAGGATTTACTCCTAGACATGTTTTCATCCCTAATTTCATCCAAACATCAACTAATCAAATCAGATTTCAATTTCACGAATCATCAAGAAGTTGAGATGAAACCAAATTGTAAATTTTGACATACCTTATGATCACTTCACTGAGATGATCACTAATTTATGCTTGGATATTGATTTGGCCTTTCATTTTGATCAATTTTGAGCTAGTTAGGGTTTGAAGTTGAGAGCCCCTGGCTTCTCTGGAGAATTCGACTAGAACACACACTTAGAGTGTGTGTTTTGGTGTTGAATGTTTTATTTAATTAAAACTTGCTTCAAAATTGTCACCTTTGGTCCCTATACTTTACCAAGTTGCATAGAGTGTTATTTTAACCAATTTCTCTATTACTACAAGACAACTAACCAACTAGGTTATTTATTCCTAGTTAGTTTATTTTGTTTATTACCAACATTAAATTTTTAAATATAAAAATTTATATTTTCGGGGTGTTACAAGTCCACCCCCCTTAAAGGGGTTTCGTCCTCGAAACCGAAATACGTACCAAATAATGTAGGGTAGAGTCGTCTCGTCTCATCTCCTCTTCGGATTTCCGTGTAGTATCCGAACCCTTCCTATGCTCCCACTTGACCTTCTCTTGGTCGATTTCCTTGTTTTGTAAGCTTTTTACCTTTCGATCCAGAATTTCAATCGGCTTCACCGCATAATTAAGACTATTATCCACTTCAATGTCGTCGTAGTGAATATAAGTCGTTTCTTCGGCTAAGCACTTTCAGAGATGTGTTACGTGGAACGTGCTATGGATTCCACTCAATTCTTTAGGTAATTCGAGGCGGTATGATTTTAAACGGCCCAATAAACCTCGGGCTTAACTTTCCTCTTTTTCTGAACCGAATACCCCCTTCCATGGAGATACTTTAAGCATAACTTTATCACCAACTTGAAATTCGATCGGTCTTCGTCTCTTGTCAGCATACGACTTTTGCCTATCTTGAGCTGCTTTTAAATGAGCCCGAACCATATCAATTTTCTCATTAGTGGCTCGAACTATATCTTTATGGGCGACTTCGCGTGGTCCCACTTCACCCCAACACACCGGGGTTCGACACTTCCTTCCGTAGAGCATCTCGTACGACACCATACCAATACTTGCGTGGTAACTATTATTTTATGAGAATTCGACCAACGGTAGATAAATATCCCAACTACCTCCAAAGTCGATGATACACAGCCGTAGCATATCTTCCAGTGTCTGTATTGTTCTTTCGCTCTGTCCATCCGTTTGAGGATGATACGCAGTGCTAATAAACAATTTTGTTCCCAATTGCCTTAGAAATCACGCCAAAAGTTCGAAGTAAATCGGGTATCCCTATCGGACACAATGGATACCGGTACCCCGTGGCGTGCCATTATCTCATTAGTATGTACTTATGACATCTTTTTTGACGTATAAGTCTCACGTATCAGAATAAAGTGAGCAATTTTTGTCAGTCTCTCCACAACTACCCATATGGCATCAAATCCTTGGTTCGTTTTCGGTAGTTTGGTCAATAGGTCCATGGTAATGTGTTACCATTTCCAATTTGGAATATCCAGCGGTTGAAGTTTACCGTAGGGTCTTTGGTGTTCTTCCTTGACTTGTAAACATGTCAAGCATCTCTCCACATACTTAACTACATCCCTTTTCATACCGGGCCACCAGTAATTTTGTTTCAAGTCGTTATACATCTTGGTCGCCCCCGGATGAATGGAATAACGGGATTTGTGAGCTTCATCTAGTAAAAGCATCTTAACCCCACATGAATTTGGAACCCACGTTCTACCGAAATGAGTTTTCAACCCGTTGCTACCATCTACTAAATTCTTCAGTTGGCCAACTATTCTTTCCTTCTTCTAAGTCTCTTCTTTCATTGCTTCAACTTGTGCTTCCCGGATTCGTTCAAGTAGACCCGACGCTATTATAAGCTGCGTCGATCTAACCCGTATAGGAGCATAATCTTCCTTTCAGCAAAGTGCATCTGCCACCACATTGCCTTTTCCTGGATGGTAATGTATTTCGCAATCATAATCCTTCACCGTTTCCAACCACCGGCCTTTGTCTCATATTCAACTCCTTATGATCGAAGAAGTATTTATACTTTTGTGGTCAGTAAATATGGTGCATTTCACCCCATATAAATAATGCCTCCATATTTTCAGCGCAAATACCACTGCCGCCAATTCAAGATCGTGCGTAGGGTATTTCTTTTCATGAATCTTCAGTTGCCTTGAAGCATAAGCTATAACTTTGCCCCGTTGCATTAAAATGCACCCAAGTCCCGAATGTGACGCATCCGAGTAAACCACCATATCATTGACTCCGTTCGGCAATGTTAAAACCGGCGCGTGAGTTAACTTCTTCTTGAGCGTTTGGAACGCTTTCTCTTGTTCAACGCCCCATATAAACTTCTCTTCCTTGGGAGTTAACTTGGTCATTGGCGTAGCAATCTTGTAGAAGACTTGTATGAATCTCCTATAATATCCCGCAAGCCCTAAGAAGCTTCTGATTTCTGAAGGATTCTTCGGAGGGTTCTACTTTGCCACGATGTCTATTTTTTACGGATCTACTAACACCCCGTCAGCGCTAATAATGTGTCTGAGAAATTGCACCTCTCGTAACCAAAAGGCGCATTTCGAAAACTTTTCATAAAGCTTTTCTCATCTAAGTGCTTCCAATACTTCGCGTAGATGATGCGCGTGATCCACCTCATTTTTCGAATACACCAAAATATCGTCAATGAACACTATCACCGACTTATCTAGCATGGGTTTGCAATTCCGGTTCATGAGATCCATGAAGGCCGTGGGTGCATTTGTCAGCCCAAAAGACATCACGAGGAACTCGTAATGCCCGTACCGTGTACGAAAGGCCGTTTTCGGCACATCCTTTTCTTTGATCCTTAGCTGATGGTATCCCGATCTAAGGTCAATCTTCGAAAACCAACTTGCGCCTTGTAGTTGGTCAAATAAATCATCTATTCTCGGGAGCGGGTGTCGATTCTTCACTGTGAGTTTGTTTAACTCTCGGTAATCGATACACATTCGCATACTCCCGTCCTTCTTCTTTACGAACAATACTGGTGCGCCCCACGGATACACACTCGGCTTATAAACCCTTTGTCAAGCAAATCTTGAATCTGAGACATTAACTCTTGTAGCTCTGATGGCGCGAGTCGATACGGTGCCTTAGCTACGAGTTTTGCGCCCGGAACTAATTCGATCCCGAATTCTACTTCCCGTTCTGGTGGTATTCCTGGTAAAACTTCCGGAAACACATCTTCATAGTCTCGCACCACCGGTACATCTCCAACTTTCGGTGATTCTTTCTTCGGTTCACTTGCGTATACCATAAACGCCTTACATCCGCGCCTCATAAGCTTGTTAGCCTTTAACATTGAACATATCACGGGATTACCTCGTTTCTCACCATAGATAGTAACGTGCTTTCCGCTCGGAGACATTAGTTTTATCTCTTTACGGAAGCACACAACCTTTGCATGATGTCGGGATAACCAATCCAACCCGACAACTAGTTGGAATTCTCCCATTGACAATGGGATCAGGTCTATCGAGTATTCTTCGCCATCTATACTCAATTTGTAGTTTCGACATACATCACACCTTATAAAGCTTTTGTTGTCACCTATTTCTACTTCTAAAGGCATAGGTAGTTTGGTTAATAAAAATGAAGGATTTTGAATAAATCCATGTGAAATAAAGGATTTATTCGCACCCGTATCAAATAACACACGTGCGGGAATTGAGTTTATCACGAATATACCTGAGACCACATCGGGTTCTATCTTCGCCTCGGCCATGGTTAGTTGGAAAGATCTGGCCTTTGCCTTTTGAGTCTCTGTTTGTGAATCCTTGCTATCTTTCTTTCCGGCTAAGTTCGGGCATTCAGATTTCTTGTGGCCCGGATGGTAGCATTTGTAACAAACCAAAACTTTTCCCGGGCATAGTGAAGCCTTATGCCCTGTCTTTCCGCATATAGAGCACGGTTTATCCTTGAAGCGACATTCGCCCTTATGCCCTTTCCCGCACCTTACAGCTAGGCAACCCGCCTTTCACATCCTGCTTCTTTGCCGGTTCTGTCGTTCGTGCCTTTTTTTGTAGGGCTTGGATTGACAATCTGCGCCCTTCGTTCACCCCGCTCAACTTGCTTTTTCAGCTCAATCTCTCGTTCCCAAGCAGTGTTTATGATCTCGGTGAGAGTCTCGTATTTTGAGGGAGTCAAGAACTCCCGATATTCGGCAGTCAGCATGTTATAATAGTAATATATTTTCTGCTCTTCGGTCGTCACTAACTCATCACAGAATCTCAGTTTGTAATGGAAGATACACGTGATTTTGTCAATTGATTCCCCTTTCTGCCACAATTGGATAAATTCTTCCTTGATTCTGTTAATGACCGCCTTGGGACTGTGATGTTTAAGGAACGATGCCTTAAACTCATCCCATGTCATCACCTTTGCCGCTTCATTCCCAATCTCCTTTTTCTTATTATCCCACCAGTCTTTCGCTTGGCCCCTTAACTGACCCGTGCCATAAGCTACGGAATCATTTCTATCACAGTGGGTCCTTTCGAACACTCCCTCGATGTCACTTAGCCATCGTTGGCATATTATCGGATCGACCTCCCCGTTATAAATTGGAGGTTTGCAAGCCATGAACTTGTTGTATGAACAAGCCTTCCGTTCTCCTGACTTTTCCTTTGCTTGGTTGGCATTATCTTCCAATCTTTTGATCCATTCTTCAACTATTGTAAGCACTGTGCTTTGAATATTGTCTATAAAACCGGTTAGACTGTTTTTGATTGCCTTTCCTACCTCTTCGGCAATCACTTCCCTCATCTATTCGGTGACTGTAGGCACCGTATCATCGTTACCTCCATCGGCCATCTTGAAACTGAAATGTTTATACCAGTTATTAAACATTTTATTTTATAACATATGCTTTATTCACTTTGGTTTAGCCAAGTTCATAACTTGCTTTAACCGTTCTCATTTAGTGCACTTTTCGGGTTCGAGTGTGTTAACACGCTCTTCCCGTGCACGTCAAATCAAGTTCCCTTTTTCTAATGTTCTACTAAAATCTACTAAATATCTAATTCTTACCGGATGTTTGATCAAGCTTCAAACCGAACACGCTTTGCTAACAACCTTGAGCTCTGATTACCAACTTGTTATACCCGTCTTCCATTAACATAATTTTAATACTTAATACACATATTTTGTAAAAATACGGACTAAAAAAAAACTTGTTATGTTAGGATTCATACATGATCAAAGTGTTTAGGATTAACATCCCTACTAGTTTAAAACATACATAGTATGGCATTAAGAGTTACATGTTCCATATTCAACTAAACAAAAGACATCATTCGCGAAAGCTTCAAAAGTATGGTGTTCGGTTCTTGCTATGTGCTTGATCGGCATCCGGGATATCATCAACAAAACCTAACATCAAAACCGTCTAAAATGTTATTTTTAACAACATATAAACATGTATATTCAAGTTCTAATATCAAACAAATGAAAACAAAAATAGAATTCCGGAAATAGGTCTATCGTGCCACGTGAGAGACTCCTTAAGGTTGTTCGCGAGCCGCGAGTGTCCCCGCATGTCGCGCCAGGTCCAGTACTCCCCGTCCCGTGCCGCGAGGGAGTCAGTTTTCCAGCAGGTCCGGTTCTGGGCCTGCATTTTCTGCCCAGCTCAAGTTTTTCTCCAAATTCAAACTTTAAATAATCATAACTTTAAATTTACAAGTCCGTTTTTCCCGATTCTTTTCCTATGCGTCCGTATTTTAAATACGGATCCGTTTATCATACTTACTCAGATCAAAATTCGGATTATAAGCTGATGGCCTATAAATTCTCTTTTATTTATTTGACCCGTTTTGTTATATGTCATATTTTACATCATTCATTCTTTTTGGTTTCTAAACTTAATTACCCAATTCCCCGGGCTTGTCAACTTTGGTGTATCACTTCCATTCCATGGTTTTACACAAGCAATAGAATCATGCTTATTTTCCAATGTTTCAAGCATGCCGCTTAACGCAAAATTTGTTAGTTAAATTTCTAGTCTTTTGACCCAACATCACGGGTTCCTTAAATCAAACTTAACGTATCCATTACATGGCTTACGCACTTCATCACTAACACATTATGTGACCTTTAAGTCACTACTTACATCATCGTTTTAAAGCATAGTTTTGACCCATTTGGTTGTCGAGTGAGGACCTTCACTTCATTGACAACCAAGCTTATTCTAGGATCATTTGCATGACCAAAATGAGTCATTCAGAAGAGTTCTATCCAATACGAAAGGCGGAAACAGACGTATCGGAGTTATTTCAGCTGATTTGCACTATGATTCACTTTAAACTGTCTCTGTATTGACATCAGATCGTTTTACAATGCTGGAGACACTTCGGCAGAGCTTCAATACCGGAATCGAAACGTTACAAATGAATTAAACAAGGCACCTATTTATAGGGAAGCCCATTCCGCACGAAATGGTTCACACGAAATGGCTTCTCCATTTCGTACGAAATGACCATTGCCATTTCGTGCGAAATGGACATATTCCATTTCGTGCGAAATGGTCCATCCTACATGATTTCAACTTTTTCTCGTATATTGTGCCCTGATCTATCTAACCTATTACAAGACTCGATACAAGACGAAGTAGACAGACATATGCACCAACAGACTCCCCCTTGGATGTTGACGAAGTCTTCAGTGTCGAGTCTTTGGTATGTCAACCCTTTAGTCTTTATCAGTCTTCTCGCTCTTTCCAAAATATTCTCCATTGTAAGCATCCTCAATAAAACTCTTTCTCTTCTTCTCTCTCTTCCAGAATCTCAACCTGACTCTATCTTCTCTTGATCAGATCTCTTGATTCTTTAAGTTCTTCAGCATCAGCAGCTTGCATGGACACAGTTCCAGGATCAGAAACTGGCTCTTTACATCTTCAGACTCCCTCTTGATGTCTTCAGACTCCCCCTTTCATCAAGCGGGGATCGTAGTATGGAATTCTCTCTTTCTAGGATCGTGACCTGGCTCAAATTCTGCAACTTTCATAGGTTCAGGATCGTTGCCTGACTCTCTATAATCACAGAATCTGGTACTTGGCTTTATCAAATCTTTCAGGAGTCGAAACTTTGCTGCTTCTGCCTGCACAATCTCTACCTAAAACATAAGTTTCACAGATTTTAAAATTTAACAATTTTAAACTCTGCTTACCACTTTCAAACTCAAAGAATCTCATGTAAATATCATCTAAAATGATTTAACATTTATAATCTTAGATGACCACTTGTAAACATATCTTTTTCTTAAACACACTCTCCCAAACCTTTTGTTCATCATGTTTAGCACTCGGAATTTTGAAAATCAGCTTTCCAACATCAGTTGTCAAAAATCTTTTTGTATTTTTAAATAATTTATGCTACAACACACTGAAAATCTTTTTGGAATTTTTTAAAAGAAATACAGTAAAGAAATATTTACAAACAATATTTTTGTGAGTTTGTGTAAGAGGATCATATCAGTTTTTGAGACACATTACCAACACTGTTAAGCTTTAAACATTTTAAGTTTTAAACGATTCACGTAGATTGTCAGTATACTGATCCACTTAAATTCTCACACAAAGTTCAACTGTTTCGAGATACGAGATTAATGTTTTAAGAACTTAAACTTATACTAACATTTTAAGTTTTAAACGATTCACGTAGATTGTCAGTATACTGATCCACTTAAATTCTCACACAAAGTTCAACTGTTTCGAGATACGAGATTAATGTTTTAAGAACTTAAACTTATTCGCGTGTCCCACCTCAGAATATACTCCCGTATCCAGACTCCTATATGCAGTCTTACAGGTGAATGTACACTAGTGATATCTGTAAAGGGTTAAATGCGAGACCATGAGAGCTCAGGCTATTGCTTCCGCAAAATTAGAGAGATGATGGTTCGACTTTAAGGTGTGTTCCCTTTAGAGAATCTTTTCTTCAACAACACATGATTAACATTTTTCAATGTTTCATCATTTTTATGCTGAGGGCGAGCTTTAAGAATAAAGTAATGCAAAGTATTATACGAGGATTAGGCTATTGCTCTCGCAAAATCAGAAGTCCAGGTATAATACCCCAGATATCACCACGCACAAAGACCTAGTATGTCAGAAATAGAAAGCCCTTCAAACAAGATTTCAGGGGTTACCTATATATCCGAGAGATGTTCCTCACGAAATAAGCAAGTTTGATCTTTAGGTTTATATCTCGAACACAATCTACTAAGCGTGCGAAAACCTACTGGCATATCATCAGTGAGACCGTTTATCACATTTTGATTTTCCAAATCTTTAGCATGCTGTGATTGTCCACTGATGTACTATCATTTCCTCTTTTTCACAACAAAACTCATTTTGAATTTTTCAATGTTTTTGGATTTTGAGATTTTATCATGTTTTTGGCTTTTTCAAATTTTTGAAATTTCTAAATATTTACTCCCCCTAAAATCAAAAATATGTTTCAATTTTTAATTTTCAAGGAAAATTTGAAAACAAACTGTACAAGTAAAGTGACAACTGTTGTGAATTGCTTCAATTCGCCATTCACTTGGCTTAACAATCAGAACTCCCCCTGACAACAAACTATTTTCCCATTATGATTTCAAAACACTTAAGTTTGTTTTAATCAAATGGTTTTTCCAGAAAATAAGTTTTGGGGTTAAATTCATCACTTTGTTTCTCAATCACTTAAATGAAAGTTAAATCAAGTTCAACTTAATGACCTTGATTAACCACTTGTAGGTGAAAACCCTTTTTCAACCACTTGATGTTCACTTATCAACCATACCATTTGAGAAATGAAATATGACAATTTTCAAGAAAACTACCACTTGTAGGTTTTCCAAACAAACATTTCAAGAATGATGCCGATACCTGCTCCATGATTACCAACTTGGGAGCTCCGGCAAGTCCAGAGTTTTAGTCATGATATGTTTTATCCCAGTTACTGACCTGGGATGACCCATCTTCATCTGGTTTCTTCGTTTTCTTTTCATAAAATTCCTTTACCCCTTTGACCTTCCCGTCAACCATTTTTCCAAAAATATTTTTAACTGTGGGGTTAAAGGCTTTTTCAACATCAAATTCTTTCTTTTCAGAAAAGAATTGATTTGAAATTTCAACTTTTCCAATTTTTGATTTTAAATTTTCAGCCCGCAATGGTGGAAAATTTGCATCATCCAATGGCGGAACTGAGTTTTCTTCTTTTATCTCAACTTGTGGCTCCTCTGACTTTGACAAGTCAGATTCATCGCCAGAACTAGCATCAGATTTCTTAACAACCCATTTTTGGTTGTTAAGATTCACTTTTCTTCTGTAAAAACTTTTTGAACATTCACCACCCTCAAATTTTGAATTTTTGAAAACTTTAAATTGTTTGGTTGGTGGTTCATTTTCAACCATTTTTCCTTTCAGTTTTTCAGAGACCCCCTGTTTTGTTTGGATTGCCTTCGGACAATTCCTGGCAATATGACCAACTGTTTTGCATTGAAAACAGGTTCTCGTTTCCTTTTTCTGAGCAACTTCCTTCTTCATTTGCTCTTGCTTCTTAGCAAGGAATTCTTTATTTGTCTGTTTCCTGAACAACTGCTAATTTTCTTCTTCAGATGATGTTCCTGAAACAAAAACAGTTTTTGGTTTATAAATTTTCTCATTTTTATGATTTTTCGGTGGAATAAAACCTAATCCCTTCTTTTTGAAATTACCGTTATGGTTTGGTTTCTTTTGAAAACTAGAACCAGAACTGTAACCCTTTTTCTTGTTTAACTTTTGTTGATCTCTTGAGGTGTAAGGTCTAGGTTTTTAGAAAGATTTACATCTTTTATTTCAGAAATATTAATTTCTGTTAGTTTGAAAACCTTTTTGATCATTTCAGTTTTAACACCTCTTATTGGAAATTCTTCATCAGAATATAATTTGTCAGAATCATTCAAAGTATATGCCACTTTGAATGTTTCATCATTCAAATTATTTTGTGATAATAGAAAATCTTTATTGTAAACCCGTTTGCCATTTTTGACTGTTGGACTTGAAGTGTCGGACTCAGACTTTGACTTTCATTTTGACTCCTCCGTTTCATCTTTTCCACCACCCGATCGACCACTTTCTTAATTAACTCGGACTCATGATTAGTGTCGGATGATATGAAAGTGACATCAATGTTATTTGGCAAGTTATCTGAAGGCTCAGATTCCCACTGTAAGTTGGTTGCCTTTTTGACTCTTTCTGAATTTGGATTTCGTGGAGAATATCCATTTTCAAGCGGGGGTGGACACTTGTTATAGCCAAAACTTTGTTTCTTACCAGAACTCTTCACTTCAGTATGTGACAACTCGTATTTTCGAACCTATCTTTGTACTTTGATGTAACGTATGTGAACGTGATGTGATTATATGAAAGTGATTGATTAATGAATGTTATGTTTGATATGTGCTTGTGTAATGTATGTATGTATATAAACGGCCCAAACGCACAACACTCACCCGATCGCACAAGCCCATTCGGGCTACATTCTTGTATTCGGATCAATGGGCAGCCCAAGTGAGGGTTCGGCCACTCCCTTATGTCGCATAACACTTAGGGGATATGGTATACCCCTCATAATTTGCAAAACACTTTACACACACAAACCCTAGCTCTCTTCCTTCTCTCTAGAACTCGACGGCAACACACACACCCTCTCTATCGAAGATCTTTTCTTGTTCGGATCAATCATTTATTCCATCCTCCTCTCAATCGGTTAGTGTTCATGATGTTATGATTCCATGATTGATATAATGATTAAGTGTTGTATATATGATGAACAATGATGTTTATGTGATTATGCTTATGTGGATCGGATGTTATAATGTTAATTTAAGAACCAAATAGATGTTAATTGATCATCATGTCCTGTTTTCGGATTGTTGTTTAATGATTTGTAGAATGTTATATGATTGCTTATGATTGCAAATCACTAGGGGTTGCTCAAGTAGATCGAATCACTTGTGTAGGGTGCTTAAACCGAATTAGAGTTGATGTTTATGTGATGATAATCTTGATTCAGATGCATGTAATCGGCTGTATATTCATGAAATCGGACCAAACAATAGGATTTGATAAGTTATTGTTCATGTATTGATTATGTATTCATTAGGGTTCTTAGAGATTTAATGTTAAATCCTTGTTTGATCTATCTATTTGCATGATTCAATCTGTTGGTGTGTTGATTGATAATCTTGTAAAAGGAAACCACATAATTGATTGATTGTTGGCTAAATCGGATAATGGAAACAATGTAATTGATTAACATAATATTCGGATGTTTAAACCATTCGCACAAGACCTCTTGGTCGCACATAAGGTCCATTCGCACAAGAAGTCTAGTCGCATAAGCTAATCTGGTTGCACAAGATGACCTGATCGCACAAGAGGTCCCTAGTCGCAAAAGACTGTTGGATCGCACAAGTTGTTATGTTTGTTTAACTGTTGGGCCGGATATTCATGTTGGGCTGGGTTAGTTCTGATCGCACAACCCAATCGGATCGCACAAGTCGACCGGATCGTACAAGATGTCCGGATCGCACAAGGCTTAGATTTATTTAATTGGGTCGTGTTCATGTTTATAGTTTTGTTGGGTTTCTTGATATTGGGACGGGTATTAGTGGGCTCCAACGGATGACTCGCACAAGGCCACTAAACTTGTGCGAGCCCAATCTTTTAATCACACAAGTTGAATACGTTATGACTGATAAACGTGATGATGTGTATTTGTCATGATCTATATGTGTTCCTTATCTGTTAGCTTATGTGATACTTGTGTGCACTACTCGTAAGCAAAACCTGACTTGTATGGTAACCATGTTTGGACGTGGTTGACCACTAGCAGCTAGACTTGACCTTTCTGTGTATCTGCCGAGCAAACCAAGGTGAGTTCACACTAGCCACGGCATGGGATTCCCGGTGGGTTGGGAATGGGATTGAATAACTACTCGTACAACCATTACTATTAAACTACTTACTACTGTCCTCGGATTGAAGGGCACGTACGTAAAACCTACGTACACTTATACTGACTACTGTCCTCGAATTGAAGGGCACGTACGTAAAACCTACGTACACGAATCTTCACAAATCTTCGCAAACATGGGAAGCCCCCACAAATCTTCGCAAACATGCCTGGAAGGCCGCGATACAAATAAATGCGATACATAGTTTACAAAGTGAACATACGATTTACGAAACGAACACTTTAATCAAACAACCAACTGTGAACTCGCTCAACTTTGTTGTTGATTCGTTGCTACATGCCTTGCAGGTCGATAGGTACTTATGGAGCTTGCACAGGGAGGAACGGTCGTTGTGGGATATGGCAGTGTGTGCCATGCTATAAACATTACTTTATTTCGTACTTAATACTTACAATGGGTTTTACAATTATGCTTCCGCTAAACACTTAACTATGCTTTGGTCTTTGAACACCTTTCATATTGTTTGGTTGAATTATGTCTACTTACATGCTTGTTCAATATGATTGGTGGCTTGATCCTGGTCAGTCACGCCTCCAAGCGGTGATACTCCGCGTGTGGATTTTTGGGGATGTGACACAGTATCCTCTTTTGTTTCGGAATTCTTCTCTTCAGATGTTTCTTTTTCAAATGCCTTCATGCCTTCCACTGTGGGATAAATCCTGTCAATCACATAAGAAGAACATGAGTAACTTTTCAATAATTTGTCTACTCTTTCAGTTTCTATCTTCTGAGTTTCCAATTTCTGTTCAAGCTCAGCACACATCCCAATGTAATAGTTAATCATTTCCTGCTTTATCATATATGCTCCATTGAGTGTCTTCATGGCTGTAGCTTGTTCACTGCTTGACTCGTTGTATTGATTCATGGCTTTGTTCAAGACATCATACGATTCTTTCAACCTGTTCATGTTGTGAATCAACTCATTGTTGTACTTTTTCAAAGTCTCACAGTTTTCACAATCTTTAGACACGTTTTCTGCATCAGCCTCCTTTTTAATCTCGAAAGCTGGAACTTCTTTAACCTTTATCACTCGGACCTCTTCTTCATCAACATCTAGATCTCTAATGTCAACTTTCTGTCCGTTGTCCTTAACCGGTCTAATATATCGAAATTCAGTATATTCCCATGCATCTAGGTAATATGCTTGAACCCGGTTTTCAAAACGTTCGGCCCATCCACTATATTCCTCAATACTCATAAGCTTAGGCGGTTTTTGCGTGGTATCCGTTTCATTTTCTAGCATCGTATTCTGAGTAATAGTGATCGGGCTAGCAAAGGCATTATAGAACTCGTTTTCCATGATTCAGTATTTAAAAATTCACAAAATCAGGCTTTTCAAACGGAATGGATTTCTTCAAACGAAATGCACTTTTCAAGCGAAATGAACCTATTCCTCCCAATTCGTATGAAATGGAATGTAGTTTCAAACGAAATGGCCCTTTGGTGCGAAATGAATACCAATTCGTGCGAAATGAATGATTTTCAAGCGAAATGAAGTCCTGTTTCAAACGAAATGGATCACTGGTGCGAAATGGAGTACTGTTTCATGCGAAATGGAGCAATTTCAAACGAAATGATACCAATTCGTACGAAATGGTGATGATGTCACCCTTTCGGACAGTTTTTGAACAAAATGGTGATGATGGTGCAAAATGGAGTACTGTTTCGTGTGAAAATAGGTACGTCAGCATAAAAATGTCTGTGAGATACATAGGTTTTGTTGATGAAGAATTCATGACTTGTAGTTAAAAGAAGTGTTTTAACAAAAAGTAGTCATGAACCTTGAAAATGTTTCCTATTATAAAATCATATGAAAATCGATATGAAAATCAGATGATAATAAAAGAATAATGCATGTTTATATGAATAACCAAGTAAAAATGAATTTGTATAAAATATGTCATTTGTAAAGCAATGTCTTTGTCTTTGTCGAAGTGGTTTAAATAACGCTACGATATGTAATATCATAAAGGCACTTATATATCGGAAGTACCAGCGGCGTATCCACCATGCTTTTATCATATTACACACGCCTCGTTATTTAGATCACTTATCAATAACCACCAAAATGTCTTGTTAACCAAATGTCAAACTGTTATAAGTATATAATGTCCAATGTCAAGTGTAAACCATGTCTTGTATAATCAATTGTCTTGTATGGCAAGTAAAAAGTATTTACTCAAACCTTAGGTATAATGTGATGTATAATCAAATGTCAGGTGAAACCAAATGTCATGTACAAAACAATGTTTTTTGAATAAACCATAGTCTAAATCAAAAGTTATGTTTTGCAAAATCAATGCTTTATGGATACAAACATTTATGTAGTAATGTTTATCGCATACATTCAAACCTTGCGACTGTCGGACAAATCCTTAGGTAGTTAAAGGTTTATCAATTATTTTTTCAGATTTTGTCATTCCCTACATCCAAACAAACCTAGGAAGTCGGGAACGGGATTTGTCAAGTCCTATGGTACCACTACATACTACCGAGCGGCGTGATCAATGTTAATGAATGTATTTTTATCCCGTTAAACATACCAAATGTCATAACCAATGTAAGCATGTGCCCATATGCTGAGTAAACATATGCAGCAAAAATGTAATCTAAATCAATGTGCCCATATGCTGAGTAAACATATGCAGCAGAAATGTAATGTAAATCAATGTGCCCATATGCTGAGTAAACATACGCAACAGAAATATAATGTAAATCAATGTGGCCATATGCTGAGTAAACATATGCAGCAGAAATGTAATGTAAATCAATGTGCCCATATGCTGAGTAAACATATGCAGCAGAAATGTAATGTAAATCGATGTGCCCATATGCTGAGTAAACATATGCAGCAAAAGTGTTTATGAAATCAATGTGCTAGCATGCTCAGTCAACATACATAGCAAAGCATAATTGAAATCATGTACTATATGTGTACTAGTTGAACATAACAAGTATATGTCATGAAAAGCATGAAAAGCATGAAAGTAATAATGTAGGCACATGTGTAACACCCCAAAATATTTGAAAGCAGTAAAAGAGGGGACTATGTACTTACTTGATATTGCTTAATAGTCTTGGAATAAAGACCAAGTAACGCTCGAAGGATCACAGAATCAAACGACACCTAATATAGGTAACTATGTTAATAATCAGATCCTAAATCAGGAGATAGGATAGAATGAGGTCTTGTAAACCAAATGAGTATTGGAACTCATATGATATGGTTTAACAAAGCCTACATTCTGAATTGGCACCTATTCTAAGTGCTTATGACCCGTTAAGATAGTTTACGCTACTTTAACGCGTCATTTGCGCAATGCGCGTTCGGAGGGTCTAACTAGTCCTATGACAAGTATTATATGCCCTAACATGTTTAATAATCAGTTTAAGTGTCAAAATTTAACTTACATATGCTTAAATTTAAATTATGCTTAAAAAGGGCATTTTGGTCATTTTCCTAAGGCATATAAACTACCTATCATACAACTAATCAAACAAAGTGACAATAAGGTATAACCTCGGAAGGTTATTCCCTATACAACTATGGTCACAAAATATGTTTGGTCGTATCCTAATGATCGACCAAACGAGTTGGGTTTGAAAGTCTAAGCGGTTGTTTAGACCGCTTGACTTACAGCCCTAAGTAAGCTATAAACTAAAAGTGACGAGTTAAACATGTTAAAACATGTTTAACTAAGTTAGAAAACTGTTTGATATCAAAACAAAGTGTTTTGATACCCGGAAATAGTTTTGTCGCAAAATAGACTTGCAGACCAGCTAGTTTTGAAAAATGACAGTTTTGACCCCTGAGCTTGTTTCATCGCGTTTTGGCACTTCTAACACCCGTCAAGCCCATTTTCATGCTCCATGATGAAGTTAAAGTATAATTAACTTGAATTATGCTAAAAAATGTCACGAATGTCGGTTCGTTTGGCTGTACGGTTACGCTTTTTGGTTAATTACGACGTAAATCGTAACGGACGCGAAAACGATTCAAATTGCGAGACAAAATGTATTTTTGCATTCCTATCACTAAAATACAATATTTTAGTGATTACAAATTTTTTGGATATCCGGATATGGTCAGAATGCAAGATATGCATGTAAGTGCATACTTTCACGGTTTTGACCCTTTTAGTCCCTGTGATCAAATAAGCGTATTTTCGCACACCGAACCCCTCAAAACTTATTTCTAAGTTATGTTAAGGGTATTTTATGAATGTTTAGCTTATGATCATGTTCCCAAGTGTACATTGCTATACAAATCGGTAGACTTTTGCAGTTTGTCGCAAATAGTCCATATGATTGAATAAACTTGTTTTTGCCATACCAACCCTTCAAAACTTATTTTTAAGTTATGTAAATGTTATTTAAGGTATGTTAATTTTATGTTAGTATTCTGGAGTGTATGTCGCATTAAACGGATTATGTTTACGCATCAGTTTGCGTATAGAAAGCGTTTAAGAGTTTGAAATTGAACAAAAAATCATAACGTGAAAAATGTCAAACATAAATAAACAAATATTGGGGTCAAAACACATCGATTTATTGATATTTGAACTGTTCAAAGTTATACAATGACTACACAAGCACAGATGTAACTCGTCACTTTTAGTTTAGCGCTTATTTAGGGTCGTAAGTCAAGCGGTCTTGACAACCGCTTAGACTTTCGAACCCGACCCGTTTGGTCGATCGTTAGGATTCGACCAATCATTTTTTGTGACCATAGTTGTAAAGGGAATAACCTTTCTAGGTTATACCTTATGGTCACTTCGTTTAAGTAGTTGTATGATAGGTAGATTATATGCCTTAGGAAAATGACCAAAATGCCCTTTTTGCGCATAATTTCAATTTAAGCCTATGCAACCTAAATTTTGACACTTAAACAAATTATGCAACATTATTAAACATGTTAGGGCATATAATATTTATCATAGGGCTAGTTAGACCATCCGAACGCGCAATTGCGCAAATGACGCGTTAAAGTAGCGTAAACTACCTTAACGGGTCATAAGCACTTAGGATAGGTATCAAATCAGAATTTAGGCTTTGTTAAACCATTTCATATGAGTTCCAAAACTCATCTGGTTTACAAGACCTCATTCTATTCGATACACCGATTTAGGTCCCGATTATTTGTGACAACTGGCACTTTTTCATGTAATTCTGTACGATGTGAACAATAATTTGTACTATATGATTGTGCATGATTGAACTTATGAAATGAATGATTTCATGATTTATTTTCAAAGACTTACAAATACATTACATGTTGCATGTTACTTATGATTGTTAAATGAAACCTGAAATAGTTCAATTAGTGCACAGAACAAACTAGCACACTTATCAGATAAACTAGAAGTACTGACAGGAGTTTAGTACTCAGACAGACATCATGTTAGGGCACATAATGAGTCTCAGAACCAAAGTTTACACTAGAATTCTATGTAGGAAAGTAAGGGTTATAAAACTGCCTTCCGAGTGACGAATAAACACTAAAAAGTGCCGAAACACACTCTAACTGCAGAATTCTGCAGAAATCAGCAAAATTCAGCAATTTAACACCAAAATATTATGCAGAAACAAGGCTTAAGTGTCTAGAATAACTTGTAAAGTGTCGGAAATGAAAACTGTCATAAAAGGTATCTCATAACACACTAAACTACCCAATTTAGCACTTTAACGAACCAGTAACCAAACGAACAACCGTACACTACCTGAAACACCAAAATTGAACTAGAAGCATTGTTTTAACATCATGAAGCTAGTTATTAACGCTGAACACCATATTACACCTTAAAATCCCTAAACACACTTAACCCTTTAACTAAAAACTTTAAATGGAACTAAACATGTAACTAACATTTGAAAGCTAACCAAGACCCCCCCCCCCCTTAGTAGACAGTTACAAGAGGGCCCAACCTTCACCATTTCTTTGATAATTAAGTTGGGTGATGTTGTCAAGATATTGAACATGTTAACCCCTGTGTAATATGATGTTGGAAAAGAGTTATTAAAAACCACAAGTCTTTATCACATAATCATTCATCACCTTTCAAACTCATAAACACTCTTCTCCTTCCTTCAAAAGATACGGCCAACATACCCTCTTCATCATCTCTATTTTTCAAGCCATTTCCAAGCAATCTAAGGGTGTTCTAAGGTGAATCAAAGCTACTTAGGAAGGTTGTAAGCAAGGAGACTTGAAGGACCATCTTGTGGAGCTATTACCCACCTCTTATCTTCTTCATTTTGCATCTTGTTCTTCCCTAGCCCTTGTGCTAGTAGTAAGCCCACTTGATCTTGTTTTTACACTTGATTTTAGTGGTTAAAGTATGTAGTAACTAAAGATTTAAAGAATCACACCAAAACAAGAACATGCACATAAACATAAAGCTTGAAATCATGAAGATCTAAGTTGTTCAATGTGTGTGATGAACATGTTTGTTGATTTCTTGAATGTATGGTGTAGATGACCACATAAAAGCTTGCTAGATGATGATTTAAAACATGATCTAGCAAGTATGAGGATGAATCTTGAAAGATCTATGTTGATCATCCTTTATGCTAAGTGTGAACTTGAAGATGAACTTGATTTTGTGTAGGATGATGATTCCTACAAGTTGTAAGTCTTAAAAATATAGGATTTCAAAGATAAAAGTTTCAAGAAAATAAAGTCTACTTCATGATTTACATGACTTGGTTTTCGAAAGAAAATAAACATGTTTTAGGTGTTAAAATGGAACCATTAAAGTATGGAAAACATGAAAAATCCAAGAAGATGATTTTTTTGTAAAATTGTGTCACAAGTTGCAAAGATTGAAATCTTGTAAAAATGAGTTTTATGAAATAAAAAACCATGTTTTTAGTGTTAGTATACTATGTTAAACATCATGGTAAAATACTACAAGATTTTACAAAACTTCAAGTTCATACTATCTTGCAGAATTGTATGTTTATGGGTCATGGTAAGTTGTAGAATGTTATTGATGATTGATGATGAATTTTTGAAAAGAAAATGATATGATAATAAGCATGGAAACCTCCATTTTCAAGGGAAACTATGGAACAATTTTTGTAAAAATACAACACTTAGAAAAATATTTTTAAAGAAGTGTTTACAAGAAATTTATGATTATGGTTTTAAATATAAAATTTGCCATAAACTTTTGTTATAAAAATTACAAGTATTGGAGATTGATTTTCAAGAATAAAAATGACTAAGTATATGTTTAGGAAAATATATATTTAGAAGTCACAAAAATTATGTGCTACATGTATATTGCTTGTATTAATTATACTAAAAATTAGGAACTAGAAAAATAATATACCTCACCAAAATACTACAATTATAATTTGAAGTATTACAAAAATCACAAGAAAATAAATGTAACAACTCTCACCATAATTATTATTTCTTATTTTATTTTGTCCAATAGGAAACCCTAATTGAGACCCCCAAGTAATACTGCGTGACCTCTAAAATTTTCAGAACAATCAGAACTAGGATCAGGGCCCCTAAAACTCAGGGGGGGGGGGGGTGTTCCCTAATTGATATTATCTAAACAGTTTACGTTAGAAATCGAATTTTAACAAACCGTTGACTCGCCTAAGATAGTTACAAACGTGGCTACCCTATGCTAGAAAGGGTCCCCTCGCGCCACGCGACAGGCCCTCGCGCCACGCGAGGGAGATGTTTTTTCAGTATATATAGAGGAGTTTGGCACTTGAATTTGGGTGTTGGTTCGATGTAAAAACTCATTTTGTACGTTGAGATATAGTCTGTTTACTCCAAAAACACACAAACAGCACGAAACGCTGCTGCGATAACAGGGTAATAACTTGATCACTGCTACGATTCAATGTCCGATCAATTGAAACCACTCCGATGGATGTTTAAGTGTTGCCCACATTAGGGCTATACTTTGTCATTCGTCAAGAATTCAATGGATGTTTGAGTGTTGCACTTTGTCATTCGTCGTGAGGGTTTTAATCTCGCGAGTTATCATAAATGTTATATTAAGTTACTGACCTAGTTCGTGTGCATTGTTATTTAAATTAGGTTACAAGGCTTATCAGTAGGCTAAAACTCTGCTTGTTAAACTTGCAATGTGAGTCATTCTCTTTTATCAAAAGTGTTTTACAATACTCCAATTATTTTCAAAAGTTATAATTACAGGGATTAAGTCGTGGTTATCTTGAATCACTGGCTAGTGGGGTATTGTGCACATTACTAATTTCTCACAGTTAGGCTAATAATCCTAACAGTGATAATCATCACTACTTGGGTGAAAGGACCCAATAGTGGTATGACCGTCGTCACCAGGAGGTGACACGGCGCCAGATAAAAATAAGATAGAAGCCATTGTAATCGCTCTTATGCTGTAATTTATAAATATGTGTCATTTTATCAAAATTGAATGACTTGCCAGTATTTCCCAGCTGATAAAATATTTTAAAACATGTTTCAGGTGACCTACTGTGAATCAAGGAAAAGTGCTACGGAGCACTAGCAAGCTTGAAGTAGTGGCTCAGTTAAATAAATAAACATGTTTTGTAAACTAGGGAATTTCCTCGTGAAATTCCTCTATTATAAATTACGAGGTTTATCGCAACTTATGAAATAAAATAATCAGGCATTTTCAAGTTTAAACGATCCTGTTAGACTTCCGCTGTCAACTCAATTAATAAATACCATGGGTTTCTATCCCGCGACTCCTGGACCGGGTAAAACCGGGACGAGGGCCGTGACAGAAAAATGTGGTATCAGAGCCACTGATTTAAGCCAATTGAGTATTTAGAAATACTTAATTTTCCCTGATTTCCATTTTGTGATTTTGTGAAAATTTAATTTACAAAAATTTAACTTAGAAATTTGTGTGTTTCTTCATGTATGCTCACAACATGAATGAACTATCCGAAGCACTTCAAAATTTTTCTATCCATAGCTCAGATATGGATATCACCAGTACTTTCACTGGCTACCAGGCTGACACTGAAGAGCCAATGGTATTCCAAGCCCAACCTCAGGAAAAACCAAAACCGAAGAAAAGAAGAAGACTGGTAGGCTGGAGGCGTGTGCGTAGGAAGAGGCCACCAACACAAAAAGTTATAAAGACTAAGGATCCCAAAGATAAAGGCAAAGGGATAGAGATCGGAGAAAGTTCAGGGCAATCCCCAGAGATGCCACCCTGGGAGGAACTAGATCGCCAACTGGCGAATAACGACCTCATCGGACCTGCCGATGAAAACCTCTTTGGTTACCCAGCTGAAGCCCAACTTCCAGTTAATCTGGAACCTGCTATTCCAGATCCCCTTGTTAAATCCCGACCTCTAGGAGAGCTAGACATTGACTGGCAGTTTCAGAATCTCCTAAACAATCCTAATACCTTTTTCCCTCAATTTGATCCTGAGCCTCCACTACATCCACCAATGAGCACCGAGAACTTGGCTGAACTCCGCCACTATGGCGAGGAGCTGGTGGACGCAGGAAATAGGATCCGGGAAGTGGGGGAGAGGATATCCTGGAAATACGACGAGAGGGAACGTCATTTCTGAAGTGCCAGCTGACGGGATTGAACGTGGTTGTGGGAGTGTGTGCTTAATAATAATATAATAATAAAAATATAATGGTGTAAAATAACCTAAAATAAAACTTTTGTAAGATAACTGGTGTGTACGGACGCATATTAAAATATATAAAAATATGGAAGTCGAAAAATCGACAATTTTGGCTATATCTGTTGACATGATTATGTGCGATTGTTTTGTTGTGTTTGGTTGTTATTTATATTGGTGCTAATCACTTATATATATATTAATTACCAGATGGAACACGCTAGTAATGAACCAGTTAACGAAGTTAACCCATCTGCGCAAAACCATGAAGATCAATTCTGAATAGGCAAGACATAGAAAACATTGTTGCCCAGGGAATAGCAAATGCTATTCCAGCAATTCTTGCTGCTGCCCGAAATCCTGTTGAACCTCCGCCACCTATTCCCAACAAACGTACTCGTGATGACAATTTCAGTAATAGTGTAAATGGAGGCGGCAACAATAATAATAACGGTGATGTGATACAAGCCCCATTTCTTAAAAGAATGAAAGCTGCAACGCCTGGTTGCACTTACAAGGAGTTTCTTGCTTGTAAACCGACTGAATTTGCAGGCAACGAGGGGGCAACTGCCGCACTGCGTTGGTTGGAGAAAACCGAGGCAGTAATTAGAATAAGTAAATGTGCCGAAGAAGACAAGGTCATGTACGCGTCACATCTTTTTAAAGAAGGGGCACTAGAATGGTGGAATACAGTGTTACAAGCCAAGGGAAGTGACATGGCCTATGCTATGAGCTGGGAAGAATTTAAGCGGCTGGTGGAAAGAAAATTTTGTCCCGAATATGAGAAAGAACAAATGGCGAATAAATTCTTGAACCACCGGATGGTGGATGTAGACTGTCGAGGGTATACTTCGACATTCTTTGAGTATGCTAGAGTGGTACCAACCCTGGCTTCACCAGAACCGGTACTTATTTCTCACTACATCTGGGGTTTGATTGGCGAAATCTGTGATATCGTTAAAGCTGCGAGACCACGCACTGTTGACGATGCGGTGGAATTAGCTAACACCCTAACTGATGGGCTGGTACGCACAAGAGAAGAAAACTAGAAGAAGGAAGTGGCCCAAAAGATTACCCAAGGATTCTGTGTGGGTAACAGTAGTAATTTCAAGAAAAAGGGAACTGGGCAATCTTCCACTGTTCCATTCTGCAATACCTGCAAAAGAAAGCATTTTGGTAGATGCAAAGGGTATTGCAATTTCTGTAAAATTCTAGGGCATCAAGAAGAAGATTGCAGGAGGAAGAAATCAACAATCTGCTACAACTATGGAGAAGCTGGACATTTTAGGCCAGACTGCCCGAAACTGGTCAAACCAGCTGACAACAAAGCCAAACCTGCAGAAGGAACTACCAAGAAAAACATAAGAGCCTTCCATTTGACTACTCAGGAAGCAGAGCTAATCCCTGACGTGATAGCTGGTACGTTCCTAGTTCATGAAATTTATGCAAAAGTATTATTTGACTCGGGTGCAAACCAAAGTTTTATAAATACTTCATTCTGCCAAGCTCTTAAATTACCCTTAACCAACCTTAGGCAGATTTTTACAGTCGAAACGGCAGATGGGAATTCTGTTAACATAAATAAGGTTTTGCGAGAAGGAAAGATAGAACTCTTAGGCCATAAATTTTCTACAAAATCTTTTACCTATGAATTTAGCCGGATTCGATGTGGTATTGGGAATGGATTGGTTAGTAGCCAAACATGCTCGAATTCTTTGTGATAAGAATTCCATAGAAATTCATACACCCACAGGAGAAATAGTGGTGATTACAGGAGATAAGCCACGTAAGCCACTGAAATTCATTTCAGTAATGAAAGTGGCCAATTATTCAAGAAAACAAGAAATAGTGTATATGATTTTGGTAATCATTAACACTAAAGGTAAAGAAATTAAGGAGATTCCAGTAGTGTCAGAATACTCGGATGTATTCCCAAAAGAACTACTTGGACTACCACCCGATAGGGAAGTAGAATTTATAATTCGTCTAATTCCTGGAACTACACCGATAGCCAAGGCACCTTATCGGTTAGCACCCACCGAAATGCTAGAATTGAAAAAGCAGTTAGATGAATTATTAAATAAAGGATTCATACAACCTAGTTCATCCCCTTGGGGAGCGCCTATGTTGTTTGTAAAGAAGAAGGATGGTTCGATGCGAATAAAAGACTTGGAGCAAGGAAGCGATGGGATTTGGAGATTCCACAAGAAAAGAATTTGGGTACCTAAGCAAGGAGAGTTGAGAAATAAGATTTTAGAGGAAGCCCATAAATCTAGATATACCATGCATCCTGGTAACAATAAAATGTACCAAGATTTAAGAAATAACTTCTGGTGGATAGGAATGAAAAAAGGACATAGCTAGATATGTATCAAAGTGTCTAACTTGTTCACAAGTTAAAGCAGAAGACCAGAAACCCTCAGGTCTACTACAACAGTTAGAAATGCCTGTATGGAAATGGGAACTTATAACAATTGTGAGTACAGGATCGGATCGTAAACGATCACTAGATCTGCGATGAATTCGATTTAACGTGCGGAAACCGTTAAATCGAACCGTAATCGTGCGCGAAAACGTAAATAACTATCGTTTTATTACGTAACGACGACAACCGGACAGAGTTTCGACTCGATCTACACACTAGACACTCGTAATCTAATCAACGTGATGTAATCGGAGTGTTCTTGATGAACTGTGTGAAGTTGTTCTCTGATTGTTGTCTTCTGATTCCGTATGAAATGAGATCACCGATTTATATAGTTGGTCAATGCTTGCATTTCAAGTGAAATCATGTTTTAATCCTTTTCAAGCGGAACCATCTTGTAAGCCTTTTCAAGCGGAACCATCTTGTAACCCTTTTCAAGCGGAACCATGTTTTATGTGTGTATGCATTACGTACAAAATCAAAATCCAGTGCATGCCATTTCTTGTTTGATGATGTCATATGAGTGATGTCATCAATAAGAATGATGACATCATTCTTGTTCAGATCCGCTCCCTTCGTATCGTGTCATACCCTATACTGACCTAACATTACCTAACGACACCTAGTGAAACCTAGCGAAACCTCTGTCCGGTATTTTACAGACTCAAGACATTAGACTTTACATGTGCAGTTAGATTTCTATCTATGGCCACACACACAGTGCACTAACAACAATGGACTTTGTTACTAAGTTACCCAAAACCAGAAAAGGTAATGAGTCGATTTGGGTGATTGTGGATCGATTAACCAAATCAGCTCATTTTCTACCCATGAAGGAAACCTTTAGCATGGAAAGGTTAGGCAAGTTATACGTAGACGAGGTAGTATCCTTACATGGAGTCCCACTCTCCATTGTATCAGATAGAGATAGTCGTTTCACTTCACATTTTTGGACAAGTTTCCAAGAAGCAATGGGGACACGATTAAATTTAAGTACAACTTATCATCCTCAAACAGACGGACAAAGTGAAAGGACGATTCAAACCCTGGAAGACATGCTCAGGGCATGTGTAATAGATTTTGGTGGGAACTGGGATGATCACCTACCTTTAATTGGATTCTCCTATAACAATAGTTATCATTCAAGCATAGAAGCTGCCCCGTTCGAAGCACTGTATGGACGAAAGTGTAGAACTCCGGTTTGTTGGGCAGAAATAGGAGAAAGCCAATTATCAGGACCTGAAATTGTACAAGAAACTACTGACAAGATTACTCAAATCAAGGAAAGACTAAAAACGGCTTGAGATCGTCATAAGAGTTATGCAGACAATAGACGCAAGCCACTGGAATTTCAAGTTGGAGATAAGGTACTCTTGAAAGTTTCTCCTTGGAAAGGAGTAGTGCGGTTCGGGAAGAAGGGAAAGCTAAGTCCAAGATACGTAGGACCATTCCCAATAATCCAGCGTATAGGACCAGTTGCCTATCGTTTGCAACTACCAGAAGAGCTAGCCGGGCTACATGACGTATTTCATGTATCCAACCTCAAGAAATGTCTATCTGACGAATCCCTGGTAGTACCTCTTCAAGATGTAGAGGTAAATGAAAAGTTAAAATTTATTGAGAAGCCAGTGTAGATAGAAGACAGAAAGGTCAAATTCCTCAAACACAAAAGGCTAGTACTGGTCAAAGTCAAGTAGGATTCAAAGAGAGGACCTGAATACACTTGGGAGCTGGAATCGGAAATGAAGCGGAAATATCCTTACTTATTCTAGTAAATCTCGAGGACGAGATTTTAATTAAGGTGGGGAGGATGTAACAACTCTTACCATAATTATTATTTCTTATTTTATTTTCTAATTGAGACCCCCAAGTAATACTGCGTGACCCCTAAAATTTTCAGAACAATCAGAACTAGGACCAGGGCCCCTAAAACTCAAGGGGGATGTTCCCTAATTGATATTGTCTAAACAGTTTACGATAGAAATCAAATTTTAACAAACCGTCGACTCACCTAAGCTAGTTACAGACGTGGCTACCCTATGCTAGAAAGGGTCCCCTCGCGCCACGTGACAGGCCCTCGCGCCACGCGAGGGAGACATTTTTTCAGTATATATAGAGGAGTTTGGCACTTGAATTTGGGCGTTGGTTTGACGTAAAAACTCATTTTGTACGTTGAGATATAGTCTGTTTACTCCAAAAACACACACACAACACGAAACGCTACCGCGATAACAGGGTAATAACTCGATCACTGCTACGATTCAATGTCTGATCGATTGAAACTAGTCCGATGGATGTTTAAGTGCTACCCACATTAGGGCTATACTTTGTCATTCGTCGAGAATTCGATGGATGTTTGAGTGTTGCACTTTGTCATTCGTCGTGAGGGTTTTAATCTCGCGAGTTATCGTAAATGTTGTAATAAGTTACTGACCTACTTCGTGTGCATTGTTATTTAAATTAGGTTACAAGGCTTATCAGTAGGCTAAAACTCTGCCCGTTAAACTTGCAATGTGAGTCATTTTCTTTTATCAAAAGTGTTTTACAATACTCCAATTATTTTCAAAAGTTATAATTACAGGGATTAAGTCGTGTTTATCTTGAATCACTGGCTAGTAGGGTATTGTTCACATTACTAATTTCTCACGGTTAGGCTAATAATCCTAATAGTGATAATCATCACTACTTGGGTGAAAGGACCCCATAGTGGTATGACCATCGTCACCAGGAGGTGACACGGCGCCAGATAAAAATAAGATAGAAGCCATTGTAATCGCTCTTATGTTGTAATTTATAACTATGTGTCATTTTATCAAAATTGAATGACTTGCCAGTATTTCCCAGCTGATAAAATATTTTAAAACATGTTTCAGGTGACCTACTGTGAATCAAGAAAAAGTGCTACGGAGCACTAGCAAGCTTGAAGTAGTGGCTCAGTTAAATAAATAAACATGTTTTGTAAACTAGGGAATTTCCTTGTGAAATTCCTCTATTATAAATTACGGGGTTTATCCCAACTTATGAAATAAAATAATCGGGCATTTTCAAGTTTAAACGATCCTGTTAGACTTCTGCTGTCAACTCAATTAATAAATACCACGGGTTTCTGTCCCGCGGCTCCTGGACCGGGTAAAACCAGGACGAGGGCCGTGACAATAAATCTACAAATTACAAACAAATATTGGACGATTCAGACAATGGACACTTTGGACTATATATATATATATTCCGAAAATAAATTCGTATCTTGACAAATTTGGCAAACGGTATTTTCGAAACCGAACAAACGACAAAGTATGAATTTTTACAACTATTATAAAATATATCATATTTTGTCAAGATTGAAAATATATTATTTTTGGAATGGAAGAAAATATATATTTTTATAAACAACTCAAAAATATATTATTTTGGTGAAAACTAAAAATATATATTTTTTCTAACTTTAATCTTAAAATTATATTATTTTTAAGATATATGTGGATGTATACATGTTTTTACCAAATAAAATTATAGATATTTTTCTATAAAGTTCTCTTAAAATATATATATTTTAAGAATATAAAGTTGGTGATTTTTAATTGTACAAAAACAATATTCTGAAAAATTATACATCAATTAAGTAAAGAATACTTAATAAATACAAGAAAATGGGTATTCCTATACGTATAAACACATACCGACATACACTACCAACACTTGGTAAAATACGCATATACAAGTATGAGAATACAAAATAACATACAAGTATACCTATACTTGAAAATAAATATATATGAGAACCATATGATGAAACAAGTTGAAAATATATTATTTTTAAGAATATTCCAAATAATTGTATGGAAATAATTTAAGTTAAAATATCCTTATTTTAACTAATATATATATATATATATATATATATATATATATATATATATACACATATTTGGAATTATATATAATTATAAAATTATATGTACAACATACACCAAGCGTGTAACACAAAGTCTACCAGAATTCCAAAATAAGTCTTAATAAACAACTAAGGCTAAGAGTCGTACACGACCTAAGTGTCTAATAAGACATAGCACGTGTGTAGGTAGTAGTACGACCCGTGAAGAGAGACTTTGAGTACACGAGACAGCTGACGCAAACTAGTGAGTTCATGTCCCCCTTTTCTTTGAACTGTTTTCGGATTTATAACTCTCGGGGGTGAAATACATATTTCAATGGTATGGTTTAGCTAAGGAATGAACTGTTAGATCATGTGGATGAGTAGGCGCACACTTAAGACCATTAATCTTTGTTTAAAGACCGAGGGGCAGGAGTGGTAGATCTATCGGGTGTAGCGAGCCCCACTCATGGGTCCTTGTGTGGCCGCATGTAGTGACTATGTCGTTCTAGCCGGGTGGACCGGTACAAAATTCGCAAGGTTTGAGCCTTCCTACGCCATTGCACACATATTAATGTCCTTGCAAAACATTAATTGATCTATCCATAGACGCTTTACATACCGGTTATCAAAAGAATACTCTCAAATGTTTATAAGTTTATTTGGAACTCATACAAAAACACATGGACTCGCTTAACTTTTGTTGATGTTTTCAAAATTACATGTATTTCAGGAAACAAGATGGATCTTTGGCGCTGGTGTTGTTTTCAAGTTGTAAATTTCAAGTTTCGATGTCATCCACTTTTGGAAGGGTTGGTTTGTATATCTTATCATGGATAAGGTATATAAAGCAAAGCCTTGGTTTACTTGCTTTTGTCAAAAGTCCTTTTATGGAACTACTTATCTTTTGATGGATTGTCACCTGAACTTAAACAACTTGTGGTTATAATGTTTTAAACTTATGAATGGATGAACATCATTTTAGTCATATAGTTGTTTATTATAATCGAATGCAATGAAAAGCGATCAAGTCACATGCACACGCTTCTGCAAAAGTCAGGGTGTGACATTATTAACATAGTGATTCTGTACTAGGTGCCACTTGATACTTTGACTTCCCGAGCTTTGTTAGTTCACTAGATCAAGGATACTTGCAATCTTAAGTGAGTACATAGTCCCCTCTTTTACTGTTTTCAAATATTTTGGGGTGATACACATGTGCTTAATTGTTACTTTCATGCTTTTCATGCTTTTATGACATATGCTTGATATGTTCACCTAGTACATATATAGTACATGATTTCAATTATGTTTTGCTATGTATGTTGACTGAGCATGCTAGCACATTAATTTCATAGACACTTTTGTTGCATATGTTTACTCAGCATATGGCCACATTGATTTACATTACATTTTTTGCTATGTATGTTGACTGAGCATGCTAGCACAATGATTTCATGAACATTTCTACTTCGTATGTTTACTTAGCATGCGTAGTTAATGGTTTTTACATGACATGCTTACATTGGTTATGACATTTGGTATGTTTAACGGGACAAAAATACATTCATTAACATTGATCTCGTCGCTCGGTAATATGTAATGGTACCATAGGACTTGACAAATCCCGTTCCCGGCTTCCTAGGTTTGTTTGGAAGTAGGGAATGACAGAATCCAAAAACATATTTGATAAACCTTTAACTTGTTAAGGGTTTATCCGACAGTCTCAAGGCTTGAATGTATGCGATAAACATATCCACATAAATGTTCGTATCCATAAAGCATTGGTTTTGCAAAACATAACTTTTGATTTAAACTTTGGTTTATTCAAAGACATTGTTTTGTACATGACATTTGGTTAAACATGACACTATACATATGGTTTGAGTAAATACTTTTTACTTGCCATACAAGACATTGTTTATACAAGACATGGATTATATCTGACATTGTGACATTTGACATTGTTTATACATGACATTTGACATTAGTTTTGACAAAACATTATTTGATGGTTTATTGATAAGTGATTTAAATAACGAGACGTGTGTAATGTGATAAAAGCATGGTGGATACGCCGCTGGTACTTCCTATATATAAGTGCTTTTATGATATTACATATCGTAACGTTATCTAAACCACTTCGACAAAGACAAAGACATGACACATTTTATACAAATGACATATATTTCAAATGAAATTGTTTTACAAATGACGTGTTTTATACAATCCATTTTCACTCGGTTATTTAATTAACCAAACATCTTTCTTTTATATCATCTGATTTTCATATCGATTTTCATATGATTCTATAAAAGAAAACATTTTACGAGGTTCATGACTAGTTTTCGTTAAACACTTATTTTAACTTTCAAGTCATGAATCCTTCATCAACAAAACCTATGTATCTCACATGCATTTTTATGCTAACGTACCTATTTTCACATGTGTTTCAGGAGCTAATGTATGATGATGATCGTGATACACTTAGGAGGACTTGGGCCTTAGTGACTTAAAATGAAGCAAGACAAGTTTAATTTATGTTTTGTTTTCATTTTCGTTTAAACAAAGATAATGTAACCATTTACCTTAACAAAACCAAACTTTAAGTACCATGTGTTGTGAAACAATAATTCTGTTACAGCACTCCCCGACGTTTCCGTTGCGGTTTGTTGTTTTACGCGGTTAGGGTGTGACAATTCTTCTTTTCTTTTATATCCTCTTTCTTTTCTATCTTCCTCCATTTCGTATCCCACATGCATCTAGAGTGTATATAATATGCATAACACACTTTGAGCACTTTCTGAAATTGCATTGCTTGAACTTTATCATCTTTAGCAAAATAAATCTTGTTGTAAAACAACATTTTGATATCCTTCTCTGACATATTCACAATCCACATCGGATCATAATCTCTTATCGATCTCCAATTTCCATCTTTACTCAGAAGAATCACTGCCTCTCTAGTTTGTTTATCATAATGCCACCATCTGAATTCAACGTGAAATTCTTGCTCCATCTTCATTAATGGCATATTTCTCAACAATTTTGGCCTTTTATAAATCAGCTTCACTTTTGGCTTTTCTGTTTCTGGATCGATTTCATTTTTGGATACTACTCTTTCGGGTTTTTGTGGCTTCCACTATGGAAATCGATGTTTTGCTTGATACTTGATAAACCTCAAAATCTTCTGAATGTACTGGCTCAGCTCGTAGTTTATCATTCTTGTTCTGCACAGTTCAGTTACATCCCACCAAGGAAAACTTTTTAAGTCATTAAGTTGTTTAAAATATAGAACCCCATACTCTCCCTTGATAGCAAACAGCTTTAGTTCCGGTATCCATCCCCAACTTATGATATCACCAAGAGAAATATCTTTGTTTCTTGTGAAGAAAGCTAATGGTCTGTGAAACTTTCTATCAGTAGGAATCGTCTTGAACCACTTCTTCCTAGCATTTTTAGTTTCATCTTTCTCAATTCTTGGCGGCTTTCCAATCTTGATCCTTTCTTCAATCTTTCTCCACACAATATCATTAGCTTCTTCAGCAAATATTTCATTAAACGTGGGAAATTCTTCAATATATTGACTTGCATAATGAGCTACTTCTTCATCAGAATCGTCTTCAACCATCACCTCATCATAATCATTTGCATCTGGCATCAACGTGAAAACGTATTCTTCTGGCTTATCAATTTCAGTATTCAGCAATTCGTCTTCAAAATTAAACACAAATTCTTCTTCACTGACTTCACACAATTTTGCCAATTTTTCTTTTGTATAGTTGTGAACAAATTCACCTTCTTCAAGATCACCAGGACATAAACAAATGGTTCTTGGACTAGAAGGAATAGATGCGATTGGTACTGCATCTGTGAAAATTCCTGTAGTATCCTCACCAAAAGATATTTCGTCTTCTTGCTCCCCCTCAACTCCAAATACCTCTTCATTTATAACATCTTTTGTATGCACATCTTCAACATGAGTTTCAGGAGCTTCAGATTCAGTATTTATTGCTTCAGTAACAGTAATTGTTGCACCTCCCTGATTATCATCATCATTACCATCATTATCATCACCTAAATCACCATAGTCTAATGGTTCTTCTTCTTCTTCTTTATCATCTTCCACATCATCTTGTGGCTTGTTTTCTGGACCATAAACAACTACAACATCAGTTGATTTTACCTGTTCAGCTTCATACATAACGCTATCTTGCTCATGTATAAATTTTGCTTCATGAATAGCAGCAATTGGTAGTACATCAACATTTTCAGAAACTTTCACAGTCTCTTCTTCAGACGTTTTTGCAATTTATTTCTCTGAAGTTTTCAAATTCTCTGGATCAGGCACATTCTCAGGCATAACATCCACTGCTTTCTTACCTTTGTCAACGACCACTGTTTCTGTTACAGATTCAATTTCAACATTTCCTGTAACATGAGTAGTTTCAGCAGTTTTCGTAGTTTCTGATTTAGTTGAACCATTGATTTTCTTCACTTCCTCATCAAAGTTGATTCCCATTTGATTTTCTAAAACTTTAAACCAATTTCTATATTTGATCACCATGCTAGCTTGAATTTTTTTGCGTGATTCATGCTCTACTATCTTCAACTGTTGTTCCTGAGTTATCTTCGACAATCTTTCATTCTCTGTAACTAAGCTTTTGATAATCACAATCATATCAGCAACTTTTTCATCAAAAAATTTGATTCTTTTATCATTCGGATCATCAAAGAAGTCAAACTCTCCCATTGATCCTACATGAGGAAATGATGGACCTTCATTCATGAATGCCGCACTAGATGATGGACCTACTTGATTAGGTTTCTTTGATTGCGGTAACGGTGGTGTTGGTTGAGATGACATTGAAGTATGAGTCTTTATATGAATATTCGTTGTCGTTTCCTGATCTACAACTTCCTCTTCTACCGTATGTGTACCAGTCTTCACCAAAACTTTCTTTGGATCAACATCCATCTTTTCAGCCACTTTTTCTGCTTCTTTAGCAGTAACTGTTGGTTCAGCTCCAATAGTCTATTCTGTTGAAGGTTCATCCTCATCAACCAATTTCAACCCAGATGCTTTTCTTGCCTTTTTCGCCACTGGCGAGCCTGTTTTATTTCGTTCGAACTTGCAGTACTTTTCTTTCTACCAACAATTTTCTTCATTGGATTTGGCTTAACAATAGGTTCAGAAGGTACACAAGTCTCTTCTTTCTCCTCCTCACTCAACTTTCTTTTCATTATTATCGGAATTTCATCATCACTTTCCGTTGACTCATCATCTGCATCAGCATCATCTTTTCAGATTCTTTCTTTGATTCTTCAGTTGTTTCTTTATCAGATGTTGCTGAAATGACATCATCGTCATCTTCATCTTTGAGTTTTCTTCGCAACACGCTTTCATTTCTTCTGAGTTTTCTCCTCTTTGATGAACCATTTGCTTCGAGTTTTTTTGAAATCTTACATCAATGGTTCATCATTATCAGAATCAATACTGTCTTTTCTCCATTTTCCTTCTGGCGGAGGAATATAACCAGCTTTCTTCAACTCGCCAAACAAACCCTTAAACTTAGGAATATCTTTTTCTTTGTGGCCTTTGTAAGTAATCAAACGCTCTAGAGATAAACTGTTCATATGTTCAAGTTGCTTCTTCTTAGGCTCTTTCTTCAAAAGATCCAGCAACAAGTAATCCAGAAACATTTGCACAAATCTTGGATACATCGCCCATCTATCTTCAGATAAATTGTTCTTCATATGCAGAAAGATAACCTTTAAGAAGTTGTATTTGAGATTCAAGCATAAAGCAGCAATCATGCACATGATGTAATCAAGCGCAACATCATATCCTCCTTTGCGGTGGCCCAAGCAATGAATAACAACGTGCATTAAGAACCTGTACGGCCTTGAGATACAACTCTTTGCATAATTTGCTGCATTAACATATCCCTTATAACCCATTCTTAAGAAACAACCTTTCACCATTCTCTCAGAAAAACCTGTTGGATCATCTGGACTATCTCCAAATTCTAACACTTTCTTGATCAACTCCTCTGTAATAACCACCTCTTTTTCTTGCACAATAGAATAAATCTCTGGCGGTTCTTTCTCTTCATATCTAGCATTCTTCCAGAAATCTCCAATTAGTCTTCAATCGGACAGAAGAAGCAACATCATCCACAATCTGCTTGACCGGCCTCTTCCTATCTGAAAATAATCTAGCATTTCTTTCTTTCCATACATGATACACTGTAGCAGCTACTAGAATTCTACCAATCACACTTTTCGTAGACTTGGAATTGGATTGAGAAATTTGGTGATCAAGGATGTTCTCCCATTTATCCGTTAGATGTTTCATAGCTCCTAGAGCTTTAACCATCGTCCATACTCGAGCCAAGAAAACACACTCAAAAAATATATTTAGAGTGTCGGGTATCCAAGTTTTAAATATTTTTTGTTTTTATTTTATTTACAATCCTATTCGTCAAGATTTATTTAAAACTCAATTTATGAAAAATTATTTACTTTGGGCATAATATGCCTTTATAAAATTCCATTTAATTATATACAATTTTACACACCTCACAAGAATTCACTCAACACTCGGCCAATATTAAGTTAAACGCTCGTGCCCAATTTGGAACTTACTCCTACCATAGGCTTGACAATCGATCAAACCTCCTCCTTTTGACGTTAAATCCTTATAAATATCAAGATGACTTTGAAGGGTAGGTGGTGGTTCGGGTTTGGTAAGTTTTATTCGAGAAATGGGTAAAAACGTAACCTATCGGTTTTTTCGATTGCTTTTTGGCTTAGCAAAAAAATACTTTTGCATGTTTTTCAAATTTTTCTGATTTTTTTTCGTGCCAAGGTTGAAACTGAGCCGATATCGTAACTTCATAACCGATAAATTTACAAAAATAAAGGATGAAAAATGAAAAGGGTAGTTTTTGTGGGTTTGAAATGAAAAAGGTTTAAGGCTCAAAGGGTTTAACTAAGGGGTGTTTTTGGTTAAAGCAAAGAAAATGAAGGTTTTGTTTGAAAAATGGGTTTGTCCTAATACCTCTATCATTTACTTACTTGGATTTTTGTCGGTAAGGACTTGGAACGTATCGGGTTGTCAAGTTCTAGATTCGTAAGAGCCAAACAGGCTATTTACACAAGAAACGAAAATTGAGCAATTAGTAAAGATGTATATTTATGCTCGGTAATGGCTCAAAACCCACTTTTGTGGGAAAAAGGGTCATAGTGTAAAAATGTATATATAATCAAATTTTACAAAGATTTATCATGCCCGTTTTCGTAATTTTTCTAAATTGGTTCTTTTTATCACGACGATATCGGTTGTAAATTTGTAAAAACATAATTTTTAGAACTTGTTTACCCAACTAAACTTAAGATAAGTGAAAAATGCAAAAAAATTTTGGGGTGTTTAGCGGTTCCAAGGTGAGTTTTGTGTAAGGCTTGGTTTAGGACAAACGATTCAAGGGTTTTTATTATCCACCCCCACTTAAATTACACATTTTCCCCAATGTGTACCAAAAAGGATTTATTTTGAAAAAATGTGTAAAAAGTATGAAAATAACATAAAAATTTTGGTTGCTGGCACTTGCAGCACGACCCCGTGTTCAAAGTGCCAGTAACAGTTGAAATTAGAAGACTTACAGTGGGGTGGCCATGGGGGCGTATTGGTTGAGCACGGCCCGTGCCACCTTCTAGACAGTGGATTTGTTACTACAGTAAGACGGGCACGGGGGCGTGCTGAGTGAGCACGGCCCCATGCTGCAACCACTATTTTGCAGAAAATGAGTTCGGAGGCTTCTGTTTTACGTGCATGGGTTCCATTTCGTCATCCATTTTGTGTTTCCAGTTTCTCTAACACATTATTTGAAGTACCACCATCAAACATCCATTTTTTCATTAAAAGAAAAACATTACATAGAAATGAAAAATTACAAACCTACTTAAACTAAAGCTAGATAGATAAAATCTTGGAAATACCTTCCCGAGATAGATTTTTTAACAACCTAAAAGATACATTCCTATATTTATGAATGTTGGAAGATGGAGGATTAATAGCTTTTATCAGGAATACCCAAGCTAGAGGTCGTTGAGCATTTCTTCAATCTCCCTTGGTAGGAAGATAAAGGGCTCTTCTTCCGCTTCGGCTTGAGCGGGTGCGGGGTTGATTGGAACCTCAAAAGTGGCGTCGATAGGAGGAGGTTCTGGAATCTCCACATCCCTCCCCGTAGGTTGTATGGTCTCGTTGGCTAGGTTCCAATCTTCTTGTGGGAAGATTGGCTCCATGGGAGGTAAAGCCAAGATGTTCAACCTTTGATGCAAAAGGTTGATTTCTCTGAAGCAATCCTCCAGCCCCATGGTAAGGTAGTTCACTCGGTCAATGAGAACCTCCTCTACCAATGTCATTTCATCAAGGCTTTCCCTTAAGGCACTCACGTATCGTACGAGAGTGGCCTCAATAGAGAGCCTTCTTCCTCTCCTTTGACTTCTAGAGCTCGTCGACAATGTTCTACTCTGTTAGCTCGCCATTTTGAGAGAAAATGACCAACCATTAGAAAGAAATGAAAGATCAGATCATTCAGCATGGCCCCGTGCTGCTCCATCTGCTCAAGATTTCTAGCTCTAAAAATTTTATTTTAAGTTAGTTTTGACTTATTTTTGATTTTCTGAACGTAAATAACTTAAAATAATGTTTTACTAACGTGAATTTGCAAAACTTTAAGCTAAAAATCAAGAGTTTGAGCCTCCTATCGAAGCTTTTGAAGCTTGAAGCTTCAAGCTTCAAGCTTCAATGGAGTGCATGGAGAATGAAGAATAGGAAATGTACAAAAGAGGAAAAGACAAGAAGGTTGAATGAGAACTTTTTAAGAACATACCTCTTCAGGTATGTGTGAAGAATCTCAGAGAACTTGCCTTTTGAGAATGGTTCCAAACATTCTCCCAAAGGCTAACTTTATATACAGTGACAGCACGCGAGCACGACCACGTGCCTGGGCAGCACGACCCCGTTCCGGATTCATTTGTAAGAGAATGTTGTCCGTTAATTGAACACGACCTACATCACTATTGACACGGCCCCGTATTAAAAAATATGAGTGGCACGGCCCCGTGTTAATTCGACACACCCCATGTTTCTGGAAGAAAGTGGGCACGGCCCCGTGTTCAATGAACACGGCCCCGTGTCAGAGTTTTTATTTTATTTTTACCTAAATATTTTAAGGAATTATCCGATGTCGGGTGGTTCCTTAAAGTTGGGACAATACCGTACTGTAGGATATACCGCAGACTTAGGCGAGGGATACGAAAACACAAGAGGTTGTCGGAAAGGTAGAAGAGTTCTTTAAAAATGGAAAAATGGGGTTTTTCCTTATTTACCTTTTTCGGGCTCTTGTTAAAGAATGTGTAAGTCGATTTGCTCCTGTCCATGCTGTTGGTGTGAGATTCACACTCGGTAAGGGGGACCATCATGGCTAAAACGATACAGGGACGACTATTGCTTTCGTTTTCGCGGTCGTCTATGGTAGAGGTTTGGTTGACCTCAATGTTGTTTTCTATGCCTGGTTTTTCCTCCATTGATTCTCCTTCTGATGGAATCTTTGATGAATTCCACGCCTTCAAGTAAGATTCTATCACTCAGATACTTTGGATGATCCTGTTTTCTATTTCACCTATGGGTTTTAGGTCGTCTAGAAAAGAGGATCGATGGGGTTCAGGCGTCGGGATTTCCTCATTATTTCCACTCTCGCTTGTTTCGGGGGTTTCATTACAGGAAAACGATGGGGCTAAATAGTGGGGAGTGAAGTTTAGAATGCCACATTCTGCTTCTTCATGATCCTCCCCACAAAAGTTGCACCATAACCCATAAGAGTGGCGGGGGTAGAAATAATCAGAGAAACCCATATATGTATTTTTTTAGACCGTCAGGATCAAGCAGCCACTATTTTCTTATAAACAGAGAGTTTGGCACGGCCCCATGTTGGGGCAACACGGCCCGTGCTGCACTCTGTACCTGAGAAAATAGTTCTAAAGTTCTGGAGAGTTGACACGGCCCCGTGTTGGAGCAGCACGGCCTCGTGTCAAGTCTGTAGAAAGTGAAAAAATAAAAGAAAAAGAAGAAAAACCTAAAAAGAGAAGGAAGAAAAGGATTAGGCCGTTAATTTTAAGCTTTCCTGAAATTCTTGTGTCCCCTGAAACGGCTCCAAAAACTTGACGTGCGTGCGGGTGTATATATTTTTTAGTTATTTTTAGCTCTTTTTACTCGCCGATTTCAAGTTTTAAATTTATAAAACATGATATTCTACTATCACTCTATACACACGCTAGGGCAAGTATACCCATCGCGAACGTAGTATAGTGATGGCAAGATACCGAGTTCGTCCAAGGACACAAGAGCTTTTAGTACCGGCTTATCGTCAACGTCTAATCGAACCAATTTTTGAGAAAAGATTTTTAAGCTAATAAAAAGATAAAAAAAGAAAATAAAAATAAAATAAAAATGATAGACAAGAGAGAATCACTTGGATCCAACTTATTTTTCATGTACCCTTTTGATGATTTCCCCACTTTGGGCATTTTAAGAGATTATCTTAGTTATAGTAGTAGGCCCCTCTTCCAAGGCGACGTTACCCTCAACCTAGTGGTTTGAGTCAGCAAGGATACAATCCCACTAAGTTGGATTATTGAAAGATAATTAAGTAAGTTATTAATGCAAAATGTGGTGGACCCCTCACCCAAGGCGGCGATTACCCTCAACCCGTTGGTCTGAGTCAGAAGGGATACAGTCCTCGCGGGGTTGGTTTGATGTTTTAATAAAAGTTTAAGAATAAGGGATTTGTAGATGCATAATGTCTGTAGCTTTCGTCTGTATTTAGTCTATTTAAACCTGTTTGTTGTCTTTGTATAGTTTTGTATATGTTATATATCGAATCCGAGATGAAACAGAAGTTAACATGTTTTGTAAAGTCCATCCGGACGGATGGAGTCCATCCGATCGGATGGACATACTCATCCGTACGGATGATCATCCGAACGGTATGTGGTTTCTCCCGGATGGAGCGCGCCTATAAATAGGAGGTCTTGGTTCTCATTTGAGACATTCAATTCTGACTCCTCTGGCGAAGCTCTTGCAATTTCTCTCTGGAACTCTAAACGATTCAACATCTTTAATGAGAATGAATGCTTTGAAAGGTGTCTACATTGTTGATCTTTCTCCTACATCACAATTGGATTCAGCATAAGTGTGGTGATTGTAGATCTGACCTGAGCGAGTTCATTCAAACCGAATTCCAGGTCCTCACAAGTGGTATCAGAGCTTAGAGGTCGAATTCAGAGAAAATCTACAGAAAATCGACCAGAGATTCAACCGATTTCAGAGATTTACAACCGATTCTACTTGAGATTTCATCATTTCTTTCATCTATTTCTCTGATTTCATCTTATTTCATACTTTTCTCATCTTAAACCTCTTAAAATCCAAAATTAACAGAGATTTCACAGATAAAATGGCCTAAAATTCACACATACTGTGCGCGATACATCATAGAACAATCCTACAAAATTTCAAAACTGAATTCAAACAAAATCGCATCAAAATCAGTGAAAAACCATGAATTTTCGAATGAACTGTGCTGACGTCATCGCCCATCCAATCGGATAGCCATCCGAATGGATTGTGTTGTTACTGTTTAAAGTTCTTGACTATTGCTGACATCATTGCCCATCTGATCGGATAACCATCTGACCGGATTGAGTTCTTATTGTTTAAAACTTGAGACTGTTTTTTATTTGGTGTCCATCAGATCGGATAGCCATCCGACAGGTTGTTCATCTGACAGCTTGATCTATTCGACACTTGTTCATTCGATTAATTTCATTCGGATAGCCATCCGAATGTTTGGTCATTCGATTAATTGTGTTTGTGTTTATTCAATCAAGTTTAACCGTGTTTGATTTTTTCAGGAAATTGCAATCATTAGTGACGAATTCCTTAACCCATTCGGTGACATATTCTCTTACAATAGCATCGGAGCCACATCTTCAGATGCTAATCCAAAAACAACGACAAAAGCGACATCAGACTCGCTTACTGTGGACAATGCATACGGGATATATAATAAACCACCTAAGCTAATGGCTATTGAAGATTACAATCGCTGGACTAAACGTTTCGATAATTGGTTGAGAGCTTTTGCCTTTGATAGTTGGAAGTGCATTAAAACCAGATACAAAGTTACAAGAAGTGATTTTGAAAATTTACAAGATGATGAGCAAGAAGAATTCGTTGCTGAGCAAAAAGCCATAGCACTCTTACATCAATCTGCACGATATGATATTATTTCTCTAATCGATTACAAAATTCAAAAGAATTGTGGAGTGCGCTGGAGAAAAAGTGTACGGGAGGTGAAGAGATTGTTAAGAGCAAGAAATCATTGTTGAAAAAGGGGTTTGATCTGTTTGTTTGTATGAAAAATGAAACTTTTTTGTTAGATGATAGAAAGATTTTGCCACTTAAAAGCTGAACTTGATAGATCTGGCATTAAAAAGGATCAAGAAGAGATCGTTGATAAGTTGTTTGAAGTGTTACCAAACGAATACGACTGGTCGTATTTTGCAATGGTATTAAAGAACACAAATCCCATGAATGAGATTACACTTAATTGGTTGATAGAGAAGCTGGAAGGGCACGAGCTGGAGAATAAGAAGCAAAGCAAGGTTAATAATGCAAATTATCAACAAAACGTGGAATTGTACTACCGGGGTAGCATGATTTCAAAAGGTTCATCGCCAAAGACAGCCTTCAGTACTGAAAGTTCAAACACCACTGCAAAAGATAACACAGGAAGTGGATCATCTGGGTCAGGTGGTTATGGTTATCATGTTGTCGGATTGAGCACACCATCATCGTCTGCTTCAAACAATCAACAAAGTCAAAATGCTCCAAATACAAACGTTTTTCAATGCAACATCGCCGTCAATCTCAACAACGCCCAAAATTCCAACGAAGAAACTGCTAAACAACATATGGTTTTTTTTGCATCGATCTTAGAATCATATGAGAGCCTTGTAGTGGGGAAGATCGGGAACACGAATCTTACAAATGAAGACTATGATCAGATCCACCAAGAGGAAATGGAAATCATTGACATTAGACGGTGTATGGCAAGTGTTATCTGTCGGGCGCAACGATTCATGGAAATCACTAGGCGACAATCTATTGGTGGACCATCGACGAAATTGGGATTTGACAAGTCAAAGGTGACCTGTTTCAAATGTAAACAGAAGGGTCATTTCAAGAGAGAGTGCAGAAACTCAGCTGCTGATGAAAGTGCTAACCCATTTCATGATGACTCCTACCGAAAAGAAATTTATCATAAAAACTGTGAAGAACAGCCAAAGATGAAGCAAATTGAAGATAATCCAGGAAAAGAAAAATCAAGGGCTCTTGCGGTTATTCAGGATAACGAGGGTTTCAACTGGAACGATTTTCTTCTAGAAGAAGATTTTGTTTGATCTGCTTTCATGGCCCAAGTAGAACCAGAACCAGTGTATCACAGAGAAAGAAGTCTGGCACATTCTCGAATGAAAAGAATTCGTGCAGCTTACAAAGAAGCTGTGAAGGCAAAGAGGTGGAATTCGGATAGAGAATGCTGCCTAGATCCGAAAGGGAATGTCTGCACTGATCCTAATACAATAGACTTTGAAGGTCTTGTAAAGTCAATTCCATCAGAAGAGGAGCAGATAAAAATAGATGCCGCGAAAAGGGCTGAAAAAGAGAGACTATGAAAGGAGAGATATGAGAAGTTTGAGAAGTCTGAGAAGTTGGATGAAGGAATTATCGATGTGACGACAGAAATGACAACCGAGAATCTAACGAAGATGGCTGATCAAGTCATGATGGCGAAAGCACTAGAGGTAGATTCCAAATCCGCCTCTGAGTCTGAGTCATCGGGCAAGGTCAGTTCTGTTGGTTCAAATACTGAACCAGGTAAGGCTGAAAAAGCAAAATCTGAAAGTAATTGCAGAAATTGCATGAAATAGTGCAAAGTCTGTAATACACATGAGTATCTGTCAAAACCTCAAATCCAGGAGCTAACAAATAAAATCAATATTTTACAAAAGGAAATGGTTAATTGAGACAAACTTGTGAGAGGTTCAACTGAAAGAATAAACGAGTTGAATGAGAAAATCAAAAATGATGAAAATGATGTTGAACGTTTTAGAAAAGAAAATGAAAAGTTTATGCTTGAGAACAAAAAAATAACTGAGGATTTTGAAAAGTTAAAAAGAACAATTAACGACTCAGATGAACGAAACGCTAAAACTCGTAAAGGAAATTCAAATTTGACAGGTGTTCTTCAAGCAAAAGAAAAACTGATAAATGCTCAGCTGGATGAGATTGCAAATCTCAAGCTTCAGTATCAAGAAGCAAAGATTGAGAATGAGAGAATTAATTTGAAACTGAACAGTTACTGTTCTGCCAGCTATGTTCTCCAACACATTGTTCCAAAACCCATTGGAAAGAACAAAGACGGTGAAGATGTATACTCTGATGGAACCGGGGTAGGGTATCACAAGGTTCCACCACCCATGAGCAATAACTTCACTAAAAAACAATCTGGGTTGGTTTAAGAGTCAGACTTAAGTGAGAAAAGTGAAGTTGATAAATTACCTGATAACATTGATGTCACTTTTAGCTCACAATCTGATGAAGAAAGTATCGAATCTGAGGTTGTGAAAGACGTTGTTGAAAAGGTTTTAAAAACTGACAGTGATTCCACAAACGAAGATGATGATTGTTTTCTGAACAATGACATCCCGAAACCCAAATCCAAGAACAACTTAGAGGATGAACCAACTCTTGTCATGTACAAGATGAATGGTTCAGATAAGTTGTACTCGGATGAAGAGTTTCTGATTGAGAATGTCAATGTGGATAAGCTGAAGAAAGTTTTTAAGTTGGTTGAAATTGATGTTTTAGAAGTCAATGGATTGTCGAGTTCGAAAAGGTTTTTGAATTTCCAAAGAGATAAATCATACTATAACAAACCCAATGTGCCACCACGTTTTCACAATAACAACCAAAACAGAGGGTTTGTTGGGCAACAAAGTGGTAAGAATTATCAAAGAAAGAATTTTCAGAAATCAAAATTGGTAAAGAAGACAACTTATGTGAAGAGTTCGAGTTCGATGACCAAACAAGAATCTGAGATATTTTCAAAAATGAACAAATAATTTTTCGCAAAGAAAGTCTCACAACCACAAACTGAAGGTCAGAGTCGGGTTGTTGATACCCGAACGTGCTTTAAATGCAATCAGATTAGACACATTGCACGAAAGTGCAGCAATCAACGACCTAAGTTTGTGATTGTCGAGAATCCCAAGAAGTCGAATGATGCAAAAGGCAAGGCGCCTATGTTTGTTGAGAAGAAGATTCCAAAAACTGAAAATGTTAAAATCAATATTAAACCAATCAAACAACCAGTCAAGAAAACTGGTGAATCTTCCAAATGTTTCCCCTCACAACAACAAACATGGATGCCAAAGTCTCAAGTCAAGGCATCAACTAAAGCAAAACCAAAGGTTCCTGAAAAACAAACTTCACCAACCAAATCGGTTGCTAAGTCTGTACCTTTGGAGTTGTATCAAAAGTTTGAAAAACAACTGTGACCCCACCGGTCAAGAAGTATGTTCCCAAAAAGGTCCAACCTTCTGGTCAACCTCTAAAAGATGAATTTTTCTTGTACAAAAAGGTTGAGGTTTGAACCGAGAAAAATTTGGAAATAAACGACAAGAACTTCCCACCACTTTATACCATGAAAACTTACCTAAACATCAAGCTACCCAAGTCAAAAGAGGCTTGTGTTGCTTCATCTAACTAAATTGCATTTGAAATGTGCATGAGCTCCTGAGATCGATTTCAAAGTGGATAATGGATAGCGGAGCGTCTAGGCACATGATGGGGCGAAAAACCCTGTTGTATGATGTTAGAGGCTTTAATGGTGGATACGTTGGTTTTGCTGGAAACCAAGGTGGAAGAATAATTGGGGAGGGCACTTTATCCAACGGTGTCATATATTTTGAACGAGTTAACTACATTCCAGAGCTGGAGAACAACTTGCTAAGCATTTCTCAAATCTGTGACAGAATGTATACAACTCACTTTATCGATAAAGAATGTCTGATTCTGAAGCCGGGGTTTGTTGTCCTCGAAGAATGGATCATCATGCGAGCACCGAGGGAGAATGATCTGTACATTCTAAATATGAGCATAGAGACGAAAACTTCTGGTCATCCTCAGTGTTTCGTGTCCAAAGCTACCAAGAAAGAGTCAATCTTGTGGCATCGAAAGATGGGCCACATACAACTGTGAAAGATGAATCACTTGGTGCATAACGATTTAGTCAAAGGTGTGAATTTGAAAAGTTTTCACTTGGAGGGAGAATGCATAAGTTGTCAAAAAGGTAATCAAACAAATAAGTCTCACCCCAGGAAGATGGAAAACTCGATCTCGAGACCGCTAGAGAGACTTCACATGGATCTCTTTGATCCAGTGAACGTGAAGAGCATAACCGGTGATCTATGTTGTTTAGTGGTTACAGATGACTACTCGAGATATTCGTGGGTCATGTTCTTGAAGTCAAAAGATCAAACCTATACGAGTTTGCTAAATCTATTCAGGAAGATAGAGAATTTGTACCAAAGGCGCATATGTCGACTTCGAAGCGATAATGGCACTGAGTTTAAAAACAGCCAGATGGAAGAATTCTGTGATAGAAAGGGTATTTTGCAAGAATTCAGTGTTCCGTACACTTGATGCGTGTGTAGTGTGATATATTTTTAATAATATTTTAAGCCCTTTTTAACACATTAGTCAAGTTTAAATTTATAAAACACGATATTCTACTAACACTAAACACACATATGGGCAAGTGCACCCATCCTGAGCGTAGTATAGCGTTGGTAAGATACCAAGGTCGTCCAAGGACACAAGAGCTTTTAGTACCGGTTTATCCTCAACGTCTAATCAAATCAAAATTTTTAGAAAAGGTTTTAAACATAAAAATAAAAACTAAAATGCTGAAAAATAAAAATAAAATAAAACAGATAGATAAGATGAATCACTTGGATCCGACTCGCGTTTAATGTAACCTTTGATGATTTCCTCACTTTTGCACTTTTTAAGAGATTATCTTAGTTATAGTAGTAGGCCCCTCTTTTGAAGGTGACGTTACCCTAAACCCAGTGGTTTGAGTCAGCAAGGATACAATCCAAAAGGGTCAGAATATTGAAAGATAATTAATTAAGTTATTAATGCGTAATGTGGTAGGCCCCTTTTTTTGAAGGAGACGTTACCCTCGGCTAAGTGGTTTGAGTCAGCAGGGATACAATCCAAAGTAGTCGGGTTAGTGTATTAATAGTAGTTTACATATCAGGGGATCAAGCCATTCGCACCCCCGCCATCCAATACCAGTGGGTATTGAAGGAGGTCCTAGTAAGCTTGACCCAGGTCCTTGCAGGATCTATACACTGAACAAGGCAAGAATCTTACTAAACCATTCCCTTAACCCCCGACCAGGTAGCCAACATATCTCTATATAGACCGTAGAGATATGAAGGGTGAAAATCTTTTACTTTATATAGACAGTAAAGTAATGCCAAGACACCACAGACAAATGATAAAGAAGTTTCACCTTCAACATAAGAAACTACTTATTAAAGTCATTAATACAAAACCAAATAAAAAGTGCGATAAGATTAAAAATCAAAAGTATTACATTAAATGCTTGTCTTCACCAAGTGATGTAAGAGGCTTAGCCAAACATGGCCTTTGATTGACAAGAACTCTTACGATGAATCTTCGATCCCGAGACTACTACACACACTCTAAGGTGGATGAAGGATGATGGTGGTGGATGTGGGTGTTGTAGTGGTAGTGGAGTGGTGGCAAAGTGAGAGAGAGGTGGTTTGCCAAGGGATGCCTTTGAAGTGAACCAAGCTCCTCTATTTATAGCCTGAACAGAAGCCTGGACACGGCCTCGTGTCCACTGGACACGGCCCCATGGCCATCCTCTTTCTCTTTCTTTATTAAATACAATTGTCTACATTAGGCTCCACACGCCCCCGTATTCGCCGGACACAGCCCCTTGTTCAGAAGCATATCTGTACTATCAAGATTTGCAAGATTCTACGAATCTTAGCGTTGACCACGGCCCGTGTTGAGCTGGGCACGCCCCCGTACTGGGAATAGAAGCTTCTACAACTTTGTCATTTTCTGTAGATACCTGACCACGCGCCCGTTTCCGCTTGGCACGGGGCCGTGGTCAGCCTTCTGTTTCTTGTTTTTGCTTGGGAAGATGCTGTCGAGGGGTCGGGCATGCCACGTTTATTCCTTTTCTTTGTATTTGTGTTAGTCTTGCTGCATATTTGTTCCTTTTATTCATTTAAGCTCATTTGGTCCTGAAAATACAAAAGGAAGACAAAAGCACACTTTTTCCAACATTAGTACTAAAAAGGGTTAGTTTTATGCCTCATTCGATGTAATTTATATGTTGCATTTTACACACATCAAATACCCCCACACTTGAATCTTTGCTTGTCCTCAATCAAAACTATTTATTATGTGGCTTACACACCCAAATGGAATGGGTAGAACAGAAGTTTTGGGCTTGTCTTGAGTGTCGGGAATCCAACATCTGTTGGTGCATATGTCTGTTGACTTCGTCTTGTATCGAGTCTTGTATCTAGATAGGATAAACCGAAGCTTAGAAATCAAGAAAATAGGTTTTTAGTGTAAACAGTTCAGTTCACACGAACTGGCAAAGCCAGTTCGTACGAAGTGACCACTTCGCACGAAGTGGACTTTGCTGTTTCATGCGAACTGGCCAACTCTATAAATAGGGAGCTCATGTGTTTCATTTGTAACTTCTGATTCCGGTAGCGAAGCTCTGCCGAAGTGTCTCCAGATCTGTAAACTGTTCCAAATCAATACAAGAGATAGTTAAAGTGATTCTTAGTGCATATCAAGCTGATTCAACATCAATACGTCTGTTTCCGCCTCTCGTATTGATCGAAAACTCTTCTGAACGACTCGGTAAGTCGAATCCCGATCCTACAAGTGGTATCAGAGCTCAAGAGGAAGAGTTCTTACCATTTCAGCTTGTTTTCACCAAAAATTCTGACTTCTACTCATTCTTTTACACTTTTCATCAAAATTAACTGAGATTTCATGGATAAAATGGATTGATTTTCACATATTACACGCGAAATACTGTTTTAAACAATCCTTGAAAAAATCAGACCTAAAATCGAACTAAAACTTGATCAATTTTGGCAAAAACATGTCCGATTGTTCGAAGATGATCCAGTTCGTATGAATTAGAGTTCCATTCCGCACGAATTGAACAAAATTGACTCAGTTCGCTTGAATTGAACTTCTAGTTCGCATGAAATTCAACCAGTTTGCTTGAAAGTGTCAGTCCACACGACTTGGACCTCCACTTAGCACCAAATAAGATCACTTCGTATGTAGTGACCTTAGTTCACTTGAAAGGTTCATCAATTCGTATGAAATTAAACCCAGTTCGTTTGAAGGTTCATCAGTTCACATGAAGTGACCCCAGTTCGCTTGAAGAGTCATCAGCTCGCACGAAGTGAGTTCAAGATTGTTTGAAAGGTGTCTAGCTATCACGAAGTGAGCCAGTTCGTTTGGAACTTACCAGTTCGTTTGAATCTTGTCAGTTCGTTTGAGGATTTCAGTTTGTTTCAAGTCTCCAGTTCGTTTGAAAATTTGTTTTTGTGAAATCTCAATACCGAAACATGGATTCTGAATTCTACAATGCGTTTGCTATAGCTCCGAGTACTCCTGTTACCATTGCTCAGAGTGTCACCATGGAAAATGAAACGGGAACGTTACAGAAACCTCCAAAGCTGATGGGCATTGAAGAATACTATTGTTGGAAAGACCGGTTCGAAAATTGGGTTCAAGCAAATCATTTAAGGTCTTGGGAGTGTATTGAAACTAAATATGTTAGACCTCGTTCAGATGTGGGAGTTATAAAAAATATTTCTGAATTGTCGGATAAAGAGAGAGATATGTATAAAGCAGAAAAAATGATGATCAGTCTACTTCAACAAGCTGTGAAAGAAGACATCTTCATATTACTTCAACATGATGGTACTTCACGTTCAATTTGGGAAGCACTTCGCATTAAGTTTGAAGGAAGTACAAAGATGATCAAGAATAAGAAATCATTGTTAAAAAAAGAATTTGATTTGTTTACAAGTTTGCAGGGAGAAACTACAAAGAAACTGATTGAGAGATATTGTCATTTAGTGCGTTCAATGTCCCTGTTGGATATAAACAAAGATCGAGAAGAATGGGTTGACAAATTAGCTGATGCTTTACCTCAGAATGAATGGGGTACATATCTAATGATCTTGAAGAACACCGGAGAATATGATAGATTGTCAATTGCTCAGTTCATTGAAAAGCTTGAAGGACAAGATCTTGAACAACAAAAGATCGCTAGAATGAACAATCCAAGTGGTCAACAAGATGTCAAGATGTATTTCAAAGGTAGTGTTCAGAATGTTGAAGCAAGTCCAAAGATCCAAACTGCTTTTAGCGCAGAAAACTCATCCGGATCACTCAATCAAAGTCCAATCAGCAACAGTGGATTTTCTTCATATCCAAATGTGAATCCTAATGTATCAACTTCAAGTTATCAGTCTCAAAGCTCAAACAATGGTAATAGTCATGTGCTACAATGCAATATCGCGTTACATCTTCAGAATGGTCAGAATTTCTCTGAAGAAGTTGCAAAAGGTCAGATGGCATTACTCGTTACCGTGTTGGAATCATATGAGAGTAGTGGGAAGAATCGGATATCCTATGTTAACAAAAGAGGATTACGATCAGATTGATGCTGAAGAAATGGAACTTATGGATATTAAGTGGTGTTTAGCGAGCGTGTTGAGGAGAGCTGAGAAATTTAAGCAGATTACAGGAAGATATGACTTCCGTGATGCTAATGTTTCTACTTTAGGTTTTGATAAATCTAAAGTTACTTGTTTTTGATGCAGGGAAAAAGGACATTTCAAGAGGGAATGTACCAACCGAGAAGCAGATGGAGCTCAGAATTCGTTCGGGAACAATGATTATTATCGAAAAGCAATATATCATCAGGTAGCTCAATAACCGGCGATTGAAGATGGAAAGAAGAAAGCTTGTATTACTATTGCAGATCCAGATGATGAAAGATTGCCAAAGGGTTTTAGCTGGGACAAATATATTCCGGCTGATAGTGATTCAAAGTTTAGAGCTTTTATTACACAGATCTTTCAAGAGCCAGAATTGATGAAGGAATGGATGGATGTGTTTGCTGATGATGAGAAAAGTCAAGATGAAGAGTCTGTTTCTTCAGAAGATAGCTCAGAAAAGACACCAGTCTTTGATCAATCATCAATTGATAGCAGTGATGATGAGGAAGAAATTAAACAAATAAACATTGGAAAAACTCATTTATCTCCTGAAAGTTTCAAATTTTATTTTGCAGATAGATTGGAGAAGCTAAAGGAGAAACGAGTAGCAAAAGAAAAGAAAGAGAAAAATGTGAGAATGTTGCTCAGGAGGACAGGAAGAATGAACAGTGTGAAGAAGTTAAAATTGCTGAGAAGGTGGTTGAAATTGAAAAGATTGTAGAAATCACAAAACCTTGTCTAAAATGTTTGGAACCATGCAAACATTGTGAAGAGAAAGATAAGCAGTTTAGTGAGCTTGACAAGATGAAAGAGAAATTGTTGTTTGATGTCAAATATGTGAAAGAATCGTATGATGTGCTGAATAGAACACTCAACCAGTTGCAACAGACAAACTCAGAAAGAGAAGATGCTTTAACAATGATGAATGCAGTAATGATTTCTAAGCAGAAGGCTATCAATCACTATATTGAGGAGTGTGCAAAGTTGAAGCAGGAGTTGGAGACTGAAAAGATTGAGAATGAAAGAATCAGACGATTGCTGCAAAGTTACTCAAGTTTTGATTATTTGATTGATAGAATTTATCCTACTTTTGTAGGTTTTGAAGCATTTCAAGATAAGAAGTCTGAAGATACGGATACTGGTAAGAAACAAAGTGCAAATTATAACAAGTGTCCGCCTCCAATCTGGGAAGGTTATTCTCCCAGAAAACCAAATTCGGAACAAGTCAAAAAGGCAGTCAATATAAAGTTAAAGTCTGAAACAACTGATGAGTTACCAGTCAACATTGATGTCCCATTCACATCGTCTGACACTGATCATGAGTCTGAGTTAATAAAGAAAGTGGTTGATCAGGTGTTGGATAAGGATGAGGAGTCCGAGTCAAAGTCTGAATCTGAGAGTTCAAGTTCATCAGTCAATAGTTCGAAATCATCGGTCAAAAGGGTCTACAATAAAGAATTTCTGTTATCAAAAAATAATTTGAATGACGAACCAATCAAAGTGGCATATACTTTGAATGATTCAGACAAATTATATTCTGATGAGGAATTTCCGGTTAAAAATGTGAAAATTGAAAATATAAAAACAGTTTTTAAATTAATAGAAATAAAGTTTTCAGAAATAAAAGATAAAATGGGATTTTCAAAACCTAAATATACTTCTAGAGTTCAACAACGTTTAAACAAGAAAAAAGGTTTTGGTCCAGGTCATCAAAAGAAACCAAATCTTAAAAGCAATTTCAAAAAGAAAGGGTTGGGTTTTGATGTTGAAAATAATCAAAATATTAAAGATTTTAATTCAAAACCAGTATTTGTTTCAGGGTCAAGTTCTGAAGAAGAAAAGAAGAGCTCATTCTGGAAACAGTCTAACAAAGAGTTTCTTGCTGAAAAACAAAAGTTTGAGAAGAATGTATTTGGAACCAAAAAGGAGACAAGAACCTGTTACCGATGTCAAGAAGTTGGTCACATAGCCTGGAACTGTCCAATGGCTACCAACACAAAACAGGAAGTTGTTTCTAAACTCAAAGAGAAAATTGTTGACAAAACTGAATCACCAACAGAAAAATTTAAAGTGTTTAAAAATTCAACATATGAAGTTGGTGAGTGTTCAAAGAGGTTTTACAAAAGAAAAGTGAATCTTAACAACCAAACGTGGGTTGCTAAGAAATCAGAGGTTAAATCTGGCGATGAATCTGACTCGTCAAAGTCAGAGGAGCCACAAGTTGAGCCAAAAGAAGAAAATTCAGTTCCGCCAATGGATGACGCAAATTTTCCACCATTGCGAACTGAAAATTTTAAACAAAAGGATGGAAAAGTGGAGATTTCGAATCAATTCTATTCTGAAAAGAAAGAATTTGATGTCAAAAAGGCTTTTAATGACAAAGTGAAAAATATTTTTGGAAGAATGGTTGATGGAAGGGAAAAAGGGGTAAAAGAATTTTATGAAGCAAAAAGAAATGTTCAAACCCCAAGTGAAATTGAAAAGGTTACACCAAAAGCTGGTCAGGCTTGGGTGTCAGTATTCCATATGTAAAAATCCTGACTTGCCGAAAATCCCAGGTTGGTAATTGGGGAGTAGGAATCGGCATCTTTCTTGAAAAATTCAAAATTGTCATATTTCGATTTACAAGTGGTATTGTTGATAAGAAACTACTAGTGGTTAATCAAGGTCATTAAGTTGAACTTGATTTAACTTTTATTCAAGTGGTTGAAAAGAACAAAGTGATGATTTAATCCCCATGTTTGTGAAATGATAAACAAAACTAATTTTCCGGAAAAACCATTTTGATTAAAACAAACTTAAGTGTTTTGAAATCATAATGGGAAAATAGTTTGTTGTCAGGGGGAGTTCTGATTGTTTACGCCAAGTGGATGGCGAATTGAAGCAATTCACATTGGTTTGTCAAATTTTCTTTAAATGGTTTTGAATTTTAGGGGGAGTAAGATATTTCAGAAAATCCAAAAACATTAGAAAATTTGAAAAAGCCAAAATCATGATAAAAATCAAAAATGAGTTTTGTTGGGAAAAAGAGGAAATGATAGTACATCAGTAGACAATCACAGTACGCTAAAGAATTGGAAAGTCAAATGTGATAAACGGTCTCAATGATGATATGCCAGTAGGTTTTCGCATGCTTAGTAGATTGTTTTCGAGATATAAACCTAAATATGATACTTACTTATTTCGTGGGGAACATCTCTCGGATATATAGGTAACCCCTGAAATCTTGTTTGAAGGGCTTTCTATTTCTGACATACTAGGTCTTTGTACGTGATGATATCTGGGGTATTATACCAGGACTTTTGATTTTGCGGGAGCAATAGCCTAGTCCTCGTATAATACTTTGCACAGCTTTAATCATAAAGCTCACCCTCAGCATAAAAAATGATGAAACATTGAAAAATGCTAATCATGTGTTGTTGAAGAAAAGATTATCTAACTGGAACACACCTAAAGTCGAACCATCATCTCTCTGATTTTGCGGAAGCAATAGTCTGAGCTCTCATGGTCTCGCATTTAACCCCTTACAGATATCATTAGTGTACATTCACCTGTAAGACTGAATATAGTAGTCTGGATACGGGAGTATATTCTGAGGTGGTACACGCGAATAAGTTTAAGTCATTAAAATACTAATCTCGTATCTCGAAACAATTGAACTTTGTGTGAAAATTTAAGTGGATCAGTATACTGACAATCTAAGTGAATCGTTTAGAACTTAAAGTGTTTAAAGCTCAACGGTGCTAGTGATTTGTCATAAACTGATATGATCCTCTTACACAAACTCACAAAAATATTGTCTGTAAATATTTTGTTACTGCTTTTCATTAATGTGTTTTAGCATAAAATTTTGAAAATTCAAAAAGATTGTATTTCATCTTATTTTCGACAACTGATGTTGGAAAGCTGATTTTCAAAATTCCAAGTGCTGAACATGATGGACAACATGGTTGGGAGAGTTTGTTTGAAAAGTGAAATGATTTTAAAATGATTAAATGGTTTCAAATTAATGAAATGTCAAATTTGAGTGTTTCGTATACAAGTGATTTATTTGAGACTGTTTTAAGATATCTACAAGTGGTTACTAAAATTGTTAAATCTTAAAAATTGTGAAATTTATTTTTGGGTAGAGATTTGTGCAGATCCCCGTGTCTAAGCCTGAGCAGAGTTTGAGCCAGGACACGATCTTGGAACGAATGCTATGTTAGATTGCGATCCCGGAACAAATTAAGGGGGGGTCTGTTAGCAAAGGGGAGTCTGAAGATTGAAAGAGAAAAATTGAAGGATGCTTACAGTGTCAGATACTTTGGAAAGAGTGTGAAGACTGATCAAGACTGAAGACTTGTCATACTGAAGACTCGTACTGAAGACTTCCTCAACATCCAAGGGGGAGTCTGTTGGTGCATATGTCTGTTGACTTCGTCTTGTATCGAGTCTTGTATCTAGATAGGATAAACCGAAGCTTAGAAATCAAGAAAATAGGTTTTTAGTGTAAACAGTTCAGTTCACACGAACTGGCAAAGCCAGTTCGTACGAAGTGACCACTTCGCACGAAGTGGACTTTGCTGTTTCATGCGAACTGGCCAACTCTATAAATAGGGAGCTCATGTGTTTCATTTGTAACTTCTGATTCCGGTAGCGAAGCTCTGCCGAAGTGTCTCCAGATCTGTAAACTGTTCCAAATCAATACAAGAGATAGTTAAAGTGATTCTTAGTGCATATCAAGATGATTCAACATCAATACGTCTGTTTCCGCCTCTCGTATTGATCGAAAACTCTTATGAACGACTCGTTTTGGTCGAATCCCGATCCTACAAGATCTTTATTGGGTTTTATTTTTATGTTATTTACAATCCTATTCGTTATGATTTATTTTTGAACGTTTCATAAGAGAAATTGCTTATTTGGGCATAACATGCCTTTTTTAAAATTCCATTTATATACAAGTTCACATACCTCACGGGAGATCACTCAACGCTCGGCCGAAGATGTATTTTTGTGAAACACTCGAGACCGACATGGAACTTACTTCTACCATATGCTTGCCAAGCAATCAATCCTCTTCCTTTTTAACTATAAACCTTTATAAATATCAAGAGGACTTGGGGAATGGAGAGGCTTGGGTTAAAGGTAGGTGGTTTTGGGTTAGTGGTTAGAAAAAGGGATAAAAGCGTAAAAAGCGTCGGTCATCGTAAAACTTTTTGTTTTTGTGACTTTTATTCAAACTAAGCATTTTCAAACAAAGTTTCTTTGAGGAACTTGTTTGTTTATTGCTAGACTTCATTTGGTTTTTTTTTTTTGATAAAGAACGTCACAAGACAACCGAGATTTTTTTACAAAAATAAAGGGTTTAAAAAAAAGGTTTTGGTGGGTAAAGGGTGTTTGTTTTGTGGGTTTAGAAACGAAAATGTTTAGGCTCAAAGGGGTTAACTATGGGGATTTTGGGTATGTGAAAAAGAAAATGAAAAATAATGGTGTTGAAAAGAAAAAGGGTTAGTCCTAATGCCTCCATCATTTACTTACTTGGGTTTAAGTTGGTAAGGACCGGGAATGTATTGTTGTGGCAAGTTCTAGAGTCGTAAGAAACCAAGCGGCTATTCACACAAGAAACGAAAAATGAGCATTCAGTTTAAAGATGTATGCTTGTATGCTTAATAAAGGCTTAAAACTCACTTTTTGTGGGAATGGGTTTATAATGTGATCAAGTATATATAATCAAATTTTAACTAGATTTGTCATGCCGTTTCATATTTTTCTTATGTTGGTCTTTTTATCACGACGCTATCGGTTGTAAATTTGTAAAAATATAACCTTTTAGAACTTTTTATTCCCAAATTAAACCAAGACAAGTAAAAAAAATGAAAAGTTTTTGAAAAAATTTGGCGTGATTAGCGGTTCCAATAGAGTTTTGTGTAAGGCTTGTTATTAGGACTTGCAAAATTCCAGGTTTTAGCATCCCCCCCACACTTAAATTACACATTGACCTCAATGTGTCCCAAAAAAATAAGTTTTTAGGTTGTTTGAATGTGTAAAAAGGTGTTAAAAACAAGGTTTTGGTGTTACTGGCCATCTGGCCACGGCCTCGTGCTGGGTGAGCACGACCCCGCGGTGTCACACCCCCAAAATCCACAAGCGGAGTATCACCGTAGGAGACGTAACTGACCAGGATCTAGCCACCAATCACATTGAACACATAGGTATATTTAAATAAAACTTTCATTTATTAACATTAAGTGTTACAACATTACAAATAATTCATAGGGTACAACGGAAACATAATTCATTCATTAAGTGTTTATAAACCACATGTAAAAACCATTAGTCTTGTTTTGCAATTCCATGTATCTCGACCCATCTCCACTCCAGCCTCCCACACAGCAAGTTCCAACAATAAGCACCTAAAGGCCTGCAAGGCATGTAACAACGAATCAACAACAAAGTTGAGCGAGTTCACAGTTGGTTGTCCAGTTTTAATGCTGTTTCATGGACCATATGTTCATTCGAAAACCAGTAGTTAATTAATTTCTTGTTTCCCAAATCATAACCAGTGGGGGCTACCCTATGTTGTGAACCACTAGACTAGTTATATACATTGGCGTCCTTCCCAACCGAGGACGGAGGTACGTATTCTACCCATCCGAGAATACGCAAGTTAAATGTAGTCGTCCTTCCCAATCCGAGGACGGAGGTACGTATTCTTCCCAATCCGAGAATACACAGGTTTATTGTAGGCGTCCTTCCCAATCCGAGGACGGAGGTACGTATTCTTCCCAATCCGAGAATACGCAAGATTAAATGTAGTCTATTAGTGGTAAATATACATGTTTCATCTTAACTTCTTAATCCCATTCCCAACCCACCGGGAATCCCATGCCTTAAGAGTGTGAACTCACCTTGGTTTGCTCGGATTGTTAAGTTACTTTACTCGTTCCAAGTTGGTCAACCAAACCCTACTGTGGTTACCAAAAGCAATCAGTTTATATGCACTTAAATCATACATTCCACGTTCATATTCCACACGTAGCGTACACATAAAACACATAATCATACACGTATTCCGATCATCCATACACTAATATACATGTTTCATGTTTCACAAAACCATAATTCAATAGCACCATTTAGTGTACATCCCCTAACGTATCAACACATAATGGACAAGGCCTAAATGAAGCACGTAGCCCAATTGATGCGCCAAACCCGTCCCATGTAACCGGCCCCAAAAATGTTAAATCGTGCGGCCCAATATAATTAAAATGTGTACATCCCATCACATGATTAACCTGGTACTGTGTGGCCCATGATTTACAGTCCAGGTCCCCTGATGTTGTTACCCGGCCCATATGATAAGTCCTTGAAACCCAGCCCAAGTTCCTAAATGTGTGAGTCCATTATTCATTACCTTATTTTATGACACTAGGTTGCACAATTTTTTTTTCCAGACATATCTCTAGTACATTATTTCCTCGATCAATATTTCATGGCTACTTCATTTAAATCAAATAGTTCACCTTCTTGAACTTCAAGTATTAATATGGAAACTAACATATTAACATATCTAACCATCCCTAACCGTGACATCAAATAAAACATCATTAGCATCAATTAATTGAATGGGACTACTCTAATAATTGTTAACATGAACAATCTTTCAGTAAGTCACGTCATCTTTTGATCATGCACATTAAATCATTAACATTATCATGACAAGATTATCAACCATTACAAGATACCCTAATCACGAAACCATTCTTGGTCCACCAACATGTTGCAACTAATAATCCATGTAATATTTAGCATGTACGACAGTTTGGTGATCCATATCATAAACCATCACATATTCTAATTGTTTTGTTTATATTAGAAACAACAAACAGGTTAATAGTTAGCATGTATGAGCATGATTCATGTCAATCATCAAGAACAACAAATGGATTAACAATAAAAATTCACTAACCGAAGACAAGAATACTGATCGAAAGGATCAAAAGGCTTCGATGAAGAGGGGGGGGGGGTATCTTCTGCCGTGCGAGTTCTTGAGAGAGGTGGGTAGGGTTTGTTTTGTTCTTTTAGTTTATAATCAACAATTCCAATAAGCATGCAATATCTAATAGACTTTGAGGGGGTGGTTCCTATTTAGCCGACATGGGCTCAAGCCCAAGTAATTGGACTATCACAATAAAAGGTAATGGGTTATCACAGTGGGCCGATTTTAAACTAATTGGATTCTATTGGGCTACAAGGGTTTAGGGTGCGGCTCACTCGAACAAATAACACTAATGATGTGGCCCAATACATTTGCAGCCCAAAAACAAAAATATACAGTTACACATGAGCACGGAACGTAAAACACTTGAAAGAGGAATAACGAGGAGTTAAGATCATGAGATTTAAAAGTTACAAACCTTGAAAGTTCGGGTTGTCACATCATCCCCAACTTGAAATAAATTTCGTCCCGAAATTTAGCACGTAGTTACTGAGGAAGCTAGTTAGGTTGCGTGGTTTCCTGGTTTTCCTGGGGTGTCACATCCTTCCTCCGTTGGTTTGGAATTTCGTCCTAAATTCCGCAGTAGCTTCAGCCTCAGTAGCGGTATCGCTGTTCTCGAACAACTGGGGATATCTGTGTTTCATTTGGTCTTCTCGTTCCCATGTAAACTCTGAACAATAGGTATCCAGGTGCGTTTGAAAATCTTGACCTCCCGGTCCAAGATTTCTGCTGGTTCTTCGAAAAATCGCAACTGATCGTTGATGGTGAGCTCCTTGAAAGGAACTGTGAGGGTTTCATCTGACAGACACTTCTTCAGATTCGACACATGGAATACGTTGTGAACTCCACTGAGTTCTTCGGGTAGATTCAACCTATAGGCCACCTTGCCAATTCTCTCAGTGATTTCGAAAGGTCCAACATATCGCGGGTTGAGTTTGCCTCGTTTACCAAAATGAACTACACATTTCCAAGGTAAGACTTTAAGTAGCACTCGATCCCCAACCTAGAACTCGAGTGGTTTCCTGTGCTTATCAGCGTAGCTTTTCTGATGGTCATGAGCTGCCGCCATTTGTTGTCGTATCTGACCAGTCTTCTCTGTTGTGTCTACGATAAGCTCTGGGCCAGTGATTTGTCTGTTTCCAACTTCTGCCCAACAAAGAGGTGATCGGCACTTCCGTCTGCATAATGCCCTGAACGGAGTAGCCTGGATGCTGGTGGGGTAACTAATGATATACAAAAACTCCACTAAAGGTAAATGACTGCAAGTGTAGAAAACTTATCCGTTTCCTTGATGGCTAGAAAGTGTGCTGGTTACGTGAGACAATCAACGATCATCCAGGTGATATTGTTTCCGTTTCAAGTCGTAAGTAGACTAGCGACCAAATCCATGGCAGTCTGTTTTCGCTTTCCATATAGGTGTTTCTGGTTACTAATGCTTCACCTTGACTTTCCCACAAGTCAAATATCGTTCCCATACCTAGCTGGGTGGGCCTTCATGCCCGATCACCAGTACAAGGATTATAAATCCTAATGTCCCACATCAAAACCCAGACGACTAGAATATCGAGGCCGGTGTGCTTTGCTCAACATAAATTTCCTGCAATTGCTGTAGAATGAGATCCACACTCATTCCATGAGGTGGTGAATATCGTCTGACCTGCCAAGGTTGCTTCTCCATGCCCCGCATGGGTTTAACTTGAAAATCCTCTTCCTTCAGTTCTCCAGTTTGAACAGGGCGAGTCGGATCAGGTAAGTTAGAGTCGATAGTGAGCTGAAAAGCTCGTGCACGTTCAAGTTTCATAGTTGCAATAATCCAAAAGTTCCCTCCAGCGATGCCATTAACTGATTTAGCTCTACCGAAGCCAAGGTACACGGGAGGCCCTTGTGATCGGTCTAAATAACGCATCTGGTACCGTCCAAGTAATGCCTCCATCTAAAATCACAAGGCCACGGTTTTCACCGACAGTCGTGTGTGTCGCGCAGTTCCTTTTTGTAACTCCATCACGTATGTCATCACTCTCTCGTGTTGCGTCGGTGTGTAACTGGGACTCTGATTCAGACCATCATGGTATACCACTAAATCACCCGCACCCTCGGGTAAAGACGATGCTCGGTGCATTGCAGAGTTGGAATTCGAAAGCTGAAAAGACGTCCACCTGTTTCGTCTTTCTCGAACACAGCACCCTGCTGTGCTAAAGAGATTTAAGCTGCGTGAACTTCGAAAATCCTGCGATTAATCTGCAATAATATCAAGCGGGTCCAAGAAATTGCTGTACCCTTAAAGGACTCTTTGGTGTCGATCAGTTTCCAACCAAAACGGGTCTTAGCGAGATCCACGTACATTCCCATTTTGTTGGTTATATGACCCAAAAGGTACCTCTCGAATCCATAAGTTACCTCTTATCAAGACTTCACGCGGTGTGGCTCCTCCCTCAGGAGCTCTCAAATAAAATACAAAGTTGTCCGTGATGTTCTTTTCTCTTAGAAAGGATTCAAAACGTCATCCAATAGCATGGTCGGTTCACATGATCCATAAAGCTGCTGGTATGTTGATTACCCCAAGGGTCATGGAATACAAAGTTGTATGGCCGAATTGTGTCGGATAAGCCGCTTTAAAACCCCCTCCCCTTGGACTTCCATCTGGTAATAGTCCGCTCGTAAATCAACCCTCGAATGAAAGCTCGTCCCTAGCAACTAGTCGACAGGTTGTCAGTACATGGTCGAGGCAAACGGTTCTCAACTGTCGCCTTGATGAGTTCTTGATAATCAGTACACACGCAAAAAGACTTATCTTCACAGATATAACTGGGGCTTCCCAAAGCGAGAACTAGGTCCGCCAAAACTCCTGTCCAACAATTCTCGTAGTAGCTTATACAGCTCTTGCAACCCTCCTGGTGTAAAACAGTTGGAGTACGAGTATTCGGAGCTGCCTCTGGCATGGGATCAACTGAGGTTCTGACTAATAGTTGTGGAAGTAAATCTGAAAGTTCCTCGAATAGCACACCGAGATGTGTCACAAACAATTTGGTGGATCCTCGATCCTATTTTCCTTAGTCTTATCATCAGAAACGGTTACTAGCATAGCGGGGTCATCCCTCCGTAGACACTTCTGGGCCTTCATAGCTGGACTGGCGCTAACCCGTGCACCTCTCTAACACTTTAGAACATGCAATGGTCCTCCACTAGGGAGAAGTATATGCAAAACTAACTTCTTATAGGGTATATCTGCGCGATATCTGAATCACCAATATACCCTAACTGCTGCATCAGAACTGTCAAGGGTAGTAGAAGGAAGGTCAATGTCGAATACTTGTCCCGCAAGGTCGAGTTTGCATACCAACGATCATATGAGGTTTCCATTGTCTTGCCATTAGCCGATTCCACAACAGGTTGGGTTTCAACAAGCATCAGGGTTATAGAGAACAGTGACGAAGTGATTCGTCACCAAGAACGTGCATGCCACCATGTTATTACAATCCTGGCGTCGCCCACGCCAATCCTAAATGCCCCTCCATGAGCATCATTTCCCGTGTGGTTGTACTTGTTGCGAGGATTTCTAGTACGGCCGTCATTTCCTTGGTTGATGTCGTTTTGATTTAACAACAGTCAATCCTTGTCAACGTCACCTTCATTTCCATGCTGTAGACTACGATTACGAGTACCTTGAGGTTGTTATGACTGCTGCCTCTAACTTCATTTCTTGAAACGGAGCCCTACGATCTTTCACCAACCAAGTCCATCTTTTCACATTCTGTGCCACGTCCTAATGTCACACCCTGGCTTTGCGGAAGCGTGGGTTTATTTGGTGTGACTTCTTAATACCATAGCTTAATCACAACAAAGCTATATGAAAGTAAAACCATGATGATCATCCATTACTTCAAGTTTTAAAAGTAAAATATGACAACATTGTTTTAGAGTTGACACATGCAACGAGTTTACAACACAACATAATAAAAATCTTGTTCATAAGACACAACCACAAAACATGAAATAGACACAGTTTAGGACTTGTGACTCGTCCAGGCAAAAGTCACAACCCTTAAACTCGGATGACATCACTTCTCCTACGCAGCTTAATACCCTTGCATAATTAGCCAGATCCGTTAATTTCCTGAAATACATGTAAGTTGAAAAATCAACATAAAGTTGAGCGAGTTCATGTGACAGTGAGTATGTAAAACCTTTGTAAGTATAAAATCCCTGGTATGTAGCAAATAAGGAAATAAAGAGATCACCAATGGTTTGCAAGGCCATTGATATGTGTGAAGTGCAGTAGGAAGACTCAAACCTAGCAGATTTTTGCGTCGGGTACAAAGTCACCCCGAGGTCCGTTCTGTTGGGCCTGGAGTTGGGCTCGCTACACCCAGATAGATCTACCGCTACTGACCCTCGGTCCTACAATGAGGATTAATGGCCTCCAGTTTCCGCCTACTCACTCACATGATCTAAGTAGTAACCTTCCTTACGCTAACCATACCATGTAAAAAGTATTCGTAATCATAGTAACATGTATTTCACCCCCGAAGTATAAAACTTAAAACAGTTAAGAGAAAAAGGGGGGACATGAACTCACAGAAGTGTGTCTCTAAATAGTATCTCCCAATCAACCTGCTGCGTGACGACCTACACGTACTAACTTCTATTAGACGGACGGCCGTGCCTTGGCTTAAGGTTTAAGTTTTTGGGAAATAGTTAGGTAACTATTTCGTATTTCCACTTCTTAATTATTTAATAATTATCTTCCTTCCCAAGGATGGGGGTTTTAATACATGTGCGTTTTTATAAATCAAAAAATATATATAATAAGTCTCACTTAATAAAATATATTTTTATTCATTTGTCTAAAATATTCTATCTCCAAAATATACATATTTTTCCCAAAAATATTATATTTTATTCCATACGATTTCCAAAATAACACTTTTATCAAAATATGCATTCAAGAGTATTTTTCCGAAAATACATAAGTTACATTTAAAGTTCGGGTGGTAATAATAATACTGGTGTAACTTAGATATTTATTTGTGAAGGCGTTGGTATTATTTTGGAGTCGTTACTTTTTAGTGTATACGAGTTATATTATTTTTACCCTAAAAATAATATATGTGTAGTTCACAAAATAATTGTAAAATTACACAAGCGTTTTGCTATGGAATATATATATTCTAAATATATATATATATATATATATATATATATATATCAAGTTTTACTTACGAAAATCCACCTCCGACACTTGGTTATTTTGTAATAAAAATTATGGCGAAGTTTGTTTGGAAAACTAGTCAAAAATATATTCATAAACACTTCTCACCAAAAATATTTTCCAAGTGTTATATTTCTGGAAAATTTTCGCCAGAGTTTCCTCTGTAACTGGAGGTGGCCACGCTTACGAGCGTATCATTTTCTTTTAAAAATTCAACCAACAACTTTTCCAAACATCAATATTCAATATTCAAACATCAACTAGTCAAAAATAAGTATAGATCGCAAACACATGAACTTGTAAGTCGTGTAAAATTATGTAGTAACCTTCCAACATTTTTAGTAGATCTTTTTATCTTTAAAAAAATGAATCGGTTTCTTGAAAAAATTTATTTTTAAAGAAGATGTAACTTTACAACTTCTAGTCCAAAAATTACGAAATTATTCCTTTGTTAAATCCTTTTGTCACACAAGTGTTTACACACTTGTTTGTTCACAAAAATGCTTTTAGAAAGAATCCGGCTTTTAAACATGATTTGCATTTTTCACTTGGTTCTTCGAAAATACCACTTGTAGATCTTTAGATCTACTAGTTTAGAACCCTATTTTACAATGAAAATCATTTTTACACAAGTTCATGTTTATGTGTGGAAAGGTTCATCATCTTGTATCTTCTACACCTTACATATTGCTAGTTCATGCTTCATAAACATGATCTAGCGTGGTTAGATGACGATCTGTTCCACTACTAGCATCAAACAACATAAAATAATCACATCTAGGCAACTTTCGTAAGATTTACACCACTAGTTTTTCTTTAACCAACTAGTTCATCATACTTTCAAGACTTTATGTTTTGATCTTTAGTGTTCATGATTTTTATCCGTTAAATCTCTTATTAACCACTTTAAACATGAACAAGAGAGTGTTTAGAAGCACTTACAACTAACTCAACGCTAGGGAAGAATCAAAGCGAAAACAAGGTGGATAAAAGCAACGTAGTGAGGTCCTTGAGATTCTGAAAGCACCGAGCCTCCTTGTGTGTGACCTTTCACCTTTGGATGTATGTGAAATTGCAAGATCAAAGCTTGATGATGGTGGGATGGTGGGCTATGGTTTCGGCCGAGAATAAGGCAAGAGGGAGAGAGAGATCAATTTTTGTTTAAGTGTTTTTTGAATGAATGAATGAACCATGGAGTTTACTTATAGACCATTTCTCACCATTAACCATTAGATCATATGTTTACTAGATATGGGACATGGACTAATAAAATAATCAAGATTGTAAGGAGTGTGTCCCACATGGGGACCGATCGGTTAAGGGGGGGGGGTTATATAGTTTGATTTCAATGATATGGTTAAGTACTAGTTAGTTTAGTTAAGTACTTAAAATAGGTTATTAGTGTGTTGTGTAATATAACGGGTGTTAGGGTGTTCGGGGACCCTAACTGGCTCAGAAAAGGATAAACAATGTCATTGACAAAATTTTTATGTTCCGGGTAGAGTCTGGTTGTTCGGTTGGATATTAATCCGTTAAAGAGCTAAATAAGCATTTAAAGTGTCTTTAATATTATTTTAAGTGACACCATGAATTCCCGACACTTTGGAAAGTGTCTAGTATTATTTTCCCATGTTTTTTCACTTTACTAGCTAACTTAAATGCTGAGTTTTTGTAATAAAGTGCAGAATTTTATACTTAACACATGTTTTAGGCACATCCGGTCACTATAACTATCACCTAGTGACGCAGTTCTACAATCCTCACCTCCCTACACTCTTTACTAGTGTAGTAATCTATTCCCGGCTCACACTGGCCTTAGAGACAATGTCTGTCTAGTGCTGGCATTGTCAGCATGTTTACTGGGTATTCCGTATAGTGTGCTCACTGTGTTTTTGTGCATCAAGGTTGTCACTAATGTTTGTGTGTAAATAATAGAGTGACAGTATATAATGTGATGCATGAGTATGTATGTATCAGAAATCAAGAAGCAGTTTAACCACAGTTGTGAGCAAGCACATTAATTAAGCATTAATTAAATATTAATTAATTCGTACATATACCTGGTTTGGTGAGGGTTGTCACATTCTCCCCCCGTTAAAGAAATTTCGTCCTGAAATTTTAGGCTCTGCTTCTAGTTGCAGGGGTCTTAGGAAATAAATGGGGGGTATTTCTCCTTCATACGGTCCTCACGTTCCCACGTGAATTCAGGTCCATGCCTTGCATTCCATCGAACTTTGACGAGTTTGACACTGCTCTTGCGCGTTTTGTTAATTTTCCAATCCGTGACCTCAACAGGTTCTTCAGTGAAGTGGAGCGTGTCGTCGATATGAACTTCGTCAGCAGGAATGATCACTGTATCTTGTGTTGGACTCTTTCTCAAATTTGATACATGGAATGTATCGTGAACACCATTTAGTTTAGCAGGTAGGTCCAACTTGTAGGCAACAAGCCCAATCCTTTGCAGGATTCTGAAAGGGCCAACATAACGCGGATTCAACTTCCCACGCTTTCCGAAGCGTGCCACACCCTTCCAGGGTGAATACTTCAATAAAACCATATCCCCAACTTGAAATTCCAAAGGTTTCCGCTTTGGATCTGCATAGGCTTTCTGTCTGTCGCGAGCCGCCTCGATGCGTTTTCGAATCTGCGCAATCTTGTCTATCGTCTCTTGGACTATTTCGGGACCAACAAGCTGCCTATTGACGGGTGGTCCGTAGGACAACCCTTAAATGAGTTAAATACGTGCATATCCCATATTTTACACGGTTATGTATTGTGAATGTGATAACTATGAGTGTTCGTGTGTTTTACAGGTAAGTCGCTTAATTCGGTTAAATTGGAACGCGTAGGCTACGATTAGAATATATAAAGCATCGCACATGTGGTTGTTTGGAATATTGAGTTGGATATTATAATACATTAATTAAAACACCAACATATTCATCATCATCGAAGTCAACATGGAGGGAGCTTTTTGACAAGGGCTGATAACACACTCATCCACGTGAAGATAACACACCTTTTGACTTTGGGGAAGGAAGCAGACATCGATATCATCAATATATAGAAAGCCAACATTCTCATATTAATTGGCGGCTGACATTTGGTAACCTTGGGTGAAACAAAAGACAATACACAAAACATCATCATTGGCGGTTAGTAGACATGGCACATGGGCTCGCTGACTTGGGGTGGCTAGAGGGCCATCACATGTGGGCCGCCAACATGAAGGCCACGTATGGGACTTTTGGAATTGTTTGGATTGGGCCGCCACACAATGGAGAGGACATCATCACATCAAGAGGCACATGCTGATCTTGAGTTGGAGGATTCGGTTGTTTTTAGCAGCAGCCATCACACAAAGTCAAGGGCTCTCATCATCAATATTCTTTATTAATTGAGGGCACATCAAACTATAGTTGGGCCGTAGATTTGGAGAACATTGTTAAGTGTGAGTGGATAATTAATTCTCTTCAACATCACATGACATACAAACATTTAAGTTGGCAGCCATTATCACATGGACTGCTGGGCACAAGAAAGAGATTGGGCTGCACATGTGAAGATGGAATTGGGCGGCACACGTGACAAATGAAACAAAGAACAAAACTCAGGTCATCACCGTAAATTACGGTCTAACCGTAATTTACGGTGGACATGAAATAGGCTTAAAGCTCACCGTAAAGCAGACAAGTCTCACCGTAAAACATTGAAGGTCACCGTAAATTACGGTTATACCGTAATTTACGGTGGAGGCGACGGACAAATCGTAACTGCCATCATTTATGCAGTTTGATGGTGTCTTTTGGGCTATTCTCATGATTGGTAGGTTTTGGAGCATCCTAGGGGCGATTTTGGCTGTTGGTACTTGGTTGCAAACAATTTCTAACATTCGGTTTATGTTTTCGATTCCTATGAACATTAGACTTGTTGTTATGATGATTCACCAAGCTATGTCCGGCTAAACTTATGGTGATCATCCTGAATTGAAGGTTTGTCTATGACTTTTGTGTTTGGATTCGTATTTCTAGAATAATAGACTTCCAATGCATTTGTTTATTATGGTGTGTGAATGTTTGTTTGTAAATTGTTGATTGATATTATAATCATATCCTAAATCGTACGTTCTTGGTGTTGCTAACAATCGAGATATCACGGGAGGGATTAGGGTTGGATATTAATCAATTGGTTATCGGGTAACAACCTCGCATTTTCATAATCCGAGTACTTAGTTCCCTTTTATCACAACAAACAATCATACATGAATCATGTCTATGTGATTCTTTCTAGTGAATTTAACACAATTGTCAAAAGCAAACCGGAAGTTTAGGATGATCGCTTTCTCTTACTCTGCTTAACAACCAATTTTGATTCGCAATTAGTTATTAATTTAGTTTTCTAAAACAACAATCCAAATCATTGATCTTTATTTTTCTGCAAATTAGGTTAATTGTAGTTTAAGTGCAAAGCTATAAATTCAACACACTTTCCACATACTCCCTGAGTTCGATACCCTATTACCACTATATTATAGTTGTTTTTGGTATTAAATTTGCGTGACCCACGACAATCACGTCAAATTTTGGCGCCGTTGCCGGGGAGTAGTGCGCAACGTGTGTCAGTTTGTTAGTTTTGCTTTGTTATTTTCGGGTTTACACTGGTGTGTTTAGTGTGCTGGTTCTACAGGTGCATGCATACTAGAGGCTCTCACAAAGCGTCACCATTGTCATTTGATCCAGAAATCGAAAGAACACTAAGGCAAAACCGAGTTCTACTACGCGAAAACAGAATCATTGGTTCACCTACTTCACCCATTACACCAAGAAACATCATGGACGAAACACAAGTACCACCCACAACGGGTCAAACGACCTCAACTTTTATACCTACTTCCACGCAACCATCACCAAACACCACTAATCCAAACATCACCACAATTCCTACTCCACTTCATGATACTACACCAACCAATACCAACACCACACAACCGAACACTACTCAAGTCGAACCCAGTCTTACCTTTATCCCATCTGCCACCATTCCACCATTATCACACTTCTTTCCTCCAACTACGGGTCAATCATCTTCTACTCACTCACTACCACAAAGCTCAACCGTTATCCATACTACCTCTACATATCGACCATCGAACCAACCGGGTATGCAATATTCGTCTTATCCTTATTTGCAATCTTCGGGTATAGGAGGAGATGGGTATTTTGAAGGTTATGAAGAAGAGTTTGAGGGATACGAGGAAGAAGGATATGCTTATGGGGATTATGGTGACTAAGGAGAATTAGGTTATGTGCAAAGTCAATCACAAGGAATGGCAAGTGTAGGTGGAGTGCCACAACAACAACTCATACCGCAACATATTCGGCCAAGGCCACAAGGGCCACCAGTGCAACGCCCTATTCCATTGCAACAAGTTAGACCACAAAATGTACAACCACAATTTCAAAGGCCGATTCAATACGCACCGATGCCCCAACAACAATTTCAACAACCAATTGCACCACAAGGGCCTATACCAAGACCAATGGGTCCTATTCGTCCAAGGGGTCGATTGGGTGTTCCAAGAAGGCATCTTAGGGAACAAGCAAGGGGAATAGAAGCACATTTCAGGCCGATAATTACTCAAAACCCTTCACCGGTGGTTATCCCTCACAACAACCAAGGGAGAACCTTTGAAGTAAGAACGAATTCTTTGCAAAGTTTGCCGAAATACAAAGGGCTAGCAACGGAGGAGCCGTATTTCCATTTAGAGGCCTATGACTCAATTTGCAATACTTTTGGGAGTCAAGGTTTTTCGGCCGATGATGTCAAGTTGGTCCTATTTCAGTTTTCTTTGGAGGACAAGGCAAAGAAGTGGTTCTACACTTTGCCTTCAGCATCTATTTATACTTGGGCGGAGATGCAACAAATTTTTCTAGACGAATTCTATACCGCCCAAAAGACCAACGATGCTAGAAAGGGGTTGAGGAGCTTCCAACAACAACATGGTGAGATGTTCCACGAGGCATTTGAACGTTTTAATATGATGATTAAAAATTGCCCTCACCATGGGATTGAACTTTGGGAGTTGATGAATGCCTTCCACGAGGGGTTGAGTGCCGAGGATGCTCGAGATTTAATGTCCATTACCGGTGGGACTTTTGGCACAAACTATGAAAATGATGATTGGGAGTTTTTAGAGAATATGGCAATCACCTCAAAAAGAAAGGCTCAAGCATCGAGGAGAGCCCGACCGGCCATTGCCCGACCTCAAGTGCACGCAATAGATGATGGTAATGTTCAAACTACTAACCAAATTTATGATGTGTGTGCTTTGTGTAATGAAATAGGTCATGCGGCTGAAAATTGCCAAGGGATGGTGGAAGGGCCATATGAAGAAGTTCATGCGGTTCAAGGTCAAGGAGGGGGTGGTAGAAACTACAACAACATGAATTCTAATACCTACCACCCCGGGTTGAGGAACCACCCAAATTTTCGGTATGGGAACCCTTCAAATCAAGCTAACCCGAATTTCCAAGGAAACCAAGGATTTCAAAGGCAATATCAAACGGGTCAAAGCTCTTCGGGTGGAAATGAGATGATGGAGATGTTGAAGGCGATGCAAAGTGAAATGCAACGAATGAACCAACGTGATGAGGTTCGGATGCAAAAGGACGAGGTTCGTGACAAAAGCATCCAATCGTTGACCACTCAAATGGGTCAACTTGCGAGTGACGTGGCGATATTGAAGAAAGCAAAAGGTCAATTACCAAGTGACACGGTGACAAATCCCAAGAACACAAAAAGCATTAACATCAATGTGGTAAGCACCGTTCCAAATACTAAATTTAATGAAACATTGCTAACTTCTTCGTATCAAGTGAATGCAGGTTTGGAAAAAGATGCCGAAGTCGAGAATGATAAAGAGTATGGAGTGCCAATCGTGTCTATCCGTGTGGGAAAATTAAAAATCCCTCACGCATTGTTGGACTACGGGGCAAGCATGAGTGTGCTACCAAGCGATCTTTACGATATGTACGACTTTGGTCCACTTGAAGGTATAGACACCATGGTGAGCTTGGCGGATGGAAGTTGGAGGCGTCCACGGGGAATGGTTAGGAATGTTAAAATTCAGTTGGGAGAGTTTGAATACCCGGTGGATTTTCTAGTTTTGGACTATGCTTTTAAAAAATTGGCATCACAACAAAGGGTAATCTTAGGTCGACCGTTTCTATACACAGCAAATGCTCAAATTAATTGTAGAGACGAGATTATTACCATGACCGAAAAGAACCGTAGGTTGTATTTTGATGTTCAAACTAGAGGGATTAGTTATGAGTCCATTGAGAGGAAGGGTGGTGAGTCTAGTGATTGTATGAAAAATGTGTTACCACGAATGAGAAAAAAACACCCACCGGACCGTGAAGAAACATATATGGGTGCGAGCAAGAGTGTATTTGATTACCCACCGAGTCAAAACAAGATAGATGTATTTTGTTCAATGGCACAAGGAAGTGATGGAGATGGCAGGAACCGATTCTTTGAGCCACCATAAATGGGGGTGGCTCGGTCTGGCTGAAGACTCAAAACTTAGCGCTGCTCGGGAGGCAACCCGGGGTTTTATATTGATCTTGTTGTTTTTATCTTTCTATGTTTCAGGGCCATGGCGACATTCAAGTGTGGGGAAGATGTACGGATATTTGGGTGAAGGTGGTGATAGGAAGTCGGATTATCTACAACATCTGTTGTGGCAAACTTCACCAGGTCGATGTACTCTTTCCTTAGTCTTGTTGTGTTATTTAGCTTTGAAATATAGGTAGTTAGTTTGTTTGGTGGTGTCATGTTTAAAAAAAAAAGAAAAAAAATATAAAATGAAAAGTACAAAAAGAAATTTGTGGTTTGAGTGGAGAAGCTTTTTTGTTGATGTTGAATGAATCTTAGTGATCAAAGCCTCCTAAAACCATA